>JAJGRX010001460.1:0-1200000 GCA_025461125.1 Carex kokanica | reverse complement strand
GTTCAATATTTCTTCAATAAATATTATTTTCTTGACGAAATCCGAAAAACAATCTTAGTATTAAAAAAAATTGTAATTTTATGTAATTTTTGTTATATTTTCGGTAAGTTTTATACTGTTACATCTCCGATCCGGAGGTGCAACAACCTACCGTGTCTATTTACTATTTAATATACGTAACATAAGACATGAATCTTTTTTATGCATTGCCAATAGCATTCATTATTTTTGCCACATCCCAATTTATTTACAAAAATCATCTGACAGTTTACAGTGGATGATGCTAGAGATATACTCTCTGCACACCATCAGATATAATAAACCTAAATCCCATATCTTTAGTTGGCCCAACTGTCAATTTAACTCCAAAAGCGTTTCTCTGTCTTCGTCTAACAAATCTGTAAATAAATTGAACAACCGGTACAAGACAAGTTACTCGGTACATAAAAATGTACGGTTAAGATTTAAGCCCAAAATCAGAAATCAGAAATTAAATCAATCTCACAACCTCCCTGCACCCAAAATTTCAGTTTGGCCATTACCATCAAGAAAACAAAATAACACAATCAAATTAAGCTATCGGGTTCAAAATCCGATTAAAATAATAAATGATATAAGAGAGGCCTCAGGCAATTTAATTCATACACTCAATTAAATAAGATTTCTTTCAATTTCAATTCATAATAAGAATATGGTTTGCTTCCTATTTTTTTCACAAATACCAAACTCTTATAGGTTGAGAAATTAAGAAATTCACAGCCAATAGAAAAAAGAAAAGATTACCAATTAATAACCGTGAAGCTCTCTAAAAGAGAGTACCGGCCCGTGATTGAATAGCAAAAACCAAGCCAAAGAGTAAGATCCTTTCTCTGTTCTTTTTTTTCCTCGTTTTCATTTCACTCATTTTCTGATTTTACATGATTTTGATTTTCTTATTTTTCTCTGTTTTCGGAAGAGAGAGAAGCAATACCCTTGATTAAGGGAAATTTAAGTAGCTGAGTCATAGAGTGGGAAAAATGGCACGCCGGAGCCGGCTCCGTCACGGAACGGCACGGTAACGGCACGGAACGGCACGGCACGCGTGTCGGTCACGTGCCGTGACTCGCGTGTCGCGTGCCGTGACCAATTGTTGGCAAAGAAGACACGGCACGGCACGGCACGGCAATCAATTTCCTTGGTCACGGCACGGCACGGCACGGGAACACGGAACGGCACGGCACGGGACACGCGAGTCACGGAACGGAAGACACGCCAGTCACGGCAATCACGGCAGTCGCGAAGCAATACACTACCATACCTTCCTACAAGGTATAATTTTATTTTAATTAAAATATTTACATTTAAATTTCAATTAAAACATTTGAATTTTAAAGAATCGTTTCATATTTTTTTTTTAAAACGTTAAATGCGATCAAACTTGACTAACGCGCGTTTGGTCATGGCACGTTTGGTCACGGCACGAATTAGTCACGGCACGACTTAGTCACGGCACGCGAGTCACGGCGTGACTCGCGTGCCGTGACCATTCGCGTGCCGTGACCACATCTCGTAATTTTTGTCACGGCACGGCACGGCATGTTTTTCCCACTCTAGCTGAGTGTTTCACTCAACAGTGGCCGCGTGGCTCTAGTCACTTGGTTATTCTCCTTTTATTTTATATTTTATTATTTAAATCTTAAGTTTGCATTTTCATATATTTGACCTTAAACTTTTCAAAAATTGGTTTCGAGGTATCTCATTATACATACTCTGTTTCAGTGAAATAGATTTTCAATAATCTGTTTATCATGTTTAACCTTACATTTACTTAATTATCTTGGTTCTATTTTGAAAGAAAATATTATTTATTCTTTGAATGTTACATATTTTATTGAAAAACACATTCAAGCGTTTCGTATATTACCTTCAGTTATTAATTTCATTTACGCATTTTTCATTGTGTTACATATACTGTTTAAATTTTATTTTTTTATAATTGTTAAAATATGGTGCTAAATTATAAATCAAAATAATTTATGCAAAAAGTAGAGTTAGTTGAAAATAAATAAATGAATAAGATATTGTCATTTTATTTATTTCCTCTAACACTATTCCAACTATACAATTCAAACAATATCTACACTATTCCGAATAACACAAAATCATTATTCTTCTCACATCTGGTAGGCTACTTGAAAAAAAGAAAAAGAAAAGTCTGAATAATGTTATATAAAAATACCCAGCATATGTTGTCATTTAACAAAGGATAGAATAATTAATATTAACAAAATCTATATAAAAAAAGTCATTTATAGATTTTGTTAATATTAATTACTCTATCCTTTGTTGCAACTAAACTTGGATCCAAATCTGCTGAAATCCGAGATCATCAACAGTAACCCTGAAATTTCTGAAATTCCGAATCCAGCTATTGAATTGTTTCGAGATGCGTACACAGAAAAACCAGCTGTTTCAAGATGCATGCACAGAAAAAGTTGGACGGTTGGATCTCAGATTTCAGGGTTACTGTTCATGAATCTCGGATTTTAGCTGATCTGAATCCACTAAACTTGGTCAATCAAGACATATATGAGATTGTAATTTTTGGATTTTTTTTTTTTTTTTACTAAAATTAACACCATCAAGCATCCATCTTCATTTTTTTTTTGGTTTGATATCATGATATATTTACTTGAAAGAATTGTTATTGGCATCCTAATTCCTACAAATGCAAGAATTAGTGTGACGATGCACATGCTAGTTTAGTTAGGGTAAATAGGATCTTAAAAGTGGGCTGAACAATAAATTTTATCTAGGTCATTTCATAATTCAAAATTTTAAGTCTAGTCCTTTGGATTGAACTTGCAAAGAATTTATACAAGTTCAATGATAATATAAGTTAGACATTATAATAAAATTACTTCCCAGGTTCAAGATTGAAAGAATTAGAACTAAATGATAAGGTAGGCTAGTAAAATTTGAAGCCCACAATAAAACCAGTTGATTGGCCCTGTAAAACCCAGTCCATTAGAAAGGGACAACCGGCTCACTTTACAATTAAAAGAGCGTGATTTAGTCCCACAACACTGTGCTATCTTTTCTGAGTCTCCGGAGCTTTTTGGCAGCGTTGAAACTCATACCTTTCTAGGCCTTTTTGGCTAAGATCAAGTGTAGTATACGTTCTTATCAGTTTAATATTTTCTAACAAGCAACAAGCCGACAAGCAATCAGTACAAAATACAAAAAAACTCTGCATAACGCATATGAACTTTTAATTACATGCGTCGCATATTACGTTTTTGAATCCGCATTTCAATATATGCGGATGGCATATGCAGCCGCATACTCAAAACTGTATGAGAGGGACTGCATAGTGTTCTGAACACGGCTTTCGACTGCATAAACATATGCGGCCGCATTTTAAAACACTGGTCACAACAGTTATTATTTGTGTTTTTATGATAGTCTAGTAATATTAAATTAATAATACCAGCAGTCCTGAATGCAGTTATTATATTCTTTTTTCAATCTAGTTTATATTACTTAAAAAAATTATTATGTTATTAAGAAAGAAGTAACAGTACGAAATCTCTCTAACTATTAAATTATGACAAATAGTTCTCAGAATTTTTTATATTTAACAATTATAATTATATTTTTAGTCCCACATCGCTGTGCTATCTTATGGAAGTCCCAAGAGCTCCTATAAAATATGAGTCCGAATCTGCTGCGATTCTGAGAGGGATCGCAGGATTCTAAAATTCCGAATCAACGGTTCAAACTTTTTCGTGTGTGGATCTCGAAAATATTTTGGAAAAGTAAATTTTCATGCATGCATCTCGAAAAAAACCAACAGTTGAGATCGGGATCGCAGGTCCTGTGATTCCCGAGAATCACAGCAGATTTATTTTCATAAAATATGGGCCATGTTTTTTTTTTACAAGGACTAAGAGGTAAATAGTCGTAGATTGGGGGGGCATTAGGAAATAACTTGCATTCTATCAAAGTGTCAACTGTTAATTAAACAGAAACACTGGAGCGAGGATAACGGGTTTATAATGTACCTGGACCGCTTGACCTCACCCTGATCCGACCCGACAACACATTATGGGCTCAAAAATCGGATCCACTGGGTTGCATTTGATCACAGATGAGTTTGGATCAAGCCCTTGAACTTAAATATCAGGTCACAAATTATTTTAATTCAATTTTCTGGTTCAGTCTGGGCTTTTAAAGGTTGCAATTTGTAAGTGTATCAAACTATCAATTAATAAATAAATTAATCCTTTTTTAGCTAACCCCTGTAGCATAGATAAAGGGGTTATCTAACTATGATATTTGGAATAATGAAAGGCTCTCTGTGTATATATAAAATGTAATCTGGTTTAGAGCTTTGATAATATATCTTAATAAAACAGAGAAGATGTCAGTGAGGCTATTAAACCAAAGCTAAACTTTTGTATCTGAATACCGTCGAATATAATATTATCCAAAAAAAAAGGGAAGAGCGTGAAATTTATGATAGATTCCCATCCCCTCCATTTCTTTCTAGGTCTTACCTCCGACACCATAGTGACAACTTAATTGTTCGGGAAAGGTTCGGCGAGGTTAAAAATTCGTGATTCGGAAATAATTCGGGTATAATTCGGGAATGATTCGGAATAATCCGGATCAGAGATCTCAGTCTTACAAGGAACAAAAAAAAAACCAAAAAAACAAATGTTCTGGAAAAAATTCTGGAAAAATTCGCGAATAATTCGTAAAATTCGGGAAAAATTCATAAAATTTGTGAATTATTCGGGTATAATTCGGTCAAAGTTCGGTCAACCGAATAATTCGGCGTTCGGTTCGGCATCACCAAAAAAAACGAATTATTCGGGTATAATTCGGGTATTATACGCGGATCTTGTCACTGTGTCCGACACACAACACCCCTCCCCTTTCTCGTCTTTACTGATTCGAGCGAAGAGGAGATTGAGAGGGGAGGGAGCATAGCCGACTAGAGCTGATATGAGCACGATATCATCGAAGCTCAGAGCTCGGAGCATGGCGGTGAGCAAATCTGGTCTTCAGAGCGTGGCTCTCACGAGAGCGAATCTAGTCGTAGAGAGAGATCGGAATAAGATAATAGAGTGATTAAAAGTATAAATAAGTATGATAAGATGAATATGATAGTTTAGAAGAAATGATGAGAATAAATTAGTGAATTTAGGAATTATAGTTATTTCACTCATTATAAATACGTCTTTTATCAATAGAATCATTAGTAAGTATTTAAAATCCCTAACTATAAAAAGACGAGTTTTTAGTTAAACAAATCTCCAAAGGGAGAACAGAAGGCAATTACCTCTGATCATATTAAATAAAAAATTGATAATAAAAGCCATTAATTATTTTTTAAATTTAAATTTAGATGATAAATCAAACTGCTAATATTTTCTTTAATGAGTAATGCATATGCATGAACTGTGAATTTAGTACAGTGGTACAAGTTCCGTCTCTCTACAAAAAGACCGCATACTTAATTTTCGAAAATAACATCTAAAAGATACTGGAGTGAGTCGGACTCTTTAATAAATAAAAAAAGTAATGCATATGCATAAAATATCATAAAATAAAGTTCATTTGTTCAATATAAAAATGTCAAAACATTAATGACAGTTTCGATACTTTGGCTTCTGTAAAAAAAAAAAAAAGTTTCGTGATATAGCACATGAACAATTACTGGCGTTCATCTTTTCAAATTAATGCAAAATTTAACCTCTTTACATTAAGATTTAATTATTTATAAACAACAAGGATACAACCGATATTTTTATTAATAACTTCGAAAAAAAAAACAAATATCACATATAACCTCGATTTGAAATTATTTTTAAATATGTCCTAACCGCTCCTTGGGGGGACGGTTCACTCTTCCCACCAAACCGCCCCCCTGTGGGGCAATCAGCCAGTGTATACTGAACCACCCCATAGGGGGGCGGTCTAGTTTTTTTTTTTTTTTTTAGATTTGAGAGACAATATGAATGAAATTTAACAATAAAAATGTAAATTTTGTTTTTAATACTTCTTTTGTCAAATAGCTAAAATAATTACTTCTTTTGTCAATTACTTCTTTTTAATATTTGTTAGATAACTTTTTTTTTTAATTCGAATTTTGTTTTTAATATTTTTTTTTAGAGACAAATAGCTAAAATGATGAAATATAACACTAAAAATTGATTTTTTTTTTCCTTTGTCAAATTACTTTTTTGATAGCATATTTATACTAAAATACGCTAAATTACTTGAAATTATGTTAATTTATGCTGATTTACACTAAATTACTTTAAATTACAATAATTATGTAGAATTATGCTAAAATACGGTAAATTACGCTAAATTACATATGAATAGGGCCTATTTTGTGCCATCCTTCATAAATCATAAAAAATAGTAAACAAATTCCAAAAATAATAAAAATTGGTATTCTACAAGTTTATTACATAACTAATTTACTGAGCTATGTAGATTGAACAATAGAAATGAAAATCTTAATCAGAAACTTCAACTGAAGTTTTGAGGCTCTTCCCTTTGTTTTTTGGCGATTTTGAATTTGGAATCTAGTTTTACTAGTTCAGACGCATGTGTATTTTCACAAGCTTTTCGAAAAGTTGTTAGTTGCTGAAATCGGACACTCGAGCACCGTTTTATGGCCGTTTGAAGTTTCATCGTCGTTTTTCGTCTTCTCAGTGAAGATATCATCCCTATTCATACATAATTTAGCGTAATTTACCGTATTTTAGCATAATTCTACATAATTATTGTAATTTCAAGTAATTTAGTGTAATTCAGCATAAATTAACATAATTTCAAGTTTTTTAGCGTATTTTAGTATAACTATGCTAATTATATGTCAAAAAAGTAATCTAACAAATATTTAAAAAAAATTCCATTTTTTAGTGTTATATTTTAGCATATTACATATTTGTCTCTTAAAAGAAATTAACATAATTTCAAGTAATTTAGTGTAAATCAGCATAAATTAACATAATTTCAAGTAATTTAGCGTATTTTAGTATAAACTAGTATCGGGCCCGTGCGTTGCAACGGAGACGTATTATAAGTTTGAACATTAAAATTGAAAAAAGACACAAATATTAAATAATATTAAAAGAAACAACAACATATAACTATGAACATTAAAATTGACGAAACACTTGCCAATGCAATAAGATTCATGAAACACACTTTAGCTAGTAATACTTTGTATATATATGTTTTACATGTGAAATACATGGAACACACTGTAGTTCAATAAACAATTCATTATAAAAAGAAGCATTGCTTATTTGTTTGTCTTCTCGTGTTAACAGACAAAATATGTGCAAAATGTTGGCAAAATCAATGTTGCCGGTATTATCATTTTTTTAGCGCTGCAGTAGCAACTATTTGATAAAGTTTCAGTTACCATTGCTAAAAGATAAATGACTTATACTACTTTACAACTCTATTTCTATGACACAGAATCAGAAAGTAGTAAAAAATAATATTCTGATCCGCCAACGGCTATAATTAAAAGATGAATTTTCTGATTGAATATCAGCCCTCCAATTAAATATTTTATATTTTTTTTATTAAATACATATTTTTTATGTGTAGAAGTTTAAATTTAGTTAGAGATGTACTCGCTACACGAACTGCCACACGTTCTATTTTAGTTAGCCATGCTCTTCGTTTCCTTATTTTTCTTAAAATGGAAGGTTCATCTCTTAAATTCTGTCACACGGAAATAATTAGCTAGCAATTCTCTTTGTTCCTTATTTCTCTTCATATCTATGATGCAATTATTCGATCTTTCCAAACAATTTTTGTTATATTTTTCACAATGAGAATGGAAATTATTCGATCTTTCCAAACTTGTAGAGAAAATCAAGAATATAATCTAAATCGTATAATGTTTTGTGTTAAATTTCTCAATTTTGTTTCTCTGTCATGTTTAAAAAGATCACCCCACTGCCATGAGAATGGAAATTATTTTATCTTTCCGACTTGTGGAGAAAGTCAAGAATATAATCAAAATCTTTGTCTTAAATTTCGCACATCTTGCCTAATTATTTCTGCTGAAGGGCAAGTTCTCTGTATTATTATCTTTTTGCATATTTGAAACAACAACTATTTGCTAATTATTTCATTTTTGCACACTGATCCGTGAGGTTGCACATTTGCACTCAATTATTTTAATTTAATTTATATTAATTAATGCCTACACTTATCATTTGTTGCTTATTTTATTAGTTTCTAGATCTACCTGACATTATTTAGATAAAAAAATTATTACGAATAGCATATGGATGAAGGTATTTACATTTCCTTCTGACTTTACACTAAACCATTAAACTCATTGCAAAATTTATAATTGTGATTCCTAACTATTATTATGAGTTTTTTTGTTTGAACCATATCTACGATGAGAATTTTCATATACATATAAAAAAAAAAAAGTATTCAAAACAGTATTTATAGTTCTTCTTCAAAAAAGTTTGAAAAAAAAAACTTTGACAAACTAAATTAAACCTAGGCATATAAAAAAGTAAAAAATAAATTTAATTATAACATATTCATATAGCGTGTTATTTTATTTTATTTTCACATGTAAAAACTTACATTTAAATAAAAAAAAAAAACTTGCATTCGTATCTTGCATTGGATGCTTCATAATCATCTTCATGTGCGTGACTTTTATTATCAAGTTCTTTGCTCGAACCGTCATTTATTTGCTAAGTTCCAGTTTTGATGAATCCATCATCAGTAAATAAGGAATTTAATAATAAATAGAAATTGACAAACGAAAGGGAAGTAAGGAAAGTAAGAAATAAGAAAAAGAAATAAATATATTGGTAAATTTTTGGAGTCTGCTCAATTTTAATTGTAACGTATCGTGTGCCATTACATGTGGCGAGTATGTTTTTAATTAAATTTAGACTTCTACACATTATTCAAATACATTTAATCAAAAGAAGATAGATAATGTGATTGGAGAGCTGAGATTAAATTCGAAATTTCATCTTTCAATCATAGCCGTTGACGGATCGACACCCAACGTGCTTAATAATGGAATGGAGAAATGGAGATATGCTATCAAAAAAGTAATTTGACAAAGAGAAAAAAATTTATTTTTTTAGTGTTATATTTCATTATTTTAGCTATTTGTCTCTAAAAAAATACTAAAAACAAAATTCGAATTAAAAAAAAAAGTAATCTAACAAATATTAAAAACAAAATTCGAATTTTTATTGTTAAATTTCATTTATATTATCTCAAATCTTAAAAAAAAAAAAAAAAAAAACTGGACCGCCCCCCTGTGGGGCGGTTCAGTATACACTGGCTGACCGCCCCACAGGGGGGCGGTTTGGTGGGAAGGGTGAACCGCCTCCTCCAAGGGGCGGTTAGGGCATATTTAAAAATAATTTTAAATCGAGGTTATATGTGATATTTTTTTTTTCAGAGTTATTAATAAAAATATCGGAGGATACAACGTGTTGTAAATTATAGAAAAAAGGAAAAAGAAAAAAAGATAACATGTTACATCATTCACATGTTGCTTAGCTGGCATAACATGAATTTTATTCAGATTCATCACTGCAAGGGACCACTTAGATGCAACAACAAAGGGTAAAGGCCCTGTAATTCCATTATCCAATGGTATTAAATGAAGAGAGGGATCTGATTACACTATTTTTGGTGACATCGAATTATATTGTCCATTTTCAAAGTTTTCAAAGTCCAAACAGTAGATCCAAGCCGTTCAATATGATGGATATATTAAAATGTGCTTGCAGATCAAATTTTACATTTTTTTGAATTTTTTTACTATTTATTAAGTACTTTACAAAATCGTTGTTTTCAGACCATTGAATTTTTGTACCAATCTTAATAAATAATAAAAAAATTCAAAAAAATATAAAATTTAATCTGCAAGCACATTTTAATATATCCATTATATTGAACGGTTTGAATCAACTGTTTGAAGTTTGAAAATGAACAATGTCATTCGATGTCACCAAAAAACGGTGTAATCCGATCCATCCTCTTAAATGAATACCATATCCATCTTTGGAGAGAAGGTATTAGACTATTAGTATTAGGTATGATTCCAATTTGATGGCAGTTGCTATCAAGTATTACACCTTCTCAATTTGTGTCATTGATTTCTGGTGTGCCCTTTTGGGGCAGTTTAATACTTTAGAATATAATAGTACAGCATTATTGGAGAAAATTAACTAGGCAACCACCTACCCACCTTTTTAAAAAAAAATGTTATTAGATAAAATGGAGTTGTTTCCTACCCAATTTGCCTTTCACGTCTCTTAAATTATAAAAAAAAAAACAAACAAACAAACAAAGGAGTTTTCTGCTTCACTTTTCTTATTATATTTTACTTCTTTCTGCTCATAATTAGGTATTCAATAATAATTGAACGTCCACATTATATTATCTAAACTTCGTACCAATCTACTTCTTTTATAAAAATAAAAATAAAAACAAAGGGGTTTTCTCCTTTGCCATCGGACTTTAAATTTGTTTGATGCCCATTCAACCGATTTTTTTTTTAATTTCTACTCTAATAAATCAAAATTAAACAACCACCATTATCTCCAAATTTCAATTCTTACCACCCACACATCTTGGAAACGCGTACCAAATTTTTGGTGCATCAGCTGGAGATGTGCACCAAATTAATTTTTTTTTTTTCATTTTTTGGTGCGCATCCTCAGGATGCGCACAAACTTTTTTTTTAATTCTTTTTTTTTAAAACAAAAAAAATTGGTGTGCTTCCCCAGATACGCACAAAAAAAATAAAAATAAAAATAAATAATAATTAGATGCGCATCCTCAGCTAGCGCACCAAAAATTTTGGTGCGCGTCCCCAGAGTGTGTGGGTGGTAAGATTTGAAATCTAGAGTTTTGGATGGTAATTGTTTGATTTCGAATTATTGGAGTGGTAACTAAAAAATTTAGGCCCATTCAATTTGTGTTGAGATTTGTGTGATCGAATCTCGATCTTCATAAGTTTAAATAATTATGTGAATCTAAACCGAATCCCAATATAAATCGAAGGATTAAATTTCCTCCAATCAGAATAAATTATATCACCAACAGTGCATTAATCAACTCCAATTGATAGTTCTAGGGCTGGCTAGCCACTCGTAAGGCCTGTTCGGCGGAGGAGTGGGATGGGGAATGAGCACAGGAAAGTAAAATTTTTGAACTGATTTTTACTGTTCACGTGGGAAAAAAAATTCACTCAGGCCCTTATGATATTAAAATTGTTAATTATACCTATAAAAATTTAATTGAATTTTTTTTTAACTTTTTATATAGTTTAGTCACTCTCAATAAATGACATATGTTTAGTTGTAGGAACCAAATCTCCTGCTCCCATGTAGGCAGAAAATTTCTACCCCTAAAGTCACTGACACATGAGTTCGAGGTGAGTTTTGAGGCAAAACTATATTCAATATTTGAATGTCCAAACTCACTCCGGACCCACGTGTTAGTGAGTTTAGGGGCAGGAATTTCCTGTCCACAGGGGAGCAGCTGATCCGGTTCCTTAGTTGTAACCTAGTGATTAAAGTTCTATTTTATGATTAAGAGATCTTGAGTTTAAATTTAACTCACCACAATTGTACATTTTAAATTTCAGTCATCTCAATTAAAATTTTCTAATTCCGCCTCTAGGATAGTCCAAAAGTCTTATTGATTTTCTTTGGATTGGTATGTACAGATTTATCCACAATACTCTCGTAATACAAAAAATAGAAACATTTTACAATGCATCAGAAACTTGATATGTTTGATGTTTCAGTCTGAGCTAGAGGGGTCATAATCTTCCATTCAAAAATATTGAATCTCATGACTTTTTTTCTACAATTCATACAGAAGTTTCCTAATTAAGTAAGAGCATTCTACAAAAAAAAATATTTAACAATGCATCAAAATTCAATTCCTGTATACCCTATAGTGGATTCTAAGACCTATCAAAAAATGGTAAAAATTAAAAAAAGAGGAAACTACTTCCTATTTTCTTTCTTTTTAGAGGATTGGAAAAAGAGAGGAGGGTTGGTGGGTTGAAGAAGGCTCAATTGTTTCCTTCTTTTTTCTTGGATTACCAAAAGAGCTCTCCTAAAAATTCACATCTCCAATTGAGTTAATGATAGAACACAACAGTAGGCACCGTAAATCCTGAATCCATAAGAAATGGAATTGCCTGAGGCCGCTCTGCCAAATCCCTGTAAAGCTCATACTCTGCCTCATAATCATGCAAATCAAGTTCAGCCTTTTGATTCGTATGATAATGGTGTTTCGCATCACTCGACTTGCCGAACCCGAAAACACTAACCTTGTCACAAATTCCCACCGCAAGCATTACCGCTTGCATACCCGACGAATAATGAAACATCATCTCGTCGTGCTTTTTACTCCACTCCTCTGGATTTTTACCAGTTTCTTGCACAAATCTCTTCAAAGAATAATACTTTACAATCCTTGTACATAACAAGTCAAACCGCGCATCGGTGACCCGTGTTGGTGCTCTGTTGGACTCGTTACAGATTGTCAGATCGAGAAAGTGTACCGCTTGGCATATGTACATGATCAGCGGTACATCGTCTCCATACGGATGGCAATAGCATCCCTTTCGCCTTGCACATAGATGCAGTATGTTGCTGTTGATGAAGGAGATGTTGGTTTTCGATCCGACGTGGCTTTTGTATCCGCTGATGCGTGCATTATTTAATCGGATGACAATTTCGTGCGAATCGATCAGTTCGCCATTATCTGATTTTAGTAAAATCCCGCTATTTCCCACCACTGCACACGATTTGTACCGGCGTTGCATCGTCAGATTGGCGAGTTGTGACATGACTTCTGGTTGGAAATGACGAAATCTGAACCAATTGGAGAGAGAGCGCCGAATCTCGGGGAGGTGAAGCAATTCCTTTGGGGACACGAAGCGACGATCCGAAGCACGGTCTATTCGCACATTGACATTCGATCGAAGGTTGTTGCGGTGCACTGTGTAGTATCTGCCGGAGCGACCGGCAGCTTCTGGGAGGTCACCATGTAATAACAAGTCAATGTCCTTCTTTACGGTTGCTTCACTGGGGTCGAATTCGGAGAGGCGTAGCAGAGTCTGGTCGAAAACCTCTCTGGAAGAAGATATCTGAGTGAGGCTGGTGAACGATGTATTGGTGCACCGAGAGAAGGTGGTGCGGTAAGAGAGAGCGGCGAATAGAGAGGTAACAAGTAGGAGGCTAACGGGCAGCCGGAGTAGGTGCTTCATTTTCTCAAATCGCCATAGAAAATGAATGAGAAGGTATAAATAGAAAGGGAAGAGAAAGGAAAGATGAATTCGCATCCTCTGCGGAGTTTTTTCCTGCGGAGTCGTGCGGGGCTTTTAATCTGATCCATTTGTTTTGATTGGACGGAGCAGATTAGATCTTGTCCGAATTGAAAACAAAGAAAAAAAAAATTCCTGCCCAATAAGATCTGATCTGGTCCGTCCGATCAAAACGAACGGATCAGATTAAAAGCTCCGCACAACTCCGCAGAGATAACTCCGCAGAGGATACTGGTCCAGGAAAGATAGGAATTGGTAGGAAATAGGAATAAATTATAATAAGAAAGTTAAAAAAGGGATTTACTTGGGGAAGGTTATATTGGGGTGTTGGGAGACGAGAATTGGAAGAATCTTTTTTGCTGACTAGGATTTTTATTTTTAAGGTAAATATGACTATGCTCTAGTTAAATTGTTAATGGATAAAAATAAAATTTACAAAATAGAATGTACAATATTTATGGTTACAAGTCTCAATCCCAGATTGTTGCAATGCTTGTTATGACACTGACGTTTTTAGAAACGCCCTGAAATATATATATGGCGATTTTGTTCTTTCCAAACGATCCAAAAAACGAGCATCATCTAACGGTAGAAATAGTCTCATCCAAAGCAATAATCAATAATCGTTTAATTGGCGGAGTTATCTTTTATTGTGGGATCCGAAGTATTACAGTAAGCTGTCGACCCAAGTAGACCCAAATAGAAGGCGTGAACTGTCAGTCCGTGAAAAGATGGTTAGCTGACGACTAAGAGCATCTACATCCATGAAACTCTTAGAGTTTCTAATCTGATGTGGCAGTTGCTAAACCAGTTTCAGAGATGTAGATGAATTTCTTATTTAGCAACTTTGCTCAATAATTTCTTAATAAGAAATCGTTTATAAACTGTGACGTGGCGAAATGATTCGCTGAGATTCCTTTCTCTTGCAAATATATCTTAATAAGAAATTTTATAAGCTGTGACGTGGCAATTAGGAAACTCTAATTTTAGTTTCAGGAATGTGGAGGCTTAAAAATTAAGAGAAATTTAATTTCTAAAAAACAGTTAACAGTTATTTAGAAACTCTAATAGTTTCAGGGATGTAGATGCTCTAAGGTGTTGTACAAGGCCAACATCTGACGAGATAGGAGTAGGTCCGATGGGCATCGGACCTACATTTAGGTTCAATTAGCTCTAGGACCGAACAATTAGCACCAAAATCTATGTGCACGGAAATTAATACAGACTTACACGGATTTGATACAGAGCACACGAATCTTGATTCAAATCGAATGGTCATCACACCCATCGAACCAAGGTAACTCTGATTCCACATCTGACTACTTAGTTGTCTGCCGTTAGCAGTCTATTTCTAAGAGAATTTGTAATCTATAGAAAATATTAAAAAAGAAGGAAAAAAAATAGAAAAAATATTAATAAAATGTTACCCATCTAAAAATTTGGATCGGTAGTACTACCGATCCAAATCTATTAACATATAAAAATTTAAAATTAATAAATAAGTATCTTAAAATTTAAATGTAATAGAAGGATTCCATCTATTTTTAAAACTTTTTATATTTTTAATATAATTTAAAAAAAAAAATAGGATGGGTAGGAATTCTACCGATTCAAATTAATTCAAATTTTGAATCGGTAAAATTCCTACTGATCCTTCTACTCATGAAAATCTATTGGTATTCCTTATGTTTTTCTCTCTTCTTTTTTAATATTTTCTATAAACAAAAAATTATGCATTTCTAGAGGAGTTCAACTATAGTTGTATCTTATCGTGTAAAATGAAATTTGCATCGTCTTTTTTAACCTGACACAAATCTTAAAGTGTATCCCTATAATTTAAATATGCACTGAAATTATTTTGACTCGATTGGAAATTTATCCTACCAAGTGTGGTACCTAGTGGATATGCATTCTTTCTAGAGAGTATCCGTAAGAGTTTGTAAGGACATTGACACGCCGTATGAATTCATTACGGGTCGAGTGGACAGGGGCGGATCCATATGGTTCTAGGGGGAGGCAACTGCCCTCCTAGATTTTGAGTTTCAGTGGAGATCAGAATGTTCCGACCGATTTTGCCTCTCTTGAAATTTTTTTTGTCTTCTCTGGATGTTTGATTTGTAATTCGGAGTTAAATTTAGGGTTAAAATTAAAATAAATTTCTTGAATTATGACTTGTAATTAGAATTATAATTTGGAGCATCAGAAATTACAAATCAGAGTATTAGAAAGTATAAGTTAAAATATTATTTTTTATCGAGTACCTAATTAGTTAATGGGTTTAAACTTGATTAGCTATTTAAACCCGATTCGATATTTTTTGCTCCCGACAAAAATCCTGAGTCACGCCCCTGCGAGTGGATACCAATGTTAGCCAAGTTCAAATCCAATATTGTACCCTACGGTGTAGAATGAGATATGCATTGTTCATTTTGGATCCGTATCCTCTGCATTAACTCAAAAGGGAATCTTTTGAGTTAATGAATTTTAACCGTCTGATTTTAAACGGAGCCAATCCGGCTCGTGTCTATAACATAGGAGGCTCTTTAATATTAGTGCAGATCTAGTTCGCACGAATATTAAAACAGATCGGACAGTCGAGATTCATTAACTCAAAAGATTCTCTTTTGAGTTAATGCAGAGAATATGAATTCGTTCATTTTTACCTGATACGAATCCCAAAACGGACTCCTATAATCTTAATAGTCACCAAAATAATTTTGAATCAGCTGAAAATTATTCTACACAATAAAGTACCGCATGAAATACTCATCCGTTTTAGCCAAGGATAAGGAGAACAAAAATTGTGTTCCTCAAATCTGTTTATCCGAATAAAAGATGAGGTGGAGATCAAGAGATTTTTTATTCATTGGATCTAAAGAATTAGATGACTCCTAGCCACAATCATTTTCAATAAGAATTCTCAGCAGACTATATTGAATTAGAAAGCATTGTAAAGTTCATTTTGAGTAGGATAGAAGGAACTTTGTTTTTTGTTTTTGCAGATACTTGATTTCTTGATCACCAGGAATGTTTCTATTAGGGATCGACAAATCTACTTTTTTTTTCCGATCACAACCATTCAAAATTTTCCATTCACGTATCTCGATAAAGAAACTTTTTCATGCACAAAGTTCAACAAATTTGAATAGTTGGGATCGAAAAAGTAGGATCTTATTTTTCTCTAAGAAAAGCAGCAGTCTGTTTCTTCGATTAGAGAGCGAACCCTTGATAAAAACAAGTGTGATAAAATAAAACTAGATATGTATATTATGATATAGATAGGTCATATTTTGATAAAATATTAAACTTAGTAAGTTATTTATAAATCGACTCAAAAAATTACGATTTAATGTTAATTTATCAGTACTTCATTAGTAAATAAATAATTCAAATAGTCTGCTGAGAAATAATATAATTCAAATTATAAATTTGATCCTTGTTATATTTGCAGATCCTGTGCTTAACAAAAAATTTCCTCTTGCTATTTTATTAACTCAAAAGTCATGTAGAATATTTTTTTACTTGTTATAGTTAAAGCAGAGTAAACGATAGAATCTGAAGAAATCGATTTTCCGGTGCAGATTCTCTACAACAAATTCTGTCATAAGTTAAGGATTTGAGGGTTCCAGAGACTTCTATCCTTCGGGACCCATGTATCAGTGACTCGATACCCCATATTCTGTAGGGAATTTATAACAGAAACATTAGTTACATTAGGAAGTCAATGTAGAGAAGTGGAGATAAGATAGCACGGGCTGTGTTGAGCCTACCCTGGTTATGGAATATGGATAGCTGTGCTGCTCAATTGGGGGAGACCCATGAAATGCAATTATTTTGTGGGCCCGGGAAGACATTGCTATTTGGGGCGGGTTTGACGTTTAATTTCTACGCCATCGCACGAAGTACGCACTTTCATTTTTATTATATTTTATACTGAAACATGACACTGACAATTGTTCACGTCAATAAATGGAAATACACAAAAAGAATTAATAAAGCAAATAAAATATTGGATTCGGATCACATTTTATAGACGATGATAATTGTTATGACTAACAATTTAGTAGATGAAGACTATTACCCAAGGTTCTAAATAGCGTTTATAGCGTTATAGCGGGAATGCTACAAAAAAAGCTATAGCAAATAGCGTCGTTATAGCGGAAACTATGTCACATAACGTTTTTTTTTTTTTATATTCTGTATATTCAATATTTGTACTAAATATTAACATTATCTAAAGTCTCATAGATCAATAAATAACACCAAAGTATTTAAGAAATTTTCATATTCATATTGAACCCGTACAAAGTCCAAATTGCGGTTCAAAATATCCATAGTAACATCATAAACTATCGATTTTTCCTATTAAAAATATCTTAAGCATCATGATTCATGACATAATCTATTTTTTTTCTATTCAAATTTCAATTTTTATTCCCAATTTCAAATTGATTTATCTGTAGCAAGTAGCAACAAATTTAATTTCGGTTTGAGCTTTTTTGGGTCTTTATTTAAAGCCCATATAAATTGCTTTAAAAAAAAAACCCATATTGTATAGCGGCCGTAGCGCAAATAGCGCATTTTGATGTCATAGCTTAGCGTTTGAGGTCCAAAAACGCTATAGCGCGCTATTTAGAACATTGCTATTACCAGCTTCATGCTCAAATTTCAGAAACTTGTATTTTCTAAGTCTGAAAACTTGTTTGCTTAGATTTATAATTTTATATACATACACACGAAAAAGCAACCTTGGGATTTTACAAATTGAGACAATGCAAATTAACTTTTTTTTTCTTCTCTTTATTGAGGTCGCACCTAATTATTTGTATCAGAAAATTAACAACTTATATGACCAAAGAAAATTTTATTCTGCAATTCTAGTTGACTTTAATTATGATTTCATTTTCTTTATTTATTTTATTTTGATGAAAATGCCCTTGGGCCATAGCTTATGATTACAAATTGGCCCAATTTGGTATGCTGGTTTGTGGCTTTCACATCAACTATAAAATGGTGGTATTAATGATTACTGACCTAACAAAGTTCATTTATATTGATAGATAATAAAATGGACTAATTTATCAATCAAGAATAAACTGTAATTAAGAAATAATTAATCTAGCTAAGGTGCACTCTGCACATGGTATGATATGATATATTAATTGAGTGTTCTTAAGCTCACCAAGTCTCTTTGTGAGCTTAATTCAAAAACCTATTGAATTGGCTTCAAACGCTGCATCCAAACCGTTGAAACTAATCTACTTCACGAGTGATGCATTTACATGTCAAATTTATAAATTTTCGAACTAATTTAGTGTAAAGGCAAGCGGTAAAAAAAAATGGTTTATTAGTTAATTTTAATGTGTTCATTTTTTATCATTTTTTTACCGCTTGACTTTATATTAAAATAATTCAAAAATTTAAAAACTTGACATGTAAACTCATCACTCATGAAGTAGATCGATTTCAACAGTTTGGATGCGTCGCTTGAAACTAATTTGATGGGTTTTTGAGTTAAGCTCACAAAGATGCTTGATGAGCTTAAGAATCCTCACTAAAGATAAATTGAGTAAAAGAGGCTAGAGTAGCGATATTACTTGCAAGTTCTGTAGTCAATTAGAAACAGCTGATCACCTATTCTTAAATTGCCCATTGGCTCAACAAGTGTGATTCTTGATGGGGAACAACCATTTATATTTTAAAAATTAGAAGTCCCACAAAGATATACTGGTATTTGCACACACACTTTGGTCACACCAAAAACAAGCTTTTTTAATAATTTTCAGTGGTATTTATTGGACCATTTAGAAACATCGCAATGATATTTGTTTTCAAAATGTCAATAACAAAACTGGAAGACAACTCATATTATTAACTGTCTTTGGTTGAATATTGGATAATTAGCACCGGGACTAAGAAGAAAACAAGGGAAGCTACGTGTGAATGGCTGCCAACTGAAGAGACTTTAGAAGCAATCCCACTCCGAGTGTGGCTGCCCGGTGATGATCAACTAGTGTTGTATCAAGACCAGGATGCCTCTCCCCTCCCCCTCCCCCCACTCTCCATCACCGCCTCCTCCGACAGTCTGAAGACCTGCCTAGTTGTAATGTTTACACTAGCTTTAGTGCTAGTTGTTATTAGAATCTATGTGAGATTAGTATATGTTATGTAGCTTTTTTGTTTCTTGATTATGCATATGACATAGTAAGAGAGTCCTTTATTATCTAATGTTCTGACTTGAGTTATTTTGGAGAAATTGTGGTGGATGCTCTCATTAAACAATTTCATCTTTTGTAAATTAACTATGTTTCTTAATGAAACATGGCCTCCACCTTTTTAACCAAAAAAAAAAAAAAGTTTAAGCACGTATAGACTATAGCTAGATACAATATCTTAATATTGGAGCCAACGATCCGATGGGATAGCTATTTTCCTATGTCACTAAAATATAGAAGGATGATTTTATATGGTGATTGTCATCCATAATTTTGAAATTATTATAAAATAATATAGAGTTTTAATTAGATTGTCCATATTTCGACCCAAAGTTTTTTTTTTCAGTCTTTTAGGAAATCTTAAATGAATCGAAAAAATATATATTGGTTTCTATAGGACCAATTAATCACAACCTTAGCCACATCAAAATCCGTTATTTTTTTTGTTTGAGGAGTTCGGATAGGAAAAGAAGAAGTTTAAGAAAAATGAGCCACACTTAAAATAATCTTAAAGGAATCGAAATAAAAAATTCAATTCCTTTAATTAGAGATGTAGATTTTTTGTGACGCGATATGTGTGATCTATAGGTCTCTAAAGAAATCAAAATTAATTTTCAGTTCTTTCTATGAAAATCGAAATTTTTTATAATTAAAAATTCTGATGGTCATCACCGTTGACCGTTGAAAGCAAAAGCTTTGACTTGTGATGGTTAAATTCATTCCTGGAAGCTTCTTTTATTTTTTTTTGCCGCTTTCAATAACTTTGCGTTGAATTAACACTATAGACTTTGGAGATGTTGTCCCTTTCATTATATAATTCAGTGCTGTAAATAACGGCATGCGGTCGTCGGACGGAAAGAGCACCGTCAAATGATTAATCGGGAATAATAGGCTATAATCGAAAATAATCGGCCGATTAGTCGGAAAAATCTATGTCGGTTTGGTCATCGCCAACGAATAATCGGCTGATTAGTCGGAAAAATCTATGACAGTTTGTTCACCGCCAACGAATAATCAACCGATTGATCAGTCTAAACGAACATTTTTTACAACACTGATATAATTTACAAGTTGTATGAAATCTGTGGATTTCAAATTAGTGCATGTGCACGTAAAGAATGATTTTTATTATGCTAGCTATAAGCTATGTACTCGTTTTTTCTTCCTTAATTTAAAGTTAATTAATTTGACTTACTTTCATATATAATAATACATGCAAATTCAAGTTCAAGAGAATTAACAAATTTTGAGACCTCTGGTTATTGTCCAATCGGAAAAAAGTGATTTATGTTTATCATTTTGCTTCATCATTTTATAACAAAATCTAACATAATAAAATTTCGGCATTTTTATCAATAAAAAAAAAAAAAAATCGACACTTTCTGCATTGGACTCTCGAGACTTCAGATTTAAAAGTTCAAATTCACTGTATACCGAAATTTTTATAGTTACCAAAGAAAAAAAATCAAATTAATTGATTACCACCCTCTTTCTCTTTTTTTTCAATCCTACCACCCACACGGACCCAGTTCGCGCACCAAAAGGGTTGGTGAGCGGACTGGGTTCTCGTACCAAGTTGGTTCTGAGCTGGTGCACTAAATTTATTATTTTTTTTTATTTTTTTTGGTGCGCAAACTGGATTAGTGCACCAATTTTATTTTTTTAGTTGGCTCACTAAAATTTTGCGTGGTTAATTCAGAACAGAACTACAAGGGTTTGGTGCGCGCACCCAGTCTGCACACCAAGATTTTGGTGCGCCAACCCAGTCTGCGCACCGCGCTATCTTAGTGCGCGGAACCCGGTCCGCGTGGGTAGTATAACTGAAATTACGCTGAAGAGGGTGGTAATCTATCAATTAATTTGATTTTTTTTCTTTGTAACTATAAAAATTTCGGCATTGTATATATCCAACGTACGTAGAAAGCTCTTTTATTTTCAATTGATATGTAATGTAGAACAGTAAATTCTCTCCCATTTTCACCTTTGTCGCTCTACAAACATTTATTTTAATTACAAAACTTGTGACGCCAGCTCAGAATATTACCACTTTTACAGAATTATAAAGACCTTTTTAACAGTTCCTTAATTTGTCGCACATTAACGAAGCTTAATTATCTTTGTGGCCCAATTAAACTACTCAACTGTTAACGCCCTCTCTTAAATTCAATAAATTCTTAAGAATTTTACTTCAATACATACACCACTTTTTATAATTATAACAGAAATACTAAATTGATTTAAACTGTTTAGTTATACGAGAACAATATAAAAAAATTACAAATATTCAGTTTCACATTATAATAGCAAATATGAGTATATGACTTCAATTTTTTTCATGTCTTTAATATAGTATTTTCCTATTACATGCCGTATCCTCCCAGGTAGGGCTGGGCAAAATTGCTCGAACTCGTAATTCGCTCGTAACTCGCTCATTTACAACTCAAGTTGGCTGACTCGTTTAATAAATGAGCTGAGTTTGAGCTGAGTTGGCTGACTCGTTTAATAAATCAGCATTAAACTGGTTAAATGAGTTATAAACGAGTTGTGAGCCAACTCGAGTTGATAATGAGCTGAGTTCGAGTTGGCTCTACAGCTCGTTTTACCATCCCAACTCGGGTTGACTCGCTCGTTTATTTAATGAGCTGAGTTCGAGTTGGAGGTAACTCGGTCAAATTCGGCTCATTTATAGCCCTATTCCCAGGTACCTCATTGAACCTGACCGGAACGGACGGCCCAGATTTACTCTCAGCCGGCGATTACTCGAGATGGCTTAGAGGCAGCATTATTTGTGCTTTGAGATTCGTGTCAATTTAAAAATATGAGCTGAGAATAAATCTAGACTGTCCGTTCCGATCAGGTTCACTGAGGTACCTGGGAGGATATGAATTCCTTATAAACTGGCAGCTCCTGCCATGATTCCTAAAAAAAAAAAGAATCAAGAGGGGCCCGGCTTATCCTCTCTTTCTGAGAATGTGTATTAATTCCTCAAACATATATCATGGATTTTTTTTTTTCAAATAAGACTATGACGATATATTTACTCGTGCTTTGAATCTATATCTTCTTTTTCAAAGTTAAAACAGTCAATTTAAACTGCTTAACGTGATTTTTATATAAAAATGAACTTGGGAATCAAATTTATTTATTTTAAGAATTTTCTTACTAGTTTTTAGATAAGTAAAAAATCCCTAAAGTCTTTAGGATTATTCATAATTTTTAGATCATACTGAGCAATTTGAATTAACTGTTCGAACTTTGAAAACGAAGATATAAGATCCATAGCACGGTCTGTTCTATAATATGCATATCACCATAACAACACTCTATTTTCTATATAAATAATTTTGACATACTTAGTAATATATTTAATTAAATTCATATATATAGACCATTCAAGATTTTCTTTTTGTGTGTTGCCAGGAATGAAAATTTAGAACTAAACTTTTTTTTTTTCTATGAAATTTCAAGGACCAGCTATCTGAATTATCCTCTTTATAGAAAATATTTGAAAAGCAGCAATCCATCGAAATATCTATAACTGTTGGAAATTTTAAAAGATTCAGATATAGACATGCTTTCTAAACACGCTAGCTAGAAGTTGATGTTACTGTCCGTTATTGTATTCGTTGAAGCACTGGATAATTGGCCCAAAAGAGTAATGAAAAATATTCACCATGAATATAAAGATACTCTTTGAATGGGCTTTAATTCCCTGAGATTAAATTTGTTAAGACTTATGTATATCGGCAACGTGCCATAGATGGAGTCTCCTTGTGATGCTGTTAGCGGAAGCCGGAAAGGGAAATGGGATATAGTTTTTAAGTTCCCGATTTACTAGAAATATTTGAATAACAAAAAAGGGGCTATTTCATGTATCCCCTCAAAAATCTTGAAATTACGTATTTCCTCCTCTATAATTCATAATATCATATTTACCCTTCTAAAGTTTAAAAACTCACAAATTTATCCAATTTAGTGATTTTTCTAATAAAACTTATTTAAAATTTTTAAATTATCCATTTTACTCTTTCTCCCTCTTTTCTTCTCTGTTTTTCTTTGTTCCCAGAGAAATCCCATAAAAGCATACCCCCATTGTACCACTCACTTCATCGAATTCAGATCCAGTGAAGTAACTCAACTTTTGGGTTTTAGATCGGGACCGTTCGATTTGAATCCGCGATAATTTATTCCTGAAGTGAGTGCACACATCCCGACGATGAATTCGAATTCCGAGACGATCTCGAGCGACGAATTCGAATCGGACAGTCTCGAATTCAACACCTAAAGAAAAGGCTCATCACCAGAAAAGCATACCCATTGTACCACACTCATTTCTCAAAGACTTGTGATCCTCCAAAAGTAAAGTATCTTATTATATATATTTTTTTAATTTCTTGGAGAAACACAATATGGAACTTCTTATTTAGTTATTAGTCATGAGAGATACCATTTTACATGAATGCACCTTATTATTGGAACTACATTAAATTAATAGAGGAGAGAAAATTACGTTAGAATGCCCTGAGGCTTATTTCCAACAGTGATAATAGCTAAACTCTTTTGACATTGAAACATCTTTTTTGTTGCAGTTAACACTAAGTCACCTAATGAAACAGTAATTTCCCTAAAAAATTAAGAAGATACACCGTTTATATATAAACTTAACTCAAAAAAATTAATATTAATTTTCATACTAGAACTTGAGTTTAAGGTTACTTACTTTGAATGATTAGATACAACAGTTGATAAAGAAGAGATTCAACAAATGAGTTTGAGCCTAGGTATATATATATAAGACAGATGGAACTTAAAATTACAAAATATTCACAAATTGTAGACATTCTTACTTATAATAATATAGTTACTTATTTCTTATGTCAAGATTATATAAAATAAACAAATATATCGATCGATAATATTATTTACGTTGTCTAAGAAAATACCGGAGCTAGGAGTTCTCCAGCTTTTCTCGACACCTTCAACAGCGGCGGCAATGGCTTTTCCCTTCTCCGGCGCTCTCTCCATTCTAGCAATTGCATCATAAAGACATTTAGCAATGTCTTAGAGTGCAATCACCTCTCCATTCTCCACCACTGGCAGATGCCTAAACTTCCCTGATTAAAACATTATATATATAACCCTTCAATTTTCATACACATTTCAAAGTATGTTCTTGTTATGTTCTATCTGAAGATGAGCCTTTTCTGGTTTCACGTGGTATGTGTTTGTTATTGACATCAACAACAGCAAAGCCACCATTATCATAATTTACTCTCAAAAGCTATAACACATTAAAAGCAATATATATTTCAGTAAAAACAGAGAGGTAATTTCTCTGGGAATGAAGAGAAACGAAAAAAGAAAAAAGGGAGAAAGAGTAAAATGGGTAATTTATAATTTAAAATGAGTTTTATTAGAAAAATCAATAAATTGGGTAAATTTGTGAGTTTTTGAACTTTAAAAGGGTAAATATGATATTATGAATTTTAGAGGGAATAATATGTAATTTCAAGGTTTTTGAGGGGATACATGAAATTCCCCTAACAAAAAATACCTAACACGTGAATACGGCACGACATGTACAAATTAGAACACAACGAAACACCGCAATTGGTGTTAGAAGTGTTGTGCCAAGACACGTTTGTGCCGTGTTATAAGAAGTATTGTGTCCAATGCTGGATAAAGTCGTTACGTTTTAACACAATACGATTAAAACACGTCTTGACACAACACGAATAAAATATTGCTTCAGACTTTGTCACAGATAATTCAAAAGCCCATTTAAATTAATATTTGACCCAATTTTTTGGATACATTTTGGATACGTTTACTATTTCTTAAAATATTATTTCATAGGTTTTATTTTTTATTGCTACATTCCACCAATTGTATTCAATTATACAAAACAATCAAAAAATTATAATGAAAACATTTATCCAGAGAAAAAAATGAGGAAAAAATTATATGTACCAAACTAGTAATTTGAATTTAGTCCAGATACATACACAACAACCCAAAAGAAATAAGGAAAAGAAAAAGACAGACCGGAAAAAAAAAATGAAACTTTTGTCAAAATATGAAGTTATTCACTATTTTTTTATTTTTCCAGAATTTTTTAACTGTTTTAATATTAAAGTAAATAAATATGTTTTACAGAAAAAAAAAACACATTTAAGCACGTTTCGGCACTCCTAAACAAAGTATATATATATATATATATCATGTTGTGTCGTGCTAATAAAAGTGTTGTGTCAGAAATCGGCACTGTGCGACACGGTACGACATAACATTTGTAATTATATAGGCGTGTCAGTACAGCACTTCACTTGTATCGGACACGTAGTGATACAAACTTGATAATACGGCACAACACTTTTATCATTCACTAGACCAATTTTTTTTTTTTACCATCTTTGAAAAAAAAAAAAGATAAACCCAATAGTAACTATTTTTTAAAATTTTCAAAATTATCAGGTCCGCAGATTACAATTGTAATCGCACTCATATGAATCAAGAATAATAAATCTACTTTAGTTGCGCAACTACACTACATGCACCATTGAACAATTCAGTTTTTACTGAAAAGGAATGTATCTTTAAAAAGAAAATGTTTTTCAGGAATGTGGATGGACAAATAGACAATATGCTGCCCTGTAAATTGCAATAGCTTTCTTTGTACATCTAAAAGAAAATCATGAAGTGCAATAAAAGAAATATATTTCTTTCTAAATAACTGTTGAATTTAGGCCCAGTTCCTCACAGCTTGAACCGGTCCATCATGGCCCGATCCAATATTTAATTGTTCAGAAATATAGTTTCCATCAGTGTTGTAAAAAACGGTCTTAACGGCCGATTAAACGGCCGTTTAATCGTTAACGGCGGCCAAACCGTTACGAATATACTAAACGGATGCCTGTTAGCGGATGAGAACGATTAATCGGCCGTTTATTCCGATTAATCGGCCGTTTATTCCGATTAATCGGCCGTTTATTCCGATTAATCGGTCCAGAATTTTCAGATCAAGTGATTTTCTACCTATCTAAAAAAATAGTAAAAAAATTCGAAAAAATGTAAAATTTGGTTTGCAAGTACATATTTATTTTATAATCATGTTGAACGGTTCAGATCGACCGTTAGGATTTTGAAAACTCAAATATTGAACCGTAGCAATGCCCAATCCGTGCTATGCATAGTACTGTAGCCTCACTCTTCTTCTATTATTTATATACCATATATTTTTCTTACTTACTAATGTAATTTTTTCAATTAGTACGACGTGTACATTTATGAAATTAAGTTGTTATCATAAACTAAGTTTAGTGATTTTATGTTGGAATATTTCATTTATTTCAAATAATATGTTATTAGTATTTGAAAAAACTTAATTCTCAAATTTATTTTTTCATTAAATAAATGTGTTACTTACACATGTAAAAATATTTATGTGTTAAGAAGAAATAAGCGTAGTGTCATGTTATAATAATAAAACTAAGTTAGATTAAGTTTATTTGATAAGTTTAATGAGTTCAATAAATTATTTTTAATAAATTATGATATATATACATAAATTTAATAAAAACGCTAAATTGTCCGCATAATTCCGATTAATCGGCCGCATACCGATTAATCGCTTGACGGTACCCCATCCGTCCGACGACCGCATACCGTTATTTACAACACTGGTTTCCATTGCTTCAATCTGTTATTTTTAATTAGAGTGATGATTCTATGGACATAAGGACCTATTTGTAAAATGAACATATTTTTATTTTCAAAGTTCAAACAGTCCATCCGACCGTTCAACATTATCTCCATATTAAAATGTACTTGGAGGTCAAATTTTACATTTTTTTTTTGAATTTTTTTTACTATTTATTAAGTATTTTACAAAAACTAGTCAAATTCAGACCATTGAATTTTGTAAAATACTTAATAAATAGTAAAAAAATTCAAAAAAATGTAAAATTTGACCTCCAAGTACATTTTAATATGGAGATAATGTTGAACGGTCGGATCGACTGTTTGAACTTTGAAAATGAAAATATGTTCATTTTACAAATAGGTACTTATGTCCATAGAAGAATTTGCCTTTTAATTATTATGAATTAGTATTTTTTTTTAATCTCGGAAAAGTAATAAAATTTATTATGGTATTTGAATCATTTAACATAGATGTTCATATGAAAATGTACTTACAAGTATATTTTTATATAAATTATGTTGCGTGATTCAGATTGATTGTTTGGACTTTGAAAATAATAATATCCATACTACAGTAGCCAAACTCAATATTTTTCTTTTACAATAAAGAAACATTCTTATCTTAAATAGTATGAGCAATAAAATTCCATTTGGGTGCTATTTTATATGTTCAAATTCATACTACTCATTTTATGAATATTATAAAGTTCAATCGATAAAATATGATACTATTACGTTTCACCTTGTGCATACGTATAAAAAAAGCAAGGTACATAAAAAATTGTTGTGCATAGCATTAGAATACTTTTTACAATCTTAGATAAAAAAAATTATTATTACATTATATTTTGGTGCTAAATACTGAAACAGAAGCAACACCTATAGTGTTAATTTGTTTTAATGAATAAAAAAAAATATTACTAAGATTAATTCGAAATAAAGTCATAAAACATATTAGATTTTAGACTCGTTATGTTCAGAGAGACGAAACCAACATTTCAAAAGCATCTCAAACCAAAATTTCACGTCGAAAGAGATGCATACATTTAATAACAGAAATATCTGTCCATTTAAAACAAAGTTCACGAGCTTCAGATAAAAATGGCAATATATTTTGCGATGGCTGCTAGGGGCGGATTTAAGATTTTCGCAAAAAAATATCGAATCAGGTTTAAATACCTAATCGGGTTTAAATCTATTAACCAATTGGGTACTGGATAAAAAATAATGTTTTAACTTATACTTTCCAATGCTTTGACTTGTAATTTTTGATGCTCTGACTTATAATTCTAATTACCAATTAAAATTCAACAAATTTATTTCAATTTTAATCCTAAATTTAATCCGAATTACAAATCAAACGGCCAGAGGGTGATAATTTTTTTTTCAGAAGAGACAAAATCGGTCAGGATTGATAAATCTCTACTAAAACTCAAAATCTAAGGGAGCAGCTGCTGCCCCTGATGGCTGCGAAAACAAACTATGAATCAACTTCAACACTTGACCTATATAAATTCAGCAGCTGCTCCCCCTGGAACCATCTAGGTCCGCCCCTGATGGCTGCGAAAACAAACTGTGAATCAACTTCAACACTTGACCTATATAAATTCAGCAACAAAAGATCCTGTGATGGCGGTGCAGTTCAAGACAAAGAAAGTCTTGCTGATTGCACAAGTCTCTTGACTTTGCGCTCTTCCTTGCACATTCCTCCTTGCCTTGCTAGCTGTGTAGCACCTCCGATAGCTGAAACCCTATACCTATAGCAAAATGGAAAATGAGGTTGACCGTAGTGATACGCAATTTCACATAGATAGCAATTAGCCTTGGTTATCGAAATTTTATTAAAAACCATAATTAAAAAAATCAAAATTAGCAAACCAACATGATTAGTTTGGTTTTTCTAAAAACCGTAAAAACAGAGATGCCAATTCGGTCTCCATTTTTTTTTTCTCCTAAGACCGAATTGGCATTTCGGTTCCCCACCCATTTCACAGTTTTTCCGAAAAAACTATGTGGCTTTCTGTGTAAACCCCTGGAATCGAGATCCCAATTCGGTCCAGGCGAAAAAAGGGGGGACCGAATTGGGATTTCGGTTCCTCCCCCTTTTTTTTCCGAATTTCCCTATATAATATTCTTCTCTTCTCTGCAGACACCAGACCGAATTTGAGCAAAGTTTGAGCAGCTGAGAGCAGAGTTTGAGCAGATTTTTTTTTTCTTCCAGCTGAAAACGTCGAGAGTTTTAGTGTTAAAAATTTTGTGATCTACAAATCGGCTCCGGCATTGTGTTTTTAGCCTTCGTCTGAAAAACTTAGTAAGTTTTTTTTTTCAATTACGATCATATTTTAGGTTATAAAATTAAAAATGATATCGAAGGTTGATTGTGAAATTTTTTATTCAGGGAATGTCTAAAATAATAATAAATGTGTACCACAGACGCGCAATTTCAGACACACCGACCTGCACATTTCCTGTTACTAACTCAACCAGTCTCGATGAGCTAAGAAGACATATATATGTTGGCATTCGTTTGCTCCCTGGCGAGTTCGATCTGACAATCAGGGCACGGCTGAACATGGCACCACCTGGCTCAACAAAAAAATACCAGTTATTTAACATAAACCACGAAATGATATGGCATATGGTACTTGGACATGCCACTCCGGTACTGAATTTTAAACTTCTTGAATTAGTGGTTGAGTCAGTACCAGTTGTTAGTCAGACCAATTATGACCCATACTCGGGAAGTGTACCTGGAAGTAGCAGAGACATACCAGTGCACAATTCACCCATATATTGTGATGACCCCCCCCGAAACACCGGATGATTTGTGTAATTATTTTGACCGGCTGAATAATGATACTGACTCAGACACTGACTCGGTTGTCGGGGAAGATGATATGGCCGAAATTGAGGATGAGATTAGGATGCAAGATGTAATGAAGGAGTGGCAAAAGTCTATTCCATTTATTAATCGGGGATTGCAGCATCCTTGTCAGGCATTTAATAACAATGTGCCGATGCCGTACAAGGATGAAGCATTTTTTGGCTATTCACTGAGAATTGACGGTCTATTTTTAGTGAGACAGATGTTTCAATCCAAAGCAGAACTTAAAAAGAAGTTGGGTGGATTTGTCATGGATAATAACTTAGAATTACAACAAAGTCATAGCAATCGTTGTGTCTATGTGGTAATATGTAGAGCGGAGGGGTGTCCATGGCGGTTATACGCGAAAACCACTGAGACGGGCAATTGGATAATTGCAACAAACCCAGACGAGCACAATTGTTACAGCGTTGCTTGTACAGTAGACAGTCGTCAGATGACTGCCAGGATGATTGCAGATATAATCAAATCTGGTCTTATGGTGGACCAGGAGATGTCAATAAAAGCATATCTAGTTGCAGTCTGAGGTGAGCACAAAACGGTAAAGCCTTCCTATAACAAGATTTGGAGAGAGAGGGAGCTGGCTATTGCTGATTTATTTGATTCTTGGGAGAAAAAACCTAAATCACAATTACTAAAATTACCATTCTATAATTACAATTAATCTACATGTATTAAATTACCATTCTATAATTACTAAAATTACACTAAAAAAACCTAAATCACACTAAAAAAATAAATCAATTCTACAACTATTTATCTAACACTAAAAAAACCTAAATTACACTAAAAAAACTAAATTGTTCTACATTTATTAAAATAAATTTTAATAAACTAAATTACTCTACATGCAAACTTTCTAAAATTACTAAAACTAAATTACTCTATATGTATTAAATTATCATTCTACAATTACTAAAATTACACTAAAATTCTGATTATGTATTCAACAATAACTAAAATTACACTACAATTACCACAATAACTAAAAATCCGAATTTATTCAACAATAACTAAAAATTCGGATTACTAAAATTACACTACAATTACCACAATAACTAAAAATCCGAATTTATTGAACAATTACTAAAAATTCGGATTACTAAAATTACAATACAATTACCACAATTCTACAATAACTAAAATTCGGATTATTTATTCAAAATAAAAAATTTAACGACATACCTCACGAAACTTGTAGATCTGAAGTTCTTCTTGTTCTCCTCTCAAAATTACACTAAAATATGTGATTAGAATTAAAAAAAATAAAGTTTTGAGGGTTGGAAAAAAAGAAAAGGGTTTGGTTCGGGTGGGAAGAAAGAAGGGGAAGGAAATAAGGAGGGGAAGGAAAGAAAGAGGGGAAGAGGGGAGCCAGAGAGGGGTTCTCGGGGTTAAAAAAAAAAGGGTGGGGAACCGAATTCGCTATTCGGTGCCAGGTGAAAAAAAAGAGGGAACCAAAATGGGATCTCGGGTTCCCATCCTATTTCGATTTTTCTGTGGCAGCTGTGTGAAAAAACTGTGAAATGGGGGGGGGGGGGGCCGAAATGCCAATTCGGTCCTAGGAGAAAAAAAAGATGGGGACCGAATTGGCATCTCGGTTCTTACGGTTTTTGAAAAAACCAAATTAATCATGTCGGTTTGCTAATTTTGATTTTTTTAATTTTGGTTTTTAAAAAAATTCTTGGTTATCGAAAGTTTTTTTTTTTTTTTTGGTTCTTGACTGTTGACTGTAGTAGTCGCTCAATTTGGATTTGTAGTTCAGAGCTGTTGTGATCAATAGATAACATTTATAGGTCATGTTTAATTGTAAAGTAAAATTAGTGAGGATTATATTCCTCACTCCATGTTATTTCTCATATTTTATATCTTGTTTGATAGTTTAAGTTATAATTTAAATTAATTTATTTGAAGTAAGATGTTGGGTGTAAGAAATAGCATGCTTAGTTGGGTTAGCAACTATTTCAAATTCAGGTTATCGACTATTTAACGTTTGAGTAAAAAAATAGTTATTCTCAACACTTGAAATATTAAATTAACGACTATTTTGAATTCATTATTAGTACACTATTATTACTATCTTCGCTTTCAATACAAACATAAGTGAAATAAATTATTTCGGATTAACTCATCTGTTACTCCATATTACTCTTATTTTACTCTCTATTTAACTATTTAAGTGTGAATTAAAAAAAAAATTACTCTATGGATTTATTCAAAGAAACCGCACGATTAAGGTGGGTCTCGTTTTGCGTGAACTAATGAAGGAATATTCACGACTGACAATAACGGTGTGTGTTCCCACGTTGCGATCTAATTTTTCACTTCATCATGCTCGCTTCACAGTTGGCAACATATAAATCTGAACGTGAAAGTTTGGAACACACACTTATTATGCGTGTGAGCGTGTCTCGTTACTACTTACTAGACGACAGGTCGTGCAGGGATCCCCACAACTTGTTTGCTAGATTTTCTGCGGCACTGTTTTTCTGCATCGGTTGTGTACGACGTAAATTCAACTTGTTTAGGCATTCATTTCGAGCCGTTCCCCGGTTTACGTAGCTTTCGTTTCAAAACCAGTGGCGGAGCTAGGATTTGAGTCAGGGTAGGCAATAATCGGATTTGGGTTTGAAAAAATTAACGGTTCGGGTTCGACAAAATTAACGGATTTGGGTTTGAACGAAAAATTAACGGAGCTTCTTCTTCCAGAGGTAGTCGGTTCTTCACTTCTTCTGCTTCGCCTCTCCTCTCCGTCTCCGCGAGTTTTTTTTTTTTTTTTTTTTCTCGTGACTTCGCACAGCGCAGGCGCTGAGGCGCAGGGAAGGGGTAGGCAAAGTCCAAAAAATACCGGTCTAAAATAAAAAAAAAATTTCCAGGGGTAGGCAAGTGCCTACTCCTGCGTTCACGTAGCTCCGCCACTGTTCAAAACAATATGAAAACCTCTAAAATTCATCGAAATTGAAGAGAGGCAAAAGAGGAGAGACACATGCTAACTCCAAAACTCAAGAAAAATTAAAGAGCTACTAGGATTATAACTAGTTATTCTAGATAATTAATTAATTAGTTTATACTTAATCACATAATTGTCATTTTTATTTTTAGAAATTAAGAAATTAAATTATTAGAAACATCTGGATTTTTTTTATTCCATAGATGGAACCGAACAAAGGATTTTTTCTCATTGGAATATCTACATGTATCCAATCAAACCATTGATTATGACTCAGTAGAGGCTGTGAAATATGCGGGCCTTCTCCTCTCTTTCCTTTTATCTCTTCCACCCTGATCACCATTCGGGAGAGACCTATGGGATTGAACCAATGACGTAGTCCCAGTAATTTTCATAGTATGTGGTCATTGGTGTGGTAAATTACGGAAATCATTGGGACCGAGCTACGAATCATTAGTTCGATCACATTCATTTATTGAGGAAAAAAAAAACATATCCATCTTGCTTCTTTGATTTTTATAACTTATAGATATTAAATGCTAAAAATAGAAATTATTTTGGTGTTCCATGCATACGTACCACATTTTCTAGAAAATGTTAATTACAAAACATAAGCTCAGTATATAATTGTCGAAAAAAATAGTAAATTGAAGCACTAGTTTATTGTTCAATTTGAAATGAAAAAAAAGTAGCCAACTTAAATAAAATATAAAGCACCAATTTTTTTTAATGAAATTGGAAAGTAACAAGGAATGTTTAGCTCGAGCACGTATAAAAAGGAAGGCCTAAAATGATCATATTTTCCTAATCAGATTTAATAATCACAACCAATATATTAAGTAATTAATAAGGACATAACAAAATAAATTTTTCATAATCCAATAGGACTATTAGCCCTTAAAAGTCCATATATTATCAGAGGAGGGTTCAAATGCCACCATTTTTTTTACCTCCATCATGCCTCCATTTCTAAAAACTTTAATAAATCAAAATTTAAAACTTAAAAGTCAAAATAAAACCGATGGATATGATCTTACATCATTTTATCTATGCACGTGTAAAAAATTATGGCATTTCAATTTTGTTTTGGTTGTCATCAAGAGCTTGTAAAAAACGTACTAATTTGGATAATTTCTAGACGTTGATTTTTCAACTTATTGATTCACATAAAAACAAAATCGAAATGTGATATTTTTTTATGAGCACATAGAGAAAATAACATAGATCATATCTAACGGTTTTATTTTGACTTTTTAAGTTTTAAATTTTGAGTTATTAAAGTTTTTAAAAATGGAGGTATGGCGGAGGCACAAAAAATGGAGGCATTTGAACCCTCCTCATATTATTATTGTCAGCACAAAAATAAAATTCTTATTTTCCCGGCGCTTAAATATTTATTATGAATAGCCATTTTTATTCTAGCATGATCAATAATCAAATAAATTACATCAATAACAATTATATCTTATAGTTATATCAGTTGACGTCAAAATTAGACAAAAGAAAATAATTATAACGTCTTGATTTCAGATATATTGAGCATTAAATTTAATATAATTTGAAAATCAATCAATCATCTACTTAACAGGTTGAATAATTAATAAATTTAGTTTGTTGCAATTAAATAGTTTCTATAGTCCATCAAACTTGTTATACATATTGATAAATAAACTATATTTTATGTTTTTAAAACACAAAATTCTGCCACTACGAATTTAAAGTGCTTTATGTGTATTTGCTTTTTTTGATATTTTATTTTTTTTCATTCAGTTTACAAGTTCAACGACTAAAAAATATTGAGTTTATTTTAAGACTTTATTGTATATGTTTCAGTTCGAAATATGCAGTTTGTATTCCAATTTGATCAATAAACAAATAAATAAGGACTAGATCCATATTTTTTCTCGAAAAATATTACTAAAACTAACAAATAAATACTAACTTGTTTCTTTTACATGTTAATTAATCTATTCATGCTAAATAAAATTGATACAAAAAATATTATGCATATGTTCGTATATTTTAATCAATTTCGGTCTTACTTCTTATTTTAAAATAATCAATCTGGAGAAAGGGGAGATAACACAGTTGGTTAGAAAAAAAAGTCCTAAGACTGTTGGTTATTCAAAGGTCGAGTGTTTGATTCCCCCTCACGACTTCGCAGCTTCTGCGAAGATTTTCAAAAAAAAAAAATCATCAAACTGGCATATGTACTCTTTAACTTATTTATATTTATATCATATGTGCATAAATTTATTCATGCTAAATAGAATAATTATAACAAATATTATGATTAATATTCATCAAGAATGCATTTACAGTGTGCTTGTCTGTGTTTAACTGTTTATTGATAATTTTAATTGATTTAGACCGCTTTTACAACTAACAACACCAAAATTGACAGATAAACTCTATCATGTCTTTTATATGTGCATAAGTGTATTCCAACCAAGTAAAAAAATAACACAAACCAAAACTATGCTTAAAATTAATCTGGAATGCATTTATATTGCGTTTTGTGTGTCTATTGATAATAACTTTCCAAAATTTGACAGATGAAATTCTTTTAAAATGTATGTATCGAATGTTTATGCGTGCTTGTTCATGTTTTTGATCAATTTTGAAGTAAACTTATGATAGTAAACTCATCAATACTAATAGATAAAACTCTAAAATATTTTTAAGACGTAAATTAACTTATCAAATTGACACAATGCATAAATTTTTGGTTGAATGTATTTATAGTGAATTTGTATATTTCTGCAAATGCCTTAATTGATTTAGATCTTATTTACAATCATTAAATCATCAAAATTAATAGGATAAACTCTAAATCGTATAAATCGAACAGTTCCCGACAAATTTTATGCATAACATTCTTCTCTTACATATTTCATAGTGCGTTTGTGTATACATATTCTTATTTCTTTATTTAATAATATCACCTAAATTTAAATATAAACTCTCATTTATGTCATTTATACGTGCATAAATTTAATCATACCGACTTAAATTAAATATAAGCAATATTACACATAAAACTCATCTAGATGGTATTTACAATATGTTTCCATGTCTATTGATGTTCAATAATAGACTGAGGCCTTATCTAAAATGACGATCACCGACGTCACCAAAACTGACAGAAATTCTATTGTTTTGTTGTTCCATGTGTATAACGTTTACATCTGCTCGTACTCGATTACATTTTTTTAATCGATTTAGTGATCATATGTCATGATTATAAAAGAAATAAGTTCATGCATTATTTTAACTTCTATTATGTGATTTACATTCTCAAGATTAAAAATAACAAAGAAAATACATCTCTAGTATTACTAAAATTATGTCAAAAGTCCATTGTTAGATAACATATATGTTCTATAAAATATCCTATAAAATTTTAAATTCTTATCTTATTTGAATTTATTTGTTAAAAAACATTATAAAAATTATAAAAAATAACTTTTGTCTAAGTGATTTCTACTCTATTAAGTTCATAGATGAAAAAACACATTAACAAGTCCAATAAATATAAACATCTGTTGTTAAATGAATTTTATAAACAATATAGCCCTTCTAAAAGATAACAAGTAATTTAATAAGAATCAGTTTTTATTCATGCGTTCTTTTTAAGACGAAATTGAGATGCGAAACTAATCATCAAATGTTTTGTACAATCCCATACTACAATAAATTGAACATCGCCGGAGCGCGTTTAAAATAAATGCGTTCAATTTTCTTTTGAAATAACACAATCTGGCCACCGGAGATGATAAACACTTCCCTTCCCATATTTTAACTTGACCACCACCATTAGTCCACCCTCCCTTGCATAACACAATCTAGAATAAAGAGCAGCAACAATGAAGAGACCTTACTTAGGCAGTTGGTTCAGATCTTACGGAGCTTGTCAGCCTTGATGGTCGGATTGGCACGAGCAAGCGCATCCCTACCGACCGCCTTGTAATCGAATTCGCAATCATGTTGCTCAGCGTACCTGTGGGTCCCACAGAAAGTTATCCCACACCTGCATTTGAACCCGGTCAAACCCACCTTCTTCCTGCACGTCCCGCACCGGTTCGCCGGCACAGGTACAGGTGCCGGTGCTGGCACAGACTGAGCGGCAGTCTCCTGCACCGATGTGCTACTTCCAGAAGGTTCTGATACATCGGTCAAGAGGGTGATCGGCGTGGGGTCGGATGGGACAGGTTTAGAGAAAGAAGAGTTTGAAGGGGAGAGAGATTTTTGAATGGCCGATATGGCAGAGGCAGATTGCTCTTCCTTGATGTGGTGCTCTCTGTAGCACTTGGAGCAGAGATTCAAAGTGGCCGGGCTGCCGAAGAATCCACAATTGTTTGCGCAGGCACGGGGCCCCTCCTCCCACTGATGTTCCTCAGCCATCGATCTAATTGATCTTGATTTCAAACAAGTTTTGTTCAGATCTGCAAGAAAATTGACAAAATCAGCTAAATATTCAATTAAGGAAAAAAAAAATTAGTTGATTGTTCGTTCAAAAACCTAGTAAGATCTATAATCGTGAGATGTTTAGATCTTGAGAGAATTGAACAGATCTACAAAATTTTGAGGAAAGGAAAGCAGAGCACGGATCTGAGACAAAAGGGAGAGTTAATAAGAGGAGATAAAACGTGGAAGAAAAGACAAGCAGGCAGAGAATTTTCTAGCGTGGAAATTAAGAGATCCGTTCTGATTGCTTCTTCTTTAAGATCAAGGAAGGACGAAAGGAAAGTAATTGGGAATAATAGTAAGAGCAAAAACCAACCTTAGAAAATGGCGATGAGGAAGGAATCTCTTATCTGATCTCTTCCTTTCTGTGATTATCCCTTCCCTTTCTTCCTTCGATCTCTTCCTGTCTTAATAAAGCGGATGGAAAGGGAGAGGTGAGACGCCTAATCGATCTATCGAGAGAGAGAGAGAGAAAAGTCTAATTTAGTGAACAAAATAATTTAGGAGCGGAGCGGAGGAGAAATATATAGGAAAGTTAAGTCGGAAACCAATGTGAGTCCAATTTAATGTGGCGGTTCTCTCAAAGTGGACCGTCTTATTACACTTGTCTATGGGCCCCAATGACAGTGGATGACATTTTGTTACAATAAACCGTCGAGATGGATTCTAGAACGGACGAACAAGTCGGCTGCTTGCTTGGGCAGAAAGAAAGTCATGAACGGCGCCTATCACCTCCAGTAATATATATATAAAAAAAGATTTCATGAACGGCGCCTATCGCCTCCAGTAATATATAAACATGAACCGAACGGGTCCGTACGAAAGAGGCTAGTGCTAGAATGGAGAGGAAGCATGAATTATAAATTGGCGCTTAGACAAATGCCATGTATTGCAAAACTAGCCATAGAAATTGATTGCGTGAACGCGAGATGGCGATGGATGGCGTCATTAGCTCTGCACAAAAAATTCGTAGTTCGTGATTCGATTCAAGTTTGATTCGAAAAAGTTCGTAAAAAATTTGATTCGAAATTGAGTTCGTAAAAAATTTGATTCGAAATTGAGTTCGTAAAAAATTAATTCAAACCAAACTTAGTTCGAAATTAATTCAAATAAAATTTAATTCGAAATTAACTCAAATGTGAACCGTTAATTTCCGCTGATAACTTATGTTCGTTGATTAAAACATAAGGCCGCCCAGTCCATAATTGCTCTCACTTCTGAAAAATGTTTCTTGAAACAAAAAGTCCAGTCCAACTACAAGCCCAAATAGAAAAATTCAACAACAAATCCAGACTAGTCCCCGAACCAATAATCTCCAATCAAAACCGCTGTAAACAAAACCAGCCATAACGCTCTACCCTAGCCGACTTTCCCTCTGTTGGTTGCGATACCAAACCCTAGAGTTTGGCTGATCTTGTGCTTGTGATTTCTGTGCTGGCTGGTGCTGTCTTGGTGCTGTCTCTGCTTTGTTGGCTGATTACTAAGACCGGTCGTGAGGCGAGGCGACCCTTGGATACTGTGATTGTACTGAACTTTGATTGATTGTACTAAACTTTGGTGTTTGATATAAATTTTGGTATTTGTAATGAACGTTGATATAAACTTTAGTGTACTGTGTAATTAGAATTCAGAATGCCTGAATTTTTATTGAAGTGCTGTAATTTCGAACTATGGCCCAGCCATAAGTTATAACTCGTAAGTCGTAACAAAATTCGTAAAAGTTTGAAATTGAGTTCGTAAAAAATTCGATTTGAAATTGAGTTTGGTTCGAAATTGAGTTCGTTCGAAATTAATTCAAACCAAACTTAGTTCGAAATTAATTCAAACCAAACTCAAACTGAGAATAAGTTCAATTTGGTTTGGTTCGTTTGCAGCCCTAGGCGTCATTATGAGTACAGATTTTTTTTCATTCAATAATAGTAGGTAACGCTGAACTCTCCATTTCTGAATACTACAGGTCTCCAGTTCAGTCTCCATTACAGGCTGCTTCTTATACTAGACTCAGCCCAGCTCGGCCCAACTATTTTTGCCCCAAAACACGGACACACCTTTGACACTTGACAGAGAAGTTATTCATTTTAGTACCTCAATATATTTGGATCTGCATGAAATGTTATTAGGAATGTTTCTATATTTAATTCAGAAATCCAGAAAAAATATGAGGAATGTTTCTATTAATCCAGTTTCCTTTCTTGGACGCCTTTCGGGATATTGATTTGATATTTTTGGTCTCCTTATTTATTTAGATAATTACAAACTTGGTAAACCAAAAGGTAAATATTTACAATTTTTTCCTTTTCTTAAAGAGGCGTACCTTAAAACTATTACAAACATAGAAATGTGCTTCACATACTTGCGACTTATTATGAGTTAGTTGAGTGCTCACCAGTCATTCCACAAAATCAGATCCCATTTGAATTTTAAAATATCAACTTCACTATCATTGCTCCCCTATATCAATTCACACACCTTTGTTAATTATTGCAAACACATCTTCAAATATCAAGGCCTAGTTCTTTGTAATAAGCAATAACCCATCTAATTGATGCACCAACTAACCCTTTTTTAAATTGGAATTAGAGAAATAGGAATGAACAAGAGGGAGATATGGAGGTTTATCTACTTATTGTTTCTGGGTCAAATTGTCTCCTTCTCCCTTGCTATTACCAGCTTTACCTCCTCTCTCATTGCAAATCTTGGTTTCCAGACTCTAACCCTTTTATTCCAACCTAATTCTCTATTATTCACCTAATTTATTATCCTTACACTTACTTTTTTGGCATATGTAGGGGCTGATGCACCTCTCACACAATCTTTCTTCACATATCTATCCCTGTCCCTACTCTATGCTCCCATTCTCTTGTGCCGTCGCCGCAAGTTGCTAGTATAATCTTTCAATTTTACAGTTTTTGTTACAAAAGAATTGGATTTGAATTAATTGAGAAGCTCAGCACATAAAGATAAATTGCAGGTACCTTGGTACTGGTACATTGGATTGGCTTTTGTTGATGTACAGGCAAATTTTCTAGGTATGAGTATCTGTCATTCTTTAATGTTATTAATTACAATGTTTTTACCATATCACAGATAAAAGTTTATCTGTTTACAGTTGTGAAGGCGTACCAGTACTCATCAATTACAAGTGTGACACTGTTAGATTGCTGGACAATTCCATGGGTGATGATTCTGACATGGATTGTTCTGAAAACCAGATATTCTGTGTGGCAGTTTATTGGTTCAGGCATTTGTGTGGTAGGTCTTGTTCTTGTACTCTTCTCTGATACCGGTGTCTCTTCTAGTAGAGGTAATCACATTTATACAAAATAGATTCTCTATTATTATAAATTTTTTCACCAAAGGATATTTTAATTGGATCAGGTGGAAGTAGACCTCTTTTGGGTGATGCTCTTGTCATTGCTGGTACATTATGTTATGCTTTAAGTAATGTGACCGAGGTAATTCACTTTTGCAATTACATCTAAAAGTTTCTCCATTGCTAATTATGTAATTAATTTTTCTGAAATGAAATTTGTCAGGAGTTCTGTGTAAAGAAGAAAGATAGAGTAGAAGTGGTCGCAATGCTTGGGGTCTTTGGGGTGATAATCAGTGTGCTTCAAATGTATATATATATATCCTTTATGTTGTTTACATAAAAATGTGGATATTCTGCATTGATCTTGTTTTCCCTTGCATCAAATTGTCAGATCAATTTTTGAGAAGAAGAGTCTTGAAGAAGTCAAATGGACCCCCACAATGGTAGGCTATACGCAAATATATTGAATTAGCATGAGTAAATAATAATATATAGAGCTTATATATCCTTATAAATTAAGAAGTGATGCATTGTTTATGTTGCTGTTCCAGATATCACTGTTTGCAGGATTTGCTGCTTCAACATTTTTATTCTATACTATTGTTCCTTTTGTTCTCCAGGTTCACTTTTATTCCTCAAAATAAAATAAACAGAGAAAAATGACTGAAGAAATAATTAAAGAATATCATTTATAATGCAGATGAGTGGGGCAACACTTTTTAATCTGTCTCTACTAACATCTGACATGTGGGCTGTGCTGATTCGCCTCTTCTTTTATCATCAACAAGTCAGTTCCTTTCATTTAAATTTCTTATTTTTACCAGTCATCTAGGCTTCTAATGTCTGAAAATATTGCAAATAGGTGGATTGGTTGTACTATCTAGCTTTTGGGGTGGTTGCAATTGGATTGATCATCTATTCACTCAAGTAAGCCAAACTAAACTTGAATATGAGCTTCAATTCAATTTCAAACAGAACATATTATATGGAATGAGGCCACGACACTTTGCAGAGTGTGGAACAGTCTGTGTTGTAGATCAATATCTTCATTTACAAAGTTCAAACAATCGATCCGAACTGTTCAAGATGATCTCTGTATAAAAATATACTTGGAGACCAAATTTTACATTTTTTTTAGATTTTTTAACTTTTTTTTAGATAGGCAGAAAATCACATCCAAAAATAATGATTTTCTACCTATTTTAAAAAATAGAAAAAAAATGCTAAAAAATGTAAAATTGATCCAAGTACTTTTTCATATGGAGATCATGTTGAACGGTTCGGATTGACTGTTTGGCATTTAGAAAAGGGGATATGAATTCATAGCACGGACGGATTCGCGCTTTGCAAAATATCATTGCCTCACTCTATATATATGTCTGATGATTTTTTTGTTTAAGGTTGATGTCTAATGATCAGGGTTTTAAATAGCGCACTATAGCGTTTTCGGACCATAAAAGTTATGACGCTATCGGCGCTATAGCGCGCTATATAGACATAGCGCCGTTTTTTTAACCGTTCCGCTATGATGCGATAAACGCTATTTAAACCTTTGCTAATGATTATTATAAACTGCTTAACATGTTAATTGCTTCTCTCCTATAGCGAGCATAATTTACATTTCACTACGTCGGTTGAGAACAATCAAGCAACTGTAATTTATGAAAGGCTAACTCAAGATAATCCAGAAGAAGCTAATGAGGCTGTCCTGAGTGCTTGAAGTGGATTTGAAAGAATTTATTTTAATATCATCAACAACTTGTAGATATAGATAGATTAACACCTTTCTAGAAAGTCCCTTGGTGTGTAAATTTATATAGCCTTTCATGAGCATTGGCCTTGCTCTTATTTAATTCCTTGATTCTCCTTCCATCAATTAGTATTGCAACAGAGATAATAAATTAAGCAATCACTGTCATGTTATTTAGATATTGATGTTTTCCTTCTTTCTTTCCTTCCTATTTTTATATGGTTTGGTTCTACATTTTCTTAACTTTACAACAATAATGAAAAATATAGTACTGTAATTGAATTTGATTAAGAAAAATTAAAGTTTTGACTCAACTGTAATTGAATGGTATAAATGAAAAGGAAGGTGATGTCAGCAAACGGAGGGTTACAGATCCTGTTATAATGGCTTTCACTTAAACAAAAAGTGTTGATTAGGAGGAATACGATACTAATTACAGTATTTGCCCCAATTATAGTGACATTGAACAACTACTAAAATGATTTATATTGATGATAAATATGAAGTTCTGTTCATAAATTTAGAGAAGAAAACCAACAGAAAGACAAAGACATATTAGCATGTTTTTATAGAGTTATTTTTAATGATTGTCAAGGTTGTCAAACTAATTTGTTGTTAGTGAATCTCCAACCCTAAATATTTCAACCAATGGAAAATGATGCACATTCTGGTATTATCTTTACCATAGCAACAAAACATAACTTAAAAAATCAATATAATTTCTTATCACCCTAGGGATCTTGCATTAGAATGTGAGTTTTATGGGCTATCAGTTGTAATTGAAAGTGCAAAAAATGCCTCTTTAATATAAGCATCCTAGAAATACCATCCTTCAAGAGGAAAACATGGTCTGAGAAAATTAGTACCAGTACTGTAGTACAGTTACATGGACAGTAGACCTAAACATTTGCCACAGCAACAACATAGACATTCCAAGCATCTCTTTGGTGAAAAGAGGAAAGCTCTTCATACTTGACATCTCTACCAACTGTATATTCATCTGCATTTTCATGCAAGTGTGTGTCTGGCATCTCTCTTATCCAAGTATGAACAGATTTGAACCCTGCCTCCTCCATGCAATCTTTTATTTCCGGTATTGACCATCTACCATAAAAATTTATACTCATTCAGGCTCATAATTTAGATGACTTAGAATAAGAATTATAATAATATGTATGAATTAAATATTACATACAATCGCCAATGGTATGAAAATGCATGTCGCATAGTCTTCTTCTTTCCAAATTGAAAATGGAGACTAATTTTTGTTCTCCTGTTTATAACATCAAACTCTTCTTGCTCCCATATGTACTGTGCAAAATTCCAATTTAACCCAGACATAAGTAATCTAAAGTAAACATATAATTACAAATAATGTTTGAGTAAGACACTATGAAAATAATGCAAAACTTACAGTGAATCCAGAAAGTTTCCTTTGAAGGCGCAACTTACATTCAGATGAAGTACCGCCATACAAATCCATAACAAAGATACCTCCTTTTCTGGACAAAATATTCAATGCATGCCTGAAATAGGCAACCAAGTCTTTCCTAGAATGGAGACAGCAGCAACTATAGTTGAATGCACAAACAATGTCTCTGGCAGGCAATGTTGCCTCTCTCATGGTACGGGCAGTGTTATCACTCAAAGATAAATCCTTGATGTGATCAATTTGAGGAGGATGGGAGACTAGTCTTGCTTCGAATGGTTGCAAAACATTCCCGTGAAAAAGAGAGAGTCTTGAATAAGCATCAGACCCGATCTTGCTTAAATTGTTGTCTAGGCACCAATTAAGAGATTCCAGGTCAAGGTCTAACCCTACTGCTGTTCTTCTCGGGTCACTTCGCAACCACTCAGCACTGCCAGTGTAGATGTGAAACAACAATAGGTCAAAAGACTTGAGTAATTAGTCTAATTACAAAAATGCTGTTTCAGAGAGAGAGAGAGAGAGAACTACCTGAGAAGAGCAGTACCACAGAAGTCTTCTTGGAAATGGAGGGGTTGCCTTCCACCAACGTACATCAGAAAGAATTTGACCAGGTAGCTTATATCCCCCTTTGGCGACTGCAATTTGCCAATTGGTACGAAAAATCAATTAAAAATCAATGCATTTCGACCAAATCAATTAAAGAAGAGAAGTATAGAAATGGAAGTGACCTGGACAGAGAGTTGATAGAGGTGGAACTTAGAGGGAGAATCAGCCACCAAGTCCTGCTTCGTTTCATCATCAGATTCTTCTTCGAGTTCTTCTTCTTGTTCTTGGTCGTGGTCTTGAGGTGGCGGCGGGAGATCGAAAGCAGAGGAGGGTAAGGCGGAGGAATCGTCGTCGTCTCGGGGAAGGCGACGAGATGCTCGGTGGTGAGACTCCCTATGTTTCTTCCCGTTCTTCCCCATTTCTTTGCCTCTTTCTTTCTTTAACACGCCGTCATGCCCATTGCAGTTGCAGTGTGAAGGGAAGGGGAGATTCAAAACCCCAGAATCATTGTCCGCTCAGTTCTCTTCCTCCGAATCGCGAAGAAGTCAATCCGCTTTTTGGTCAGAGTCCATATCCTCACGGTCCGGATGATCAGAATTTGAGGTATGAGGATATCCAGACCGTATGATCAGAATTTGAGTCAACCGGTTCAAGGTAGAATGCACAGACCTCTCTTTAATATTTGTAAAGATTCTGATCAGACGGTTATAAACAGAAATATTCTGTCACCTTACACCTTGTTTGGATGGAGAGTAGAAGAAGGGAGGGTGAAGAATAGGATGGAAGCCTCTGCCATGATCTTTCTCAAAAAAAAAAATAGGATGGAATGGAATGGAATAAAAAAAAGATTAATATATTTAACTTTTTCGTGTTTGAATGATTAACAAGAAAAAATTAAATTTAACTTTCATTCTCATCTTATTTTTTGTTTGGTTAATTAAAATTTAGAAAGTTAATAAGAAATTCGGTGGTTGCAGTAAATTTGTGACAGAAAAATTTTGATGAAAATTTTATATAGGTAAGATATAAGGCTGGGTATTTGTGTCATTTTTTTTAAATATTTACATCATTTTTTTTTTCCATTCGTTACACTTCAAATTGTGAGAGAAATTGATTTTATTAATTACAAGCATGTAAGGTTAAACCTTTTCTCTCTTGTACCTTTCACCTCCGATATAATTTTGTCAACCAAACACGGTTTGAGGGGAAATTTTCTTTTCTTTCCATTCCATCCCTTCCTCTACTATCCATCCAAACAAGGTGTTAGGTGATATGAATTCTTTTGATCACAATAAGTAGAGGCTGAGTCAGACTTGAGACTTATGAGGATCAAACATACAATAGAAGTCAATCATATAAAGTGTTTGATCGGTTTCAAACGATGAATCCAAATCGTTGAAATCTATATACTTCATAAATGATGCATGTACATGCAAAATTTTGAAAGTTTCGAATTCATTTGCTACAAGGTCAAGCGGTCAAAAAAATGAACCTTTTATAAGTTATTTTATAAGGAGTGATGCTACGATGCTTTGGGAAGTAAATATGGTGTTTTACTTTCCATTCATATCTCTATTTTCCAAATTTAATTAGTCGATCTGAATTTCTCAACATGATATTTATATTGATATGTGCTTGGAGACCAAATTTTATATTTTTTGAAAAAAAATTTTACTATTTTTTTAGAATTTTTGAAAATCAGTGTTTTTGTGAATTTTTTTTTATTTAATGAAAAGTTGTAATTTTCAAAAATTCTAAAAAAAATAATAATTTTTTTACAAAAAATGTAAAATTTGGTCTCCAAACACATATCAATATGAAGATCATGTTGATAACTTCGGATCGACTATTTGAACTTTGAAAATAGAGATATGAGCGGGAAGTAAAACACTCTCTTTATTTCCCAAAACATGATAGTTTATCTCATTTTATAAGTTGTTTTATATATTCATTTTTCATTATTTCTTTGACCACTTGACCTTGTAGCAAATAAATTCCAAACTTTTCAAATTTTGTATGTGCATGCATCACTCATGAAGTACATGGATTTCAACGATTTGGATTCACCGTTTGAATCCGATCCGATATATTTTTGGAGTTGTGCTCACCAAACCCTCTTGGTGAGCACATCACACTCTAGCTTTGCTCATGCTATTTTACTCTAAATTATGTAGAAAATTATATATAAATACATAATTATTAAAAAAAAAAATGAGATCAATTGATCCCATTCAATGTATTTAACTATGCTCTAATTGTTTTACCTGAGGTGATATGAATACTTTTTTTAATAAAAATATTTATCACTCTAACTTTTAGTAAAGATCATATGTCAAGCTATTAAATTATTTAATATCTACAAATATTTTCTATCCGAATTTCAAACCTAAAACTTCTCATACATAAAATATTATCTTTATCATCAGACCAAATGTTAATTATCCATCATACTCTAATTTAATATGGTGTTCTAACTTATCTTATTTTTCAACTTAGACAACTTCGAAATAAATTATATTTGACAATAACAAACAATTCAAACAGTTATGAAAATAAAAAAGTAATATGGGGTACAGTTTGATATTGTATAATATGTGGTACCTACATAGCTTAGATAGTATATAATAGTATAATATGTGGTAAACAAATTATAGGGCAGCAAAGAGCGGATTCTAGCGCAAAATTTGATTTAATTTGATATAATAGTATAAATTTTAGAATTAATATAGTATAAAATAATATGTTTATAAAATAATGAAAAATAAATACAATAAATTAACTTATAAATTTTTTTACTACTTAAAATTTATTCTAATAATTTACACATTTTACATATAAAAGTATCACTCGTAAAATAAATTGGTTTCAACGATTTAGATTCCTTGTTTAGAGTTAATAAGATAGATTATAAAATGAAACTCATAATAAAACTTTATATAGTAAAAACATTTGGTAATACTCATTTTTCTTGTTACGTACTTTGTAATAACTCATTTAGTACATATTCCTTTCTGTCCAGAGATAGCCCCTTGCTAGTAATGAGATTGAATTATCGTAATTGTTTTTGTGTGTATAGTTGAAGTAATATAAAATCAAGTTTTATTCTATTCTCATCTTAATCCTAAAATCAAGTCGGTTTAAAATTACTTCTTTTTTCAGTCAAAAACATAGAATCCATAAAATAATTCCATTTAGAAGTAGAAAAATTCATTTACATCCGTACTGTGCTCCCTTTTTATACGATTGCTTTGCAGTTCAGCTCCTGGTACTTTTGGTAGTAGATTGACATTATGAAGAAATAAAAAACTATATAATTAATGATTATATTACTAGCTACTTAATATCACGAAATAACAGTTACAGCTTGGACTTGTCACAGGCTCTTCAAGTAATTAAATCTCAAAGAAGGCACTACCTACTACCTAGTAAGTCCAAAACGAGATAGAAAAATTAAATTTTGTAAAATCTCTTTCCTAACTAAAATGTGAATCACAACATACAACTCAATGCTGTCAAAGTGCTAAGCATAGTTAGGCTGAAGGTTATGTGAGAATTAAGGCCTGTGTTGTTGGGGCGCAGGGGAAGTGAGAGCGGGAGCTGCAGCCCTTGAAGCATGACTCCTCTGATCCCCCATAGATTTCTTAATCTGCTCCCGTTCAAACAAGCATTCAAATAAGCATTTTTTATTAAAAAAAAAAAAACATGTCAAAAAGAATAAGTGTAGAAAGGCAAATCTTACCAGTACAAGTCTCTCCCTGTGTATATCACTCACATTCTGCAATACATTCACCCAAAATCCATATTAATTAATATTTAGTTTATGTTTTTCTTTTCTTTTTGGTATTTGATGTATGTATAAACTCATTATGTATAATTAGGATCACCTGCTTCCTGTACAATTTGATCTCTTCGCTGCTGAAACCAGGCGGTGTTATGTTCCAATTTCTCTCTGCATGTGGTACCACTGTTATAAGCCACTTCTTCATTTTTTATTTTTTTTATTTTTGACAAGAGATAATAAACACTTGGAAAAATCTTCATATATGTACCAGCATGGAGGAGTATGTCTTTTGTCTCAAGTGTGGTCGATTTTCTATGCTTAGCCAATTCGCAAGCAAATGTTGTTAGCTACATATAAAACACTGTAAGTAACAAACAATCTCCTTAACCTTATTTCATAAAGTGGTTCTTCATAACCTCCAATTATTTCTTTTCAATTCAAATAACTCTCAAAGATAATATATAACCAGGCACTATGACTTACAGACTCAACAAAATCTTCGGCAATTTCAATCAAAGCATCTTCCACATCAACTTCTAATTCCTCAGATGGATCAATCTGTCAAAATGTCAAAAAGATTTCAGTTTTTAAAGCATAAAATCCAAACTAGATGACACAATTAATGCAGCAAAGAATGCAATCACACCTGGGAGAACAAATCCTGGATAGTTTTCTTACTAATAATCTTATCACCAATTTCGGGCGGGTCAACTTTAGTGATACCCATTTCACCTCCTGGTGGGACCATACTACCACTTGCAGGAACTCTAGATGCCTGCTGTAAAAAAGGAGACGTGTGGGGCCCGGGTGGAAGGGGTGTGTTCTGAGGAGTTTGTTGCAAATGTTGTATCGGGCCATGGTACAATGGAGGCCTTGTTTGTTGCAAAGTTTGAGGCGGCCTCTGTTGTGGCGGTCTAAATGTAGTTGCGGAAGGAGGCGGCATAGAAGCAGGCCCATGCATTTGCATTTGCTGTGGTGCTAATGATGATGGTGGTGTTGGCCCAATAGAAGACGGTCTTGACATGCCTTGACTTACCATTCTTTGCTACAAATTGATACAAAAAAAGAGAACAAGAAACAAAGCTAAACTAGTGGAACGAATTCATTACATTGCTATAAGGAATCACCACAATCAAGGACACCATTGAAAGCTTATGCGCCATACAAGAAGAAAATTACTATCACGGAGCCCATTTGGCAACACGTGGAATACTGAAAGAATAGAGGAAAAGTGGAATTTGGAATAGGCTTCTATTTCGTACTATCCCAGTCATGTTCGATTGATGGTGGAAGAGTATTAGCAAATGAGTCAATTCCATCTCTTAGAAAAAGCCAATTCCTCTATTCCACCATTCCCATGGAATAGAGAATTGGCTCATAGAGGAATAGAGGGACCAAAGTGTAAAAAGCAGGGTTTGACTGCAAAAGTTCAAACCCAATTCCACTTTTCCCATTTCCACAATTCCACTCTATTCATTTCTTGTTCGATGGGAATATAACCTCTTTTCCACACTTGCCGAATTAGTAATTGCATGCTATTTACCTGCTGGTTGAAAGCAGGGTTTGAAGATGGTGGTGCTCTTATAGGAGTTTGGCCAGGCCGCTGAGGCTGAGAAGCAGGAGGTCCACTGGGTCGCAACTGACCCGCACTAAGAGAGGCAAACATGCCAATGTTCTGAATACCAGGAGATGTCGATCTAACCTAAAAAAAAAAAGGACGAAAATATGGTAAAATATGCAGATTTATGCTCTCTAGCATACATGCATTTCATGCAAAATTATGGACGCAGACACACAAATGGATGCTTTATTAAAGCTAATGTGGATTTTCAAACACCAACGTTCTAACCATCATGTAAAAAAATGATATACAAGCACAAATTACAACCATTCTATTATCAAAGAATTTGATGGATCTAACTAGGAAAATTCTTTCAATATCATTCACAATGCCTTCCCCCATATTATGACAAATACCAGCCTGTTTAATTCTACTTTAAATAAGAAAGGTGAATCTGGAAACATTTGGTTGTGGAATTTGTTTGGTGGTCAGGCCTACAAAAATATGGTTTAGAATCAGGCAATTAACCTTTACATAAACAGCATAAACCATGCAACAAAAAGTTGGAAGTTACAGCCAATCATATAAAAATCCAACCTAAAATTTCCACTAGCTACAACAATGTGGTAGCAAATACTATCTCAGGAATTTAGATATTATGATAAAGGAGGAAGGGGGCAAAATGAGGTTAAATTTAAAACCTGAGAAGTAGAAGAAGGGGTTGAATCTGGGCCTCGGTGTATAGGAGAAAGAAACTGGTGTTGATGCTGGAGAGAAGGGGGCGGAGAGGGGCCGAAGGTGGTGAAAGGCTGGTGGGACCGGATAGAGTGGTGAGCTGGTACGCCGATAGCAAGCCCGCTCCTTGATTGCGCACCGCTAGTAGTGGTAGCAATAGTAGACGAAGAGGAAGAGGAGGAGGGGAGGCGAGGAAATGACGACACGCCGGTTGTCGCCGGGGTTTGAGAAGTAGACGGTGGCCCACCAGGACCGCCGCCACCCACTCCTTCCGAAGGCGGCGGCGCTGATGAGAGCTTTCCTGCTTCCGATGGCTTCGACTCCATGTCACCACCACTTTGTTTGAGTTGTTTCTTCCTCCCTTGAACAAAGCGCTCGCCCTTTATCGTGCGCTCTCCGTCCCTGTGCTCGCTGTTCAGAGGCCCCCACCGAGTACGACTGTAATTTGGGAGCTTTTGGGCCGAGATTTGGGCTGATATCATATTAGGCCCGTACGTGTCAATCTTTTAATTTAGGGGGAATTTCATGTATACCCCTCAAAAAACAAAAAAATATTGTGTATTTCTTCCTCTGAAATTTAAAATATTATATTTACCCTTCTAAATTTTAAAAACCCACAAATTGACACAATTCATTAACTTTTCTATTAAAGCTCATTTTAAATTTATAAAGTACCCATTTTATTCTTTATTAACAAAATAAAAAATATGTAACATGCTTAAGAAAAAAAATATTTAGTCTTCTAATTTATCGGTTCTGGGAGCAAATAATTCATTTTATTACTTGTATAGCACACACAAGTATATACCTAAATGTCATAATGTATGTGTCACATGTAGAGAAATGAACTATTTATTCTCCGAAATCGGTATGTTAGAAGATGAAAAAAAATTTACCTCTAATACATATTTTTGTTTTTAATAAAGGATAAAATAGGTAATTTATAAATTTAAAATGTGTTTTAATAGAAAACTCAATAAATTAAGTATATCGGTGGGTTTTTGAAATTTAAAAGGTCAAGTATGATATTAAGAATTTCGGAGGGAGAAATACATAATTTAACTTTTTTAGGAGTATACATGAAATTGTCCCTTTAGTTTATACATGATTCAAACTGTGTATAGTTTTCAAATGTCATACGTGGTTCTCTTGTAAAAAGTGCATATATAACTCTTGTTATTATATCCAGTTACTATGACCGTGTATAAATTTCTTGTTTCAGCAGTTTTTTTTAGATCTGATATGGTTTTTTTTATAGAAACTGTGTATAATGTATCGATCTTTTTCATATACAATGCATGCGGACGCGGTCGCAAAACCGTATATCATTAGATTTTTAATTTAATCATGTATAATCGGCTTAATTTTCTGTAGTAATGCAAGATTCCTCTTAACTATGGCTCATTGTCACCCAAGTCGTGATGTAAATTGAATAGGTTGGTTAAATTTATCGTTTAAAACAACTTCATGTATTTTAAAGTGATTGTTGAGATTAAGCTTACTTTAACTTTTCTCTGGCATTGACTTCAACTACCAAACCAGTTCCGCTAGCTATATTTGATTATCGAAAACCCGTAAACAAACCCGTTAACTTTTCACCAACGGCCGACCCAAAAAATAATTAATTGCTCAAATTATATATATTAAATTAGAATGAGAGTAGCAAAAAATCACAAGAATGTATTTCCATGGACTAATTAATTGAGGAATAAATATATATATATATATAGTGAGTGGCTAAGCTCAAAACGTTTGCACCAAGCTCTTGGTGCAAATGAATTGTTTTCGGATTTCCAAAGTTCAAACGGTCGATCCAAACCGTTCAAGTTGTTCTCCATATTGAAATGTGCTTGGAGACCAAATTTTACATTTTTTGGAATTTTTTTACTATTTATTAAGCCACTTTGAAAGTTGCTGATCACACGGTCCAGAATTTTATTGCACTGTTTTTACTGTTCACCCGAATCAGCAACTTTCAAAGTGGCTTAATAAATAGCAAAAAAATTCCAAAAAATGTGAAATTTGGTCTCCAAACACATTTTAATATGGATTAAATATATAACGGTTTGGATCGACCGTTTGGACTTTGCAAATAGGAGAACCAAAACGTTTGCACCAAGGGCTTGGTGCAAACGTTTTGAGCTTAGCCAGTCTCTATATATATATATATATATATATATATATAGAGTAGAACTCGGTGTTCCTAAGTTCACCATATAAGTAGATTTTAATCGTGATCAACTACTTATACACAATTATTAAAATAAGTACAACTAATCATCTTTAAAGTTTTTGACAGCGGAATTAAGAATTAATTAAACAAAATAAAAGACCTTAGAAATCATAGTCTCCACGTGTAAATCAATCAAATTAATTTCATACCTTTGTCCATAGTAAACTCTTGAGACGTTCTTCACAAACCGTCAGAAGAACTGTAAAGCGATTTCTCTCCTCTTTCTCTTTCTAAGCAATGACAACTTTTATTCTTTCTGAATATAGATGAAGAGAGGATCAACCTTACTATTAGAATTCGTGTCTTTTTTGCCTGTCATTAAAGCAATTATTTATAGGGGAGATGCACCCTTTAATTAATCAAATAGCACCTTTTAATAGCACCTTTTAATTTGATGCATGCACCTTTAATTAAATGAGCTGTTCAGTCATTTAATTAAATGGGCTGTTTTAATTTGGGCCACTTAATTATATTTTTCTTACATTCTCCCACTTGGTCCATTATAAAACTTTATGACATTACAACATTCATAAGGTGCACAATAATATTGCATGTCTTTATATTTCATAAATTCTAAAATCATAATATTTATATTTAAGCAAAATTAATATGAGTCATGGCGGTTGCTAATAATATTTGTTACTAACTTCCTTCCATGTACTACAACATCAATTCTAACTTAATATAAACCTTAATGGTATACTTGAGGATCCACGTTAATTGTCTAATTTATATAGACTAATTCCTATTAATAGTAAACGATAATATATATATATACTTAAATAAATAGGAATTGCATTTGAAACAATCAATCAATAATAATATCATAAACAATCATTCATCTATAATATAAGTTTAATTACAACAATTATTTATCACAGACAACTATTCCCATTCTTTCGACATGTTCGTGAAATATCTTGGGTGGTAATCCTTTCGTCAAAGGATCAGCTATCATCATCTCTGTGCTTATATGCTGTATTGTTATTGTTTGTTTCTGTACTTCTTCTTTCACGGCAAAGTACTTAATCTCCATGTGTTTGGCACCTTTGGAGTACTTGTCGTTTTTGCTGAAGAAGACTGCTGCAGAATTATCACAATAAATCTTCAGCGGCTTGGCAATGCTGTCGACAATTCCAAGTCCCGAAATAAAGTTCCGCAGCCATAGTCCTTGTACCATGGCTTCAAAGCACGCCACGAACTCGGCTTCCATAGTGGATGCAGCAATTACTGTCTGCTTCGCACTTTTCCATGAGATTGCTCCGCCGGCTAGAAGATACACATATCCGCAAGTGGATTTTCGTGTATCGTAACACCCGGCATAGTCTGAATCTGAATAACCGACTGTCTCTAAGCAGTTTGATCTCCTATACGTCAACATGTGATCTTTAGTACCTTGAAGATATCGTAAAACTTTCTTTGCTGCCTTCCAATGTTCTATTCCAGGATTACTTTGATAACGTCCAAGCATTCCTACAGCAAAACTGATATCTGGTCTTGTACAAGTTTGTGCATACATTAAACTACCCACAATGGAAGCATAAGGAATATTATTCATTTCTTCCTTTTCCAATTCATTTTTAGGACATTGATATAAACCAAATTTATCCCCTTTCTGAATCGGTACCTTACCAGCTGAACATTTCTCCATCCTAAATCTCTCGAGAATCTTGTTAATATATGTTTTCTGAGACAAACCTAACAAACCTTGTGATCGATCACGAAATATTTCTATTCCTATCACATAGTTCGCCTAACAAACCTTGTGATATATTATTCGGTTCAACTAAATCATCAACAACGATGTTATCAATCGGAATGTCCTCAGTGGCAGTTGGTTGTTCTGGAACAGTCGGAAGAATTACTTTCGAAACAAAAGTCGGAACAACTACTTTCGAAACAACAGACAAAGGAACAGTAACTTGTTCTGTAATTTCCTGAAGATCAGAATTACACTGATCAGAACTTCTTGCACTGACTTCAGCATTCTCGATGAAACGGGCATTTCCGGATTCAACAATTCTCGTGCTATGATTCGGACAGTAAAATCTGAACCCTTTGGATTTCTCTGGATATCCAATAAAGAATCCACTAACAGTTCTGAAATCCAATTTCTTTTCGTGTGGGTTATACAAACGGACCTCCGCAGGGCAACCCCATACATGTATATGACGCAAACTAGGTTTTCGTCCCGTCCACAGTTCGAAAGGAGTCCTTTCTACTGCCTTACTAGGAACCCGGTTTAGTAAATACATGGCGGTCTTAAGTGCATACATCCACAAAGATTTAGGCACATTTGAGTGACTGAGCATACTCCGAACCATGTCCATAAGTGTTCTGTTACGACGTTCAGCAACACCATTTTGTTGTGGTGTGCCGGGCATAGTGTATTGCGCACATATACCACGCTTTTCTAAGAATTTAGCAAAGGGTCCAGGATTTTGTCCTGATTCGTCATATCTACCATAAAATTCCCCACCGCGATCAGATCGAATGATTTTCACTTGTTTTTCTAACTGTCTTTCAACCTCATTTATAAACACCTCAAGTGCATCAATAGATTGTGATTTCTCATTTAGAAGATAAACAAACCCATAACGTGAGAAATCATCGATGAAGGTGATGAAATACTTTTCTTTATTAAAGGAGGGAACATCAAATGGTCCACAAATATCCGTGTGAATTATTTCTAGAAGTTGAGAGCTACGAGTGGCACCTTTCTTAGTATGTTTTGTCTGTTTTCCTTTTATACAGTCGATACATACACCTAAGTCAGTAAAATCCAAGTTTGGAAGAACTTCAGATTTCACTAAACGTTGCATTCTTTCTTTGGATATATGACCCAATCTTTTGTGCCACAAGTACGCCGACTTTTCATCATTCATATTTCTTTTCATTCCAATAGTATTGTTTACGGTAATCAGAGATTCTATATACGAATTATCTAACTCTAATTTATACAGTCCATCAATCAAATTGCCACAACCAATCATGCAATTATTTTTATATAAACTAAAGCATTTAGATCCAAATTTAAATACATAGCCACAATCATCCAACTTAGATACAGATAATAAGTTGCGAGAAAACAAAGGTACATATAGTGTATCATACAAATCAACAATATTGCCAGAACCTAATATAAGTCGGTATGTACCGACACCTTCCACTGGCACCTTGTCTTTATTGCCCATAATTACATATCTTTCACTTTGTCGACTTTGGCTTGTGGTTTGGATCGTAAGAAATCCCTGTAAATTGTTTGAAATATGAGTTGTAGAGCCCGAGTCAATCCACCAAGTATTATTAGGAACATCAATAAAATTTGACTCAAAAGTAACAAAAGTATGATTCATACCTTTCTTTTCGAACCAAACCTTCCTTTTCAGACAATCCTTCTGAAAGTGACCCACCTTACGACAAAAGTGGCACTTTTGCTTGTTCCCTTCTTTCTTGAAGCTTTCATCAGTTATAGCATCGGGCTTATCAAATAATAGTGCTATGTCCAAGTCCTGTGCACCTAAGTGAAATTGGACTTGTTCATTCCATTCAGCAAAGTTAAGACCATTAAAGACCGTCACAGATGACGCATGCGATTGCATCGATACAGGTGCATTAACTGTAATTTTAATAGAGAAGATGAGAAGAAAAAATTAAAATAAATTAGGGAAAGAGAAGATTATAAGGAAAATTAAGAAGAAATAAATTTTCCGAAATTTTAAATGAAAAGAAAATCAGAAAACATAATCAGCAATATGGTCCTGCGCATGCTTCACGAAAAGGGGCGTAACTTTTGATCCGTCCGTCGGATCGGGCTGAAATTTTAACAGGAGCTCCACAGCCCAAAACTTAATCCCAAAATCGATGGGAATCCATTTTGGCCCATTTTACGGGCTCAGATTCGCGATCCGAGTCTTCCTTCATAGACTTTTGGACCTTTCTTTATAATTTTTAGAATTTTTAGAGTCTTTGATGTATCTTTTATGTATTTTCTGTTTTAGGGTGTGTATTTAAACAGTCATGTCTTTTTGGAAAATATAATATATATATAAATTAACTCAAAGAGAAGATCAGAACATAGGAGACATAATGCAATAATTTATAACTTCAGATTTTCGGAGCAATAACTTAATTAATGTATATCCTAATTATCCTTTGGGATTTATTAAGATATATATTAAACATAATATTTTATTAGAAAATACTTTAATATGATAATTTTATTGTTTCAATACATGTTGTTGCCTTTGGGTAACCAACAATTGAGGAATAACGTAAATTATCAACTTAAGTTGTGTAAATTATGAGAATGTAATCAACCTTTGGGCAATTCAAAAAATCTCATAATCCACTAATTAATTAAACCATTAAATTTAGTATATGACAGATTTTTAATATCATATAATCTTAATAAATGATCAATTAACTTTAATCTACGGTTTATAGAAAACAGAATTGCAATAAAACTATTCTAAAATTCTTAGACTCATAATAATTCAATTTCAGAATTTTAATTTGAAAGAATGCCGTCATAATTATCCATGCTTATGGTAAAAAAGAATTTTTCAGAATAGTCTATTTAATGAACTCTATATAATCCATACTTCGATTTCTTTAGGGTAAGGACACTTTGGTGTCTAGCAATACCGTCATAATTCAAAGTTACCGCAAATTTCAATCACAAATTATTAAAAAATAAAAATAATAATAATAATAAATTTATAATTCGGGAGATTATGAATTCCAAAACCATGCTCTGATACCACATATAAGTAGATTTTAATCGTGATCAACTACTTATACACAATTATTAAAATAAGTACAACTAATCATCTTTAAAGTTTTTGACAGCGGAATTAAGAATTAATTAAACAAAATAAAAGACCTTAGAAATCATAGTCTCCACGTGTAAATCAATCAAATTAATTTCATACCTTTGTCCATAGTAAACTCTTGAGACGTTCTTCACAAACCGTCAGAAGAACTGTAAAGCGATTTCTCTCCTCTTTCTCTTTCTAAGCAATGACAACTTTTATTCTTTCTGAATATAGATGAAGAGAGGATCAACCTTACTATTAGAATTCGTGTCTTTTTTGCCTGTCATTAAAGCAATTATTTATAGGGGAGATGCACCCTTTAATTAATCAAATAGCACCTTTTAATAGCACCTTTTAATTTGATGCATGCACCTTTAATTAAATGAGCTGTTCAGTCATTTAATTAAATGGGCTGTTTTAATTTGGGCCACTTAATTATATTTTTCTTACACACCAAACTTCTTTGTGAACTCAACTCTAAAACCTATTGAATTGGCTTCAAACGACGAATCCAAACAAGTGAAATCCTTCTACCTTACGAGTGATGCGTCTACATGTGAAAAATTTAAAATTTAAAATTAGTTTTGTATAGAGTCAAGTGGTCAAAATGCGTCCAAAAAATGAATGCATTAAAATTAATTTATAAACCTTCTAATTTTGACCATTTTACTTTATACTAAATTAAATCGAAAATTTTAAATTTTCACATGTAAACGCATCACCCGTAAGGTAGAAGAATTTCAACGGTATGGATTCGTCGTTTGAAGCCAATCCGATAGGTTTTAGAGTTGAGTTCACAAAGGGATTTGGTGAATTTAGAAACACCCTAGTTCTACTATATATATATATATAGAGAGAGAGAGAGAGAGAGAGAGAGAGAGATAGGCTAATATGCTTTTAGTAGCATATGGGCCGATATGCTTCCAACTCAAAATCATATTTTCAAAGTCCAAACGGTCGATCCGAACCGTTTAAGTTGGTCTACATATTGAAATCTGCTTGGAGACCAAATTTGACATTTTTTGGAATTTTTTTACTATTTATTAAGCCACTTTGAAATTTGCTGATCACATGGTCCAGAATTTGGTTGCACTGTTTTTACTGTTCACCCGGATCAGCAATTTTCAAAGTGGCTTAATAAATAGCAAAAAAATTTCAAAAAATGTAAAATTTGGTCTCCAAGCAGATTTTAATATATATTAAATATCTAACGGTTTGGATCGACCGTTTGAACTTTGAAAATCCGAAAACCATTCGTTTGCACCAAAGCCTTGGTGCAAACGTTTGTAGCTTAGCCACTCTCTATATATTCTGGCTTTTATTTTCTGATAAATTGTAGTATCTTCAAAATATTGTTAACATAAATAAGTTAATTACATCATAGATGTATACTTAATTAATTTGAAAGGGTGTATCAAATTTGAATCAATTTAAAATTGATAATATATTCTACTGTTAAAATTTTAAATATTTTCATGAAATGGTATAAATGATTTTCAAAATTGTACAAATTTAATACACGTGTTATTTAAAAACTAAAAATATCTACAATTTTGAATTTTGAATTTGAAAATTATTAAAGTACTGAATTGGTTTTTATTTAAAATTAATGTATGTTTGAAGAGGAGGGTTCAAATGCCTCCATTTTTAAAAACATTAATAACTCAAAATTTAAAACTTAAAAGTCAAAATAAAACCGTTAGATATGATCTACATAATTTCATCTATGCAAGTGTAAAAAATTATGATATTTGAACTTTGTTTTGGTTGTCATGAAGAGCTTGTAAAAACGTACTAATGTGGATAATTTCTAGATGTTGATTTTTTAACTTATTGATTCACATAAAAACAAATTCAAAATGTGATATTTTTTTTATGAGCACACAGAGAAAATAATATAGATCACATCTAACGATTTTATTTTAACGTTTATAATTTAAATTTTGAGTTATTAATGTTTTAAAAATAAAGACACGATGGAGACAAAAAAAATAAAGACATTCTAAACCTTCTCATGTTTGAATTATCTTTTTTACTTTATGTTACGTTACCTGGTCAACATGGGCATTGCCCCACTAACACGTTAATACAAATTACGTTTCCTGTGGTGTACGGAACATTTACTTCAGTTCATGTCTCCGGATGAGAACATATTAATTAAATATAATTCATTCCTCCTGCGCGTGCTATATTAAGAAAATTTCATCTTTTTTTTCGGAAAAATAAATAAAGAAACCAAACAAACAACCACAAGACAACAATAATCGGCTTATAAAAGAAAAATAGCAATAATCTGCTGATATTTTTTTTCTTTTTATGGCAGAAGAGTATTGACCAATAAGTCAATTTAATTTATCAATTCGTTTATTTCACCAATTCTAATAAAATAGAGAATTGATTCATAGAAAAACAAAGGAGAAATCAAAGTGTAAAATGCAGAAGGTTTTCGGATCGGATTGATCCGATCAGGTTTTGGATCCAAACTCAATATTTGAGTTGCCAATAGAGTGGGAAAAATGGCACGCCGGAGCCGGCTCCATTATGGAATGGCACGGCACGCGTGTCAGTTACGTGCTGTGACTCGCGTGTCCCGTGCCATGACCATTTATGTGCCGTGTCTATCTTTTGAAACTTTAGCACGGCACAACACAGCACGTGAAAGATTTAGTCACGGCACGACACGTAGTCACACGAGTCACGTGTAATTAGGACCATTAGGTATTGATTTAATAGTGAATCTTGAATAAACTAATCTAAATTATGATTAAATGGTTACACGAGTCATGTATGGTCACGGCACGTTCAGGTACGGCGTGACTCACGTGACGTGACCATTCGCGTGCCGTGACCACCCTTGATATTTTGGCCACGACACGGCACGGCACGAGATCAAAGTCACAACATGTTAGTCACGTCACGGTACGACACGGCACGTTTTTTCACTCTAGTTGCCAGAGAGGATCCGGATTCCGTCCCTGTGCTAGCCGTTCGTAGGCCCCACCAATTCCGGAATTCCGACTGTAAATTGGGAACTTTGGGGCCGAGATTGGGCTGGTTTCATATTCGGCCTGTACGTGTCAATCTTTTAATTTATACATTATTCAAACAGCATTAATCAGAATTGATACATAATACGCTGTGATTAATGCGTAATCTGCACTCCCCAACTAACATGTTAATACAAAGCTGATACGAGTACCCGCACCTAAACTGTCATAACTGCTTGTGGGGACCGCAACTATTCCAAAACTGTAATTTTATTTTACAAATTCTAATAGTAACACTGTGAAGTATATAGCTCAAACAGGACAAGTATTTATACCTATAGAATGAACTACATATGATATATGAATTTTTCTAAAATAACTGTACCCGCACCTTTTCTTGAAAAATTCTCATGTTGTACCCGCATTAGGGGACCGCAGCTGTTCCAAAACTGTAATTTTGTTTTACAAATTTTAATAGTAATGCTGTGAAGTATATAGCTCAAACAGGACAAAGTATTTATACCTATACAATGAACTACATATAATATATGAATTTTTCTAAAATAACTGTACCCGCACCTTTTCTTGAAAAATTCTCGTGTTGTACCCGCATTAGGGGACCACTCAAACGGCATGTAGGAACCGCAACTGTTCCAAAACTGTAATTTTGTTTTACAAATTTTAATAGTAATACTGTGAAGTATATAGCTCAAACAGGGCAAGTATTTATACATATACAATGAACTACATATGATATATGAATTTTCCTAGAGTGAGGCTATGGTGCTATGCATAGCACGGATGGCTAGTGTACTACGGCTCAATATGGTACTTTTTAAAATCCTAACGGTCGATCCGACCGTTCAATGTGATATCCATATGAATATGTACTTGCAAACTAAATTTTATATTTTTTCGAATTTTTTTACTATTTTTTCAGATAGGTAGAAAAATCAGTGTTTTTTGAAAATTCTGGACCATCAAAATTCTACCTATCTGAAAAAATAGTAAAAAAATTCGAAAAAATATAAAATTTAGTTTGCAAGTACATATTCATATGGTTATCACATTGAACGGTCGGATCGACCGTTAGGATTTTAAAAAGTACCATATTGAGCCGTAGTACACTAGCCATCCGTGCTATGCATAGCACCATAGCCTCACTCATTTTCCTAAAATAACAGTGCGGGTACTGTAGCACGTACAGTGCGGATACTGTAGCGTGGGTACTGAAATAATTATTCTAATACAATTTATCTTTTTTCGCTTGCCAATTATTGATGAAATCTGTAACGGCTGCACTTTTTTTTGCGCATCACTTTATTATTATTTTTTCTTTATTAAGAAAGGAATCTGTACAAACAGAAAGAACAAACACATAAATATTTCATATACTATTTGGGGTGAGAAAGAACAATCACATAAATAATTCATATAACTAGTTTGGATGTTGAGGACGGTTCAAAGACTCATTTTTTTGCCTCTCCAATTCCAATACCTCCATTTTCATGTTTAATAATTCAAACAAAAAACTTCAGTCTGACAATCTGACAAGTTCTATACTTCTTTTTTTTATAATCTATTTCCATTAAAATGAAGCTGGAATGACTTAAAAAAAGAGAGGAACAAGTAGAGCAAGTGATATAAACCATATTCAATAAATTTACTTTATTATTTCCTCAACAACAGAGATCACATATTAGATGTTATTTACTGGAAAAAAAACAAATACAGGATGCATCAGATGCAACATTAAATAATATTACCAAGCAGCTGCATGATGTAGCAGTAATCACTGGCCTAAAGCAAAAACTAACATCAGTTGCTATTTATCCTCTGTTAAAAGTTAGAATTCATCCTCTCTCTTGCCTTTATATTCAATTCTACCAATAATCGCCACAAGAACAAGAACCGTTTTTAAAATGGTGAAACCGACTGTTGTCTCTTACTACAATCTCCCTTACTTCACTAGCTGAGACCATCTTTATAACAGTGTGACAATCTGCACAAACCCTCAGGTTCTTCATAATTTGCAATGGCGCCCCTTTAGGCGTACAAATTAAACCCAATGCAAGTGCCAATCTCTCGCTGTGCCTATACAGCATCCTCTCTTTTTGTTCCTCTCCTACATTGTGCAAAACCAGACCTGTATCGGGTCGATACCCTTCTTTTTTCAACTGAATCATCATCTCTTCAAGTTTTTCGTAAATTTTATCAATCATAGGATGTGATGTATCTGATGCTATGAACGAATGTACCGTGCTTCTTATCTGAATCCAACTTGTACCAGCTTCTTTCTTGACTTTTCTTCTATCCATCATACTTCTAATTTTAGTGCTCTCCTCCCATTTACCCAATGCTGAGTACATGTTAGACAATAACACGTAACCAGCCGAGTTATCCGGTTCGAGAGATATCAGATTTTTGGCAGCTATTTCACCGAGTTCAATATTTCGGTGTATTTTACATGCCCCCAAAAGGGTACGCCAAACTCTTGCATCAGCTGGAAATGGCATTTCTTTAATAAGATCAAAAGCTTGACTTAGTCTACCGGCACGGCTATAGAGATCAACCATGCAAGAGTAATGCTCCATTGTTGGTCTAATCCGCCAAACATTAACCATTGAATTGAAATATCTCTTGCCTTCTTCTACTAAACCTGTATGAACACAACCCGTGATTACCCCTACAAAAGTGACACCATCCATTTTCTCTCTAGATTTTTCCATCTGTCGAAATATCTCAAGAGCCCTTTTTCCGTAACCGTGTTGTGCATAGCTACATATCATGGAGTTCCATGACACGAGATCTCTATTAGACTGTCTATCAAACAACTTCTGTGCACTCTCTATGCTACCTTTCTTAGCATACATTACTACAAGTGCATTACTAACATATATCGAGTTCATGTACTTATACTTGATTGACATGGCATGGAACTGCTTACCCATATCTATAGGTGCATCCAGGCTGGAGGTAGCATCAATCACACTTGAAAGAGTAAATTCATTTGGTTTTACGCTTTGCACGACCATTTCTTTGAATAGATTCACTGCTCCTTCAGAGTCGCCCGCTTGGGCATGGCATGACAGCATGGCAGACCATGCAACTACATCCTTTGCATCAATGGATTTAAATATGGCAAGAGATTCACGAGTCTTCCCTAATTTGGTGTAAGCTGTGAGAAGTGCAGTACCAACAGATGGTACATGATGGTAATAACTTTTAATCACTAAAGCATGAATTTGAAATGGCGATATAGCAGGAGAGGTTGTTAACAGAGTTGAGTATGTAAAGTCATTTGGTTCCACACAGTCTCTCCTCATCTCACTAAACAGTGAGGCAACTTTTATCGGGTCTTTATTTTGCGCATAGGCACTTATTATTGCAGTCCATGATACTACATTCCGTGCATCTCCTGGCATTGAGGAGAATACCTGGAATGCCTGGTCAAGTTTCATGCATTTAATAAAGGCCATCATGAGCAGTGTCATAACATAATTATCAGATTCAAAGCCTTCCTTTATCACACAAGAGTGAAGTTGCCGGCCAAGGGGCAACTGTTTTTGATTTGCGCATAGCTTTATCACTGCCGCATAGCTTTCTAGGGTTGGTTTTGAACCATTCTCTCTCAATTCATTGAAGAGTTGAAGCGCTTCAAATTCAAGACCATTTAGCACAAGGTTGCCTAACATGGTATTCCAAGCGACACAATCTTTCTCAGGCATTAAATCAAACACTTTCCTTCCATCATCATTACAACCGCATTTCATGTAAATTCCAACTAGGGAAGTTGCCACACAAATAAATTTATCGAACCCGTTCTTTACACAGAAACAGTGAAACTGTTTGCCAAGATTGAAGTCCGATAAGGCCCCACACGACTTAACAATGCTAGAGACAGTAGAGTCATTAATGGGTCTTTCCGAATGTCTGGCCTGTAAAAATAGTTCCAATGCTTCTCTATGGAGGTTATCCCTATTGTAGCTGATCAACAACCGATTAAAGGAGGAAGAATTCTCTTTGGGCATTTCATCAAACAATTGGTGGGCGTGTGAGGGGATCCCCGGATTTATTGTTGCTTTTGCAATGAGAGCTTGCCTTGCTGAGTTAGCCGCTTTCCCACTTCTAGAGAGCTGGGTAATTGGTCTTATAATCATGCTAATGAGAATAGTAGCGCAATCTCAGTTCAAATTGCGTTCCTTGGAGTTGGAGGAGATTTATGTGATCATATGAATTAACAATTCAAATAAATAAGAAGAAGGTCAGACATAAAACACACTTAATTTTAAGTATTTCGGCCCATAATGTTTCCAGTACAAATTGGGCTCAATTCAATTGATGTCAGCCCATAAATTCTCCCTCCCTTTCTTTTTCACAATGGAGATTAAAAAGTACGTAAATACCCCTGGCATTAGATCTAGGTTTTCTCTGACTGCAAGTTGATCTATTCTAACAGGCTATGTTCGATTTCTACTGATTCTCATTTTCTTTGATTTAGATCTTTGTCTTTTCTAATGTACTCAATTTCAGATTTGTCTGACAAACTTGACTTTAACTACAATTATATAAACATCTGAAAGGAACCGCAAAATAAGATATAAAGGGTACCAATTACTAACATAAAGTCTTTGGGACCACGGTAGTAGAGAAAAAGCCAAGAATCAAATTGCAACCCTAGGTCAATCACAATGTGCAAGCACTCAATTTGATATATAACCTAAATATACTGGTACCAATCTGTAAACTGCCATGCCCAATTATGATACCTGATCTGATAGATAGAATAATCTGTTTCATATCAAAGCTCCATGATTTATTCTCCTTTTGTCAGTACTTTGGCTTCAGAATTTCTCAAGTACAAATAATGAACCTCACAAATAATATTATTAATTTATTACTCTTTAAAAACTGTGACTGTTGTAAAATTCTATAAAAATGGACTTGTATTGTTCTGGTTTGGCCTGTCATAGTAGTATAATTGTTTGTTTTAATCTACACAACAAAAGAGGATTTAGGGTACTTTTAAGGCTTGATTTTTAACCATTGAAGTATATAACTGCATGTTAAGGTTAATTATTCAATGATAAGTTAAACAAGGATCTTATCAGTGGGGATCAAATTATTTATTAGAGCATCTGTGAAATTTTGAAGTAATTATCTATATACTTGTTAAGTACAATTATCTTAATATTCTAGCACTATTACCATGATTCTCATATTCTGAACCAGCTAAATATAACAGAATATTAAGTTTCTTATACTATTTTGGTAACTGGTACTGATGTCTCAACTTCTATGTTGGACACAGTGTTATAAACCTATAAACAAAGATGTTGGTTTTGTCTTGTATTAATATTAGATAGAATCAAAGCGTGTATAATTAGACGCTTTTGTCTTTCTTCACGGGCTATTGGACAAACGTGAAGCTTTACAGTTACGTGTAGTTTCCCCCATTGACATTACAGAGTTAGAACTGCATATATATATATATATAATTAAGATTTGTCAGTTGTTTGACAAGGAATGACAGTGATCGTGAAAGCCACGATAAAAAATACGTGATGCAATACATGTGGAGATGTTGCTTGTAACTGGGATGGAAGGAAAGTATATAAAAGAAAAAGAAAACAAGAATGTTATAATGCCAGTAGCAATTCCAGTTGAGGATAAGATCGAATCAGACTCTAATAAATGATAAGCATCTTTGACATTGCTCATTTTCTTAATGCATGTTTTTTATTTATTTTGAGTTAGTAGGAAACAGTCTACAATTTATATCTACTGCACCTGAAATTAAATTAAACAACCAGATTTCTCTGTTGGCATACTGTTTTGCAATGATTGCATCTTTTTTTCTTTTTTTTCTTTAAATGCTCTTGTAGATGTTGACATATTATCTATGAATGGTAGGGTAGGTTCATCATACTGGCTATCTCATAATGCATCAGTTTTAACACATTCACGCTGGTCCCAATCCAGATCGTTTTGGTGCCGTGAATTGGTTAGATGGATCCCATGAAACATTGCAAATTGTAGAAAAACTATACAAGATAAAGGCTGTTTGGATATAGGTATGGTAATGTGCTATGCCCATCATATAGCCCTCTATACTATAAATTTAAATCTTGCTATATATAGAGAGAGAGAGAGATGCAAGATATGCTGTTTGGTCTATATAACTAAACAAATTTTTTTTTTTAAATATAGTTATAGTTTCTGTGGCATTAGCTTGAAACAACAAAATTTGACAGCTCAGAGATAAATTTTGATTTGCATGTCATCTCTTTTTAAATCTAAACATTCTACACTGTTCAGTTGCACTGTGAGTTCCCTCATCCATTAGAACCATGAAAATATACATATTTTTGTAAGATAATTAAACTTGGTTTCTTAAGATTTTTACATGTTTAGAGCATATTGAATGACTCAGCACAGAAGGAAGGGGAACATGTAATACCTAGAAAGGGAAGGCAACACTATAACAAAATACTTTAAACACTGGTATATGCCGAGCTATTTGATGCAAGGGGGTTGGCAAAAAATGGGATTCCTCTACTCTTAATGTAAGATGATTTAATTGGTTGTAGTGGATAATTGTAATGCTTAATAGAAAAGAGAAATGGATGTATAAAAGATGATTTGTATATTGCTATTTGATGCAAGGAGGTTGATAAAAAAATGGGATACCTCTACTCTTAATGCAATCTGATTTGATTGTAGTGGATAATTGTAATGCTAAACAAAGCATAGAAGAGAGAATAGCATTTGAGCAAAAATTCTCCTCCTAGGTTGTCTGTTTCAAGTAGAGCCTAGCTACCACCCACTTGGTTTTATATTGTTTGCCAATATGCATGTGCATATATATATTTAGTTAGGCTGATTCATGCATGAGTTTTTGTCATCACAGTTGTTGAGTATGTAGCATCTTATTTTCCACAAATAAAGATTTTCCACTTGGGAGGTTCCCTTGGCAGCATTAGCAGCCTACAGGAATCATTATTCAAACTTTAATTATTTTTGGGCACACAGAGGGAATATACATTAGGATTGTCAGTTACTAACACCCTGTAATTAGTTTTAACTATTTCACTAGTTTTCATTAAGATTTCTTTGACTAACAATTATCTTTGTTAAAGCTAAACAACTCTATAATAACAGTCAAACATCACAGAAATTCAAAATACCAGAAGCAATTATTGCCACCAGCAAGTACTGGTAATTGACTTGGTTTGCATGGTACTTGAGTTTGAAAATCTATAGGTGCAAAAATGTTAGCTATCAACTTAATAGAGAAGGGGTTGCTTATGTGGGCTCCACATTATTGTAATTAGCAGTTTTTATCAAGCAGATATACCTGTATAGTTTGATTTTCTAATTGTGTGCTGCCAAGGATTGATTGATGTTTTGTTGGTGGCCCCATTAAAAAATGTAAAGAGTTAAGTTAGTACCGGTTACTGCCCATTTTGGTCTTGAAAATTTTATATTACAATTTGGTCCTTGTCATTACTCATCTGCAATATGCTGTTATTCAAATGAGTAATTTTTGTCAAAGAATCTACATGTCGACATTCTTTAAATTTTTATTCAAATGATTCTCATTTAGTCAATTGAAATCTTATGCAATTTTCAAATTTGGCCCTTCAACTTCTTGAAATGTCCAACATACTGTCTTTTTTTCTAAAGCTGGACATTTCACATGCCTAATTACAACGCTCTCTTGGTGTCATGTAGTTTCCTGGTTTAATTGGTAATAGTCAAATTATTCAAATACACCTTTAATATTCATTTCAATTTGTATGTTGCTTTTTTCCTCCATTTGAGGATGCTCAATATGTATTTGAGAAACCATTTTGAATATATTCTCTCCAACAAGGGGAAAATATTGGATTAAAAAAAAATGTAGAAATGACATCTTTGCGTTATGGAATTTATCTTGATCTTTTACACAGATAATAGATTGGTTCGGCTCGAAAACAGGTCTAATCAGATTTCCGGGTTGTATTGGATCCCAAACCATCCACGTTTTGGGCCTTGGCGGGTTGGAGAACGTAGGTGAAGTGGGTCACATTCTGGATCGTGCGTGCATGTGGATGAGTGGGGTTATGGTTCTAACTATTTCTGCGCAATAAATTGGACCGTTGGAATCCTAGAAAGAAGTGAAATTCAAATTTTATGTTATATGAGAGATTCTTGTATGTTACAAATTTGATGTTGTATTTTTTTTTTTCATTTTTTTTTATTAAAAGGCTCTGGTATACTCTATTCTAGAGAATTGAACCTGCAACCTCTCCATAAAGAGACAGGGCTCGTGCCACTGCACTAAACCCGCTGTTTTAGGATATTGAAAACTTAAGACATTTGACATCTAAATTGTGAAATAGAGGAATAACCTCAACAAACCATAGTCTATCTTTAGATGATAATCTAGGAGAAATACACTTAAAATTGGTGAACCTGTAGATTCAACAAACATAAAAGCAACCATTTCCACAAAATATAACATTATCTTCTCTTTATAATTCGAATCAGCCGACAGAAATTTTCAGAAAACTGTGAATATATATGGCTACAAATACAATTGACGAAATTAACCCTTGAATAAATATGTAATATATACTGTTATTAGTTATCTGTATCTCTGGCATAGGCTATTTTCCTTTATCTGGAGTTCCATTGGTTGCAACTTGCACACAATTGACAACATCTTTTGGTGGATGGACCTCTCTGTGTCTATTTCTTCAAGAGCTATATATGCCCTCTAAAGGTCATTTTCTTATAGACTTGGCATCTTCTCTTTCACTATTTCATTTAATGTTGCTGTGGGAGTTTGTGTTCTCTGTCGGTCACTGTTATCAAAAGTTGTGGTTATTTTTTACTGTATTATATCTGGAAAGTGCTACTCAGTTTCACATTTGTTCATATACTTTAGTCCTTGTGAAGTAACTGTTTAATATCACTCAATTCCTTTCCAGAAAAACTACTTAAAAGAAGTCCCCTTTTATAATAGTGATTTCACAATGATTAATCTAGCTACTGTATATATTTTGGATTATCTCTAACAGTTTTTTCTATAGGAAATTTACCCCTGTTGATTTCTTTTTGTTAGCAAGTCTAACTACAAAAAGGAAACTGTTGCCTACAGTGATTGTGATTATGTTTTCTTTCAGAATCTCATTTTGGGTCATGTTTCTCGTCAACTAAATATTAATTGCAGGGCATATTTGCAAAACCACATACTTTCTAACTGTATCTATGTGAATTTTCAATTTCCATGGACATATTGCAAATGAACACAAGAAAAGAAAATTTTATTTTTATTTTGAGATACGGAGTTGTAGGCAGAATTTTATTAAAATAATATATGCTATTAAATTGGTTGGCTTCAAATTTTGATCAGTAGCAGAAATATCCCTTTACAAATCATAGATCACTTATTGCCTATGCCGCAGAAGATCCAGCCTAAAGGAAATTCAAATCCGCGCAATCCAACTCCAAGGATTTTTTAGAAAACATAAATAGAGAAAAAGAATTTACAAAACCAACTTGATTATTTTGATTTTTAAAACTATAAGAATCAAGATATTATTTCGGTCTGAAATATTTTTAAACATTTTTTTTGTGCCGATTATTCAAATCGGCCCGAGATGTTTCACAGATTTTGGAATTAAAATGGTGTAGCCGTTGGTGTAACGCATATGTATTAAGATGGGTACAAAATTCAATGGTCTGAATTTAACTATCTTTTGTAAAATACTTAATAAATAGTAAAAAAATTCAAAAAAAATGTAAAATTTGATCTGCAAGCACATTTTATTGTGGAGATCATGTTGAACGGTTTGGATCAACGATTTGGACTTTGAAAATGTAGAAAATGGTTGTGGTAGCTCAAAATTGTGGTAATCGGAGAACCAGCCTTTGGTCTAGTGGTAAAGGCACATGGTCTCTATGTGAGAGGTCATGGGTTCGAAACCTGAATGGGGAAAATCCTTTGTTGTAATAACATGGGTATTAAATAGTTGGGTGGCTTGACTTCCAACCTTTACTAAAAACAAATTGTGGTAATCAGATCCCTCCTCGTGAGAAAAAGAATTTACGAAACTAACTTGATTATTTTGATTTTTAAAATCACAAGTACTAAGATGTCATTTCGGTCTGAAATGATTTTTTTTGTGTCGATTAGTCAAATCGGCCCGAGATGTTTCACAGATTTTGGGATTAAAATGGTGTAGCTGTTGGTGTAATGCATATGTGCCGAAATGACAATTCGGCCCGGTTTTTTTTCAAAAATAGATGGAGGAACTTACAATTTAAATATCCTAGAAGGAACATCAAATAAAATAGATACAATATCTTATAATTTAAATGTACTAGATGTACTACGAAACATTTTTCAAGCAAGATTTTTTGAGTTTGTAAAAAAAAAAAATTACTTTGTGTGTTACTGGAAAAAATAATAATGTTTTGAATCTGAGTTATTGATCCAGGTTCAAAAATCACTTCTGGATAAATAAAAAAATTATCGTGGTCCTTCTAGTACATTCAAATTCTAAAATACTCCATCTATTTCTCTATAAGTGATTTTAGGAAAATATTAAAATATTAAAAATATAAAATAGTTTCTAGAGAAATAAATGCAGTATCTTAGAATTTGAATGTACTATAAGGACAAAAATATTTTTTTTATTTACCCAGAAGTGATTTTTAAACTGGGATCAATAACTCAAATCTAAAACATTTTTATTTTTTTCCAGTATCATACGAAAAAATGTTTTAATTTTTTTTGCAGCCGTAAAAAAACCTGCCTGAAAAATGTTTCGGAATACTTCTAGTACATCTAAATTACAAGATATTTATCTATTTTGTTTGATGTTCCTTCCAAGATATTCAAATTGTAAATTTTTCCATCAATTTTCTGAAAATGTCTATTTTTTTTTACCGAACTGCCATTTTGGCCCACAAAAAATTGATTTCCTGTGGCCCAACTGTGCCCGTTGTGATGGAAACTTGTGAAAATATCTTGGACCGATTTGGCTAATAAAGCACAAAAAAGAAAAATTGGGCCAAAATGACATCTCGGTACTTATGATTTTTGTAAAAACTAAATAATTAAGTTGGTTTCGTAAAAAAAATTTATTTTTGGTTTCTATAAAAAAATCCCAACCCCAATCGCCCTCTATTTTTTTTTTGGAAATTGTTTGGCAGTGGATGCCAAGCCACCTCTATCTTTTTTTTTTGGCAGTGACTGTCAAAGTCCCGACTTTTTTATTAATCGAAAATATAAAAAAATTATATCGCAGATGGGGAACGGTTTGATGAAATTTCGATATATAGGTAGAACAGGATAATTTATCCCGTCCCACAAACTCATATATTAGGACACCGAAATAACAATCTGACTTCGAATGCACGAAAATCCAAAAATCATTCTTATTTGTGGGACGGGATAAATTGTCCCGTCTTACCTATATATCAAGTTTTCGCCAAACTGTTCTCATCTGCGATATTTTATTTATTTATTTTCGATTAATAAAAAAGTCGAGTCAAAGTCCTCTATCTCTCTCTCTCTCCTATGCGCAGCCCAACTCAATATTTTTATTAATAGGAAAAACAAAACAAAAATAATGACAAAAGAAAAACACATTCGTGAAATTTTCAAATATAAGAAGATTGCTATGGTTTGCAACGTCCAGAGGACGTTATGGTCCATAGCATCCAGATAATCCAAAAATTAGTCCGCTAATTAATCGAATAGGAAAAAAAATCTCTGGCTGTTAAGCTCTATAACATCCAGACCATTGGGGAAAAGAAAAAAAAATAATGTGGATTGTTGGTACCGAAAAAAAAAATAACACTGTAGCTGAACGTTATAGACCATAACGTCCAACTACAGTGTTTTTTTTGTTAATTAGATATCATTAGCGATCAGATTAACTGGACGTTACAAATCATAATGTTCTTTCTATTTTTCAAAATCTAGTAAAATTGTTTCTCATTGTCGATATTTTTTTTGTTTTTCCTATTAATAAAAAAAACGGCAGCGCAACACCCTTTTTCCTCTTTGAGGGTTGGATCTTCTGCGGCATAAGCAACAAGTGATCTATTGAACAAAAATTTCATCACTTTCTAAGGAACTGAAAATTTGTTTTCAGTTCCTTCTGCGAAATCGAAATTTCAAGACAATCAGTCTAATAGCCTAAATTTATTTTATTATAATTTTTATAAATAAAATATTCCGAGTTGTAGGTATTGAGGCATAGGCCTGAAGTTATATATATAGGCTTTGATTTTAGTGCTACTTGTTCTGGTACTGATGGTATCAAAAACCTGTTGGTGACGTTCAATGACCTTTTTAGTTTTGTTTATTTACTTTTTGTTGCTAAATTCTTTTCCCTATTTTGATGTTTGATGATTGTGGGAATCAAATGGGATGTGATTGACAAAAGGTTTTGAGCCATTGAAAGAGCTGAAAACTGGTATTCAGCCAAGCTGATCAGTCAAATTTGCCCACAAGAATTATCTGGATTGTGCAAATCCGCTTTTAAATAGTTTTCTCTGCCTTGTTGGTCGAGTCCATATCCTCTGAGGTAACAGGATATTTCTGTTTAGATCCGAACACGAATCTTAAAGCAGACCTCCTATTATGTAAATAAGAAGGGTGGTGGTTATGAGTTATGACTCACTGGGAATTATTCTACGCGGCAATACCGCGTACAGCAGGGATACTGATCCAATGCCCCTCTAGAACATGTCAGAGCATCTACATCCCTGAAACTATTAGAGTTTCTAAATAACTGTTAACTGTTTTTTAGAAATTAAACCTCTCTTAATTTTTAAGCCTCCACATCCCTGAAACTAAAATTAGAGTTTCCTAATTGCCACGTCACAACTTATAAAATTTCTTATTAAGATATATTTGCAAGAGAAATAAATCTCAGCGAATCATTTCGCCACGTCACAGTTTATAAACGATTTCTTATTAAGAAATTATTGAGCAAAGTTGCTAAATAAGAAATTCATCTACATCCCTGAAACTGGTCTAGCAACTGCCACATCAGATTAGAAACTCTAAGAGTTTCAGGGATGTAGATGCTCTCACATTAATTATTCCATCCACACGTGATAATATAGTCTCTAGATAGTGGCAACAGGTGAACAGCAAATCGCTATTAGTTGTGGCAAATTGAGAAATATCTTCTAATGATCAAGTGGCAATGGGATCATCAAGACAAAGCTGGCTATTGAATTGGTCGTTGTGTCTAATTGGATTTGGTTGTCATCATGAAAGCTAAATGTGATAGGAACAAATTCATACATGTTCATTCCTTGCTCATGTCAAAATTTTGATTACATCCTATTTGGTCACCATCAAGTAAACAAAGACATCTTTGAAAAACTTCTGATACTGGTTCTATTTTCCATCGTGTTGTTTCTTCTCTATTATTTATCATTATGATGTATTTTCAATTTTATGGTGATTGTTGTATTGGAGATGAGCTATGAAAAATGACTAGAAGTAACATTTTATTTTTTCAATCAAATAAGATTGTGACATTTTAACTTTGTTTATACACATGTAAAATGTTGTGATTTATATGAGCTATAAAAAAATGACTAGAAATAAGATACTATTTTAAAACATACATATTAAAATAAAACTGTTAGATATGATCTATATCATTTTAATTATTCGTATGTAAAATAGTGTGACATTTCAACTTTGTTTTGATTGTTATCAAGATATTGCAAAAATATATCAATGTGGATAATTTCTATAGAGGGGTAAAAATAAAACTTATTATGTGTACATAGAAAAATAAAACTAAAGTGATATTTTTTTTATGTGTACATAGAAAAAAAAAAATATAGATCAAATCTAATGGTTTTATTTTAGATAGTATGAAAAATTTTGTTAACAGAAAATTAGAAATATAGCTACAATAGAGAGCACAAAAAAATAAAGATATTTAAATCCTCTTTTTAAATAATCTATAATTGAAATTTATTTTTCTACCTTTCAAATTTTAATGGTTTTATTACGAACATACACTACGGCATGATATACATAGAAATTTAGATGCACACAAAAAATTAAAATATTTAGAAGCGAATATTTCAATGTGACTAGATAGGAATGTGAGAGGTTTATATCTCGTTTCACGAAGTATTGAATAGAGGAATTGAATAATTTGTCTCTAATTAGCAAAGAACATGTGATTATCAATTCAGACTTCAGCAAAAATCTTCTTTTTCGTGTTTAAAAAAGCAAACCGTGTTTGAAAAAGCAAAGCGTGTTTGAAGAAAGAGACTCCCCGAATTAACATGTACAAACTCAATTTAGAGAATTTCGTAAAGAGGTCTGATAACTGTACTTTTATATGCATTCATAACAGCAATCAAATTTTATGTAATTTGGATATTATTTGGTAATGCATCAAGAACCATTAATTTTAAATCGTTCGAACATTTCCAAAAATAATTATTTACCATTTTAATAAAAATAAACCAAATAACCAGTTTTTTTTTCTGAAAATTCAATTTTTACTCTGGTGAAACTGCGAACACTCAAATTTGGCCTCTAGTTTGAAACTGTGGACCATATATCGATCCATCATGGTCCCGAAAATTCTGCCAACATGTGGTCCGCCATTTTAAACTGTGGACATCCAAATTTGGTCCGCAGTTTGAAACTGCAGATAGGGTAAACATCGAATTTTCAGCAAAAACTGATTATTTGGTTAAATATTTTTTCTAAAATGGTAAAAATAAAAATTTCGGTGAAAATTCAAGTCACTTGATGAATAATAAAAAATGCATCAGGTACATCATTTTTGTATAAATTATATATCATAAAGATTATACCAATAAATATTAAATTTTGCATTGATGATTGTTTCCAATGCCCTGACATTTTTATTAATACCCAAAGTTATTTACAGATTAATAAAAATACTCAGACCCATCAACTATTTTTAAAAATACCCAAAACCGGTCATTTAATGGCCGGTTTCCCTTTTAAAAATACTCAAACCGGCAGTTTGAGTATTTTTAAAAATAGTTGATGGATCTAGGTATTTTTATTAATCTGTAATTAACTTTGGGTATTAATAAAAATGTCGGCCAATGCCAGTCTCTCTCTGGAGTCTGGACCACATACTAAAAAGGTTGCATCTGATAAGAACAGCCTAATTAACTAAGCGCATTTGTGTCTGGATCTTTGGAAAGTACACATGTCAATTGTCTACCGGACGTGAGGAACATGTTTGCCACATGAATATATCTTTTTGAGTAATTGGTTTTGTAAAACAAATCAATAATTTTAGTTGAGGAGCAAGCATCATAACTAATATGGAAAAATATTTATTCTGAGTTTCTTTCGGTAAAGATTAAAGGTCAAGTCACCCAACTAATTAATATTTATAAAGAATTTTTTTTTTTCTGATTTTAAACCTGCAATCTTCCACACGGAGAGCATTGTCTTTACTACTAGACCAAAAACTGGTTCTTTATTCATTTCTGAGTTAATTTGTCGAACGGCATTTTAAAAAAAACAAATCAATAAAAAGGTTGCATTTAAAATATAAAAATTATTAATATACTTTATGACAAAATAATCTTCTTACAAATTGTTTATATTTGATTTTACATTTCCCTCGCTTATCTAACTGCAATAATATGAGTTCAAAAAGTGTGTTAAGCATTTTTTCCGGAGCCAACAAAGTGTGTTATCGCTTCGCTTGTGTCCCTCTGGGAAAACCGGACCGGATAAATGCTTAACACATTTTTTCCGGTCCCAACGGTGGAAAAGGTGGGAAGCAGAAACCCCCGTATTCTCACACGCGCATGTTATATCCATATGCCTTAAGGGTATGGATATAATCATGCGTGTATATGCGTACGTGTGTACGTGTGCATGCTTTTTATATTCCTACATGAATATAAAAAATCATGCGTGTATGTGTGTGTTTTATATATTCTTAATCACATGAATATATAAAATCATGCGTGTATGTGTGCGTGCGTGGTTCCACGCATGTCATGCGCAGGGGCGAACCCAGAGTATTCCAGGGGGGCAGCTGCCCCCCTGGAGTTTGAGTTTTAGTGGAGATTTATCGGTCTCAACCGACTTTACCTCGTCCTGAAATTTTTTTTTGCCTCTCTCTGGACGTTTGATTTGTAATTCGGATTAGATTTAAGGTTAAAATTGAAATAAATTTGTTGAATTTTGATTAGTAATTAGAATTATAAGTTAGAGCATCAGAAATTACAAGTCAAAATATTAGAAAGTATAAGTTAAAATATTATTTTTTATCGAGTACTCAATTGGTTAATAAATTTAAATCCGATTCAATTTTTTTTGTGCTCCTGGCGAAAATCTTAGATCTGCCTCTAATTATACGCGTACGTCATGCTTATGCTTTAATTTTAAGTCTTACTTTTCAGCGTCAATTTCATTATTCATTTCACTGCTCGTAGCCGCCTCCTCGAAGCTGGCTCGTTCATACACTCGCTGGATTGGAAACATATTGTTTGGAAGGTGGTAGTATACACGTTTTTGCTTTACTTTTTAATGCAGCTGGTGATTCAGCCACAGTAAGAGCCGCTACCCATCATCTCAGTTACTATGTAAGATTTCATAACGAGGTGTTTGAACGTAGGGCGGAAGGAATAGACAGGGTGACTAACGCTAATAATACTGCCGAAAAGACTTAGTTCAAAGCGTTAAGCAGTGGAAAAAAAGGAATGACATTTCAGGATGAATTTTTTATTTTATGTGAACTGTCATATTTATAGAAATATTATTAGAATAATATAGGATTTTAAAAGGATTAGAGGTGGATGTCGTATAGGTGGAAAGAAATGAAAATTGAATTCAGTATCTTCTTAAGGAGATAGGAGTAGGTCCGATGGGCATCGGACCTACATTTAGGTTCAATTAGCTCTAGGACCGTACGATTAGCATCAAGATCTATGTGCACGGAAATTGATACATACTTGTACGAATTTTGATGCAAAGCACACGAATCTTGATGCAGATCAAATGGTCATCATACCCATCGAACTGAGGTAGGTCCGATGGGCATCGGACCTACTCTGATTCCCTTCTTAAGATATCAGATTTCAATTGGATTTCTTAGAGATCACCAATCACGTAATTACAATTTTTTCTTCGTCATAAAAATCTGCTCCTCAAATGAACCGAATTCTAATTTCAGCACTTTTATCTCAATTTCAAATTCCATTCCATCTCGAACCCCTATGCACTCTCTCTCCTCCTTGTTTAGAAATGCACTAATAGGTCAGAATATTTTGAACCATATTAATAGTTAATTAGAAAGTTATAATATAAATCAAATCTTATTGGACTGGAGCTGAATTTTTGCTCTGCTCTGATCTGTTTAGTTCCATTAGGATAAGATTTTTTGAAAATGTTCAAACGAATTGGTGTCATTAAACAAGCTCAAACAAACTGGTGCATACTGTTATAAATATGTAGCACCAGTTCAGTTTTTGGTTAACCATTATGTTGAGGGAGAAAGAGAGAAAAAGAAGGAGTTGTCAGTTCGATACTAGCATACCGACTTACAGTAGTTTGTCAACCTGTTTGTATGGATACTAATAGAGAAGCAACTACTGTCACTGGTGCGTATATCTGACACAAAGAAGAAGCATAAGAGAGCAACTGCTAGATCTGAGAAGGAACAGAATAGAGTAACTGCTCCTAATACTAGACGAAGATATCTACTGTGCGTCTAGTGGTGAAATTTATTTATCTTGAAATTTAATTTAAAAATAAATTCTGATTTTCAGATAGTGAACAAATAATGAACTCATAAATCAAATTGTTAGACAATAACCTACCCAAAACCCTACATTCCTGCTATCCTTCTCTTGTCTTCTCCTACCCCAAATACCTAATGGTGAAACCTTCCTCTTCTCTTCAATGAGGGGCTGAAGAGAAAAAAAAAAAAAAAATCTGTTGTTGTCCATTTTTAGACCCGTTTAATGCTTTAAGTTTCAATTTTCAAGAAGAATTCCAAAGAATTATATCAGTAATTTTGACAAAATATGACCCATATAGCCTTGATTTTATGTTGGCCTTTTAGATTTTTTTTTTTTTCATTTTTTTTTTTATAGATTTTCAGACTATGTCATGGACCCCGTCATATCTATGACGTGTTAATATGTTTGGCATGTCATGTACCATGTCTTTAGACATAATAATATCTTATAGCTAGGTCATTAGGTGGTGTACTGGTGTTAAAACGAAATTTAAAATTCATGAAGCATGAAATGTATCGCCTCGACAAGGCCTGTTAGAAATAAACTACATAACAAGTACTTACTGTACGAATCTAAACCGTACATTTTTTTCTAGAAGGATCAACGAATTAAATCAAATGATTCATCTCTAAGCAGTCGGCTGTGCACAAAACTTAGTTTATATTAACAGAAGTCAGCAGTCAATCTCAAAGACTAACTAAATGGTATGAAATGCTTTTTAGCCGTCTTACAAGAAAAATTCTAACAAAAGGGGGAATTTCATTGATACCCCTCACAAATATGAAATTAAGTATTTTTTCCCCTCTAAACTTCATAATATCATATTTACCCTATTAAATTTCAAAAACTCATTTTATTCTTTATTAAAAAAAAAATGTAGCATGTTTAAGGAAAATGTTAGTCTCTTTAAATGATCAGAATTAAAAATACGGTCTCTTAAAAAGACATTGAAATTAATTTTCTGTTCTTTCCACTAAATCCAAATCCACCCCCAACCGAAATTTTTATTAATACCCTCAAAAAAAGAAAAAATAGCAAATCTGTCATCGGTATGAAAATATTTTCAAGAACATCCTGACCGTCCCATGTTTGGGCAGTCCACTCTCTATACCAAACCGCCCCACAGTGGGGCGGTCTATTGCCTGTACAAAACCGCCCCATGCTGGGGCGTTTTGCTATTGCCTATATATTGGAGGGTTACTGTCCCGTTTTTCACACCATTCATTTCAAGTTTTTGCTCTCTCTCTCTCCTCTCTTTCGCTCTTTCTCCAACATATCGCCTCCTCTTTTGCATGTAAGTCCCTTAAATTTTTGTATTTATTTTTTTAGTCTAAAAATTATTTAGAAATTGTTACGAATTAATATAAATTATTAGAAATTGTTAGAAAATGTCCAAAATTGGTTAGAAATTGTTAGAAATTGTTAGAAATTGTTGAGAATTAATATAAATTGTCTAATGAAACCCTAGATCTTACTATGGCACCCAAACCCGAACTTTGAAAAGGAGGAAGTGAAACCGTACACAATGCTCGCATATCCCTCGCTAACAATTTTTGGACGGGTGAAGCCCGCTTGAGGAGACGTTTATCTCGTTTAGGGTTTCCACCCAATGAGGTTGAAGGATATGCTATCACGGATGATTCGACTATTAGAAGCGTTCTTTACGAGAACTTCGACGATATCGACCCTCCACCTGATTGGGAAGTGTACCCCGCATGTTGTGTCAAGGGAGATATTGCGGAGATGTTCTTTTGTCATCTCTGTGGCGTAAGAGTTCACCCCCAAATGTATCGACAAGAATGCAGATATGATAAATGACTATCGTTTTCAAATGTGGGAGTATGTTGCGTGCTACTGCAGGACTTCGGAAAAGATGAGAGAAAGTTCCACTCCTCCTAAGCTATAGTCTGGATTGTATTATTTTATGTTAGACTTGATTGTATTATTTTATGTTATAGACTGAATTGTACTATTGTAGTATTTTATTTTTGTTTTGTTGTAGTATTTTTTAATTTATTGTTTTAATTCATTTTTTCAATTCATTTTTTAATTATTTTTTCTAATTCATTTTTTTAGACGAAAATGATGGACAGTAACAATCGAGGTAGATCTTTTAATCGACAGGTGCCCAAAGGAGGGTCAATGAGTGATCGAGGAAAGAATGAGGAAAAAAAGTAACTATCAAGTATGCTTCAGGGTAAAAAAAACTGTCAAGTCTGTGTTATAGAGCAATTTCTTAGGTGACCTATCCGGTTTGGAATTTCAGATGATGATTTTGTGGAAAACTCTTATGGTTATGATTTGAAAAAAAAAAGGTTGATCCTGAGCCGCTAGCCACAGACGATGAGTTTGTTCCTTGTACTTAAACTAATAAGGCTAGCACTTCGTCTGCTGTGACTGATCCAGATCCGCCAACATTGGATGATGAGTTTGATCCATGTACTTTCAAGGCTCGTTGTAAGAAGTAGTACTACTTATTAAGTGTTTATTTTGTATATTTTATTTCATCAATTTAGTGTTTATATATATTTTATGTTGTCAATTTGTGTATATTTAATTAAGTTATGAAAAAAACGAAACTCAAGCATATAAATTAAGTTCACAAACTCCAAATAAAATAGTTCACAAACTAGCAAATATAATAATTCACAACATGCATCTAAATAAAATAGTTCACAACATGCATCTCAAGTAACTTTGTAATCAGCGACGACGTCCGAACAAACTAAGTCGACAAGTTCTGGTTCTGCTTCTAGATGGTTGTGCAATAGTACCGGATGTCTCTGCATGGCTAATAGATGCTTGGCTCCCATGAGTGGGCTGGCTACTACCGGTTACCTCAGCAATAACTCTAGCATTTTCTCTTTCATTGGCTTCGTTTATGACATCTGCATTGCATTCCAATTCACCAATCATGATATGATATTGACATAGTAAAATATAAAATCAGTTATAAAATGTGAAATATACCTGCTTACTGCCTGTTAGAAGTGGAACGGCGAGCTTGATATTCCATTCGCGTACCTTGCATCTGGTCCATGGTCATTACAGCACACTTGTGTTTCCTTCTCCCTAACTTGATCCACCTCTTTGAAGGAAGGATTCTATCCCCAACAAAGGCCGGCCACGTATGCTGGTTGCGATAAGAATGGAAAGATGCACCCCAAGTATTCACAAGGTACTCGGTACGGTACATGTCAGCCACAAAGTCATCCTCGTAGAAGTTTCTCACTCGGCACACCGCCATTACATGAGAATAAGGTATGTGAGCTAATTGAATTCCTTGGCATGTACATGCTACAGTATTGTCAGCTCCAAAAATAACCACGTACTTGAAACCCCTTTTCACAACTCCATAGTCCCATCTGGTTGGAACGTTGATCAGAGTCAAAATGATGATGAATTACGTAGGGTTTTGACTTAGATTTTGCATATTATCTCACGCTTATATTTAATTAATTAGAGGAAAAGGCTACTGTCATCCTTATTTATGTTTTATTACAGAAAACATGTTTTGGGACTATTTCACATCAAATAGAGCAAGAATCAGGTCAATCGAATAAGCGACCCTCATCGACTAAGGCTCTGTTATGGCCCGTATTAGTTGATATGGACCTAGCCGGATACGGACCAGGATATAGCGTGATACGCATTTAACCCCTCAGGGACATGGTGTGAATACGGACCGTATCAGCCAATATGGTCCGTAACCAGAGGCGCCCTTTGGGGAATAACTGCTACAAGCGTGTCCAGACCGTGTTTCTTGGCCTCCACTCATCTCCAGACGTCCCCTCACTCTTATATAAAGCCCCCTGGACAAAAGAAGAAGCGATCTTTGTAATTTTGGTAATTAGGGTTAGATTTGATTGAAGTGAGAAAGAGAGGAGTGTTAATGATGCCGTTCCGCAGCTAAGTTATTTTCTTAGGGGCTAGGCAATAAATCTTGTTACTCATGATGCTTTGATACATATATTTTCTGTTGATTATGATTTCTTGTTGTTGATTGAAATGCTTTTGCAATTTATTTTCCCTTCACCTAATTTCGATGATCTAGTTTAATCCTAGGATAGTGACAGTACTTTATTGGTAGAAAAATTATGATGGACGAGTTAGCCTCGTTGTGAGCCATTAGATTTATGTGAAGAAAACCTTCGCGGGGAAACTATAAATCAGAACCACAAAATGCAAATCAAGTTCTATCATTTGCGTAAGATAACTCGCAGTGTCATATGTAGTAACTTGTGTATTTAGAGATTTGTCATTGCGTAAGATAACTCGCAGTGTCCTATGTAGTATCTCGATGGAAGTCCCGTCATTTGCGTAAGTTACTTGCAGTGTCTTCCATAAACAATAATAGAAAATTAAACCCGACAAAAGTAGAATATCAAAGATGATTGAGTAGCAATGGTGTGCCGAAATCCTAGGAATTCTCATTTTTATCTTTATTTTAATTACTTTTAATTGTTGCCAAATTTACATTGATCACAATTCCAACTCTAAATTTTTAGATTTTGTCTAGCCTTTCGAAAGATTGTGATTTGATCGCTCAAGACTGTAAACCAATATTCCATGTGGATCGATCTCGATTATACTACTCGATAAGGATTATGCGCTTGCGATCCGAACCGATAGCGTTTTCGAGTTTATAAATTTTAAAAGATAACATCGCTCTCTTTTGAGTTATCAAACATACTCACCTAGACATTGCACTTTGAATTCCATGCGTTGATCACCGTGCAGGACAACGTTCATAGCTGCACCTTTTTCCCTATGTTTTCTTAGTTTCCCCTCCACTCTTGTTGAAAACGTTTGATTTCTTTCCATTAATTATGCGTCTTTAGCACGTTGTTCAACAAACTATGCATTTAACTTGTAGAAGGTGTCCTCTACAATTGCTGCCACGGGCAACATTCGGCTCTGCTTGAAAACATTATTCAACGACTTACTCATTTGTGGTCATAATTCCCTATCGGCAACCTCCATCACGGGCTTGAAATATTTGCTCATATGTGGGTGGCTCTTGCAGATCTCTGGAATTATTTTTGTCCACAATTAAGTAAGTAGGCATTTGCCTTTGGACAGTACTACACAAAAATAAAGAGAAGCATTTATGTCAAATAAAGAGACGAAAAAATATAAGTAAATAATTCAGTAAAATTTCATTTAATTCACTTTAAATTTCAAATATATACATACCTTGGCAAAATCTCTGAACATCTCTTCCACCCTTCTCGGCTTCTTCCTCTTGCAACCAATTTTGAATGTATCTGCAACCCATTTGCCGTATCCAGTATTCTTGTTTAGGATGTCTGCAACGTGTTGCATACACAGCATGTGCACACACTCGCCGTCCGCTGTCGACCATCCGAAATCTCTACAATAAAAAACATATTTGATTCATTTGTGCTGGTATGATATGACACAAAAGAACATGTTCCCAACCACTTCTCTTCATAAAAAACTCATGAAAAATCTCCAATTTTCACCATCATCATTCTCAACAATTGCAAAGGCCAAAGGCAACAACTGGTTTTCAGCATCATATGCACATGCTATCAACAATCACCCATCGTAACGGCCAGACATGAAGCATGCATATATACTGATGACCAGTCTAATGTATGGCACAGCTTGAATACATGAACCAAAAGCCCATACTATGGCCTTGAATTGTTTAGCTCATCAACATCGGGTTTGCTGATATTCCAACATCCATACTTTGTGCCGGAATTTGTACTTTCTATGATCTGGGACAATGGTGCAAGCAAGTTGTATGAACCCTGCCAACTACCGAACATTCTGCAAATCGCAAGTTCACGCCCTCTCTACAACCTGTTGTATTTTGGGGTTGCATGTTTGTAAATGAGTCTGACACTCCTAGTGACCTCCTTAATGCGCATCGATGGGTCCGCCTTAATGCCTGTCTCAATTACGTCGGCAATAAGTGATACCGTAAGTTGTGCATGGTCTGTCCTTGAGGATGCAAACTTGCATGTATGAGGTGGTTCACACTTCTTAATCATCCATGCCTCTCCCTTACCCACAGGGGTTGCAAAAAAAAGAACTCGCAACACGGTGTGTCTTTACAAACCACAACTAACCTTGTTCGGTCCCTTTTTTGTACTCTGCACTCCCATTTGCAGTGAGCATGAACCTCATTGACTTTCTTCACAAATTCATCTATGTTAGTATAAACCTGCTGTGGGACAAGCTCCGAATTATATATGACTCGCTTCCCAAAGTAAGCAATGTTTGCTTCTTCAAAAGAACTGATATCGTTGAATGTGGCGACCGGGTGCCTATCTGTCCGACCTCTAATCAGAAATATGTCCTCCCTGGAAGGGACATCTGCATCACTATCTGATAAGTGATCAGAATCCCAACCCCCTTTCCAATCATCACCCATGTTAATTTTCTTTTTTGGTATGGCATTGATCCCTTCACCATCAATGTCAGTATCATTATGGATAACAATGGGTAACAGTCTAGGTATTGACTCTATCTAGCTTGGATTACGGGTTCAGGAAGAGGTGGTGGTGGTAGCTCTGTGGCATAATCATCCATGGTATAATCAGGTACATAATAGTCATAAACGGGTGGTACGTACGGTTCATACGGTGGTACATGACCCGAGTTATGGTACCCCGAGTTGTCATAACCCGTGTGGTGGTATCTCGGGTTATCATAACCTGTATTTTTCTTAGAAGGTCCAATCCCGGATTGACGCGGAACTCTCTTGGAATATAAGTCCATTACTGGGATATTTCTTGACTCAAATTGATTGTAAACATCCCTCCATAACCCCTCATATGTGATTGGATACCTGACAAAGTAAGGTCTATTACCCCCTCTAAATGTGTCAATCCGAGTAGCTAAGTCTATGTCATACTGGTTGGGGTTTACACCAATCTTTTCGTATACCATTTGCTTAAGTTCCAGAAATGTGATATTTTCATTAACCTCGAAGCCATATGCTGCATCTTTCGTGTACTGTGCTCCCTCCGCACCCCGGATAATCTTCCCGTCCACATACAGTGCAATCAACATTTTTTTCTTTTGAGAACTACATTAGCCAATAAATATTTATCAGTTGTATATTAATTTAGAAGAATGAATTAAAAAATTTACAAATTTATTAAATTAAATTTTTTAAAAATAATATAAATAATGTAAATAAAATAAAAATTACCTGAAATCGCTAAAAAATCACCTTTCTCTTCTTCCCCTTCTTCATCTTTCTCTTTCACTTAAGTTATAATGAATTGTGAGTGGGCATGAGAGATAAAACAGACCGCCCCACTATGGGGCAGTTTAGTATAGAGTGTGGACCGCCCAAACATGGGGCAGTCAGGGTGTTTTTGAAAAAAAAAAAAAAATCATATCGAGGGCATAATTGCTATTTTTTCTTTTTTTGAGGGTATTAATAAAAATTTCGGCACCCCCAATCTATATAAAATACTATATTATTTTAATAATATTTCTATAAATATATAATTATGTTCATGTTTGATTTAAACAATTAATATAGCCTTGATTTTCTGTTGGCCTCTTAGAATTTTTTTTCATTCTTTTATGGATATTCAGACCATGTGATGGACCCCGTCATATCTATCACGTGTTAATATGTTTGGCATGTGCCATGTCATGGACCATGACTTTAATTAGACATAAATAATGTCTTATAGCTAGGTCACTATATAGGTGGTGTTAAAACAATGACCCTAGGACAAAATTTAAATTCATCAAGCATGAAACGTGTCGACCCGACAAGGCCTCTTAATACTTACTGTATGAATCTAAACCGTACGATTCCTTAGAAGGAACGAATTAGATCACATGATTACCTCTAATTAGAATTTGTTTGATAGCAGTCCATATGTGCCCAAAAACATTCTTTAACAGCATTCGTTTCAGAATTTCCTCAATTCTTGGTTTCAGAATTTTACAGTTTGGAGGGACTAATGTGCAAATAATTAGTAATAATTAGTTCATACTATAAATTAATATTTTTGTTTTTAAAGTTCAGATAGCTGATCCAAACTGTTTAAAATTATTTTTACTATATTTTTAGATAGGTAAAAATTCACTTGATCTAAAGATTCTAGATTATTTAAACGTAGAGATTTTCTATCTGTTTTAAAAAATAGTAATTTTTTTTTTATAAAATTTAAAATTTGATCTACAAATACATTTTCATACAAAAATTATATTAAACGGTTCATATTGACTATTTGAATGTTAATAATGTAAATATTAATACGTGCTGGGCTTAGCTAAGCCATGGTGTAAAACGACTTGGTGCTCCACGCCTCATTATTTTCATTTTGAAAATCCAAACGACCGATCCGAACCGCTCAAGTTGTTCTCCATATTGATATGTGCTTGGAGACCAAATTTTACATTTTTTGGAATTTTTTTACTATTTATTAAGCCACTTTGAAAATCACTGATCCGGCGGTCCAGAAATTTTTACTGTTTTTTACTGTTCATAAGGATTTTCAGATTTTCAAAGTGGCTTAATAAATAGTAAAAAAATTCCAAAAAATGTAAAATTTGGTCTCCAAGCACATTTCAATATGGAGAACATGTTGGAAGGTTCGAATCGACTATTTGAACTTTGAAAATGAAGATATGACGTGGAGTACAAAGTCGTTTTACTCCATGGAGTAGCTAAGTCAGACTTATATTAATACATAGTATAGTATCGTTGGCTCGTAGCATCACTCCACAATTGTGTATCTTATTCCTAAACAATTGCGTCTGTAAACTAACTAATTTAAAAGATTTTCCGCTGTTTGTGCTTTTCCTCCGATTTCTCTCTTCTCCATTTCATTCCCAGCTCCTCAGAGCCAGTAAATTAGATACGATGGCTTACGAAATCTCAAAGACTGTAATTAATTAAGTATTCTTAGCCGGCCAAAATGGTATCAGATGCTTTTGACTGTCTAACCATCAAAGTTCTAACAAAAAATATACTATACTTGTGTATGGCGGGTAATATATATTAATAGGATGCGTTTGGATGATTTAAGAATAGAGCTAACTTTGGTTAGCTCCACTATTTTCAAACATTGGTGATTCAAACACAAATTAATAAATTGGGTTAGCTTAAGAATAGCTCTATTATACTAATCCATAGAATGGTGAGTTAGCAAGAATAGAGCTAATGGGGTTACTTATATGAATAAAATATTTGATTCCTCTCAATTAGAGTTAGTTTAAATATTAAATTAGTAATAAATAAAATAATTTATTAGTATTAAATAAATATAATATTAGATTAGATTAGTATTAAATAAAATATTAGTTTAAATAATAAATGTAATATAATATTAATTTAAAATATAGTATTAAATAAATATAATATCAAATTAAATTAATATTAAATAAAATGTTAGATTAAATATCATATGGTAGTCATTAAATATTAAACGGAATATAATATTAGTTTAAATATTAAATATAATGTAATATTAGTTTAAATGTTACTTGTAATATAATTATTAGTTTAAATATTAGATTAGTATAAATATAATATTAGATTAAATTAGTATTAAATAAAATATTAAATGTAATATAATGTCAATTTAAATATTAGATTAGTATTAAATAATATAATATCAAATTAGATTAATATTAAATAAAATGTTAGATTAAAGATAATATAATATTAATTTAAAAATTGAATGTAATATAATATTAGTGTAAATGTTAAGTGTTGAATCTAATATAATATTATTTTAAATTTTAAATGTAATATAATATTATTTTAAATATTAAATTAGTATTAAATAAAATATTATATTAATTAAAATATAATATTAGTTTAAATATTAAATATAATATAATATTAATTTAAATATTAAATTAATACAATATTATTTTAAATATTAGATTAGTATTAAATAAAATATTAGATTAAATATAATATAATATTAGTTTAAATATTAAATTAGTTTAATTATTACTCTGTTTATTTCTTCTATCGTTATTACAATTATACAATCTAAACGATATTTTTATTAACTCCAATAGTCCGAAATTAGCACTATTTTCAAATCACGTTATCACTATTCTCAACTGCTAACTCAAGAATTATTATTTTTACACTAATCTTTGGACGATGCAAACGTACCAAGAGAAAGAGGGAACAGCGAAAAATAATGCGAGGAAAGGAATGCTCTGCTCCATTTAAATGCAGTAAAATACAACGAGGGGGTTAATTTGTTTGGTAGCGACTAGCGAGGTTAGTGAGTCACTGGACTGATCCAACTAACATCTCACCCTCGCGCGCGCTTCATAAAAGCAAATTAAACCAAAAACCAATCGGCACCAGTTATTATATAAACCCAAAACAAATTGAGAAGCTTCACGAGTTATCTATATATCTAGGCTACCTGAGAGCAAAATCAATCAAACAGAGGCGAACAGAGACAAGTATGGAAAAGGAGACCATACAAGCTCACCTGAGCTTCCTCCTCTTCTTCTTCACTATCTCCTTTTCCATCCTCGCCTGTTTGCTATTCCTCGTCCACAAATCGGAGAGGTGGCGGTGGCAGTGGTGGTGCACCTGCTCTATATGCAAAGCATATGTTACCGCCTCCTGGGTTTCTGAGCACCGCAACCTGTGTGACTGGTACACACATCTCCTTCGTTCTTCGCCTACCCGTACCATTCACATCCATGTTTTGCATAACACGGTCACAGCCAATCCAGCAAACGTGGAACACATGTTGAAAACAAATTTCAACAATTATCCCAAGGGGAAACCTTTCTCTGCCATCTTAGGTGATTTTTTGGGACAAGGGATATTCAACGTGGATGGTGATCATTGGATGCTTCAACGGAAGCTAGCGGCTGCTGAGTTGGCATCCCCGGTTGTCAGAGCCTTTGCCATGAAGATCGTGTCGTCTGAGGTGGCTCAGCGGTTACTTCCACTTCTTCACACAGCAGCAGCAGAGCAGCAACAGCTTGATTTGCAGGATGTATTCAAGCGATTTTCATTTGATTGCATATGTAAAATATCCTTTGGGGTGGACCCGGGATGCCTCCAGCTCTCGTTGCCTATGTGTGAATTTGCAGCGGCTTTTGATAGAGCATCTATGTTGTCTGCACGGCGGGGGGCCGCACCGGCACCAGCCGTGTGGAGGTTGAAGAGGCTGTTCAATGTTGGAGAGGAGAGAGAGTTGAAGGAAGCCATTCGAATGATCGATCTTCTAGCCGAGGAGGTTATTCGGCAAAGAAGGAAGCTCGGGGTTTCATCAAGCAACGACCTCCTCTCCCGCTTCATGGCCTCCATTGACAATGACAGGTAATTAGATATCATAATTTTTTTTTAAAATTAAGTTAACTCGACCTAATTAGATTAATAATTTAATATGAGACTTATTAGGAGGATGTTTAAACATACTTTTCAGGTACTTGCGAGATATCATTGTCAGCTTTATGCTGGCCGGTAGGGACACCATAGCCTCGGCACTAACCGGCTTCTTCCTTCTCCTTTCGCGCCATCCCCATGTCAAGTCTTCAATCCGGCATGAAATCGACACGGCTTCTTCATCTACCAAAAACAAAAATTATTGCAATAATGCATCACTTGATGGAATAAGAGGGATGCACTATGTGCACGCAGCTCTATACGAGAGTATGCGGCTATTCCCTCCGGTACAGTTCGATTCTAAGTTCTGCATAGGTGACGACATTCTACCGGATGGCACAAATGTGACGAAAGGCACAAGAGTCACGTATCATGCTTATGCGATGGGTCGGATGGAAGATGTGTGGGGCCCGGACTACAACGAGTTCCGACCGGAGCGGTGGCTAAATGACGGGAAGTTTGTTCCGGTCAGTCCGTTTAAGTACCCGGTTTTCCAAGGCGGCACACGCGTTTGTGTAGGGAAGGAGATGGCACTAATGGAGATGAAAACGGTTATCGTGTCGGTTGTGAGCGGTTTTGATTTACAAGTCGTAAGCGAGACAGTCGACGGATCACCAAAATTTGCACCGGGTTTGACCGCCACTTTCGCCGGCGGTTTACCGGTGCGTGTGCAGAGGAGAGAGATCACGTGAGGTGAGTATGCTGGCTTTTCTCTTTAGCCAGTAACCTAATTTATTTAGTTGATTAACTAGAGCTGTCCGTTGGAAAGGACATAGGAAATTATTTGTAATTAATTTCCGTCAACCCATGTAAATTATTAATTCATTTGAAAAAGAAAGATTCAAAAAAATTTGCATCTTTAATTTAACGGTTGGACTACATTGATCCTACCTCTATGCTATCAAAAATTTAACACCTTTCGCTTTAATTACTCATTTAGTACAATTTTAGCTTTTTATAAAATTAATTAGAAGGAATTTAATATAGTACCAACTCGCATGTGGCAAATGATAGACTTTTTCGGTTGTGCCAAACTGCTCCAACAGTTTGACCTCACTTTTGTCTAACTTTTGCTCTCCAATCACCAACGACGGCTTTTGAAGCAAAAAAAAATAAAAATAAATAAGCAACGACGGCTTGGGATTTAAACCTTTGCCCAAAAGCTCATTTAAAGTAGTCCTCAATATATTCGGTCACAAAAAAAAAAATACTCCTGAGTATTTATTTATTTATTAATTAGAATGTTTGACGTATTAGACCACCAAATTGGAATTATTTAAAGCATCAGAAATTTAGGTATATCTCTTTTAAAGCATCAGAATTTTAGGTATATATCTAAAAAAAAATCGAAATTATTTATTTTCTTTTTAAATTCATAATATTATATGAGGAGAGATCCACTTACAACATTTTATAATGATTTGATTTTGTGATTTTCAAAGTCTAAATCATCGATCCAAACTGTTCAACACGATCTCTATATAAAAATGTGCTTGGAGATCTAATTTTACATTTTTTTTTTGAATTTTTTTGCTATTTATTAAGGATTTTACAAAACTGTTGTTTTTCAATAATCCAAATTTATCTAAAACAACAGTTTTGTAAAATACTTAATAAATAGTGAAAAAATAAAAAAGAAATGTAAAATTTGATATCCAAGCACATTTTAATATAGAGATTATGTTGAACGGTTTGGATTTGACAGTTTGGACTTTTAAAATTGCAAAACCGAATTGTTGTAAGATGTTGTAACTTACAAATGTTGTAAGTGGATCCCTCCTCATATTATATATATCCCTCTAAATTTTAAAATTTTACAAATTTACCTAATTTATTGTATTTTTTTCATTAAAACTTTTTTAAAATTTATAAAATTATCATTTATCCTTTATTAAAAAATAAATTATGTAGTGTGGAAAAAAATTCAGTCTTCTAATTGATCGGTATCCGAAATATGTATAAAAAAAATTTGCACTCCAGCACCTAATTGTTATAAGTTATAACTAACTTCTAGTTTTAAAACATGGACGAATTCAGAGAGATAGACAAGCAAGGACACAAAATTAAAAATAAACATATTTCTTTTCTCTTTAGATCTTTAAGTATATGTAGATAGATTTAACATAATGTACTAATTCATTAAATCTTAAAAAATTATAACAATTACCAATTATCTCCATTCCATTATTAAGCACGTTGGATGTCCGATCCGCCAACGGCTACGATTGAAAGATTAATTTTTGGATTTAATCTTAGCTCTCCAATCACATAATCTATCTTTTTTTTTTTGTTAAATGTATCTGTTTTATGCAAGGTTCTAAATAGCGTTTATAGCGTCGTAGCGGGAAGGCTAAAAAAAAAGCTATAGCGAATAGCGTCGCTATAGCGGAAGCTATTCCAAATAGCGTTTTTTTTTTTTACATTTCGTATATTCAATATTTGTACTAAATATCAACATTATCTAAGGTCTCATAGAACAATAAACAACACCAAAGTAATTAAGAAATTATAATATTCATATTGAACCCGTACAAAGTCCAAATTGCGGTTCAAAATATCCATAGTAATATCATAAACTATCGATTTTTCCTATTAAAAATATCTTAAGTATCATGATTCATGACATAATCTATTTTTTTTTTCTATTCAAATTTTAATTCCGGTTTGGACTTTTTTTCTATTCAAATTTCAATTTCTATTCCCAATTTCAAATTGATTTATTTGTAGCAAGTAGCAACAAATTCAATTTCGGTTTGAGATTTTTTTTATCTTTATTTAAAACCCATATAAATTGCTTAAAAATAAAAAATAAAAAAAACCCATATTGTATAGCGCAAAATAGCACTGTAGCGGACCGCTATAGCGCTGTAGCGGCCGCTATAGCGGCCGTAGCGCAAATAGCGCATGTTGATGTCGTAGCGTAGCGTTTGGGGTCCAAAAACGCTATAGCGCGCTATTTAGAACACTGGTTTTATGTGTAGAAGTTTAAATTTAGCTATAAACATACTCGTCACACATACCACCACACGATGCGTTACAATTAAAATTAAACAGACTCTAAAATTTAGCGATATAATTTTTGTTTCCTTATTTCTCCCTCTCCAATTGAAATTTTCTAAACAGTGAATCACAATGCAAATCAATTTTTTGTTCACTTCCTTATTTATCTACCTCCTTATTTCTATACATATTACTGTGATAAATGTAGAATATATTTCTAATTTTATTTTTTTTTATGAAAATTTGTTATTTTGTATGAGAATTTATTTTGTTATCTTATCATATATTCTGTTGCAACGCATGGGCACGATACTAGTATTAATATTAACGATGGACATTTATGTCGGCATGTCTCTCTCTTATTAATTGATAAAAGGAATGGGTAAAGCTTTCTTTTAAGGATCTGATAATTGTCTCCGCACTCTCATCCCCAATTATTTCTCTACTTAACTTTCATAATTACTATTGGGACCACAAAAACTCCAGCACTGATTTTTTTCTTAAAATATTAATACCTATGCATGAAAGTATTTATACCTATAAAGTTAACAATTTTTACAAAAAATAATTGTCTCTCCAACTATATGGGGGACCACTCAAACTACATGGTAGGGATCATACACGTTTTTAGAAGTGAATTTTTTTTTTTCGTTCAATCTCGTCCACATTTCTGACGATCTATGAGAAATTTTGCAAATCTAAAACCACAAACGTTTTCTATGCAATTTTATCTTTCAAATGAGATCCATGTTGACGTACTTTTGGGATTGTCGTCACACAAATATTTATACCTCGTCGTGTAAGTATTTATACCTATACTTGCAAGTATTTTTTACATATGACACTGGCTGACATATGAAAGTATTAATATCAATTATTACAAATATTTATACTTATGTGGTCAACTATTTTTGTTAGAAAAAGATTGATGCATGGACGATTGAGAAAGGTTGATACGGGGATGCAGAGATGCGGGGTCCCCACTACTTCATTGGAGAAAAGTTGATGCGGGATCCATTGAGGGACTGGAAAAAAAGTAGTCATATTAAGTTACGCATGTAAATATTAATATCTTAGTTTGCAAGTATTAATTTCTTATCTTTCAAATATTAAACTAAGTAACTTATTTATATATTTATTATGGTTGAGAACCTGAGACAGAGAGAGCAGGTGAATTATATATATAAATGACCAATCATATTTAATTATAACGGATATCATGTTATGCAAGCATAATAAGGACAAAATTATTGTTTCCATAGTAAAAAAGACAAATACTGTAATTACAATTATTGGTCCACTTGGAGGGTCAGCATCAGTAAATTGCTAAATCATAATGATTTAATCCACAAAAAGTTTCTAAAGATGAAACCAATCCAGCAATCCTCTCCTCAAATAAAAATAATAATAAATTTAACAATGTATCAGTGAATTTGGCAACTGTTTAGAAATGACGCGTGCAAGTAGCCTGAGAAAAAAATTGAAAGAAATATTTGATTGTGAGTTTGTGACCTAATTAATTAATTATTTTATATTGGACAGATGCATAAGATGCTTTTTGACTCATTATCAACCAACAATATCCTTTTTAGTATCCATATATATATATATCCTAGCTAAGGCCTAGTTAGTGCGAGTCGCCATGTTTAGATTCACTTCCAAATCTTAATTTCAATAATACGCCAATGCTCATGATTGATGGATCCGACTCTGCTGCTTTTTTCTAAAAAAGTAGGATTCTGCTTTTTTGATCCCAATCATTCAAAAATTTTCATTCACGTATCTCGATAAAAAAAATCATTTTCATGCACAAATCTCAACGAACTTGAATGATTGGAATCGAAAAAGGCAGAACCCTGCTTTGTCCATTCCATGATTGATTTCTTCATACTTCTACAGTCTTCTAGGAAAATATTATACTTTCCTCTTTTTTCTTTTTTAAACTAAGCAGCTGAATTGGCTTCCCATTTATGTTAATCATAGTAACTATTTCTGAGCTATGAATTTATACTTCTGATTGTAAAAATTAACAAATTGATCCGAACCGATTAATATAAGCTCTATATAAAAAATATTACTTGGATATTAAATTTTATAATTTTTAAAAGCTTCTTACTATTTTTTAGGTATGCAGAAATTATTTGATTTAAAAATTCTGGACAATTAAAAATTAGTCATGATTTTCTACCTATCTAACAAAATAGTTTCAAAATAAAAAAAATGTAAAATTTGAATTCTAAGTATATTTTTATACGAAAATAATGATAAAAAATTTGACATGTGTTTTCACATTGAAAAATGCTAACACATGTATCATTGTGCTAAGATTCGAGATTCCACTAATTGCGTGCTAAGTTTTTATTTTAAAAATGATAAAACTAAAAAGAATCGTCATTAGCATTATAGTCATCATTGGGCACCAAGATTTATGACATTTCACGTGGCCAAATTTGTCACTAACCATCCAATGACATTATGATATCTACTAATAGTCAATAAATATTATGAAAGCCATTAAGCTTTATGATATCATAATCAGGCCACTAATTGAAGACATTATGAAGCAACTATACCTTTATTATTATGTTTGTGGCATTTCTTGTACTTATTGACATTTCCTTTTAGAAATATATATAAATGTACATTTGATTCTTATTTTTAAGTACAATAGATATGAATCTGCATTTACATCATATAAATGTTTCATTGATTCATATCTCTGTAGAATCCGATCAATTCAGATCCAGTGAAGTAACCCAAAAATTAGGTTTTGGATCGGGATCGTCCGATTCGAATCCGTGACCATCCAACTAAAGTGGAGCGCACGCATCCCGAGAGACATTCGAATCCCGAGACAATCTCGAGCGACGGATTCTATTCAGACGGTCCCGATCCAAAACCCAAAAATTGGGTTACTTTAGGGGATCCGGACCCGAATCCGATGTGGATTTGAATGTATAATCACATGATTAGTGAGACGCGGTGTATGTGGATCCCTTAAATGGGGGCAGCTATTAGCAAATGGGCTAAAGCAGGAGACACTAACACTAGTAGAGCCCAGAAAACAAATAAAGGCCTAAAGGAAAGATAAAGGGGTCATTTGGTGCAAGGACTGAGACTTGCAACTTGTTTAGACCATCATACTTCTCACCAACCATTTGGTGTTTCTGTAATCTGTCCCTTTTTGCTCCCCATTTTAGATATGTCCCTTTATTTGCTATCTTCTCTTCTCTGACACCGAAAGGCAATAGAAAGCAAAATGTACAATAAAGAAAAATATATATATTTGATACAACTTCCATAGTAGTGTTGGTTTATTAATGCTTACTGCTTAGCATTAAATGACGTGATGGCGACGCTGATGTAAATGAGATGAAATTAACCATATTGTAAATGAGATTAAAACAGATAGAGGAAAAAAGGTAGCAAAGGACCACAATTGCAAAAGAAGGCATGTTCCCCTATTAATTTTATTAATTTGCACATGAAGCAATCCCCTGAAATAGGTAGTGTGCTTACCTACAGGATACAGCAGAGAATCTCACTCTGACACAACATGAAGAGGCATCACCATTGGCGGACCCAAGGTGGATCAGGGGTAGGCACTTGCCTATCCCTGGATTCGAAATTTTTTTAGATCTAGTGGTATTTTATACATGTGCCTACCCCTGAACGGAAACAGTGTCTACTCCTGGATTTAATTTATGGCAAAGTAGAATAAAATTACGTGGAAAAGAAAGTCAGTCCAGACTGATTCGCGTAAAAGAATTAAAGAAAAAATATGCGTTCCGATTCGCTACTCCACTCAGAAGAATAGCTGATTCGCTAGGAGAAAAAAAAAGATCTGATACTAGGAATCTAAATATATATCATGTCCTAACTAGTCATGTTGTGACTAAATTTGGAAGGATGGTCATGACACGTGAATGGTCACAAGACGTTAGTCACGCCATGACCAAGGCATGCCTTGACCACACGTAACATATCTAAATGTGACGGGTCATGTTTAACTATTTTTTTTTTCATAATTTAGGTTATTTTATTCAAGATTCACCATCCGATCAAGATTTAACGGTCCTAATTACATGTGACTCATGTGACTATTTCTCGTGTCGTGACCAAATCTTTCGCGTGACGTGCCGTGTCGTGTCAAATTTTCGGAAGATGATCACGTTGCGTGAATGGTCACGGTACGGGATACGCAAGTCACAACACGTGACCAACACACGTGCCATTACATGCCGTGATGGAACCGTGTTGTGTCGTGACATATCTGGTCACGTCATGAGTTTTTTAAATCCTTATATACTTTTCTGCTATAATTCGTCAGGAGAAAAAAAATTATACCTTTATTAGTATTTTGTGCCTACCCCTGACCGGAATTATGGATCCGCCCCTGAGCATCACATTAGCATATATATACTGTTAACTGTACCCGATGAATGTGACTAATGTCAGTTCTTATTTAATGGAAAAATAAACATACATAATATAATTTTTCTCGATAAAATATGATTAGCACATAATGATTCATTCAGCTAGTTATTCAATACATATTGTATCGGATTCAATTTAAACATATACAAAACTAATCATCTCCCTATCTATTAGCTAAGGACATGATTTAGTCCATCTAATGTACTTTCTAACACAAAGAAGAAAACATGTTTAAAATTGATTTGTGAGGAAAAAAGTTATTTACCATGTTTTATAAAAATGAAAACATGTATGAGTGAGGTTATGGTACTTTCTAACACAAAGAAGAAAACATGTTTAGTATGTTTATTATGTCAGGGGGGGAATTAAAATTGATTTGTGAGGAAACAAGTTATTTACCATGTTTTATAAAAATGAAAACATGTATGAGTGAGGTTATGGTACTATGCATAGCACGGATTGGTCCGTGCTACGGCTCAATATTTGAGTTTTCAAAATTCTAACGGTCAATCTGAACCATTCAAAAATAGTGATTTTCTACTTATCTAAAAAAATATTAAAAAAATTCGAAAAAATGTAAAATTTGGTTTGCAAGTACATATTCATTTTATAATCATGTTGAACGGTTCGGATCGACCATTAGGATTTTGAAAACTCAAATATTGAGCCATAGAACGAACCAATCCGTGCTATGCATAGTACCGTAGCCTCACTCAACATGTATTGTGCAAGAAGGGCCTGTTCGGTGCCAAGAGGGAAATGGGCGTGGATGTAGGAATTGAACTGAATTTTACTGTGTGCGTGGGGGAAAAAAAAATTCAATCAGAGTGATTTTTTTTTTCCCACGGACACAGTAACGTGCCGAACAGACCCGAAGTGTGCATTTAGTATCAATGAAATATGAAATAATTAATGTTTGTTCCTTTATTCAACAAACATGTGTACTGTTCAAACTGCCAATCTCTTTACTTTTTATATAAAGCAACTAACTGTTAAACTTTATAGAATGGTAGTACCATGTTGCATAGTAAGCACACGCATGTGTTGATTACTGATATCACCAAAACCACGAGAATCAGAATCGATCATGTGAACTCTCTCCTTCTTCTCTTACACATTTCCTAAGAGAAACACGTGAACGTGCATCTTTCGGGTGCCTTGTACAAATCTGACAAGGATCCAGATATTAACCTATCGGCTATCGAAAAGTGGGTGTACATTTTGTTAAAAAGTCTTACGGTTGCCGACTGACAACTGATAAATCCGTGCATATGCACAAGTGATAAACAGTCGTGCAACATGTGTTTTTTTTCTTTTCGTATTTTCTTTCTTGCACTTCTTTTATCTATTGAAGAATAAATATCTTTGTCTAAGATATTACTTATCATAGGCAACTTAGACAACAAATAATATAACATCCAAATGTATAACTGTCACGCTGATTGGATATCTAGCTGGATATTAGCAATATCTAGCAAATCTTGTAAATTAAGACACAATTAGATAATAGATTATAGCCTCTGTAAATTAGAAAACAGTCTAACGGCTAGTACAATTTTAGTCTATAAATAGTCTATGTACATACAGTGTAAAAAATCAACAACCAATAATATAGTTTTTTCTTATTCTCATCTTCACTCTAAAATTCCATATTATCTCTTTTAAAAAAAAACCTACCCTGTCAAACTTTTTTAATAAAATACAAAAATGTGAGTAGAGTGGATAAAAACGTGATGTGAATACGTCGTGATTTTGGTTCCGTGCCGTGCCGTAATTAAAATGTCAGAGGATGGTCACGGCACGCAAATGGTCACGCCATGCGAGTCACGCCGTGCCCAAACATATACCGTGTCCAAACGTGACTGGTCACGTTTCATCACGTTTAACTTTTTTTTTTCATAATTTAGGTTAGTTTATTCAAGATTCATCATTTGATCAAGATCAAACAGTCCTAATTACATGTGACTCGTGTGACTACATGTCATGCTGTGCCGGGACCAGATCTTTCGCATGACGTGCCGTGTCGTGCCATGCCAATTTTTAAAAAGATGGTCACAACACACAAATGGTCACAACATGGGACACATGAGTCACGACACGTAGCCGACATGCGTACTGTAACCGTGTCGTTCCGTGACAAAGCCAACTCCGTCGTACCATTATTTTTCCCACTCTAAATGTGAGGCTATCGTGATATGTATATTACGAATAAACTTGTTGTATTAATCTCTATCTTTGTTTTCAAAATTCAAACAATCAATTCAAACTATTTAACATTATTTCCACATGAAAATGTATTGGCGGACCAAAATTTACATTTTTGGAAACATTTTTACAATTTTTTTAGTTAGGTAGAAAAGCAATGCTTTGGATGGTACATAATTTTTAAATCAAGTGATTTTCTATCTATTTAATAAATAGTAAAAAATTGAGAAAAAACTATGAAATTTAGTCTACAATGACATTTTCATATGAAGATCAGTTGAATGGTTTAGATCGACTGTTTTGAACTTTAAAAATAAAAATAAAAATTTATAGTGCGAATCACCGTGTAATATGCATATTGTATAGTCTCGCTGTTTATTTATTGTTTATACTATAAAAAATAATTAGGGCCACGGGTACACATTTTTTTCAACTTTCGAATACGCCTATAGATGTAGAGACTGAAACACTTAGTTTATCGTATATTACAATTTAATTATAAAGTATACTCGCCAGAAATCAATATCATACATCAAACAAAATTACTTTATTTTTATTTTAAAAGCCACAAAGCATGAAACTTGTAAGGTTTTTGAAGAAGAATAATATGGCTTTTGACACACACACACACACATATATATAGAGTGGCTAATATCAAAACGTTTGTTCCTAAGTCCTCGTGCAACCAAGTCATTTTCGGATTTTCAAAGTCCAAACGGTTGATCTAAACCGTTAGATGTTCAATCCATATTAAAATATGCTTGGAGACCAAATTTTACATTTTTTGAATTTTTTTTACTATTTATCAAGCCACTTTGAAAATTGCTGATCCGGATGAACTAAAAAAACAGTGCAACCAAATTCTGGACCATGTGATCAGCAATTTTCAAATTGGCTTAATAAATAGTAAAAAAATTCCAAAAAATGTAAAATTTGGTCTCCAAGCAGATTTTAATATAGAGATCACATCTAACCGTTTGGATCGACCGTTTAGACTTTGAAAATCTGAAAACGACTTGGTTGCACGAGGGCTTAGGAACAAACGTTTTGATATTAGCCACTCTCTCTCTCTCTCTCTCTCTCTATATATATATATATATATATATATATATAGAGTTGGGCTATTGTACTTCGCGCAGTAAAATGAAGTTTTACTTCACGCTCATATATCCATTTTGAAAATCCAAAATGTCGATCCGAACCGTTCAAGTTGTTCTCCATATTGAAATGTGCTTGAAGACCAAATTTTACATTTTTTGGAATTTTTTGACTATTTATTAAGCCACTTTGAAAATCGTTGATCCATTGGTCCAGAATTTTTTACTTTTTTTTATAGTTCACAATGGATCAACGATTTTCAAAGTGGCTTAATAAATAGTAATAAAATTCCAAAAAATGTAAAATTTGGTCTCCAAGCACATTTCAATATGGAGAACAACTTGAACGGTTCGGATCGACATTTTGGATTTTGAAAATGGGTATATGAGCATGAAGTCGCGAAGTACAATAGCCCTACTATATATATATATATATATATATAGAGAGAGAGAGAGAGAGAGAGATAATGGCTAATATACAAATGTTTGTTCCTGGACTAAGGAACAAACGATTCGGTTCTCTAATTTTCAAAGTTCAAACAACAAACCAAACCGTTAGATGTTCAATCTATATTAAAATATGCTTGGAGACCAAATTTTACATTTTTTGGAATTTTTTTACTATTTATTAAGCTGGTTTGAAAACCGTTGGTTTTATTAAATTTCTGCAGCATTGAAAAACAGCGATTTTTAAACCAGCTTAATAAATAGTAAAAAAATTCCAAAAATGTAAAATTTGGTCTCCAAGCACATTTTAATATGGATTGAACATCTAACAGTTTGGATTTGTTGTTTGAACTTTGGAAATTGGAGAACCGAATCGCTTGTTTCTGAGTCCAGGAAGAAACGTTTGTATATTAGCCATTCTCTCTCTCTCTCTCTATATATATATATATATAGAGAGAGAGAGATGCTACGATGCTACGATGCTTTGGGAAGTAAAGAGAGTGTTTTATTTCCCGCTCATATCTTCATTTTCAAAGTTCAAATAGTCGATTCGAACTTCTCAACATAATCTTCATATTAAAATGTGCTTGAAGACCAAATTTTACATTTTTTGAAAATTTTCTACTCTTTTTTTAAATTAGTGTTTTCTGAATTTTTTTATTTTTTAATTTAATGAAAAGTTGTGATTTTCAAAAATTCTAAAAAAATAGTAAAAAATTTCCAAAAATATAAAATTTGGTCTCCAAGCATATATCAATATGAAGATCATGTTGAGATGTTTGGATTGACGATTTGAACTTTGAAAGTAGAAATATGAGCAGGAAGTAAAACACCCTCTTTACTTCCCAAAGCATGATAGCCTCTATAGATATATATATATATATATATATAGGGTCTGTCTAATTTGCTGCCGGCAGCAGTTCGGCCAAGTGCTGCCGGGGCTATATTTAGCCGTGTGATGTCCAAACAACAAATTCAAACCGTTAGATGTTTAATCTATACTATAATCTACTTGGAGACCAAATTTTACATTTTTTGGAATTTTTTTACTATATATTAAGCTGGTTTGAAAACTGCTGTTTTTAGTAAATTTCCGCAACGTTAAAAACAACGGTTTTCAAACCATCTTAATATATAGTAAAAAAATTCCAAAAAATGTAAAATTTGGTCTCCATGTAGATTATAGTATAGATTAAACATCTAACGGTTTGAATTTGTTGTTTGGACATCACACGGCTAAATATAGCCCCGGCAGCACCTCGGCCGAACTGCTGCCGGCAGCAAATTAGCCACAGCCATATATATATATAGGAGAGTGGCTAATATCAAAACGTTTGCACCAAGGGGTTGGTGCAAACGATTTGTTTTCGGGTTTTTGAAATCCAAACGGTCGATCCGAACCGTTCAAGTTGTTCTCCATATTGAAATGTGCTTGGAGACCAAATTTCACATTTTTTGGAATTTTTTTGCTATTTATTAAGCCACTTTGAAAGTTGCTGATCACACGGTCCAGAATTTGATTGCACTGTTTTTACTGTTCACCCGAATCAGCAACTTTCAAAGTGGCTTAATAAATAGCAAAAAAATTCCAAAAAATGTGAAATTTGGTCTCCAAGCACATTTTAATATGGATTAAATATCTAACGATTCGGATCGACCGTTTGGACTTCGAAAACCCGAAAATAAATCGTTTGCACCAACCCATTGGTGCAAACGTTTTGATATTAGCCACTCTCTATATATAGATATATATAGAGTGGCTAAGCTCAAAACGTTTGCACCAATGGTTTGGTGCAAACGATTTGTTTTAGAATTTTCGAAGTCCAAATGGTCGATCCGAACCGGTCAAGTTGTTCTCCATATTGAAATGTGCTTGGAGACCAAATTTTACATTTTTTGGAATTTTTTTACTATTTATTAAGCCACTTTGAAAATTACTGATCACACGGTTCAGAATTTGATTGCACTGTTTTTACTGTTCACCCGAATCAGCAACTTTCAAAGTGGCTTAATAAATAGTAAAAAAATTCCAAAAATGTAAAATTTGGTCTCCAAGCACATTTTAATATGGATTAAATATCTAACGATTTAGATCGACCGTTTGGACTTTGCAAATAGGAGAACCAAATCATTTGCACCAAACCGTTGGTGCAAACGTTTTGAGCTTAGCCACTATATATATATATATATAGTGAGTGGCTAAGCTACAAACGTTTGCACCAAGCCCTTGGTGCAAACGAATGCCTTTTGGATTTCCAAAGTTCAAACGGTCGATCCAAACCGTTAGATATTTAATCCATATTAAAATCTACTTGGAGACCAAATTTTACATTTTTTGGAATTTTTTTACTTTTTATTAAGCCACTTTGAAAGTTGCTGATCACACGGTCCAGAATTTGATTGCACTGTTTTTACTGTTCACCCGAATCAGCAACTTTCAAAGTGGCTTAATAAATAGCAAAAAAATTCCAAAAAATGTGAAATTTGGTCTCCAAGCACATTTTAATATGGATTAAATATCTAACGGTTCGGATCGACCGTTTGGACTTCGAAAACCCGAAAACAAATCGTTTGCACCAACCCCTTGGTGCAAACGTTTTGATATTAGCCACTCTCTCTCTCTCTATATATATATATATATATATATAGGAATTGGCTACGGTGCTACGCGTAGCATAGAGAGCCTCCGTGCTACGGCTCAATATTTGAGTTTTCAAAATCCTAACGGTCGATCGGAACCGTTCAACATGATCTCCATATGAATATGTACTTGCAAACCAAATTTTATATTTTTTAGAATTTTTTTACTATTTTTTTAGATAGGTAGAAAATCACTTGATATGAATGGTACAGAATTTTCAGATCAAGTGATTTTCTACCTATCTAAAAAAATAGTAAAAAAATTCTAAAAAATGTAAAATTTGATTTGCAAGTACATATTCATATGGAGATTATGTTGAACGGTTCGGATCGACCGTTAGGATTTTGAAAACTCAAATATTGAGTCGTAGCACGAAGACCCTCTATGCTACGCGTAGCATGCTAGCCATTTCCTATATATATATATATGAAGTGGCTACGGTGCTACGCGTAGCATAGAGGGCCTCCGTGCTACGGCTCAATATTTGAGTTTTCAAAATCCTAACGGTCGATCTGAACGATTCAACATGATCTCCATACAAATATGTACTTGCAAACCAATTTTATATTTTTTTAGAATTTTTTTACTATTTATTTAGATAGGTAGAAAATCACTTGATCTGAATGGTACAAAATTTTCAGATCAAGTGATTTTCTACCTATCTAAAAAAATAGTAAAAAAATTATAAGCACATTTTCGTATGGAGATCATGTTGAACCGTTCAGATCGACCATTAGGATTTTGAAAACTCAAATACTGAGTCGTAGCACGGAGGCCCTCTATGCTACGCGTAGCATATTAGCCAAATTATATATATATAGAATTTTGCTAATGTACTTCGCGAAGTAAAGCCAATGTTTTACTTCACGCTCATATTCCCATTTTCAAAATCCGAAATGTCGATCCGAACCGTTCAAGTTGTTCTCCATATTAAAATGTGCTTGGAGGCCAAATTTTACATTTTTTTGGAATTTTTTTACTATTTATTAAGCCACTTTGACAATCGCTGATCCATTGGTCTAGAATTTTTTTTATTGTTTTGCTATTGTTCACAATGGATCAGCGATTTTCAAAGTTGCTTAATAAATAGTAAAAAAATTCCAAAAATGTAAAATTTGGTCTCCAAGCACATTTCAATATGGAGATCAACTTGAATGGTTCGTATCGACGTTTTGGATTTTCAAAATGGAAATATGAGTGTGAAGTAAAACTTCGCTTTACTTCGTGAAGTACAATAGCCCTACTATATATATATAGAGAGAGAGAGAGAGCGAGAGAGAGAGAGAGAGAGAGAGAGAGTGACTAAGGTCAAAGTGGTAGTTCCTAGCCTCCGGTGCTACCAAGTCGTTTTTGGATTTTCAAAGTACAAACGGTCGATCAGAACCGTTCAAGTTGATCTCCATATTGAAATGTGCTTGGAGACCAAATTTTACATTTTTTGAAATTTTTTTACTATTTATTAAGCCACTTTGAAAATTGCTGATCCGGGTGAACAGTAAAAACTGTGCAACCAAATTCTGGACCATGTGATCAGAAATTTTCAAAGTGGCTTAATAAATAGTAAAAAAAATCCCAAAAATGTAAAATTTGGTCTCCAAGCACATTTCAATATGGAGATCAACTTGAACTGGACTTTGAAAATCCGAAAACGACTTGGTAGCACCGGAATCTAGGAGCTACCACTTTGACCTTAGTCACTCTCTCTATATATATATATTACTGAAATACAGTTATCAATAAAACAGAAATATGACTTATTCATCGCACAAATCATAAATAATAAACTGAACTTCGAAATGATTAGAAAACCAACAATCAAAATAGGGAAATACAACAGTTTTTTTTTCATAACAATGCGTCTTCAGTATTAAAAAAATTGCGAGGTCTTTTTTTCTCAAATGACTTCATACTTGGGGATCTTCTCACTGCTCTGGATGATCGTTTCTCTGATGACGGTTTTTCTAATTAGGGGGTTAGATGTAATCCGTCGTCAGCTTTAGCTTTTATTTGACAGTTTCACATCTTTCGGTATCGTCCTGCTAGTATAAACCAGGGCCGGATCTACTCTAGCGCAGGGTAGGGCAACTGCCCTATCCTGAAAATCCAAAATTAATTTACAAAGACTGAGTTTTGGAACTTTGCCCTACCCTGAAATTGATATTGCCCTACTCTATAGTTGATTATCTAAATTTTATGGAGTAAATTGTGTTATTTTTGTTGTTTTTGTTATCATGCTTTATTTAATATCCGATTATCTAATGGGTTTGAATCCAGTTATCTATTTAAATCCGATTCAATAATTTCTTGTCATACCCTGATTAAAATTCTGCATCCATCCCTGGTATAAACAGAAGACTATTTCAGTGTGAACACTTCAGTGTGAACAAGAGCTCAATAATTAAATATGAACACTACTATAAATATGAAATGGGCTCCAACAATGTGAACAAAGGTTGTTTCAAGGCTCATTCTGGCTTCGGATATGAGTGCCACGTACTCACTAAACATGGTAAGTTAATCTAGACAGTGCAGTCTGATCTCATCTCCAAGTGCAGTGTCACACTTTGCAAGTTTCAAATCTTTTACTATTGTTCTTTATATAGTACATCTATGTTAGACGGAAAGAAAACCAAATATATATCCCACCAATCAGCTAATATAAGCAACACAAAAGGTTTTTAGTTAGTTCATATGTTACTGATATATACTTTTGTTTTTTTCTTTTTATATACATAAATCTGCATATTGTGCTACATTGTTGTTTGAATAAAAGTCTACGAACAGTTTAGCCAAAAAAAAGAAAATGGTAGAAGCACAAATTTTTTTTTTTTTTTATATATATCTATTGTATGGTAAATATCAAATCTGACATCCTAGAATTTCTAATTTTCTCAAGTAGGTCAGATACAATAGTTCGAAACACGAACATTTTCTCAAGTATGTTTTACATTTTTATTTTTGTTTTCAAAATCAAAGTGGTCGATCAGAACTGCTCAACATATATAATTTCCATATTAAAATGTGTTTGAAGATAAAATTTTATATTTTTTTAATTTTTTTACTAATTTTTTAGATAGATATAAAATTATTATTTTTGGATGATCCTGAATCTTCTAATTTTAATCCTATCTAAAAAAAATCCAAAAACATATGAAATTTAGTCTTTAAACAAATTTTAATATGGAGATCATGTTGAGTGATTTGAATTGACTGTTTAGATTTTAAAAGCGAAAATAATGATGTGAAACATAACTAGGACAAAAAAAACAGTGAGGCATTTTAATCCTACTCTAATTATCCTACCCAAGCACTTGATAGTGTAATGCTAGATAAGTGTTTGTACGTTAATTGTCTGGTGATTAAACTAGAATAACCTGATTAAAATTATATAATCACGTTTTTATACTTGCATAATCAGATACTAGATTTGAATCATCAGATGTTTAAGTTTGTATAGTCAGGTGTTTATACTAACTTACAAATATGTTTGTGTAAAAATCTAGAAGTAAAGAATATAATTTAAATTTTTTCTAAAAAGGAAATTAAGGAAGGCTTAGAAAAGGTATTTGCTAAAAATGTTAGAACATAAGAGTCGACATAGAAAAATGAATCTAGATGACTGTGTTAAATAAAAAATTATGTGTCAAGACACGTGTAGATGAATTTAACAGGTTAGAAGAAAACATATATATAGTTTCTCAAAAAAATATTTTGGTATTTGTCAATTAAATTGATGCAACAACTAACTAATAGCATATACATCCCAGCAACTCAAATGAGTTTCTATATGCATATAATTTATTTTTAATTTATTCTGTATTTAGAAAGTGAATAACATAAATATTTTCATTTTTAAAAGTTCAACAAAATTATATTAAATTTTGAGCACTAATTATTTTAGTAGTTTGCAAAATCCATGCCTCCAGAAGTTGAGAAATAATTGAAAAACAATTATTAAGTGTAAGATGAAGGAGCAGCCATAAAGCATGCTTTTCAGTTTGGTTCTTCATCTTGTACTTATTAAAAAAAAATAGTTGTCCGAACGTATGAATTCAGCGTAATTGTTAATTGCTACCAGAAACAAAATATAATTCGGTCGAACTTTTAAAATCAGAAAAAGTCATATTTGTTTGCTAAAAAGAAAAAAAAAAGAAAAAAAAGAAATCAAAACAATTGTCCTATTATTAAAAAGTATGAGATAGACAAAAAAAAATCATATATGTATTTCTGATACTAAATTTACTCACCATAAAAGTGGGAAGGAGAACCGGTCTTTGATTTAGTGGCAAAGACAATGCTCTCCGCGTGAGACATCGTAGGTTCGAAATCGAATGAAAGAATTCATTGTGGATATTAAATAAATTTTTTTTGTTTTTTTTATATGGTTGGTGGCGAAATGCCACCAACAGTTTGATTGATATATATAGAAAAGTAGATTTACAAAAGTTCCCGGAGCTTCTTAAGAATCGGAGAAAATCAAGGTTCTAAATAGCGTTTATAGCGTCGTAGCGGGAAGGCTAAAAAAAAAGCTATAGCGAATAGCGTCGCTATAGCAGAAGCTATTCCAAATAGCGTTTTTTTTTTTTTTACATTTCGTATATTCAATATTTGTACTAAATATCAACATTATCTAAGGTCTCATAGAACAATAAATAACACCAAAGTAATTAAGAAATTATAATATTCATATTGAACCCGTACAAAGTCCAAATTGCGGTTCAAAATATCCATAGTAATATCATAAACTATCGATTTTTTCTATTAAAAATATCTTAAGTATCATGATTCATGACATAATCTATTTTTTTTTTCTATTCAAATTTTAATTCCAGTTTGGACTTTTTTTCTATTCAAATTTCTATTTCTATTCCCAATTTCAAATTGATTTATTTGTAGCAAGTAGCAACAAATTCAATTTCGGTTTGAGATTTTTTTTATCTTTATTTAAAACCCATATAAATTGCTTAAAAATAAAAAAATAAAAAAAACCCATATTGTATAGCGCAAATAGCGCTGTAGCGGCCGCTATAGCGGCCGTAGCGCAAATAGCGCATGTTGATGTCGTAGCGTAGCGTTTGGGGTCCAAAAACGCTATAGCGGCGCTATAGCGCCGCTATTTAGAACACTGGAGAAAACCTTGTTGTTGTAAGCAATACTCTAAATATATTATTTGACTAATTTGCAAAACATACAATATTTAAATCTAACAATTTCTTCGAGTTAAGATGCTTTGCAGGTTTAAGACAATTGGAATTGCAATTTGGATTTGTTATCCTGAAGAAATCATCAAGCTTTATCAATATTTTAATTTGTATAATTCATAGAATTGGTAAAAGAGATTTGATGTTGAAGTCAGGGAACAATCGTTACCAACGATTGTATAATCGTTGTAACGATTAAAATAACTGCACAGAAAATCAGAATGCGAGAAAATCAGAATTCTTCCAGAGAGTAATCGTTACCAACGATTATATAATCGTTGTAACGATTATGAAAGTCTCGCAGAAATTTGAATTTGGCTGAAACCCTAATTGCATTTTAGTATCAATCGTTGTAACGATTAATCAATCGTTGGTAACGATTATGGGCATAATACTCTTTTGGAAGCTGCCTGTATAAATAGAGCAATTAGGCTTTCTTCCAAATTAACCACAGCCGCCCCTAGCTATTCAAAAAGCGATTTTTCTGTGAACTATCCCTCCATTGTTGTGAGAATTCAAAACTTCAAAATTCCTTTACACAACCTCAAATCTACTTCACTAATCTTGCTAGATTAGATTAGAGTTAGTTTTTGTGAGTGTTTCTTTCGAGATTATAAACTTAGAGACTTCGTTCTCTACTCTAGTTGGCCGAGTGACTTCCCGTTGGTTGTAAGGACTCACCGGTTCACAAGTTGTAACCTTTCTCATTGGGTAATAGAAAGGCGCACCGAGAAGCGGTTGCGACGCCCCGGAGACGTAGGCCATTTTGCCGAACTCCGTTAACATCCCGAGTGTCAATTTCTCTAAACTCTTCTATTTACTTTATTTGCAATTAATTTCAGTTTTTAAAGTAGATTAGTGGTGCCTTAGGGACAACAAATTGGTATCAGAGCAAGTTACTCGAATTAAGACTCACTTAATTCGTGCTATATTGATCTAAAATGGCACCCAATAGATTTGTGAAAGAACCTCCAACCTTCGGTCTTACAACCAAAAATTTTAGTCATTGGAAAAGAATTATGATTAACTATTTAAATATACTTGAAGTATGGGATATTATCGAAAAAGGGTATACACCTAAGTTTGAGGGAGAAGATAACAAAATTCAAACTTATGCATCAAAACTTGAAAAGAAAGAAAATGACAATGCGGTTAATGCAATATTAAACGCAGTTAGTGAATCAGTTGCCCTGATATTTGGTAATTTAAATAGCGCCAAAGAAATGTGGAACGCCCTTATAAATCGGTATGAGGGTAACACTCAAATCAAAAGAACCAAAATAACCGGGTTAGAGACCAAATTTGAAACATTCAAAGTAGAAAATGGTGAAACCATAGAAGAAATGTATAATAGACTTATGCATATACAGAATGAATTTATCGAATTGGGAGAACCGCTTTCTAACGATAAAATTGTAGGAAAGCTCTTAAGAGTTATGCTTAGGAGACCTAGATGGGAAGGATTGGTGAGTGCCCTAGAAGCAATTCAAGGAACACATGCATCATTCACCGCAGATGAACTGTACGCGCACTTTAGAAGTTTTGAGGAAAAACTAATACAATCCGGTGAACTAAAGCAAGAATCTAAATCAAAAATCGTAGCTTTCCCGGCACAAAACCGAAATCACTCTAGCTCCTCAAACAACCGTATGCCAAATGACCAATTCATAAATAAAATAGACCATGAATCCTCCAAAGATGCCCTTCTCTTATCCAAAATGTTCCAAGGAATGCTTGATTTTGAAAGAAAGTATAACAAGGAACGTGAGGATGAGAACAAAAGGGTAGTGTGCTTTGCATGTCATAGAGAAGGGCACACCATTCAAACATGCTTCAAGCTATTTCCTCATTTGAAGAACAAGGATGGTGAAGGACAACACGACCGAAGGCCAAAACAAAAATATGACGGATACAAAGGCAAGAAAAAGGCGAAAGCAATGCAAGCTATGTGGAGCATAGATTCCAGTGAAAGTGATGTAGAGGAATCTGACACGGAGTCGGGAAATGAAGAAGAAATCAACCTCGCATTAGTAGCAAGTGTGGATGAAGGTCCGTCAATAATCGATGTGGACTCAATCATTGCTAACAAGAACATCACCGATGAGACCACCATCGAATTTCTCAAAAATCTTGCAAAGCCGAGGAACAACAAGGAGATAGATAATACGAATGAAGCTTCAACAAGCTCCGCTAATGAGGTACATTTTGATTCTGATTTTGAAGGTTGTGAGTCCGAAAATGAATTGATTGATAACCAAATAGAGACCAAAGAAACCGAAATTGATTTGAATACCAATTGGATAATTACCAATGAGACAAGCAGTTTCGTTAATGAGATCTTAACATATCATAATGCCCCTAGGTTGCTTGATGAATCAAAAAGGTTATTGCATGAAAAGGAAGGTATTATCCAAAATCTAAACTCTAAACTTCTTGAATTTGAATCCAAAATAAAAGAATTAGAAATAGTAACACCCAATTCAAATTCATGTCAATCACACTTAGGAGAAATAGAAATGCTAAAAGTAAAAATTCAAACATTGGAGACCGAAAATAGGGCATTAAGATCTCCTAGTGAATTCTCAAATATCACTAGTATAGATCCTTATTACATGCATAATTTGACCAATGCAAAAGTTGATAAAACGGGCATTGGATACAAGAAGGGTCACTCCTCATTTGAATCAAATTATTCACAAAGCCCGAAAGAAAAAGGGGGACATACTCAAAATTTAAATGTAGAAAATCAACAAAAATATTTAAATAAATTTAAATTTGATAGTAAGGATTATTTTACTCACCAATTTTATACTAAAAAGGGCAAAACTCTTTTGAATAATGAGTCAAATAGAAATAGCAAAATTGTCAAATCCCAAACCAAAAGTCTCAAAATCATGCATTTCAGTATAGATATTCCAACAAAAATTATAAAAATGAAAATAATTTTCAAAATAGTGGTAGGAACACATTTCATCCAAAAGGATCAAATAAAATCTATTTTAAAGGACCGAATGGATGGTTTTATAAACCCAAAGATAAAAATACTTTAGAAAATAGAACTCAAAGAAATGGTCCGATAAGAGATGTTCCCCAACATCAAAATAAATTTATCAACAAAAATTCATCATTAAATGTTTCAAATCAATTAGTCAAAAATAATAGGAATCAAATTCAAGAAGTGAAAGATAAGTTTAAAGCTACCTTCACTCATGGTTCACACAATATCAAGCAATCGGTGACATTTTGTAACTACTGTTGTAAAATTGGTCACACCTCATTAGAATGTAGATTTAGGAAAGGAAACAACAATTCAAAAGTTGTTTGGATTCCTAAAGCTAAACTAGCTTGAATTTGTATTTGAAATCTCCCCAAAATACTAAAATTGCTAAAAATATTAAAATTGGGGAGATTGAAACAAGGTATATGTTAATTGTCAATATATACTCTTGTAGGTGTGTTTGATTACTACTCATAAAGAAAATGCTTGGATCATTGATAGTGGATGCTCACACCATATGACCGGTGATAAATCTAATTTCAAATCTTTAGAACCATATGATGGTGGGTTGGTTACTTTTGGTAGTAATCAAAGAAAAAGTTCAATCATAGGATTAGGTTCGGTTGGTAACCAAAACTTAACCATATCGGATGTCTACCTTGTTGATGGGTTGAACTATAACTTACTTAGTGTTAGTAAGTTGTGTGAAGCCGGTTATTATGTTAAATTTGACATTAATGCTTGTTTCTTAGTTAGAGCTTCGGATGATACTCTAGTATATACGGGTAAGATAAAGAAAAATGTTTATTATCTATATCTTACTCATTTTGATTCCGGTGAAACATGCTTAAGTGCTATAACAACCGGATCTTGGTTATGGCATCGTAGATTAGGCCATATTTCAATTGATTCAATTAAAAAATTAGTTAAATTAAATCTTGTTCGTGGATTACCAACTCACAAATTAGAAATTGAAGGCTTATGTGATGCTTGTGTGCAAGGTAAACACACTAAAAGTTGTTTTAAGTGCAAAGACATGGTATCAACCGATCAACCTTTACAATTACTTCACATTGATTTATTTGGACCAATTAGTATACCTAGTTTAGCTAAAAAGAAATATGCATTTGTAATTGTGGATGACTATAGTCGCTTTACTTGGGTTATATTTCTACAACACAAGGATGAAGCAATTGATAATTTCATTGAATTTTGCACTCGTGTTGAAAATGAAAAGGGTCTAAAAATCATTCGAATTCGAAGTGATCATGGGGGGGAGTTTGAAAATGCAAAATTTGATGAATTCTGCTCTAAAAGGGGATATAGACATGAATATTCGGCTCCTCGCACACCTCAACAAAATGGGGTTGTCGAGAGGAAAAACCGAACATTACAAGAGCTTGCCCGAACCATGCTAAATGAATATCCTTTGCCTAAACATCTTTGGGCCGAGGCAGTCAATACGGCCTGCTACGTGATCAATCGCGTTAGTATTCGATCGATATTGAAGAAAACACCATATGAACTATGGAAAGGGTACAAACCAAAAATATCTCACTTTAGAGTATTCGGTTCAAAATGCTTTGTTCTAGATGAATCCCCTAAAATAACAAAATTTGACTCAAAATCTATTGAAGGCATATTTGTAGGATATTCAATGACAAGTAAAGCCTATAGAATTTACATTGCAAATCATAGGATTGTAATTGAATAGGTACATGTTAAATTTGATGAAGCCACTCACAAAAAGGTCGAGAAGGGTATCTTAATTGTAGGTGCTGAAGATGTTACTCCTGAGGTTGAAGTGGTTGAGAATCAAATCAACATAGATGAACAATCATCCGAACAACCCCAATCCGAAGAAAATGCAACACCTCATGTAGATAATCCTTTGAACACATCAATGCAATCCGAAGAGTCACAACCTCCACCATTTGAATATCAACCTCCCGAAGACCTAAGGGAAGTTTCCTCTCACCCTCTTTCTAATATCATTGGGGATCCTAAGGAAGGGGTTAGAACTAGATCGGGATTGAGTCAAATGATTGCGCATTGTGCTTTCGTGTCAAATGTTGAACCTAAAAACTTTAAAGATGCGAATATTGACTCAAATTGGATTTGTGCCATGCAAGAAGAACTTGCTCAATTTGAAAGAAACAAAGTTTGGACTTTAGTACCTAAACCAAATGATCGAATGATTATTGGAACTAAATGGGTTTTTCGAAATAAAAAGGATGAATTTGGAAATGTTGTCAGGAACAAAGCTAGGTTAGTCGCCCAAGGATATAAGCAACAAGAAGGTATCGATTTTGAAGAAACCTTTGCACCTGTAGCGCGTCTAGAATCCATTCGGATGCTTTTAGCATATGCCTCTAACAAAGGTTTTATTTTATTCCAAATGGATGTTAAAAGTGCATTTCTGAATGGATTTCTAGAAGAAGAAGTATATGTTCACCAACCACCCGGCTTTGTTGACTCAACATTTCCACATCATGTTTATAAACTCACTAAAGCACTCTATGGACTTAAACAAGCTCCTAGAGCATGGTACGGTCGACTTAGTTCCTTTCTAATTGAACATGAATTTACAAGAGGTAAAAATGATACAACTTTTTTTACTAAGAAAAGAGGTGAATCAATTTTAATTGTGCAAATTTATGTTGATGATATTATTTTTGGTTCTACTAATGCGGCACTTGCCGAGGAATTTTCATCTCTTATGAGTAGTGAATTTGAAATGAGCATGATGGGTTAATTGAACTTCTTTTTGGGACTCCAAATTAAGCAACTTATCGATGGAACCTTTGTAAGTCAAACCAAGTATGCTAAGGAGTTGATCAAGAAATTTGGATTAACTGACAGCAAGACGAGTCCTACTCCCATGGCCATCAATGCAAATCTCGACTCAGATCCTAGCGGCACGCCGGTGGACATCACTCAATACCGAGCTATGATAGGTAGCTTACTCTATTTAACTGCTAGTAGACCTGATATTATGTTTGCAGTATGTCTATGTGCTAGATTTCAAGCCAATCCCAAAGACATGCATTTGAAAGCTGTTAAAAGAATCCTTAAATATATCAAAGGCACGTTAAATTTGGGATTATGGTATGGCAAACAATCAAAATTAGATTTGATAGGTTACACCGATGCTGATTTTGCCGGAGACCGAATGGACCGTAAAAGTACAAGTGGTACATGCCAATTCTTGGGCGGATCACTTGTCTCTTGGTCAAGTCGTAAGCAAACCTCGGTTGCGCTTTCCACTGCGGAAGCCGAGTATGTTGCGACCGGTAGTTGTTGCACACAATTGTTATGGATGATTCAAACTCTCCAAGATTATGAAATACGCTTCCGCAACGTACCAATTATGTGTGACAATACCAGTGCCATTATGATTTCCAAAAATCCGGTTCTTCATTCTCGTACCAAGCACATAGAAATACGGCATCATTTTATCAGGGATCATGTTGAGAAAGGTGAAATTCAACTTATTCATATTGACACCAAAAATCAAATTGCCGATATTTTTACCAAGCCCCTAAATCCTCAACAACATAATGAATTAAGGTTTAAATTAGGCATGCTTGAACTTGATTAGTCCACTGATTATTCTTACTTAGTGCATATGCATCTTAGATAGGACGCATAGCAATCACTTGATCACATCAACGTTCCGACAACCTTTAGAAAACCCTACCAGATCACAATCGTTACCAATGATTATTTAATCGTTATAACGATTAATTAAAGAAAATCTTAAATGTTTAAACTGCCAAACGCAAACTTCGTCTGATTTCTTCCAGAGCACAATCGTTGGAAACGATTGTTTAATCGTTACACGATTAATAAATTTCAAAATCCGACTTTTCCCTTTGAAATTTCATCTATTATTGTAGAATTCCCAGAGAACAATCGTTACCAACGATTAAAGAATCGTTGTAACGATTAATTAAATTTCAATTTTCTCTCCAAAAATGCGTTTTTCAAACACTCTTTCCAGAGCACAATCGTTACCAACGATTAATCAATCGTTGTAACGATTGTTCGCAGAATGCGAAAAGTCGGGTCCGCCTCCTATTTCTTCCTTTCTTCTTCTCCAAATCGCACCTCTTCTTCTCATTTCTTTTTCTCTTCCTCTCCGCCGACTCTCTCTCTCTTCTCCACCATTTCTACCTCTACAATCCACCATTTTTCAAAATTTTAAGTTATTTTTTCTCTCCTCTCTCTCCTCTACTCTATTCTCTCACTCTATTTCACTTTCTCTCTCTCTTCTCTCCTCTCCACCAAAACCCTAGTTTCGTCTCTTCTCGAATTCCGGCCATCCGACCACTTGATCGACGATCCGTCTTCATCACTGTGCTTCTCTCGCTCTTCTCATCCCGGGTGTGTTCTTCGTTTCTAAATCGGTAACACTTTATTTTTTCACCATTTACGATGCCTCCTAAACCGACCAAAAATGCTGTTATCAAAAGGAGACGTACTGACTCCGGCCAAACCTCTCATCAACAAGATGAGTTTCCTAATCCTCAATTCCCGAATTGGACAATTAGCCGAGATAATCGGTACCTATTTCGGGATGCCGAAGCTTATACCAACTATATTGGTCTATTTGAAAACCGGGCTTTAACTAATTGCTATCATTTTGATAAGAATTCTGCCGAGTTTCCTGCCTATGAGACCAACAAAATCAATGAATACTTGGACCATTGGGATTGGGAATCTTTTCTGAATTGTACGGAACCGTACAACGTTATCTTAACCCGGGTATTCTATGCCAATTTTCTCATGTCTATGTCTCCATTCCGAGCCTCTTCTTATGTGTGCGGAACCGAAATTGATCTCTCTCTTGATCACCTGGCCGATTGGCTTGAATTACCTAATGACGGTGAGGAATCATACCCCCTTAGAAAATGGCCCGAAACAGCCGTCGATACAGCCGACAATTATAAAACCTGGTTTGACCGCACCAATCGAGTTGGTGCCCCTCTTTATGCCTCCCATCTTCCATCCCTTCACCGGTTGCTTCATCTATTTGTCAACAATATTCTCACTCCCAAATCCACAATCAAAACCAACATGGAATGGAATGCCACTTTCTATATGCGTCATCTCATTTGCTTAGATGACAAACGCTTCAACATTCCTTATATTATTCTTCGTCACATGCGCAATGCTTTCAATAGCAAGGTGTATAATTTACCGTATGCTCACATCATTCACAAAATTATGCGCCTCAATGGAATTCATCTTTCCCCTGACCTAACCCTACTTGGACCGGTAAATTTGGTTACTGAAATGCCGAATATTGGTTGGTCTTTAACTGCCTCCGCCGGTGCCAACCCACCCGGTCTTCGCCCTGATAACCGTCCTGTAAATCGCTGGATTAAAGCTCCCAATGCACTTCCAAATCAATATTGGGATCCAAATGAAGCAAATCCACCTTCCCCTCCTCATCCAGTTCCACCTCCTGTCGATCCGGCTCAACCACCAGCTTCCACTCCCGAAATGGCTTGGGTTATGGCTCAATTGTGCGGTATCACCTCCACTCTTTCTACTCTCGGCACTAAAATTGATCAGGTCCATAAAGGTGTTCGTCTCAATGCCAAGAATATTAAATCTCTTGATGATGCTCAAACGGATCTGGCTAAGCGTTGGGTGCGACGTTTTGGAGCGGGCAGTGGTAGTGCTCATGATGATGATGATGATGATGCCGATGGTGATGCGCCTGATGATGACATCTAGTTCCTTTTATTTATTTTTTTCTGATCGCTATTTTGTCGCGTACTATGTGATTGCTATGCTAGGCACTTATTATTATTTTGAGGTGCATGTTATGTAGAACTTTTAATTTGCTATTTTTAGTAGCTTTGGTTTAGTTATTTTAGGATTGAATGTGCGTGGTTGAATTCTTATATGTTCTATATTATTGGTTATGATATTTTTAGAATTTGTGCTGTGATTTCTATTTTTTTATGTTCCAATCATTAAGGGGGAGTGCTTATTTTGAGGGGGAGCCCTCGTTATTTTGTCTTCCCTTTCGTCGATTTCCAAAAGGGGGAGAAATTGCAAGACATGCACAACTGATAAATTGGGAACTAAAATATTGGGAAAAATAATTTCAAATCAATTTATGCATTTGCTTGCGATGTATGTTTTGCAAATCGTCAAAAGGGGGAGATTGTTGTTGTAAGCAATACTCTAAATATATTATTTGACTAATTTGCAAAACATACAATATTTAAATCTAACAATTTCTTCGAGTTAAGATGCTTTGCAGGTTTAAGACAATTGGAATTGCAATTTGGATTTGTTATCCTGAAGAAATCATCAAGCTTTATCAATATTTTAATTTGTATAATTCATAGAATTGGTAAAAGAGATTTGATGTTGAAGTCAGGGAATAATCGTTACCAACGATTGTCTAATCGTTGTAACGATTAAAATAGCTGCACAGAAAATCAGAATGCGAGAAAATCAGAATTCTTCCAGAGAGTAATCGTTACCAACGATTATATAATCGTTGTAACGATTATGAAAGTCTCGCAGAAATTTGAATTTGGCTGAAACCCTAATTGCATTTTAGTATCAATCGTTGTAACGATTAATCAATCGTTGGTAACGATTATGGGCAGAATACTCTTTTGGAAGCTGCCTGTATAAATAGAGCAATTAGGCTTTCTTCCAAATTAACCACAGCCGCCCCTAGCTATTCAAAAAGCGATTTTTCTGTGAACTATCCCTCCATTGTTGTGAGAATTCAAAACTTCAAAATTCCTTTACACAACCTCAAATCTACTTCACTAATCTTGCTAGATTAGATTAGAGTTAGTTTTTGTGAGTGTTTCTTTCGAGATTATAAACTTAGAAACTTCGTTCTCTACTCTAGTTGGCCGAGTGACTTCCCGTTGGTTGTAAGGACTCACCGGTTCACAAGTTGTAACCTTTCTCATTAGGTAATAGAAAGGCGCACCGAGAAGCGGTTGCGACGCCCCGGAGACGTAGGCCATTTTGCCGAACTCCGTTAACATCCCGAGTGTCAATTTCTCTAAACTCTTCTATTTACTTTATTTGCAATTAATTTCAGTTTTTAAAGTAGATTAGTGGTGCCTTAGGGACAACAAACCTAATTAACATGATTACAAAGAAATGAAAGAGTCGAAGTCTAGAGACTTGACTGCTGCAAACTACACTCCTAAAGTGCCTAGCTTGCCTCGATTGATGCTAGGAGAAGGCAGTTGGATCCGCCATGGCCCTTACAGCCGGGACCCATGTCACTGGAAATTTTGTAACCAGAAATGTATATCAATTGATGTATCATTAATTAATAATGTGACCGGTTTTCGCTTATTAGAAAAGAACATTCTATTCCTTTCTCTCCATAGTGCCCATGAGCCAGTTGCCCAAACCACATTTGCCAGCTCCATGGCCTTGTGCTTAGGGCTGTCAACGAGCTGGCTCGGGCCAAGCTGGGCCCTAGCTTAGCTTGTTAATTCTGGACCGAGCTCTTACCGAGCGAGCTGGACCTAGGGCATCCGAGCTAAAACCTCAGCTTAAAATCGTGACGAGCTGACGAGCTGGGTTTGGCTGAATCTTGTTTTGACCGAGCTAGATAGTATAAAATGTACACAAATTCACAAATTGATGCCTAGTCGAGTTAGCTCGCGAGCTGGCGAGCAAGCTAGGCCCTAGCTTGAACTCGTTAATTCTGACCGAGCTAGTGGCGAGCTGGCTCGTTAACAGCTCAGTTCAGTAACGAGCGAGCTGTTAGCATGCGAGTCACGATTGAGCTACGAGCTACGAACTTTTTTACCGCCGATACTTGTGCTATCCCAAATAGGCAGTTTTTTTTTGGCAAAAAGGCAAACTGTGCCCATTTCATTACTCATGAAATCAAGTTAACTTACATCCAATTATTCAAGATCACATTTCACCTTAAGTACCATAATACGAGAGCGAAACTGAGTTAAAACTAAACAAAACACAAACGCGCGGCGTTTAATCAACCACCAAAAAACCGTAATAGCAAACCAACAAACTGAAATGAAACCACAGAAACGAGTTCTAATATAAAAGGTATATCCTATATACGGATCTGAACAATAGTGGGTAGTGTGCATCTATTCATGGAGCTGGATCACCAGCTTCACTTCCATCAGTAAGCTGCAGCAGTGCAGCAGCCACCGGTACGCCCTCAGTCTCATCATTAGCACTGTCCTGATAGACAGCTACTTGGTGTGCTGTTGGGTCCCACATCTGAAGCGGTATTGCAAGCACATCAAGAGGCATCCACTGCTGTGCAGCCAGCTTTATGCGCTTATCCATATGCCCTAGCCAATATTCACATAAAGACATAATTAGTAAAATGAGAGAGCGAACAGATTTATCCGAAGCTGAGTTGAAGCAAACATCGTTTCGATACTTCCAAATGGTCCAACATACCGCACTAAATACAACTAGAAAACCTAATTGGTTTGTCTTACCAAGAGTATTTGAAAAATTAAGAATGGCTTTACATGTATGCCAATTAGCAAAGTAGTCTTGACTACGGCCTAACCAAAACCATATTTTTTGGGCCTGTGGACAGCGAAGAAAAAGGTGGTTAACATCTTCTTTTTTATTACAAAAGTGACATTTCAATCGCCCCGACCAGCCCCGTTTTCGTAAATTTTTCTTAGTAAGAATCCTATTTTTAAGCAACAACCACATAAACATTCGGATTTTTTGTGGAATTGGAACATCCCATATAATAGCTAAGCTATTGTCATTAATGCCTCGAAAATTCAGCAGCTTATATAAGGATTTGACCGAGAACACTCCGGATTTATCCCATCTCCAAGATATTTTATCAAAACTATGAGTAAAACTAGTGGAACTAATTATGGATAGAATCTCCTGCCATTCATTATCTAATATACCACTAAGACTTCTTCGAAAACGTATCATTCTACCTTGGGAGTGGAGTACATCAGCTATACTAATGTGTTTATTATGGAAGATCCTATATAATTGCGGGTATTTAGTGGCAAGAGTACAATTACCATACCAAAGTGTATTCCAAAAATCTAAGGAGGAATGTAAACCTGGACAATATTCAACACACATTTTTCCTAAAGGATCCAATTTAAGTATTTCTTTCCAGAAAGGAGAATAAGGCAGATTATCACTAGTGTAATAGTTATAGTGGATAATGGTTTTCCATAATGCTGAATATTCAGTATTATGAAATTTCCACCACCACTTGAGAAGTAAGGATAAATTCATATCAAGTAAGTCAAGAGCTCCTAAACCCCCATTAATCTTAGCTACACAAGCTACAGACCAGCTCACTAAAGTATATTTCTTCCTACTTTTATTAGAGCCTTGCCAAAGGAATCTATTTCTAATAGAATCTATTCTTCGAATTATTGTTTTAGGTACTCTATATATAGAAAGTGTATAAAGGGGAACAGCAGACAATACGGAATTAAGAAGAGTAATTCTACCACCTAACGATAATAGTTGTCCTTTCCAATTTTGTAATTTTTTCTCTATTTTGTCTACTAAGAAGTGCCAATCATTAATCTCTAACTTGCTATCCTTTAAAGGGAGACCTAGGTATTTAAAAGGGAATACTCCTACTTTACATTGAAAGGTGTTTGCAAACTCTTCCCCATGAGTGTGAATTGGGTAGAGTTCAGTTTTGGCTAAATTCATTTTGATGCCCGATAGGGCTTCAAAACACATCATGCCCCACCATGCGGATGCTATATTGTCATGTGTAGCTTTTAAGAATAATATACTGTCATCCGCTTAATGACAATTGGTAATAGATTTCCCATCTAAGCATTGAGGTCCTAGTCCTATAATAGTGTTAGCTTGTCGCCCTTTATGAAAAATCTTACATAAGGTATCAGCAGCTAGGATAAAGAGAAAAGGGGATAAGGGGTCACCTTGGCGTACTCCCCTTTTGCAGAAAAAGTATGGAGTAAGTTCGCCATTAAAATTAATACATGATTGTGAACTATATAACCAAGCTTGAATCCATTTCCCCCATTTGACACCAAAACCCCGACTTTCTAAAATATCTAAGATGTATTCCCAATGTATTTTATCGTACGCCTTCTCAAAATCAACTTTAATTACTACTCCTGGATCTGTCCTACATTGACTATGGTGAATTAATTCCTGACTAAGGATGACATTGTCTAAGATGTACCTATTTTTAATGAAGGCAGATTGGCTGATGTCAATCAGATTATTCATGACATTATCTAATCTATGAGTAAGAATTTTGGAAATGATTTTAAAGCTACAGTTGACTAGGCTAATTGGCCGAAACTTACTAATTAAATGTGCATCTTTCTCTTTAGGAATCAAACATATGATAGATTTATTAAGTTTGGTAAGGTCTAACTGGTGGTTATAAAATTGAGTACATAAGGCCTCCAGATCATATTGTACTGTGTCCCAGAAGGTTTGATAGAATAAGAACGAAAAACCGTCTGGACCAGGGGCTCCCTGAGCTGAAGAAGCAAAAACAGCTTCTTTTATTTCAGGAAGTAAGATAGGCTGCTCTAGTTGGGCTCTATCGAAATCTAAGATTTTATCTTCTAGATCCCAAAATTGGTCATTTAATGTGGCAAATTTAAGTCCTGGTGTGCCTAAGAGTTGTTTATAAAAAGCTAAAACATGTTGCTGCATCTCACCTACATTAGTTGTAAGATGACCATTTATTTCTAAGGAATTAATTCTATTTTTTTTACTGCGATGAGAAGCTACAACATGGAAAAATTTAGTGTTTTGGTCCCCTGCCTCTAACCATTGTTGTTTGGATCTAGATTTCCAGTAAAGTTCTTCCTCTAAATATAAGTTATCTAGTTGAGATTTGGTATAAGCCCAATTTAAGTAGTCTTCCTCAGATAAATCCTGCTGGTCCTGTAATTGTTCTAATCTATGTAATTCTTGGACCAGTGAGGATTTAATTCTTTTTTTGGCCCCATAAAAGTTCCTTGCCCATCCTTTTATTTTGCGACGCATGAATTTGAGTTTGTTATTCCAGCTGTGGGCTAAATTGATGTAACTAAGAGGATAACTAGTCCACCATTTAATCACTAACTCACAGAAACCTTCCTGCTTAATCCATTCAGGATCGAACTTGAAGGATGAGACAGGATGATTTTGAGCATGGTCAATGTGGAATAATAGAGGGCAGTGGTCAGAACCATGCTTATGTAAATCTCTAATGATACTATTAGAATAGGTTTGATCCCAAGCTAGCGAGGTAAAGACTCGATCTAATAATGCGAATTGAGTCCCATTGGACCATGTATACTTCCTAGTAGTTAATTTGTGTTCAACTAAAGAATGTCTATTGATAAAATCATTGAAATCTCTACTAAGTGTAAAATCAAAATTAGGGCCTGATTTGTCTGTCTTATGTCTTAATGCATTAAAATCACCACAAAGAAACCAAATGTCTATTTGTGGTTGTCTAATTTGATCAAGAGCTATCCAAAATGAAGCCTTGAGATGTCTAAGTACAGGACCGTAAACTACAGTAAACTGCCAAGTTCTAGAATCTATTTTATTTTCTAAAATTACATCTAAATAAAATCTATGTTGCTGATAAGCATTCACTTTAACTTTATTACTATCGCAGCCAAACAATATACCCCCTGATTTACCGATAGAAGGAACCCACTGCCATTCATCTAACCTAGCAGATATGTTTTTAAGAAATCTCAATGTAAAATCCTCTTTTTTAGTTTCCTGTATTGCTATGATATCAATATGGTTATCTTTAACTAAATCATGTAAAACCTGTTTTTTCCTACTAGCATTTAATCCCCTACAATTCCAATTGAGAATATTCATAGATCATATTGGTCTCCCGCAGAGTCAATAATAGCAGTAGAATCTAAGTGTTGCAAATTTAGTCTATAAGGAGCTGTTCTAGATTTAGATTCCTCCAAAATTTTCTTAATAACTACTTCAAAATGGGCCCTATCTAATTGTTGGATGGCCTCGATAATCCTAATCTGATCAGCCTTAGTGTTACCTAATTGTATTTGATATACTTGAAATAGAGCACTAACTTGTTCTACAGTAAGCCTATTATAAGGAAAACTAGAAATTAAAGGGTTACCTGCTGAGCTACTAGATCCAATATCTCTATCTCTAAGTCTTTTAACAGGCAGTTAATATGAAGTCATAAAGTAGTGGGCTCTACAGTAATGTACTACCAGATCAGGTAGCTGACTGGATCTGAATTCATAAAAGTGGTCCAGTCCAGTGGTGTTTCGTACGAGACGGATGCGCCGATGCTATCACGCCTTTTTTTGTTAGCCCACAATGTTTCTAGCTCAACTGAAGCATTCATTCGGGTCCGCAGTCGGCTGCTATATATTTTGACACGTTTAAGATCATATCATGACGAAAGTAATACTAAGCTATCTGCTATGATGACAATTATTAAAACAATAATTTAATTAAAAAAATTAGGTAATGGTCGTGTACCAAATTATTGCCACGCCAGGGTCTACTTTGTTTTCTAACTTTTGTTTCGTATTAATCAACAGTACTGATGGTTTCAGCACGTGCTGATTTTAATTTAGAAATTTTAAAATTAAGACGGACTCGGAACAAAATATAACAAGTACAATCTAAGAGTGAGGCTATGGTGCTATGCATAGCACGGATGGCTAGTGTACTACGGCTCAATATGGTACTTTTTAAAATCCTAACGGTCGATCCGACCGTTCAATGTGATATCCATATGAATATGAACTTGCAAACTAAATTTTATATTTTTTCGAATTTTTTTACTATTTTTTTAGATAGGTAGAAAAATCAGTGTTTTTTGAAAATTCTGGACCATCAAAATTCTACCTATCTGAAAAAATAGTAAAAAAATTCAAAAAAATATAAAATTTAGTTTGCAAGTACATATTCATATGGTTATCACATTGAACGGTCGGATCGACCGTTAGGATATTAAAAAGTACCATATTGAGCCGTAGTACACTAGCCATCCGTGCTATGCATAGCACCATAGCCTCACTCTACCTTTAATCCAGTGATAAAGTCACGGCTCTTATGTGAAAAGTCATGGGTTCGAACTCATAAAGTGAGAAAATTCTCTATAATAATACATAGGAGTTTGAAATGTATTAGATGACTTGATCTCCAATTCATATTTCAAAAACAAATTATTTTTTTGTGTTTTACAACATTAATTGGAAGGAGGGCTGTCAAATAGACATCCTTGTATGACATGTATAATATCTAGTTAATTTAATTTCTCCAGGAAAAAGAGTAGTTTAGAAAATAAAAAATATAAGACATTAAAATTCACAACAAGAAATATAATTCAATTTGAAACCTCTTTATTCTCCTCAAAAGAAAAAATCTTTTATGGCTTATAAAAAGAAAAAAAGTACTAACAAGTGATAACTTGGGCAAAGAGAACTTAACATGTGATGATTTACCAATATAGGTATCCAATACATATGAAGGTCAATTATATAGAAATTTCTTACAGAAAATGAGAGTCAATTTTACATTAACATGATACTGTACTCTAAATTATATAGAAAATTATGTATAAATACAAATAAAAATTAATAAAAATGAGTATCAATTGACCTCCATCAAGGGCGGATTCAGGATTTTCGTCGCGGGGGGGGCAAAAAAATATCGAATCGGATTTAAATCCATTAACTAATTTGGTACTCGATAAAAATAATGCTTTAATTATACTTTTCAATGCTTTAAATAGTAATTTCTGATACTCTAACTTATAATTCTAATTATCAATCAAAATTGAACAAATTTATTTCAATTTGAACTATAAATTTAATTCAAATTACAAATCAAACATCAAAAGAGAGACAAAAAAATTTTCAGAGAGAGCAAAGTCAGTCAGAACCGATAGATTTCCACTAAAACTCAAAATTCAGGAGGGGCAGCTGCCCTCCCTGGGACTACCTGGGTCTGCCCCGGACCTCCATTGTTCCTTCTTACATCCACTCATGTCTGGAGGAAGAGGAAAAATGGAAGGTACCAACGGAAGTTATTAGATGAAGGAGTTCGGATCATATCTTACCGTGTAGGATGAGATCTGCATTGCTCTTTTAAACTTAACACAAATCTCAAAGCAGAAATCTTATAATTTAAATAAGCACCAAAATTGTTTTGGCTCGGCTGAACTTGGGACCTCATTCTATCATTTGCGGTATCCTAGTCCTAGAGGATATGAACTAGGAAAGGGGATTAAACCGGACTTTGATCATGTGGAGAAGAAATTCATCACTGGATGAGATCTAAGTGTTATTTGTTAATGTTTTAATGATGCCGAGTTGATGATTCATATAATATATTTTGGTCTTGTTTTGTAGTTCGCAAGTAAACTGGTTATGGCTTCTATGCAATTAGAAATCAGTGGCTTTGTCATTTTTTTCCAAAGAAAAAAAAAAAGACATTTGCAAACTATAGTTACAATTATTGCAAGCAAATTTACCCTATCAAGCTTGTGAATATTGGAGATGCACAATTTTATATACAAAGAGGTAATACACAACAAATTAGTCCAGCCCAGTGAGCCAGTTGTCTATGTCCGAGTTTTTAAAAATAAATCTAAGCCCGTGTATAATCATTGCCCATCCCCGTTGCAAATTTTACCTATTCCAGGGACAACCCAACACGTCTTCGCAGCCCAGCCCAGCCCAATTTGTTTATTTCTCTTCCGCAGCCCACAGCTCTCTCCTCACTCGCTTTTGCTGCTTCCTCTAGGGCCCTACCCGCTACGCGAACTGGCAAAAGGAAAAATCACGAAGAGAAACAACAGCCAGAGAGAAAAAGAGAACAGCAAACAAAAATCGAGAGAAGAAAAAAAGAGAAGTGCGAGCTCAGGTTGGACGGGAGGCGGCTGAGGCGGGACGGAAGGTTCAGCGGCTCAGGTTACCTTTTTTTTTTTCGCACCAGCGCCACGGCCCGTGCACGGCTCTGGCGCTCTTATAATCGAATTGTTCACTGGGTTGTCCATTTAGCTTTTATTGAACAGCCCGTTCAAGGGCCCATTTGAGCAACCCGTTTGAGTTGGATCGTTATCTTAAACGAACAAACACAAGCGCTGAAGCGCCCCGCTCTCTTACTGAGTCGTTCTTAGGTTTAGCTCCAGAGCCTCCAGTTTTTCACCGGCGCCCCACCGCTCTTTCACCGGCGCTCCTCTCTTCCACCGGCGCTCCTCTCCTCCGTCGCCCCACTTCTCCTTTGCGCCGACCCCTCTTCCCGACCCTTTCCCTGCTCCTCTCCATTCTTGGTAAGGTTTATTTCTCTTCTTTTCCTTTTCAGGTTTTGTTTTCCTTTCTTGCTCGATTTGAGTTTGGTAACTCACGTTGGAAGATCTTCCTTGGCAATTTAAATTGATGATTTTGGGTATTTCGTTTTTCCCACTCTTTTTCATTAATTGGATCCAAACCCGATAGCCATTAGAAGGTAAGAATACGACCTTGTTATTCAAATATGGGTCCATTATAAGAAAGGGGGTCTTTTAGATGTGTCCCTCCCATGCTGTTTATAATTACATTTACACTTGTACCACCTCCCCTGAAATAATTCTCAAAGAACTTTTACATCATTAACCTGCTGGTACAAGTAAAGGCTGTTTATCAGTAGGGAACTTATATGGTACAGAACCATGGGTACTAAATTGCTTATACAGTAGTGGAATGGGCTTGAATAATATGGTAAATGAATTTAGCATGTGTAGAATTTGTACATTCGATTTGGTCACTGTACTGGTACGTGACTTGTGTGCAATTTCAGATTCATTGACCTCCTAAGTGTGAGTCTTTATTTTGGATTAATTGAACTGGAGCTTATGTAATGTTTTGACTTTTGAATGAAATCACAAATTTGTGAAAGCTAGTGCAATATCGCACTTGAATTTCATTAATGAACTGTGATTCAGTAGCATGTAAAATGTAGAATTTCATTTTATAGCTAGTGCTCGTAAGTGCCAGTTCTGTATTCTGTTTTTGACTGAGGTAACTAGTTGTTTCCCAATTTTTGTTATTTCCTGTTAATTTTCAGACAAGAAAGTGAAATATACCATTTCTGTTTGTCTGAGGAGATGAAGTGATACTGTTGTCTCCACCCCTCAGAACTGTTTGATTCTAAGTGGGCTTGAGATTTAGATTTTGCCCACTTGGCATATTATGATGTAATCTAGACTAGTAATTTACCTTTTAGATGATTGATATATAGCAAAAGTGAGGATGACTTGATCTGATGAGCACGTGTAAGTGTAACAGTAGGAGATTTATTTTAGTTTTGTGGTGCTATTTTTTTATGCCCTGCTTGTGTTTTCTTGGTTGATCTTTCTGATATATATTTTTTGTTGGGTTAGATAGTCATGTACGCTTATTACAGGCTATTTGGTTGTCTCGTGTCATAACTATATTTGTTTTCCAGAAAAATTAGTAGCGTGATCTAGCAATTCCTCATGAAAAATGAGATATATTAGTGGCAGGAAATGTCTAGTTAGGCGACACTTTACATAGCATTTTTTTTGTGTGGCAAATTTACTGTATGCGGAAGCAAAAATATATTAGCGAAGCAAGTGTTCGGCCATGTTGGCTGTCCACATAATTATATTAAGGTGTTCCATTCGGCTGTCCATTGTTCAGCCCGATTTGCTGAAACGGGCCTGTTCTGAACAGGCTCAATTCCGAACAGGGCTTAAGTTTGAACAATATTGAATGGACTGAACATGAACATAAAAATCTTAATTTCGGGCTGATCATGAACAGGGCCTGTTCATTTCATTTCCGAACTGGACCGAGTTTGAACAGGGGGCCCGTCCATTACCACCCCTAATAGTAGTAGTAGTAGTAGTAGTAGTAATGGTATCAACAATAATAGTAATAATCCTAATACTAATACTAATTATATTATGCCTAAACTATAGATCGTAGGGGTAAGACCCGGAAATGAAAATTTGAAATTATGAGATGCTAAAAAAAAAAATGAAATTAACAAAGATGTTGACGGAGGGACGCCTTCCTCTTATTTTTAAAGAGTCTTTAATAAAATTCGCTCTCTAAAAATGGAAAGTTGTCTCTGGGGACAAAATTGTTGACAAGAGATTGGGAAAGATATTAATTAAACTAAACTCTGTTATATATGCTTTGCAAAGTAAGCATTGTTTGTGCACCCCAAACTATCTTTGGCTTCATTTTTTACCCCATTTATTGAAATTTTGGGACTTGAAGTTGACTTACACCTGTGTTGACTTTTCATTACAATCATAAATTGAAAATACTTGCCACTAGTTGTGTTCGCAAATAGCTCAATGCTTACATTTTGTAACAATACTCTTGCTATATATTGCTCTGTGCAAATAGTAATTAAGTTTTCTTTTAGCTGGTGTACTTGTGATGCTTATTTACCTTCTTAAATCGTTAAAAGCTAGATATCAACAAGTGGTTATCTTTTTTTTGTTTATTTATCTTTTTTAATTATTTATTCTTTGACAGATACTTAGGTTATAGGTCGAATTAGAGTGTGTTTGGTAGAGTAAAAAAATGCCGAAGATAAAGACAAGCCGAGTAAAGTACCCAGAAGGATGGGAGCTCATCGAGCCCACTTTGCGTGACCTAGATGCCAAGATGAGAGAAGGTGAGGTTTCCTTTTACTTTGTCACTTAAAAAATGCTAATAGTGATAGTTTACATAACTGATATGTAAAAATGCAGCTGAAAATGACCCTCATGACGGGAAACGCAAGTGTGAGGCATTATGGCCGATCTTTCGCATCTCACATCAAAAGAGCCGCTATGTTTATGATCTCTATTACCGTAGAAAAGAGATCTCCAAGGAATTGTACGAGTTTTGCCTCGATCAAGGCCATGCTGACGGCAATCTGATTGCAAAATGGAAGAAACCAGGGTACGAGAAACTCTGCTGCCTGAGATGCATGCAAACTAGGGATCACAACTTTGCTACAACTTGTGTTTGTCGGGTCCCGAAACACCTCAGAGAAGAGAAGGTGATAGAGTGCGTTCACTGTGGTTGCCGTGGCTGTGCCAGTGGCGACTGATTCTGTTCTTGCTTTTCTTTCTAGACCTAATTTTGTGGATTTGATAAAAGACCAGGGTTTCTATGTAACTTGACCACTCTGTACGAGTGATGATGAATTGTTGTGTGTTTATTTCTCTTGTTGCACTGATATTGATAAAATGACAATTTGTTGTCATTTGGTGATGAATTGTATGTAGTGTGTTTATTTGATAAAATGACAACTTTTTTAGAACAGATAACTGATATCAAGATCTCTATCAGAACCTCAGGGAAGGTTCAAAGATTTATGTTTCATACAGTTTTTATTCTGCAAATCAAATAGTATTTGCAACCTTAATTTTTATTTTGTTTTGAAAAGTTAAGAAGTATTTTTTTCTGTACCTGTATCTTATTGTCTATCTCCTTAAATTGTTCAGTTCCGGTTGAGTTTGTTTGTTCTGTTAATTATACGATTTGTGTTTATTTTATAGCTATGGATATGATTATAATTTTGACGACCATATAATATTAAAATTCATTTATTGCATTATTCGAGTACATATATGCAGAGGGTCAAGGGTTGATACAAAAATATTTTAATTGGATGTTAGCTATTTATTAATTGAGGATTACTTAATAGTGTTTAGTTTGTAATGTTTTTCTTTTACAGGTATGGAGGTCGAATGAAGAACTTCAATACAAATAAAATATGAGAGGTCAAACTGGATACGGATAGAAAAAATATTCAATTTTCACACGTAAACGAATTGAGTTTAACTTGGACATAGTAAAAATATTTTTCAAAATGTGACCATGTAAAAATAAAAATCATTTACATCTTTGTCTCAAAATGTGACCATGTAATTGGTAGATGCTAGACAATAGCTTACTTGAGTGAGGCTATGGTACTTTAAAAATCAAATAATTGATCTGAACTATATAATATAATTTGAGGGATGCTTCGGTGGATATAAGGATCTATTTGTAAAATGAGTACTATTTTCATTTTCAAAGTTCAAACCGTCGATCCGACCGTTCAACATTATCTCCATATTAAAATGTACTTGGAGGTCAAATTTTACATTTTTTTGAATTTTTTTATTATTTATTAAGTATTTTACAAAAACTAGTCAAATTCAGACCATTGAATTTGTAAAATACTTAATAAATAGTAAAAAAATTCATAAAAATGTAAAATTTGACCTCCAAGTACATTTTAATATGGAGATAATGTTGAACGGTCGGATCGACTGTTTGAACTTTGAAAATGAAAATAAGACTCATTTTACAAATAGGTCCTTATGCCCACCGAAGCAAATGCCATATAATTTTCATATGAGAATGTGCTTGAAAACTCAATTTTATATTTCAAATAGATAGAAAATCACTTTTTTTATATGGTTCAAAAATAGTTCGATCATATAAAATTTTAATATACTAGTATATGAGTACATTTTTATATGAAAATCATACTAAAAATATTGATACTGATTGTTCCGCACTTTGCAAATAACGGTAACCTGGTTCAGCTTATTTTTATTTGGTTAAGAGGCAAAACACGTGGTCGGCAACAATAAACAACAAAACCAGCCATGTTATGAGAGTAGTTAGCTGTTAAAAGCCGGACAGACTGGACTACTAAGTAGTACCAACAAAACATGCTTAGTAGTTAATAAATACACTGGCACTCACTACCCTTCGGTCCCAACTATAATTAACATAAATACAATTTGGAAAAACTGTGGGGTCGAGACTAGCATGCGACATGTGACCTGCACGAGCTTGTTGTCCTGGCAAATTAACTCTGTGTTACAAAACATGTTAAAAGAGAGATAGGAGTAGATCCGATGGGCATCGGACCTACAGTTAGGTTCAATTAGCTCTACAACCGTACCATTAGCATCAAGATCTATGTGCACGGAAATTGATACAGATTTGCACGGATTTTGATGCAGAGCACACGAATTTTGATGAAAATCGGATGGTCATAACACCCATCGAACCAAGGTAGGTCCGATGGGCATCGGACCTACTCTCATTCCGTTAAAAGAGAGTTCAAATAATTTTTTTTTTTTTTTGTCACTATCATATTTTTATTTTTTATTTTTGTAATAAAATAAATTCTGATATGTATATGTCAAAATAAAATAAGTACATGTGATTTTTATTATTTTCACTGTATGTACATAAACAAATATTACTTTTCAATCTTATTTTTACATAAATCAAATATGTTAAAAAATTAACGTCCAGAAATCATTCATATTTTTCTTGATATCAATTAAAATAAAATTAAAGTATTATAATTTTTTCCAATAAATTATATTTAACTGTTTGATTTTAATATTTAAATTATAAATTGAAATTAAACTTTTAAAATAAAAATATGATGGAGCAGATATATAAACCCTCCACGTTAATTATGCCAAAAATAGAGATATTTTTTCGAATTCGCATCCTCTGAAATATCTCAAACTTTGTGTTTTTTCTGGAAAATCTCAACAGTGCAAGTACGTTCCGCACGAATCTCGAAGCACAAATAATACTGGCCCCCGCGCTGTCCCCGAATAGACACCGTACACGTCGGTCACGCAAACGTTGAGATATCTCAGAGGATACGCTACTCCTATTTTTCCCGTGCTATTTGTTTCCACAAAGGGAGAGAGAGATTGAGAGCTCAGTAGCGCTCTGACCGAGTGCTCTTTTCTAATCTAATAATCTCTACTGTCGTCGCTGCGCCATTGACACTGCCATTGACGATTAATTCATTCAGAAGTGCAACCGACACAAGTAACGTAAGAACAGTAGAGGCGACCTTTCGTGATCTTCCTCAAATCCAACCAAATCTCTACACTAATCAGTACCTAGTTGTTCGCTACCTCTGCATCTCAGGTAAATTTTGATTTAGATGTGCTGTTTCTCTTCCATTGCTTGCTTTATAAGCGTAATCTCTCCCCAGGAATCTAGGATGCGTAATTTTAATTTCTCTGTTCTTTAATGCGGTTTTACTACTCCCCCTCATTTCTACTCGGGAAATGCAACTTGGAAATTCTATTTTTGTATTTTCAGGGTGGTTTTCCATGTTAGTTTTGACATTGCATTAATTTGGCTTATAACTATTTTTGATTTTCGATATGCTTTGGATCTCGTGCATGATGTGTGATTAGCTTATAACCCAGTTATTCGGCCATTAGAGACTAGAAAGTATAAAATTAGAGAATTGAAATTGGGGATGGTTAAAGATGCTTCTCTTACCCTTTGATGTGGTACCGTTTTCTAACTTGTTCTCATTTTACTTTCTATGCTTCATATCCAATGAAATAGCTGCTGTTTGGGGTTTTGAAGAAGAAGAGGAAGATTAGTTTGAGGCCATGGCTACTGATTCGACTGGAATGACTATTGATTTCCTGCGGGCCCGGCTTCTTTCGGAGCGATCCGTTTCAAGAGCTTCTAGAGAGAGAGCTGACCAATTAGCACAAAGAGTTAGTTCATTAAATTCTTGATGCAAGTTACTTTTAAGTAATTAACTTATATTTTTGATATAAAGTGGGATGTTGTATTTGATTTCAGGTAGTGGAGTTAGAGGAACAACTTAGAATTGTAACAACTCAGAGAAAGAAAGCTGAGAAGGCGACTGCTGAGGTGCTTGCTATTCTTGAATCGCAAGGGGTGGGGTACCTCACTGAACCTGAGGGGATTGATTCAAGCTCTGATCAAGATGAGGTGGAGGGAGGCGGACCCACCACCAGTGTCACTAAAGAGTGGGAATGTGACGGCAACTCTGTCTCCTCTAACTCGAATTCGAAAGGAAAAGACGAGACCTCAAACTCAAATAGATCAACGGTGGAGAGAAGTGAGGTAGAGGACGAAATGTCGGGTTCAGAGGTAGATGCACAGGCTGTAGCGGGAGGTTTGTCGTGGAAAGGGCGTAGCAAAAGTCCTGACTCAAATAAAAAGCATAGAGCAGCGAAGCACTTGAGGCAAATTAGACCGAGACATATATTCTATTTTACCAGCCCAGATCCATCTCCCAAGTACCAGAGGGGGAAATCATGCCGTAGAATCAAGCCTAAGGATTTAAGGTACTACAATTTTAGTTAAGTTGCATTAGAATTTGTAATACACCGGTAAGGTTTGATGCATTGCAACTCAAGAACAAAGCCTGTTTTGGTCAGGTTGGGATTTTTCCAATTCACAACTAAAGTGTGCAAACCATTATACTGTAGGCGTTAGGCATGAATTCGCATCCCCTAAAATATCTTAAATTTTGAGTTGATCCATACAAAATCTGAAGTCTGAACCGTTCAGCACGAATTTTAAAGCAACCCATTTTATATTAATACTACCTGTGCATCTATAGGCACTGGAAATACTTTTTGGTCTGGTTTCGACATTAACTGAAAAGTTGAGATAACTCAAGAGGATACGGACCCGTTAGGCATCGGGTCCTGGATGTTCAATGGACTTTATGCACCTAATTTATTTTCAATGGAAGGAAGGGGGATATTGAAAGTTTTATTTCTCAGATTGTATGCCTTTGTAGTAAGCAAACAAAGGACAAATTTGTAAATAAAAATGGAAATCAGAGGTGAGATAGGGTTCATGAGGTTGGGTTTACATTTCCAGATCTGTCACCACAATTTATAAGTTTTCAATTTGGTTGGGCTGGTTAGACGAATTACAGTTACTTATTCGTACTAATTTTATGGTTTAATTTTATTGATCTTTTTGTGCCTCATATTATATTGTATTGTATTTAGGTCTGGGACTGAGGATGAAGGAGAGAAAAGGTCTTCAGATGGGAATGACAAAGGAGAAGGTGAAATTGATAAAACTGAGGATGGGAGATCTGGATTTTATGTTGATGTTTCTAGAGAGGATGTGAATGGAAACGAGGGACAGATGGAAAGAGCGCTAGAAGAGCAGGCTCAGCTTATAGACCAGTTCCAAGCAGAGGAAAATGCTCAGAGAGAATGGGAAAAAATGTACAGCCAGAATAGAAATGTATGCATCTTTTTTCTTCTTATTTTGTTATTAGTTTGCAATTCTATTTTGAGTGAAGCTATAGTACTTTGCAAAGGACGGATTGGTCCGTACTATGGATTCATATCTATGTTTTCGATGTTCAAACAGTTGATCCGAGCCGCTAAACACGAACTCTATATGAAAATGTAGTTGGAGACCAGATTTTACTTTTTTTCAGCTTGATTGAAAATCACTACTTTTGGATGGTATAGAACTTTTAAATTAGGTGATTTTCTACTTATTTTAAAAAATAGTAAAAAATGATAAAAAAAAAATGTAAAATTTGATCTCCAAGTACATTTTCATATGAAGATCATGTTGAACGGTTCGGATCGACTATTGGATTTTGAAAATGAAGATATGGATCCATAGTACGGATTGACGTGCGCTTTGCAAAGTACCATAAACTCACTCTTCTAGTTTTCAAATACATGTTATGTTACTGTTCAATTTGAGTCCTTTAGATGTATGTCTAGTTCACAAGGACATTTTTGTCTTGCTTTTTGTACCTAAATTGTAATTAGTTGTTTCTATTAATAATTTTTTTTTTTTGTGAATGATAGGACGATTTCGAATCAGAGAACAAGGGATGCATAGGTGAAAGTATCTGTGAAGATAAGGAGGAAATCGTGGATTGCGGAAGTAACAAAACTGAAACCCTAGACGAAGCAAATGCAAGCCCTGAAATTTTATTTAGCACAGAATTGGCCTCCCTTACCAGCACAGCTCAAGAAAGCACAGACACGACATATGAAAAAGCAATTGCAGTTCTTTCAGATGGTAATGCGCATACAAATGCACCTTCTAACGAGGATCATCTGTTCGAGGAAAATAATAGCAGTGAAATAGAATTCCCAAAAGAGGCGGAGTCTGTTCTTGATGATTCCACTGCTGCAACAACAAAAGAAAACACTGATAAGGGTTCTAGTTGTACCCATGATTCAGATTTTGTGGATCAATCCAACAAAAATATGATTATTACTATCCCTAATTCACCATCCAGCCAACACTCGCTGAGCAACAGCGATCAAACCCATGAAGAAAATCCTCTTGCATTGCAATTATACGAACCACCACCAGAGAGTTGCAATAGAAACAGTTGCGGTGCAGTAGAAGATGTTCTAGAAGCATTGAGGCGTGCTAAGATGTCGCTGAGGGAAAATCTCAGCAAGAAGTTGTGTTTACGTGACCATCATTTACTGGCTATTACGGATCGTGCTCATGAAGAGATGGATTCTTATTCTTCTTCTATGATATGCAGCACACCTCTTCTTGATACACACTCAATGAACATTCCTGTTGGTTCTTCCTCTGGACTGTTCAGGTTGCCTACTGACGACTCATTTACCAGGCCCCGCATTTCAGAGAGTTTGAGGTATTCAAGTGATCTAACAAATGTTGCAAGGGAAGATTATTTTCGAATGAAACTGTTTCATGATATGCCTAGTGCTTTTTCTGGTAGCAGTAGGTATACCTTCGGTTCTTCCTCAAATTTTACACCCGAGATGCCTTCTTCATTGCAGACTAGTGTGCCTAGATTCTACGAGGAGTCAACGAGGGCATTGCCGGCAGGCGATCAGCTCTTCTTTGATGGCGGTGATTCTTCTTTTTTCTGACCTGCGCATGTTGTAGATTCTCGACACGGGATATTTCTTTATTTTTCTTTTCTTTTCATGTGTATTTGGGTGAAATTGTTGATGTCCTGTCAACTTGTGTGGTGCCATCTCTTGTATGCTTTGCTAAATCAAGGTTGAAATTGCTATTTTCCTAGTAATTCCCTTTGAAGTCCCAGAAACTGACCGTTTTCAAAAAAATAAAAGAAGATTATCAAATAAAATGGAAATACATTGACCTAAAATGAAGAAATCAAAAGTTTATTGGCTAGACTGTAAAATAAGAACTGTGTTCTAATCTATCTATAGATATAATCTGGGATGTCCGGTACTGTAGATTAACAGTACCATCTCAGTTCTCTTCCGTTAGATTATTTTTCGGTGGTTAGTGATTTATCCAACGTTACTAACTTGAATTGACCGACGCGTGGCTTTTATTATTTTTCCATTCAATCGATGCGTGTTTGCAAGTGGATCCCCCTTCTCTACTTTTCCCACCGCTTCTCCATCTTCTAATAAACTGTTCCCCTAAAAAATTGTCCCTTTTTCCCTTCCAAAAAAATCAATTTCTTCTTCCCATCTCTCCTTTCTCTATTTTGCTCGCCGCTGGCCATCTCCGCCTAGCTTCCTTCTCCCATCGCTAGAGGTGGTATTCGATGAAGTCAAACCATAGGTGTTGACTAAGCAGGAGCGGACCCAGATTGTTTCAGGAGGGCAACTGCCAGGACCGGTCCTGAAGATTTTGGAGTCCGGAGCGGAAGAAAATTTTGAACATTTTATGTACACAATTTTTTTATTAATATGCCAATATATCATATAAAATAGGGGGACATAAAACCAATACCCCTCAAAATAAAACATATACAATGATGAACATACCCACATCATGCTTCTTGCTTCTTGATAAACCAATTTTGAATACTTGTATGTTGTACTTGCACAAAAAAAACACATAAAACACACCTCATCTGAAATGACTCCTAGCATTTTTAGAAGCAAAATCATCAATTATATGTTCAATATCAATAGTTTTCAACATCTTTTTTTTCAATACTTAATATTGTTAATTCATTCAATCTATCTTGAGTCATAGTTGTTCGTAAATAAGATTTTATCAACTTTAATTTTGAAAAACTCATTTCTGCATATGCTACAGTAATAGGTACAGTTAGTAATAGGCACAGTAATTGGTTTTCCAAAGACTAATTTTGCGGTTTAATTTTCTTTCAAAGCTTTTGAATAAAACATTTTTGAGGTTTTAGTTTTTCTTCTCCCTCTCTTTTTCTGTTTATTTTTTCGCTGCTTGATGCATGTTTTCTAGGAAACATTGTTTTAAATTAAAAAAAAACAAGTACAGAAGCATAGAACATGGGTAATGAAGCACAAAGGCAGCACTAACTTAGATCCAACTATGTCTATGAGTTACCTAAATTTGATATTCGCTGTAAAAACAAAAAATAATTGGCAAAACTAAGTCATTAAATTAATTATTACACAACTGAAAGTAGCTATAGTGATCACTAATCACTTGCTTTAATCAAAAACACGCACCAAGCATACCAAATAGAGAGATTTGTTCCAATTGAGAATTTGAGATAACTCAGTAGCTAAGATTGCAAAAAAAAGGTTTCGTTTATAAAGATAAAACCTCACCTCAGCGAGTCGCGACGATATAAAATTCAAATTATGCCAATTGGATTCAGAGAGTCGACACAAGAAGAACAAGAATCCGGAATCTCTAACCCTATTTGAAATTTCGAACCCCAATTGGCATCTGACATCTGCAAAATGGGACAATATTCGAAGCAGCCGCAAAACGAGATCGTGGAAGGAGCTAGATTTTTTTCTCTCTCGATGGAAGTTTGGAAGAAACGGCAGAATTTTTTTTTTAACCATATACAAACTTTTTTTTTTTGGGCTCTCTTGGATTTTGGGGTCCGGGGCCATCGCCCTGGGTACCCTGAGTAAGGGCCGGCCCTGGCAACTGCCCTTCCCTGGATTTTGAGTTTTAGTGGAGATTTATCGATCCCGACCGACTTTGCCCCCCTTGAAATTTTTTTTGCCCCCCTCTGAATATTTGATTTGTAATTCGGGTTAAATTTAGAGTTAAAATTGAAATAAATTTGTTGAATTTTGATTGGTAATTAGAATTATAAGTCAGAGCATCAGAAATTACAAGTCAAAGTACTGTAAAGTATAAGTTAAAACATTATTTTTTATCGAGTACTCAATTAGTTAATGAATTTAAATCTGATTAGATATTTAAATTCAATTCGATATTTTTTGTGCCCAATTAAGCATTAAGCATCGAACTATCAACCGGTTTGTACATTAGACTCTCTATCTTATGTTGTAGTTGTATGTCGTGTTGTAAATGCATATATAATTTATTTAACTATGTGTTCATGTCTTTATGTCTTTCTACAAATGTTATAAGATCTTTAATCAACTTTTACTTGGAGGTAAAACCCTTATTTTTCCTAAAAAAAAACTTTTATTACTATATTTTGTAACGAAAGCCGTTAAGGTAATTATGACATGTCGGTGCCTTCTAAACGGTCGGATATGGATCGGATAGTGGTCAAAATGTATTCTTATTTGTTATAATTTTTTGGATATGAATATGGATAGTTTCGGATATGGTACGGATCGGATATAAAACGAATACGGATACGGATCAGATATCGAACGGATACGAATACGGATATAAATATAATTCGGATAATTAAAAATAAATTACCAATGTACATTACAACAAAGAATAACATCTAAATATAATTTTTTTCATTCATAAATTAGATCTAATATTTTTCATAATAAGTTTGTTGGTTACAAAAGATATATCATATTATCAAAACATTAATCACTAATTATATCATAGTGTTATATTGTTCATCAGAATATATATGTATATGCAGTTTAATAAATCATTGATATGTTTATACAATTTAATAAATCAATTTAAGAACATAGAGTGCATTTGTTGTGATTTAGGAGTGTAAATGGTCAGAACGGATAGTTAAAAATCTTACTGTATCCTTATCCGTTATTATTTTTCGAATACGAATAATCTCAGATACGGATACAAATCGAATAATTTAAGTAATTTTCTGGATTCGGATCCGGACGAAATTAGATAATATCTGATCCATTTACACTCCTAGATGGAACTTCTGTGCGCCCTTAAATTAATGATTATCTAAAACAGTGTTTAAAAAATGTCTATTTAGACCGATTAATCGGCCGATTGATCATTGGCGGTGATCAAACCGTTAAGGAATTTTCCGATTAATCGGCTGATTTTTTCCAATTATGGCCGATTATTCTCGATTAATCACTTAGCAGTACCATGTCTGTCCAACGAGCGCATAACGTAATTTACAACATTGATCTAAAACACAAAATCAGAGACAGTATGATAGACATCAAAATTCGTACAAATAACTTTAAAATTTGTACATACGAGTACGTATGAATTTTGATGTTGAACGTACGATTTCGAAAGGAAATCGAACCGCCATCACCCCCCTCACCCTCGGGTCCGGATCCCCTAAGGTAACCAATTTTTGGGTTTTGGATCGGGACCGTCCGAATCAAATCCATTGCTCGAGATCGTCTCGGAATTCAAACCTGTCTCTCAGAATGTGTGCGCTCCACTTTAGTTAGATGGTCACGGATTCAAATCGGACGGTCCAGATCCAAAATCCAATTTTTGAGTTACTTGACTGGATCTGAACTCCTCACCCACCCACCCACCCACACACCCAAGCAGCTAAATTAACACGCTTAAGTTTACTAATCCCACCTCCCATTCAAATATACCCGTAGGGGAAACCTACTGCCAACTCTAGTGAAGTGGGGTTGTGGATGAATTATGTTGGCGTGAAGGACAATCTGACGCTCATTATGTTGTCTCCTCTTAATTATTATACTGTCTTCTCAATAGCCTATCCAATCAAATATCAATACCAAGAGCGAATCTAGGGTACTATGCATATATAGCACTAATTGGTCCATACTTGTATCAATATTTTCATTTTCAAAATTCTAACGGTCGATCCGAATCGTTCAACATGATTTTCATATGATAATATACTTGTGGACTAAATTTTCTATTTTTTAGAAAAAAAAATTATTATTTTTTTAGATGGTAGAAAATCACTGTTTTTGGATGGTTCAGAATTTTCAGATCAAGTGATTTTCTACCTATAAAATTTAGTCCGCAAATACATATTCATGTGATAATCACCTTAAACGGCTCGAATCAACCATTATAATTTTCAAAATGAAAATTAGCTCCGTAATATGAACTAATCCGTGTGCATTGCATAGTGACATAGAGTCACTCCAATATCAATATGTCAAATTGTCAATGCACTATAATAGCATGCTTCGTTTTAATGCCCACTTTTGTTCTTTCGTCAAGAAAAACAACAAAATTACTAAAATACTAGAAGTGAGCCTCGCTTTGCTTCGGCGGCTATTATCGAGAGGAGTGTAAAAAGATTGTATCAGGATATAACCGAAAAAAAAGATAATTAACTATTAAGATAAACATCTAACTATATATAAAGTTATACCGGTTATAAACAAAATGCTATATTAATGAATTCAAAATCACAAAATCAAGTTGTTACTGTATATAGTTATACCGGTATACCATATTCATTAATTTGTGATTTTCTAACTATATATAAAGTTAGAGGAGGGTTCAAATGCACCAAAATTTCTATGCTTCCAATGCACCCAATTTTTTATCTACATTTTCGAAGTCCGAACAGTCGATCCGAACCACTCAACATGACCTTCATAATAAAATATACTTGGAGACCAAATTTTATATTTTTTAGAATTTTTTTACTATTTGTTACTGTATCAATTACTGTAGCAATTACCGTAGAATATACTGTAACGATCCTGTGAGGATTATATATATATAAAATATAGTAGATTTGTCTAAATTATTGTCGTAGCCTTGTTCTTTACCTCTCTTTTCTATGCAAATTTACACAACCTTTCTTGTCTTGACAGCTAAGTCTAAACCTAGAGTAGCTCCTGGAGTCAGACAAAGGCACTACTGTGCACAAGTCATATCTTGCATCGGCTGATTGGCCCCACCCATCAATCTACCATAAATCATTCGTTCCATACATGCACGTGCCACATCGTCATCGGCTCTATATGCACGTCATTTCACGTGTAATGTGTAACGTGTGAGCTATCCATGTTGATTTCAGTCCAAAATGTAAATACCAAAGGTTCGTACGAACTCAACCTTCCCTCGCTTGTGAAATGAAATTAATAGAAGAGGCAACAGAGGAGAGCACGACCAGATCCGGGTATCTCGGTCCAGCTTTTTTGTTTTTTAATAATCCAAAAAAAAAAATTTGAATAACAGATTTGATAGTATATTTTTTTCCATGCAATATTTTTTAATAATATTGTTGTAGTTTCTTACAAATATTCTTAAAAAATTATGACAATGTTACATTTTTAAAAATTATCATCTATTTTTTTTAATCATGATAAAAATTAGGTTAAAGAAATCATAATATCGTCACAGTTCTTTTTAAGTCCAAAAATTGTAACAATATTACAATTTTGGTGCACTACGGTTCCTTTTAGTACATAAAAAAACATCGTAATCTTGAGCATCTCTATCTCTGAAACTTTATAGATTTCTAATCTAACGTGACGTTTTTTATTCTAATTTTAGATATGTATCCCAATTTCTTATTTAAAAATTATTAGACAAAGTTTCTTATTAAGAAATTATTTCTAAAAGCTAAGTTGACCAAACAATTCGCTCAAATTAATTTTATATATAATTTATTGCTGACGTGACTTAATAGAAAAAATAAAATTAATTTCTGAAATGTAAAGACTTAGAAATTTTAGAGACTTTGATTTTTAAAAAGTGATTAATAATTATTTAGAAATTTATTTCAATTGTTAGGATAGAGTCTCTACTCTTTATTTATAAAGTAATATTCGGATTACTAAAAATAAGAAAATGGGCTCTAGCTAGGTCCCCTTCATTTAATGTATTTGTCTCAACCTATTGCGTGTATATATTCCCTCTCAGTTCCATGTAGCCGTCCCAATCAAGTAAAACTGCCTTAATTTCTTCAATGAATTACAGCAGTGATAAATTTTGCTCGCCACATCAGCAAACGATGGCCGGCGAGACATGCATGCCAACTGTCAGTGATGACGTCTCCGACTACTTTGCAAACACTAACGACAATCTTACACTGCTCAGGATGTTGCCTTGCTCAGGTGGTTATAATTCTGAGAGGATGATGAAGCAACAACAAGCAGTTCCAATTGCTACGACGAACGGTGCAATGTTTGCGGGAGATGTTGACGGGGATGGAGGCGGAGCGCGGTGGCCGAGACAGGAGACACTGACATTGCTCGAGGTCAGAACCAGATTAAATACACGATTCAGACAGTCTACACAGAAAACACCCCTTTGGGACGAGGTTTCTAGGTACTCAACTTTTAAATATATTTTTTTTATTAAACGGCTACGATACACCCAACATCTTTTAGATGCTTTTTGCGAGAATTGAACTTGCGTTTCTCCGTAGAGATACAAAGCATGTACCACTACGTATTTTTCTAATAGCATGACAAACGGTAACCTTGAATCCTAACCAAAATGCAAGTGTTTTCAAACTTAAACAAAACATTTCCATTCCAAGCACCCGTGTAAAGATCAGATTCCTGATAACAGCATGAATGCCTGATAGTTCCTGTATGTACCAGTGCTGTTAAAATGGCGTTGCTAAATAGATGACCTTAGGAAGAGAAAACCGGAAGCACTATATTAGGAATCCAAGTACCAAAGCAAGAGACCAAAACTGCTTTTTAAAAAATATATATATATCTGATAAACAGAGTTAGTACTATATTTATGATGAGTAGAGTTAAAATATACCATTGGTTTTGTGTTTCAATCATGCTTCACATTCTTATTTTCATTTTCAAAGTCCGAACAGTCAATCCGAACCGTTTATCATCATCTTCATATTAGAATGTACTTGGAGATCAAATTTTATATTTTTTGAAATTTGTTTACTATTTTTTTACATAGGTACAAAATCATTGTTTTTAGAAGATTCTGGACCATCCAAAACAGTGATTTTGTACCTATCTAAAAAATAGTAAAAAAATTCCAAAAAACATAAAATTTGGTCTCCAAGCACATTTTAATATGAAGATCATGTTGAGCGGTTCGGATCGATTGTTCGAACTTTTAAAATAGAGAAAAAAACGTGGAGTATGATTGGAGCACAAAACCAATAGTGCATTTTAACCCTGCTCATTTATGATATAACAATTATCTAAATTGAGAGCTTAATTGTTAACAATACAATCTTTATGGGTAACATCTGTTAAACAAAATTACTATATTTATGGAGTAAGCATAAAAAAAAACTGGTATTATCTTAGTAACATAATCTGTCCCACATATTACCACCTCATATTAAATTGCCATATACATATTAAACGAGCATTGGTGAAAAAAACCGTTCAATATTGAGATTTGAGATTATACAATCCTCAAAGCAATCATCATCTGCTCCTCCATTAAAATTAACTCCATTTCATGCCAATAGCCTCTTTAATTTGTTTATCTAATTTTATTACCGTCAATGACTTTTATATCAAAATTTTCTAGTGTCATTTCAATAAATAATCACTCTACTTGGTGTTGTAACGGTAGGATTATGGCAGAGGAATATGGATACAACAGGAGTGGAAAGAAATGCAAAGAAAAGCTGGAAAATTTGTACAAATATTACAAGAAAACCAAACAAGGCAAGGTTGGCAAACATGACGGGCGCCATTACCGGTTCTTCAAGCAACTCGAGGCACTTTATGGAGACCAAAGCAATAATGATTTGACGTCTGTTGCTACACAAACAAAGGGAAATTCTAAAATTCTCATTTCGGGACAGAATCACAGTATGCACAATGTCAGAACATCAGCATTTAATGCCCTTCAATCCTCTTTGATGCGTGATTGCCTCGAATTTAGTTTGTCTATCTCAACCGACATAGACGACTCATCCACTGAAGAAGAATTCGAAGATGATCAAGACCTATGTATAAAAGAATCAAGTTTCAAAGAATTGATAGAATTGCAGATAAGAAGGTTGGTTGAGATGCAGGAGACGTGGTTGGATAAGATATTGAAGAGAATAGAGCAATTGGAACAAGAAAGGATATCCCGAGAGGAGGAGTGGCGGAGACAAGAGGCTTCTCGGTTCGAGCTAGATCAGCAAATGTGGAACACTGAACAAGCTCGAATCAAAGCCCGAGATGACATAATCAAACAAGCGCTAGAGCGAATCAGCAGGGATAGGGAGGGTATGGAATTATTTAGAGATTGAAGGAAATATGATGTCATAGGATACACTATAGCCCTCTTAAAATTAGGTGTTTACACCAATATTTAATGCTTACAATTTATTTTTCTCATTTGGGGGAGAAGACGAGGCCTTCTTTTTAAGGCGTCATATCATATAATTAAGCAGCATTTTTATAAAGTCTGGTTTATAAAGTTAGTGCAACCACAGTACATACCAGACAATACTGGTAAATGGTTGTTAAGATTATCTTTTCATTTCTGAGTAATTTGTTGCTATCTCCAACTTGAATTATAGTTGAAACAATGGAGAAACCACTGCACTTCTTGTATGTAATGACCTAAATTTTATCTGGTTGATTAAGTTACTTTTAATATATACTAGAAAATGCTCGAGTAGATTTACAGTAAAAGCGAGAAGCTAAAAAGTGTTTATCTATTTACTCGGCAATTTATATGAAACAGGAACAAACATCCCAATTTCTTTAACATCTAGATAGCAATTATTTACTTGTTACAATTCGTTACAATAAGTACTTTATACTAAAATCCTTTCTATTTCAAATGAGCAAAAGAAATAGTAACCACGGTAATTTTCTCTGTTTAAACTAAGAGAAAAAAGCAATTCTCTATGAATGTTTTCGATATTTTACTATTTTTGGTTCCTACCAACTACTAAGCAAAACAAGAGACTCTTGTATAGCAAACATTTAGAGGATAATGCTTGATATGCCACAATAAAAAAACAATGGAAATCTTGCAAGACCTTTGCTCTAACACATTACAAAGAGATACAACAACCATCTTAAATAACATATACACATAAATAAGTTACTCTAAAAGGCTGCATAATTCTAAATGAAAGCCAAATTGATCGACAATAATCTAAGAACACTCAAACAAAACCGCTATACTGGAAACAGCTTGTATGTGTCATCATACGAACTAGTCGAAGCCGCATCCTCCAGTTCATCAGAGGATGATCTGTCGAACCAAGTCGGTGTCGGAGGTGGTATGCCTAAACCCAAACTCAAGCGCAGAGACAGATCGCATGATTTATGTGAAGAAGCCTCTATCTGCCTCTTTTGAACCATACTCAATTGTTGCACTTGCTCATATGAAGGATTCTCTGAGCCGCCACCGTAGTGCCGTAAATGATTATATGATGAAGAGCAAGGGAGGGTACCATTTGGAGTGGATGGGCCCGGTTTCAAAAGGACTGGATATGTTGGTGCACAAACTCCTCCATTCGGATTCGAATTCTGATTGAAATTTGGATTTGGATTGGAATAATACTTAGAACTGGGGGTGTGGTCGAGAGGAGGAGGTGCTGGACGTTGCAATAAGAGCGGAGAGGAAGAAACTGAGTTTGATTTGCTATTGTTCTCTAGGGTTTCTTTCACACTGAACCCAAGAGGAGTAGAACCATTAAGATAGCATCCGGGATTGCTGTACCGCTGACTTCTCGAAGCCCTTCTTGGTACACATCCAAGTATCAGTGCCGCTGCAACCCCCCCGACATAATTGCAACAAAAAAAGTTTCATTTTTATATTATTTCACCATATCTGCTGCAAATAGAATTAAAATTAAGGATGAATATTACCTTCAATGCAGGGCTGCAAGAGTGCTCCAGTCTCAGTTGTATCATCCTTGCGAATGATGGTGTCAATGGCATCATTGGCTCGTTCGCTAAGCGTACTTTCATCCATGTACTCGGCCTGGAGCATGACAAAAGGATAGATCGGTAGCTTATATCAATATGAGGCATTAAAAAGGGGGCACAAAAGAAAAATCATGGTTCCAAAAATTGGGCGAGTCGGACCAGAATCGGCCGGCACCAGTCCGAGTTAAGCCCGAGTTACGCGGTGGGTGAGTTTTGCATTGAAAATCAGTTGAATCAGTAAAAATGGATCTGATTCAACCAAGTTGTATCTGAATCAGGCGGATTCTAATAATATGGGCCGAGCTGATTGCCTCCTGTGATGCATCAGTATATGATCTGGGTCGAGACTATTGAGTCCCTGTAAGGGTTCATACATAACCGTCCCTAGTATATTTAAATTTTATTTGTGGATCTAACTGGCTTTAGCTCCGGAGCTAACAAATTACAAGCTATTGGCCACTACCCAACTTCTATTTAGTTTGGATGAGGCAAAGAATAGTGCTAACCCGGGTTAGCAACTATTCCGAACTACTATTCTACATTTGGATGTGTTTGGGTTAGCAAAAAATTGGACTTTCCAAGTTGACTCGGCCGATTCCTACCGATTCACCCGATTCCAATTTCATGTCCAACTAACCGATTCCGCTTCCGGTTCCAATTTTCAGAACCACGAGAAAAATAGAACAGAAAGGGAAGAAAATGAACCTCAGAATTGGCCTTGGAGTAGATGATCTCCTCCGCCTTGAGCACGACAAAGGGAAGCTTCTCCTGCCATTCCTGGTTCTTGCGGGTTGCCGGGCTGTGCACTTGGTTCGCCATTCTGATAGATTAATCAATTGAGTTAACTATACCAATTTAGTAACCAAATAAAAATGCAGATACAAGTAATAAGATAGTCAATTGGACCAATCTAGTGACCGATTCAACTAACAAATTAATTAACAAATTGAAAGAGAAGAACTAAGTAAGAAAGAGAATGGGGAGAAATAATATAGAAGACCTAAAGAGGCGCTGGATGAGGGAAGCGCGCATGGGCTGGTGGCGGTCGCTGTGCCATGCTCTCCTCACACACTCGTACGGTCTTGGCCCCGGCCGAGGCATTTTTCGCTCTTATTTACCTCTCCTGCTCACAGCTCTTCAGTCGCAATAGAAATGATGGTGAACAGGTGAAGTGAGGAAGGGAGGGGAATCGATCCTGCGGTCCCTGTTCCCACTTGTCACTGAATTCATATACTCAAATTTTGAGTCTAGATCTACACCGTCAGATATGTTTTGGCACGAATATTAAGGGGCCCGTGCATTCTGATTGGGCGGTTTGATCTAAATTTATCCGGACTCGATCAGCTGGCTCAACGGATCAGATTCTCGTAGTACCCAGCTCAGAGAAACTGGAGGCTGTGTTTCAGAACAAAGGGGAGGGGAGGACAAAAAGATCGTAAATTGTTCAAATTTCATAGTCATGGTTATTTGCAATTTGCAATTAAGATTGTTCAAATTTCATAGTCATAGTTATTTGCAATTTGCAAATTGAAATTTATAAAGGTCTCTGGGACAAAAAAATTTATTGCCTTAAAAATATAACTTAGGAACGGAAAGATGCGTTATTTTTCGAAAATTCGCTACTGATATAATAGTTGTTCTCTCTCTCTACCAAATTATTATATCAGATAGGAGTAGTCTGATGGGTATCGGATCTACATTTAGGTTCAATTAGCTCTAGCACTGTACGATTAGCATCAAGATCTATGCGCATGGAAATTGATACAGACTTGCACGTGTTTTGATGCAAGCACACGAATCTTAATGCAGATCGGATGGTCACAACACCCATCGAACCAAAGTAGGTCCAATGAGCATCGGAGCTACTCTGAATCCATCACACAAACACAGGGGAATCGATCCTGTGGTCCCTGTTCCCACTTGTAACTCAAATATTGAGTTTAGATATGGACCGTCAGATATATTTTGGCACGAATATTAAGGGCTCCGAGCATTCCGCCTCAGGCCAGATTGGTCCGGATTCTGATCGGACGGTTCGGTTCAAAACTCAAAATTTGAGTATTTTGAGTTACTTCAGAGGATCCGGACTCGACACTTTGGCACATCTCTCCTCTATAGTCTATACTCGACAGTCGACAAATACCCAACACGTCTGCTGATGTTATCCGAGATTGGCTGCCTCAACGGTTCAGATTCTCGTAGTATCCAGCTCAGAGAAACTGGAGGCTGTGTTTCAGGAACGAAGGGGAGGGGAAGATCAAAGGATGGTAAGATTGTTCAAATTTCATGGTTATTTGCAAAAATTACAAAGGTGAAAGGTCTCTGGGACATAAAAAAATTTGCCTTAAAAAATATAACTTAGGAACGAAAGATCCGTCCTGTTTTCGAAATTTCACTACTAAAATTATTAAATGTTAAATTTTAGAAAATATAATTTCAATGAAAAGGTTTAGATATCTTTATTTTTGTGTCTCCGTCATATTTTTACTCTTTAATTTTCTAATAATAAAAAATTCCGAAATTTATATGCTAAAATAAAACCAGTAATTTATATTATTTTCACTACATGTATATAAAATTTTATTATTTTGAAATTTGTTTTTATATGAATCATAAGTTGAAAAATCAACATTCAAAAATTATTCACTCAACATATTTTTACAAGTTATTGATGATAATCAAAAGAAATTTATAATTTCATAATTCATTACGTGTGAAGAAAAAATGATAAATATCATGTTAACAATTTTATTTTGCTATTTTGCTATTTAAAATTTTAATTATTAAAATTTTAAAAATCAAAACATAATAAAAATCAAAACTAGAGACATGAATTCTCCTGAAATTCAATTTAACTAAAAAGTTTGACTTAAAAGTTTCGGATATTACGATAGAGTGACTTTACTGGAACATATTTAGAGTTGGCTAGATCTGAACAAAGAGATAGGAGTAGGTCCGATGGGCATCGGACCTACATTTAGGTTCAATTAGCTCTAGGATTGTACGATTAGCATCAAGATCTATGCATAGGAAACTGATACAGACTTGCACGGATTTTGATACAGAACACACAAATCTTGATGCAGATCTAATGGTCATCACACCCATCGAACCTACTCTGATTCCCTGAACAAATTATGTTAAATGAGCAACTTACAAACTTCACAAAACCACATTTAATGTCATTTAATGCTCTAAGAACATCTGCATCCGTTGTATTATTAGAGTTTCTAATCTGATGTGGCAGTTTCTTATTAAGAAACTATTTATAAACTCCATTTTGGCCAAATGATTGGCTCAAATTATTTCTCTTTTTTAATTTGTTGCTGACGTGACTTAATAGAAACTCTAAAATTAATTTCAAGAATGTGAAAATTATAATCTTTAAAAATCTTAATTTCTAAAAAGTGATTAACAGTTATTTAGAAACTCATTTGAGTTACTGAGATGTAGATGTTAGAGCATCTACATCCCACATTATTTGAAAATTTATGTCAATCTTAAACGGGGACATCAGCAAACATTAGTGCGCCCAAAACTGTATAACGAATGCCTGAAGATAAAAATCTTAACATGAAACCCACCAAGTGTAACGAAAAAACTATTGCTAGCTAATCCAGAGTCCAGACAACAAAAAAATAACAGATACATTTAACTTAAAAAGTAATACTTTTTTTAACTCCACCAAGTTATTAGAGAAAATCATTACATCACATTGCAAACATAAAGAAACCTATAGTAAATAGACAAAAAAAAGGTTCTAAAATCATTCATTAGCCCCATGCGACGATCACTACCATGTCCATTCCATGACATGCACACAAAAACTCTCTCAAATACCCCTAAAAACATCTTCACTTGATATATTGAGAGACCCATTTGAAGGCATCACCGTAGCCCATCTTGCGCACAACACTGCACATGAACACCTCCATGGGGCGCACATTGGAGTCGGCAAGATTGACCTTGCCTTTGCCGGTCGTGAAATTGGTGAGGCCCAAATAGTAGCGCAATTCTTCCTCTGAGGCAGCGTATGGGATGTCAATCTTGTTGCCTAGGATCAAAAAGGGCACTGTTGCAAGTGACTCGTCAGAGAGAAGCGCATCAAGCTCTTTCTTCGACTCGGCAAAGCGCTCCTTGTCAAACGCATCCACCAGATACACCACGGCATCCACCTATTGGAGGTACAATGAGTATAGGCAGGTTAACTTTGTGCCAATTCTATGTCAACGAGTAATGGAACTTAAGTTACAATTGTGTGTTTGGTTATGATTATTTACGAGTGCTATTAGATGTACTATATGGGTGCCTATGTATTGGAGGCCATTAACAATCCGATAATCAATTTAAAACTCAAAACCCAATGCAACCTTTCCTTATTTTGCCAAATGGATACCCATAACAAACGGAAATCAATTTAAAACTTAACCTAATTGGCACGAATACAGAAAAAGGGCAATCTGAGACGAAATTAACCCAAACACATAAATAGACCAACTCAACACCCAACCAGATTTTTTGGACCTAATAAGATGTTAGTTCAGGTTAATTACCTTAATTTTCTGCTTTATTTCCTTTTTTTTGGCGATTAATCTAGGAAATCTACACTTTTCATATCAATATTAGTATGTAGAAGATTGAATTAAAAAAAATAATACATAGTGCTGGCATATTTATATCAGCACGTCACCAGACTGGCACACCAATAAAGAGGGTCAGATGAACTCATTTTGCAGATGCATCTCTAACATCAGTTCGTTTTGATTATAAACCTAAACTAAACATACAAGAGTCTGGCTACCATGACATCAGTGGTATTTGCCACCAACTCAACAATTATCGGATAGGCTTCAGACGATGAATCCAAACTGTTGAAACCAATCTACTTTATGAATGATGTGTTTCCATGCAAAATTTATAATTTTTCGAATTATTTTAGTACCAAGTTAAGCGGTAAACATGATAAAAAATGAATGCATTAAAATTAACTTAAATAAACTTCCACATTTGACCACTTGTAATTTTTTCATGTAAACGCACACTCATGAAGTAGATTGGTTTGAACGATTTGGATTTGTCATTTGAAGTCAATTCGATAGGTTTGGATTCGGTGGTATTTTGGCTGAAATACCACCAATGTCATGGTAGCCAGACTCAACATACAGATAAAAATAAACATGAAATAAAACGGAAGCATTACATGAGATGGAACCCATAGAAATCTTTTGAAAAAAATGAAGCAAAGTAAAACAGCTGATAGCTTTGCAAAAAAACTTGATGAACTCAGGGAGCAAAGAGGTAATCCGTAATCATAGGGGAAAAAATAAATGAATGAACTCATGTACAACTACTTATAACATGTGTATGCAAAGCAGGCATCACGCACAATTACATCAGTCATTAAGTAGTGGTCAAATCATAGTAACAGGAATAATATCCATCAAACTAAAACTGTCATGATTTGGATGAATTTTCAAAATCCTGATATGGTCCACAAATACTTCCTAAAGAAGCAACAGTCACATAGCATTTATGAAGGCACACAAAAGCTTAAGAAAAATGAAACTAAGGCCAGGAAGCAACATGTAACTCGGTGTCGGGACAAGCATTTCCATCATAAAATGATAGGCTCTACCCACCAAAAAACAATATTTTCAATTTTAGATTATTAGCCATTTTGTCCAGACTCAAGAGAACAGGGACAAACTGATTACCAAAATTCTTTCCAAACTAGTGCATCCTATAAGATCTTGAATTTATGTTATATGACTGTATTTGCATATCAAAACATTTTTTTGTCAGTGACGTCATCAAACAATTATAGACTTAAAAGATTTAAGAACCTCAAGTTGTGGAATTCAAAACGCACATGTAAGTGCACTCAAACCAGCGAAACAGTTTGTGCATCTAGGGTGTGTTCGTGAGTTGATAACAGAGGGGTGAGAGCAGAGGTAGGGAGGGGAATGGAAAGAAACTTCTCCATTTACCCTCATTCTCAAGTTCAAATTTGTTCAAATTACACCTCGTCAAAGACATAGAGTGTAACACATCCCCTTCATACCACCGCCCCCCATCTTTCATTTCCTTCTCCTCAAGACTAGTCAGCACACCAATAAGGAAAAAAAACTTTATAATGGCAATTCTAAACATTAGGCAAATGCTTCATTGATATAAAATACTCGTACACTATCAAATTCAACATTGGGAAACACAGCTAATTAAGCACAAACAGAATTTCAGACAGTGGGAAAGGATTTAAACCTTGGCATAATAATCCTTCCAGACACGGCGTGCAATTGAATGGCCACCTAGATCAAAAGCCTTGAACTTGATTTTGCCGATGCTCAGCTCCTCCGAGGTAGGATGCTGTGTTGGCTGGTGCTGGACCAATCTCTGCACACACGAATCAATTTCATTATCAAAGGAAGAAACGCTAATCCACAAAAAATTAACGAGGGAAAATAACTATGAGTACCTCGTCTTTGAGCATGTGAAGAAGAGTTGTTTTCCCGGCGTTGTCGAGACCGAGAAAAAGAATCTTGGCCTCCTTCTGCCAGAGTCCGAGCGACGCCAAGACGCCATAGAACCAATCTACGAGAAACATTCTTCTCAGATCCGACCCGATCCGATCCTAACACGATCGAATCCACAAAATTTAGAACGCCGCCGGATCCCGATTAGGTGCCACAAGCGCCTATGGACAGAGAAGGAAGAGAAAGAGAGAGAGAGATAACAGATCTAAAGAAGGGAAGAGATCGATACCCCTTATTCGTGGGATAAAAAGCCACCTACTCGCCTCCTTCAACAATCTCTCTCCTGAGTCCTGACTAGAGGTGCTATCGGGTCGGGTAGGGTCCGGATAATATTATATTCGGACCCGTATTCTAAAAGTGTTCGGGTTCAAATTTCGATCCATATACTTATTTGTTTTAAATCGGGTCGGGTCTGAATCTGAATACCTATCTACTCGTAGATATTTCGGGTACAGTCTTTCGATTTCAGGTAGATATATACTCATTAGAGGTGTTATCGGATCGGGTAGGGTCCGGATACTATTATATTTGGACCCGTACCCTAAAAGTGTTCGGGTTCGAATTTCGATTCATATACTTATTTGTTTCAAATCGGGTCGGGTCTGGATCCGGATACTTATCTATCCGTAGATATTTCGGATCTAGTCTTTCGGTTCCGGGTAGATATATACCCATAACTTGTTTATGGATTATCAGGTCCGGTTCGGATCCGGGGCGAGTCCGGATCCGAAGTGGGTACATGTCGCAACTCACAAGCATTTGAGAAACACTTTACATTTAAATATAATTATAATTTCTTAAACATCTCACATAATATATCATTATAATATAAATTAAAATATGCTCCAAAAAATATTGAAGATGAGATAATTTTAGAAAGTAAAATATTAGAAATGGTGATTTCATTATATGGTTCCAAAAATTCAGAAATAGAATATTAATATCAATTTGTTTCAATCAGCGAAGAGAATAATAAATTTTAATAATCCGTGCAGAAAGGTAGATACATGATAGATAAAGATATCAAGAAATGAATTAATTAGCTTAGAAAATTTATAGGCAAAAGATGAACATGACATTTGATTTCAATAATCTGTGCGAAAAGAGCAATAAATTTCATTCTAACTACAAATGATTGTCTTTTCATAGTTCTTAATATATGTGTTTATATTAAATGATTATAAAGAAATGATATTATCATTTTATCGGGTATTTATACGGATATCGGGTCGGGTTCAATTATGGGTCGGATAACTAAATAAAACTCATATCCTATCCATTACAGTATCGGTTTCAGTTCGGATTCAGGTCGGATATTAAATTATTAATTTTGTAACTATGTTCATAATTTAGCCGATTATATTTTTTAAACCATATTTTATCCAAATTAATCGAATCCGGGTAATCGAGTAAAAGTATCACCTCTATACCCATAACTTGTTTATGGATTATTGGGTCTAGTTCGGATCCGGGGCGGGTCCGAATCCGGAGCGGGTACATGTCGCAACTCACAAGCATTTGAGAAACACTTTATATTTAAATATAATTATAATTTCTTAAACATCTCACATAATATGTCATTACAATATAAATTAAAATATGCTCCAAAATATTGAATGTAAGATAATTTTAGAAAGTAAAATATGAGATATGGTGATTTCATTATATGGTTCCAAAATCCAGAAATAGAATATTAATATCAATTGTTTCAATCAGCAAAGAGAGCAATAAATTTTAATAATCCGTGCAGAAAGGTAGATACATAGTAGATCGAGAGATCAAGAAAGGAATTAATTAGTTTCGAAATTTTATAGGCAAAAGGTGAACATGACATTTGATTTCAATAATCTGTGCGAAAAGAGCAATAAATTTCATTCAAGAAATTAAAAAATACTACAAATAATTGTCTTTACATAGTTATTAATATATGTGTTTATATTAAATAATTATAAATAAATGATATTATCATTTTATCGGGTATTTATACGGATATCGGGTCGGGTTCGGTTATGGGTCAGATATCTAAATCAAACACATCATATCCATTACAGAATCGATTCCAGTTCGGATCCAAGTCATATATTAAATTATTAATTTTGTAACTGTACCCATAATTTAACCAGCTATATTTTTTAAACCATATCCTATCCAAATGAATCGGATCTAGGTTGGTTCCGGTTTGGATCCGGTTCGGTTCCGGATTGGATCCGGGTAATTGTATAACAGTAGCACGTCTAGTCTTGACAGAGGAAAATTGGAATTCAGCAATTTTACAAACTGCCACCGGGCACCGGTTTTGAAAATCTTCAAAAAATCTAAAGAGCGGCTCTTAAACAGCCCGTTTAGGCGTTTACTTATTATCTCATCGGAGAGAATTCTTTATCTCTGAGGTAAGACAATATTTATGTTTAAATCCGGACCGTCCGTTTAGAATCCAGTTAACTCGGTCCTAAGAGAAATACACTGGATTTTTTTAATATTCGTGCGGATGCTGATTGGACGGTCCGGATCCAAACAGAAATATTATGTTGCCTTAGGTGATCCCAGCTTATTAATCCGTGTTTTTCTCTTTTTTGAATGAAATACTGACAAAGTAATTTTGACTTCACTCAGCGCACGGTCAATAAAAACAAAATATAAAAATATATAATTAATATGTTGTGTGAAGTCAAAATAACTCGGTTGATATCTTTATTTTTTTTTAGATTCACTCAAACGAAATAATTTTACGTTCCCCTTCAAAGTTTATTATACCTTTGGAACGGATACTTATATACTAAATAGATGTAATAATTATGAGATACTAAGTAGATGTTAATAATTATATAATTAAATATCTACTACAGGTTAAAATTCAGTAATCCACCAATTCTCAAATTTGGCATTTGGAATTCTTTTGAGAAAATAATGCTAATGTGTGTAATGTCATCTCTCCTCTAAAAAAATAGACAAATCCACAAAAAAAATATGTTATTTTAAAAAAAAATATCCTATTTTTTCATTAAAATGAAAGTTAATGCCCGATATACCCATCTATACTTCCAAAAGTGCTATGTTATCATTACTTAAACATGGTATATAATTATGGCAAATTATTCTATGGACATAAGGACCTATTTGTACAATGAATATATTTTCATTTTCAAAGTTCAAACAGTTGATCCGACCGTTCAACATTATCTCCATATTAAAATGTACTTGGAGGTCGAATTTTACATTTTTTTGAATTTTTACTATTTATTAAGTATTTTACAAAATTCAATGATCTGAATTTGACTAGTTTTTGTAAAATACTTAATAAATAGTAAACAAATTCAAAAAAATGTAAAATTTGACCTCCAAGTACATTTTAATATGGAGGTCGGATCGACTGTTTGAACTTTGAAATTGAAAATATGTTCATTTTACAAATAAGTCCTTATGTCCATAGAAGCATTACTCATTATATAATTATACATGTACAAAAAAATATTATAATTTATTTTTATATGAATTAATAACTTGAAAAAAATCAACGTCCAGAATTTATCCATATCAATACATTTTTGCACGCTCTTGATACTGATCAAAACAAAATCAAATTGTCGTAATTTTTTATATGTACATAGAGAAAATGATATAGAATAAATCTAATGATTTCATTTTAATATTTGAGTTTTAATTTTAAGTTATTAGCGTGTCAAAAATAGAGATATAATAAAAGGCACAAAAAATAAAAGTATTTGAACCATTTTCTACATAATATAAACATGAATTTACGCTGTTAATTAATACCCTTGCACATAGCTAGTTATATCTTTATTTAGAATTTGCATAATATTGGAACAATAAATTAGTTTTATTAACAACACTACTTTCTTAGGAACAAACCTGTTACTTGTTGACACATACATTTTTTTTTTTTAAATAAAAACTAAGACTGTAAAGATTGATAAATCAAATTGTTTACTCCATTACATAAACCGAAAATAATAAACAAAATATGCATAGCATAAAATGCAACATTTACTTAAAATAGTTGCAATTTTTTTCCAAACTACTTTAGATCCTTCGACTCAAAGACAAAGATCCTTTTTTTAATTTCTTTGTGTGTGTGTTGAGCACAAAAATGCGGAAGCAAATTTGCTGAAATTCTTGATCGGATTTCAAGACTCTGTGATCCCTCTCTCGTTCTCTCTCTCTCTCTCTCTCTCTCTCTCCTCAAAAGAGTGAGAAGAGAGAAAAAGGAGAGAGGAGAGAGGAGAGAGAGGATCACAGGTCCTGAAATATAGTGAAGAATTTCAACCGATTTGAATTTCAAAAATTCTAGTAATATTTACTTTTCTTTAGATTTTCACATTGTATCTGGGAGTGAAGTTTGTATATGGACCAAATTGAAATCTTATTTTAGTTTGATCTAAGAGAATTATCTTATATTAGTTATGTTGAGAATCGGGTGGCTCTTAATTAAGAATTAAAATAGTCAACGGGTAGGATATTATCCGATCGAATCTGAATCCTTATTTAAAAATTAGATATGGATATCTGATATCTGAATATCCGTATGAATAGTGGTACAGATATAGTTTTGAATTTTAATTATCCGTATCTAAATAATAGATATATACTATATAATATAATATATATTATGAAAAAATTTATGTATATATTTACGGATATTCGATATTTGATTCATATCAGTATGTATCCGTCTACTATCCGATTTGTATCCGTATTCGGAAAAAAAAATATAGATATAATTTTACCACTATCTGATCCGTATCCGATCCGTTTTCACCCCTTTTCATACCATCATAATAATCATAGTTTATTATAATAATATTTTATGAGTAGAACTAGGGTGTTCCTAAGCTCACCAAGCTTCTCGTGAGCTCAACTCTAAAACCTATCGAATTGACTTCAAATGACATTTTCAAACCGTTAGATGTTCAATCTATAATAAAATGTGCTTGGAGACCAAATTTTACATTTTTTGGAATTTTTTACTATTTATTAAGCCGGTTTGAAAACCGCTGTTTTTATTAAAATTCTACACCATTGAAAAGCAGCGGTTTTCAAACCGGCTTAATAAATAGTAAAAAAATTCCAAAAAATATAAAATTTGGTCTCCAAGCACATTTTAATATAGATTGAACATCTAACGGTTTAGAAATGTCGTTTGAAGTCAATTTGATAGGTTTTAAAGTTGAGCTCAGAGAGGCCTCGGTGAGCTTAGGATTTAGGAACACCCTAGTTCTACTCATATTTTATTACTTATTACCACTGTCAGTCTGTCATCATCTTCATCTCCATTATATTGATGATGCTATTGTTTTTTTTTTTTTGGGGGGGGGGGGGGGGGGGGGGAAACAATAAAGATCATACCCTTTTTTATATAAACCATTTAGCCTAAATCAGTTACATGCGGCAGGATTTCAGATCGATGCTGTTACTAACTTTAGAATATATTTTTAAAACTAGGGGCAATTTCAGGAATACCCCTCAAAAACTTCAAAATTACGTACCCCTTCTAAAGTTTGAAATTACATATTTCCTATCTAAATTTCAAAAACTCACAAATTTACCCATTTTATTGTCTTTTATATTAAAACTCATTCTTCATTTATAAAATACCTATTTTACCCTTTATTAAAAACATAAAACGTCCATCATACTCAATATGAATCCGAAGGGTTCCTCTACTTTTCGAACTGCTTTAAGATCTGTGCACACTATATCAGCACGAATCTTGAAGCGAACACACAAATCTTGAAGCGAACACACAAATATTGAAGCGATATACACGGATCTTAATGCGATGCGTCCGGATCGAAATTGCTTTAAAATTTGTGCACACTATATCAACACGAATCTTAAAGCCAACATGTACATATTTTGAAGCTACACGCATAGACCTTAATGCGATGCGTGTGGATCGGACAGTAGAGGAACTCTTCGTATTCAAATTTGAGTCCGATGGACCTTTTATGCTTTTAATAAAGGGTAAAATGGTTATTTTATAAATTTAGAATGACTTTTAATATAAAAAAAATAATAAAATGGATAAATGTGTGAGTTTTTGAAGTTTAGAGGTAGAAATACGTAAGTTCAAAGTTTAGAGGGGAAAATACGTAATTTTAAAGTTTTTGAGGGTATACGTGAAATTTCCCCTTAAAACTATGATAAGTAATAATGATACAAATTAAATTTATTGCTGCGGATGATGAAGCAATGTATTCAGGGGAAGAATTAGAAGTTTCGTTAGGGGATCAAAAAATAACAAATTAGATTTAAATAGTTTATCATGTTCAAATTTGTCAGCTCGGAGGAGCCGTGATTAAAATATATATCATGAGAGAATCGATCTTTTTAAAAATGATAATGCAGATTTGAAACCGCTAAATTATTCAGCTTAGTAATTCAAATTGTCATTTGCTAAGAAAATTTAGAAACATTAGTCAACAGTCATCGATCGTGCAAAACCTTTTTCTTTGTCAAATTTCAACAGCTGGAAGCGGCTGAAAAGTGAATTAATTTGACGGAAAATATCTAAATTTGTATAGGAATTAGGAAGCCCGCCCCCTTTATATGTAAAGTCACCGCAACCAAACACAAATACGTCCGACCAACAACCGAAATTTTTTTAGTTACCGCAGCAAAAAAATCAAATTAAACGAATACTACTCTTTTTCTTTTTTTTTCAATCCTACCACCCACGCGGACTCAGTTTGCGCATCAAAAGAGTTGGTGCGCGGACTGAGTCCGCGCACTAAGTTGGTTCTAAGCTGGCACACCAAATTAATTATTTTATTAATTTTTTTAGTGCGCAAACTGGATTAGTGCACCAATTTTATTTTTTTTAGTTGGCGCACCAAAATTTTGCGTGGTTGATTCAGAACAGACTACAATCCGCCAAACCAGTTTGCGCACCGCGCTATCTTGGTGCGCAAACCCGGTCCGCGTGGGTGGTAGGATTGAAATTACGCTGGAGAAGGTGATAATCATTTAATTTTGTTTTTTACTGTGGTAACTAAAAAAATTTCGGGACCAACAAAGTCACAACAGGCAATTTAATTACAAAAAATAAAAAATAACAATTTAGCCTTTTATTCATAAATTAGTTAAGATCGAAAAGGAAAATAAAATTATATACATTCAAACTAATATCAATTTTTTTTTTCGCTATTATGAGTTTATTTACTAAACAACCTTCTAACATAATATTGTAACAATATTAACAACTCTAATATATATTATATAAGAGCCATTAATTGGAAGAGGAAACAGAACCGGCGCCGGAGCCGGAAGAGGTGGTGGGCCATGGGGTCATGTCCATGGGGTAACTACCTAAAACCCGAAGAAACGACGTGAACTCCTGTATCTCCTTCAGCGCATTTTGCGCCCGAACATCGGCCATTGATGCTTGAAAGTCGAGATAGAACATGTACTCAAAGTGCTTGGCCGTACCGAAGTTGGTATCGTCAACCATCCTGATCGGGCTGTACCGGTGTGGCCGGCTTTCTATCTTGCTCAAACTGATATCTCTGAATGCAAAAGCTGATAACACCTTGAACAGAATAGAGGTTCCTTCCTTCTCGTGTGCGAAAACAATACTGGTTTTGAATGGTCGGTCCATACGCGGAATCACTGGTTCCCGTGCCAGCATCAGAAATCGGGTAACATTTCTCGGGTCATCCTGAATGTCTTCGTCCATTATTTGTAACCCGTACAGCTCTGCGGCACGTGCCGATGCAATAACTGCCGTGTCACGGAGCCCTTTGGTTGCCACGTATTCAGCGGCGGCGGCCGTGTCATCGAAAGATTCAAGCACGACGTTTAGGCCGAGAGCGGTAATGGTGTGCTCGCACTGTGCCAGCGCTTGCGGGTGGCTGATGACACGTGTCAGGCAATCCTTACGCACACCGGGAAGGGTAAGAAGGCAGTGGTGCACCGATGTTTGGATCTCACCAACTATGTGAAGTCGGTGGCGAAGAAGGAGGTCATAGTTGCGGTGAATACTGCCACCGAGGGAATTCTCCACGGGAAGGACAGCACGATCAGCAAGCCAAAGCTCAACGGCTCTAAAGGCGACATCAAACTGGTCACACGGGACCCCATCACAATTCGGATAGGCCGTGGTAGCAGCTCCTTCGCTGTATGCACCTGGCATGCCCTGGTACGCCACGCGTAGCTGTGAACCATTAGTAGGAGAAGGAAAGAGATCGGAGATTGTATTACTTAGAGGCCGAGGGAGGTTAGAGACCGGGGCCAGGCCTAAAGATGGTAAGGATGATTTGTCTCTGTTGGATGATGACGGCATTACCGGTAATAATTCAAGGTGTTTGTTACTATCCTGTGATTGTAACTGGTGATTGCCGGAGAGGATGGCACAGGAGGTTTGCCAATCGTTACGGGAGAAGCCCGAAGGGAAGATGCCGGGCTTGCCGGTATAGGTGGATTGGTTGGTGCAACATGTTCGCATGGTGTTTGGTCGGCTTCTGGTCAGGTAGATCCGCTGGCACGGGTCGGCCAATGCGGGTGATGATGGAAGCATGGCCATGGATGATGGAGGCAAAGAGAAGCAATATGCTTGATTATATATTTTGATGTCTTTTGTTTTGGTTTTCACTGAGAAGAGAGCTTGCTATTTTAAGCTAAAGAACAATTGTAAGGGGCAGGGGACCCTCTTATATAGTTATATGCTCTGCTGACTGCTGACTGCTGGCCGAGACCAACCCATTCAGAATTTCTCTATAATAAAACAAAATTCAAGGTCAAAGGTTTTTCATCTATAACCTCTATAAAACGTAAATTCATAAAAATATACCTAGAGATTAAATTTTTTGTAGATAGATAGAAATTTACTTAAATCTAAAAAATTTAGACCATCATAAATTTTTAGCTATCTAAAAAATATAGTAAAATAATAAATTAAAAAATGAAAAATTTGATCTACATTTTCATATGAAGATCATATTTAGCAGTTCGAATCAACTATTTGAACAATAGAAATAAAGATCATTTGGTTAAAAACATCCTGATTTGATAACTTTTAATTTATAAGTACCCAGAATTTACAGAACAGTTACATTTTTTTTTTAATGACAAAGGTACAAGTACTGTTTCAGTCATTCCCAAAATCCCAATTATAATATCAAATTTTGATCATCGGAAGGAATTTGCAATAACTACCAATTAAGTTTGAGAGTACGGGGGATTTTTCTTTAAATTATAATTAAAAAGAAATCTTCAAATAAAAAGTGCATCGGTTTTGAGTTAATGTATCTCGACAGTCTGTTCAGGATTCGAGCCAATCCCGCCCGAGATAAAATGCACGGAACATCTTTAATATTTGTGTCAACACTTATTGGACGGTCCGAATTGTTTATGTATTAACTCAAAAGTTAAGTTAATGCAGAGGATACGAATTCCCGAACCAATGGTTCGGTGGACCCCTGGATAGAATTTTCTGTAGCAGGTGATTTAACCAGGTGGAGAAATTAAGGATCCGTATCCTCCCGAGTACCTGATTGAAGACAATTGCGATCGGACGGTTTTTTTAAATGGCACGAATCTCAAAACAAACCCCCTACAGTCTCCATAGGCACCGGATTGAGTTTGGCCCAAATAAGATTAATCTAGGCCGTCCAATCATAATTATCTTCAATCAGATACCCGGGAGGATACGGATCCAGAAATTAATTTCCTGCCTCCATCGAACAGTTGCTTCGGTGAGTTGTTTTTTTTTTAAATTCAACAAACCTCCCCTTGAAGAATTTTGTAATAACTTTTTTTATTTGAAGAATTTTGTTTAATTCTAATTTTAAAAAAGAATCGGGTATGGATGCTATTATTACAGCCTCCCCTCGCAATTCTTAAATTCTAAAATATTGACTCCTTGGGAATAAAAAGATTCAGAGTTCAGACTGAGAACAGGACTTCAAGAGCATACTTGCTGCTTCCTACATGCTTAGTCTTACTACACATTTATGGTGCCAAACTCATGTTGATTAGTGCAATTATAATATTATTCTCAAATATTTTTTTACAAGTAGCTCGCCACTGGTTTCCATGCATTTTCTCTGTAATTAACACTTACAAAAGAAGAGTTGGAACTTGTGGATATATTGATGAACTAAATAGAGGTCAAGATTTTGTCAAATGGTTATTAGCAATAGCATTGCCTTTTTTTTTTTTCCATTATACTTATTCTAGTATGCATGTTGCTTTACGTGTTCTCTCTCTTCACCAAAGAGAGATGAGGTAGGAGCATTTTAAAAATAAGTTTCAAATTCGGTTAAACGATATTTAAATGCATCATAAAATAGAAGATTGTCAGGGGCGGACTCAGATGGTGGGGGGCAGCTGTTCTCCTGAATTTTGAGTTTTAGTGGAGATTTATCGGTCCCGACCGACTTTGTCTCCTCTGGATTTTTTTTTCTGCTCCCCTCTGGACGTTTGATTTGTAATTCGGATTAAATTTAGGGTTAAAATTAAAATAAATTTGTTGAATTTTGATTAGTAATTAGAATTATAAGTTAGAATATCAGAAATTACAAGTCAAAGCATTGAAAAATATAAGTTAAAATATTGTTTTTTATCGAGTACCCAATTGGTTAATGAATTTAACGAGTGGGTATTTAAACCCGATTCGATATTTTTTTGCTCCCCTGACGAAAATCCTGGATCCGCCCCTGAAGATTGTAGTTAAATTTTCCATTTTGAAAGAACAATTTCGCATTTTTTAGAATAGGTCGATAAGATGAGTAGAACTAGGGTGTGATGTGCTCACCAAACTCTTTGGTGAGCACAACTCTATAATCTATTGGATTCACTTCAAACGAGATAAATCCAAACTGTTGAAACCGATGTATTTTACGAATGATGCGTGTACATGCAAAATTTTGAATTTTTTGAATTCATTTAGTCTCAAGTCAATTGATCAAAATTTTGAATTTTTTGAAGCATTAAAACAACTTCATTTTGGATCATTCATTTTTCATCAATTTTGACCACTTGACTTGAGACTAAATGAATTCAAAAAATTCGAAATTTTGCATGTACGCGCATCACTCGTAAAGTACATCGGTTTCAACGGTTAGATTCATCTCGTTTGAAGTGAATCCGATAGTTTATGTAGAGTTGTGCTCACCAAAGAGTTTGGTGAGCACATCACACCCTAGTTCTACTCCGATAAGATTTTATTATTGTGATATGTTCTTTTACATTTTTCATAAAAAAAAAACTTTCGTTAAAAATTACATGTTTGCTAGTACACGTATGGGCATTTTTTGCTCTTACTTTTTTTTTTTACAAAAGATATAAACATGTCCGTTTCATTAGAAAATTAGAGAAAGTGAAATTGTATTTAAAATTTTCCAGTCAAATTTTTGCTTTTTACACTTTGGTCCCTCCTTTATTTCTCTAAGAGCCAATTTTATATTATATGGAAATAGTAGAATTGAGGAATTGATCTTTGAATTTCAAAAGATGAAATTGACTCATTTTTCAATATCTTTCACTATTTTACTTTTTCACCATCAACCGAATACGACCAAAATAGTACGAAATAAAAATCTACTACAAATTTCATTTTTCTTTTATTCTTTCACTATTTCACGTGTTGCCAAACAAATTTTGACACAACATACAACTTCTAACAAACAATTGTACCATAAACCAATAAATATCACAAGTCCTATTCTCAGGTCACAGTTTTGCTCTTAATTATAAACTTTCAATTTTCTGTTTAATTAGCAACACGATTTAGCAAATTGTTTCAGCACATATAGTGACAACTTAATTGTTCGAGAAAGGTTCGGCGAGGTCAAAAATTCGTGATTCGGGAATAATTCGGGTATAATTCGGGAATGATTCGGAATAATCCGGATCAGAGATCTCAGTCCTACAAGGAAGCAAAAAAAAAAATATTCTGGAAAAAATTCGGAAAAAATTCGCGAATAATTCGGAAAATTCGGAAAATTCGGAAAAAGTTCGTAAAATTCGCGAATTATTCGGGTATAATTCGGTCAAAGTTTGGTCAACCAAATAATTCGGCGTTCGGTTCGGCATCACCAAAAAAACAAATTATTCGGGTATAATTCGGATATAATTCGCGAATCTTGTCACTATGTCAGCACAAAGATGATTAGTGTGTTGCCACACCAGATCCCAATGCCACACCAGATCATGGGCTGTGACTTTGTGTGTGTGGTAGGTGCGGAGAGAGGGGGGTTGTTAGGTGCACAAGGTCAAGTTAATAGCTGGTAGGTCTAATACACTAACGAAGTAATTAAGCAACAAATATATCTACCTACCTTGTTTTGTTGACCTTAGTCCTGACCGTCTTTTTTTCTATTTAATTTTCTTATAACTTGTTACAAACGGCAGCAGAAAATATCATCACCAGCCGATCACAAAACACATTTTTTAATATTTGTTGTAATATTTTACTGAGATAGGGACCGCTGGATAAAAAATTATTCTGTAATTTCATATTATGAAGAGATTAATAGTATTTTTTTTTTTATAAAAAAATAAAAAAATTAAATGACAAAACTAAAATTATTTAATTTATAGGAGGTACTTAGATATCTTCATAATAATTTATGAGTTAGTGTATTTTATTGTTGGGATGGACCCTACAAATTTACAAAATATATTTGGTGTTTTAGGAATATGATTTAATTAATTCTCTATACATTGGAAACTGATAGCTTTTTTCATGTGTATATTAAAATTATTTAGAGGAGGGCTCAAATGCCTCATTGTTTCATGCCCCAATTGTACCCCAACATTTTTATCTTCGATTTCAAAGTTCAAACAAAAGATCTGAACCGCTCAACATGATATTCACATTAAAATGTGCTTAGAGATGACATTTTATCTTTTTTGGAATCTTTTTACTATTTTTTAAGATAGGAACAAAATCATTGTTTTTCAGAAAATTGTGGACCATCTAAAAGTAGTGATTTTGTACATATCTTAAAAAAAGAAAACAAAATTTGATCTCTAAGCACATTTTAGCGTAGATATCATGTTGAGCGGTTCAGATCTTTTGTTTGAACTTTGAAATCAAAGATAAAGATATTGGAGTACAATTGGGGCATGAAGCAATGGAACATTTGAGTCCTCCTCAATTATTTAATATTCTTAAATTTAATTAAATAGTTTTATGCCTTATATCCATCATTTTCAAATTCCTTATCATTATTCTTTTATTTGCCACTTCTTCACGGAAATATATGATTTTTGTATGACACGTTTAGTATATGTGTACTTTATAATATCAAGAGATAAGCAAGTCTTTATCGGAAGTTAATGTACACATAAATTATGAATGAGTAATGATAGAGAGGGGGATAGTTTTGAATGATCTATCATGAAAGTGTTATTCTCAATTCTTATTTAATATAATGGAAAAATGTTTTCGTGTGATCTACACGTTTGAATGATGCTGCATATCACTTGTACAATATATATAAAAAACAATTAACAAAAAGCAATATCATATAAATCTAAATTTATTTATTGATTAGAAAAATCTAATAAATACATATTATACTAATTATATTTATAAATTTGTACATATTTCTGAATTTTATAATGAGATATTAGAGAAAATCATCCAATATAATTGATGTTTTCAATCTTATTCAGCTCTATCCTTGTATATAGTGAAATAAAGAGTAAGATGTACATTAATGTTTTTGGTAATTAGCTGGAATGGTTCTACTTGTGTTTAACTTTCCGAACTAGCTAGTGTGCATGTCAGCATTATAAGTTAAACAACTGTTATTAGCATTATGAGTTTTACTATCTTAAATTTTGAATTAATCATTATAATTTTTATATTAAATGATACCTTCCACTATTTATTTATTTTTAGTGCAAATTTAAATGAGATTAATAGTATATTTACATTATATATAATTAGAGTTGTTTCTTATATTTGTCTCTATAGATTTTTATATTTATATTTATATTTTTAATATAAAAATATTTATCAAAAGATAAATAACATAGTTGTGACATCCTTTTAAAATTGAACTTGTTTTGCTCGTAAAGACAAGATGAATATTTTAAAAATAGATTTAACTTAATTTAAAATCTAAAACTAAGTATGCATATTTCAAAAAAGAAAAATCATGATTTCCTAAAATTTATGTTGATTTATAATTTTTATAGAGATTAATATGCTAATACGGAATTAGTATTTTGTTATATGAGATTGAGTAATGAATCTGCCTTTTGAATTTTTCATTGCCTAATTAAAAAAAAGATGTAATTATCATAAATAATATTCAGTATTCGTCAAAACTTCTTCATTAATTATTTACTTGTTAAATGCTTAAAGTTGATCATATTTTATCTAAGCTCACTTCTCTTATTATCTTTTCATTTACTATTTTAACCATATTAATATTATTTAAAATAATAAATAATCATTATATTAAATATTGATTTGATTATTAAAATCATAGAAATATCCACCCTTAAATATTTTTTTTTCTCTTACCACTTTTTAGATTGAAAATCATATCTATACTTTGTGCTTCTATATTTGAATTTTAAGAAAATTATTCATATATATATATGGTTGGAAAAGATCTGAGACAAAGATTTCTTAATAGCCTCAGAATCAGAAAAATTTGGATAATTTAATTATAAATGTCTTTTTATGTACTTTGTTTTAAACAATTTTGAATTTTCCTTCCGCTGACGCAATGGCAATGAAAAATTAGAGCAATTGATGGAATCAAAAGATTATAACCCTCATTTATGAGATTTTCTAACGCAACCTATCAATTGTATTTAATTATGAGATAACTAATTGAATGATTAGGAGAGTCATAACCTCCCCTTTAGAGTCGACAACGTTATCAATTTGCAGCATGGCCCTTGAGGTTTTGCCAAATGCAATTTTTTTCTTGTTTGCTATAACCTCGAATAGAGACGGGAGTGAGTCTAAAGTCAAGCCAGAATTGCTTAGTCACTATTTTAAATTTTTTAAATAAATATATTAAATTTTAATTAATGTTTTTTTAGAAAAAAATTTCAATAATACAGTGAGTCCTCTCATAAAATATTAAATGTATATTTATAATGAGGAGGGATCCAATTACACCTTTTTTGGTGACACATCATGACACGTTTTTTTTATAGGTCAATTTTGTAATTTCAAAATCCAAACAGTCGATTCGAACCATTCAACATGATCACCATATTAAAATGTGATTGGAGATCAAATTTTACATTTTTTTGAATTTTTTTACTATTTATTAAGATGGTTACAAAATCGTTGTTTTTCAATGGTCTGAAAACAACGATTTTGTAACCATCTTAATAAATAGTAAAAATATTAAAAAAAATGTAAAATTTGATTTCTAAACACATTTTAATATGGTGATCATGTTGAACGGTTCAGATTGACTGTTTGGACTTTCAAAATAGTAGGTGTCAAAGTGTGTCACAAAAAAAGTGTAATTGGATCTCTCCTTATTTATGATTTAATAGTTAGAATTTCACTTTGTGGTCGATGCTAACAGAAAGGGTAGCAAGACGAGAGGGATCAAATCTTTTTCTTTAGTTTTTTTACTGGACGAAAGGTGTGAAAAGTTATTTTTCATATTTATTTTCTCGAGTTCACACAAATTGCTTCACAGATAATTTTTTTTGTCTGAACTGTAGTACTTACCATAATTTCCTTTCAAAAATGAAGGATTAAAAAAATCATTCTATTGATTGAGGCTTAAAGTACTGAATTTAAATTTCAATTAACCTGTCAAATACAAAATAATTAGGTCGACCTAAGATAAAGTAAGCTCAATATTTTAGGTTGATCTAACATAAGTTATTTATTTACTTATTTAGTCAATGAGATTACCAATTTTTCCTCTGTCGTGCCATCTATTCGGGTCGGAATCCCCTAAAGTAACTTAAAATTTGAGTTTGGATTCGAACAATCCAATCAGAATTCAAGTCAATCCAGTTCTACGGGGCCATTTAAAATTTGTGCAGATTTTGATCGAACGGTCCAGATCCAAACTCAAAGTTTGAGTTACTTTATGGATCTGAATTCCCTCCGATCAATCTCCTTTTCCACCTCTCTCGCATCCTTTGATCCGATTTGCATCCATCATCAACAGCCACCTCCGCGCTCTGCATAGCCGCCTGCTCATGTCTCCAACCCCGACTCCAACGGCTCCATAACTTTTGAATACACACTAGAATTACTCTATATAATAAACATCTCTCAAGAAAATTATAAGATATCTAATCTACTTCAACAAGGAAAATAGAAAGCCATCCTAGCAAATACCTGAGAAAAACTTTCATTTTCTTAAAGAATCGTTACCTCTGGAGATACCTGGTTACTGGTGACCACTTACCAGAGTATAATAATTACCTGCAAGTCATTACAATACAACAAAACACTTATTAGCAGTATCTTCACAATGACCAGAATATAGACAGTCAAATAGCAAAGATCTAACGTAAATAAGCCATTCCCTCACACCCACAAAAGAAATGCACTAAATTACACAACCACTTGCTATACATAAAGTAAGCTTTCTTAGTCTAAACCTGAAGTCACCAAACAAAATCTGTCACTTACTCAGCATGCTTTTTTCTGTTTTTCCGGGAAGAATGAAACAACATGACTAATATACTTATCAATTAAATTAAAATTAAAATTAAATAAATATCCTTTTTAATCGTGAACCTAGTAACAAACCTAAAGAGCTAAGCAATACATCTCAAAAATATACAAGCACCCGCAGCTTTGCAGGAAAAAAAGGAGCCTAACATCTTGCAAATTCTCGCATAAAACCTATATTAAAGGCCAACCCATTTGATCCACCGAAAAAGCTTGCTGATATTGCAAGGCAACTGATAGTCTTTTACAACAGCTGGTTCTCTTCTAGCAGCCTCCGATTTGGACCACACATATACCCCTCGCTCTTGCCGGCTGCCAGGAATGGTGTTATCCAGGACAAATGCAATGATAAATGCAATTACCATGTTGAATGAAAGCAGCGTGTTTAGCACATAGTTTACCTACATTCCAGAAAATGGCAAAAAACATTTTAATCAGATGTTTCACTAAAACGCATGTATAACACACATAGAACGAACATGGTTGCTGTATCCTTTTCGTTATTTTCTATAAGGTAGGGTTAAAATGCTCCATTCTTTTCGAGCCCCAATCATGCCTCACATCCTTATCTCCGAACCGCTCAACATATCTCCATATTAAAATGTGTTTGAAGACCAAATTTTATATTATTGGAACATTTTTTTACTATTTTTTTAGATAGGTACAATATCACTGTTTTTCAGAAGATTTTGTACCATCCAAAAACAGTGATTTTGTACCTATCTAAGAAAATAGTAAAAAAAAATACAAAATTTTATCTTCAAGCACATTTTAATATGAAGATCATGTTGATCGGTTCAGATCGATTATTTGGACTTTGAAAAGGGAGATAAAGGATGTGAGGCACGATGAGTCATGAAAGACACAAGACATTTTAACCCTCCTCTTTTTTAGATACATACAAAATCACTGTTTTTTAGAAGATTCTAACCATCCAAAAACAGTGATTTTGTACCTATATAAAAAAATAGTAAATTTTTTCCTAAATAACATTCTATGTGGTTTAAATTAGAAAGGATTACACAGATGAAACAAAAAAAGCCCAATTAAGTCAGGACATACCCCGGCATATGGCGTGCGAAAAGGACCATGCGAAGCAACAACATATGGTTGGAAGTAGCTAGGAACCGATATATTAGAATTTGGATTCTGACCGTATTGTTGAAAATAAGCAGGTACAGATAAAGAGAAAAACAAGGCCAATCCAACTACAATGCAATTTCTGGAGCTCCCATTTGCACTGTAACGAAGATTCGACAAGCCTAGTGCAGCAAGCATGGCCCACATAAAGCAAAGGAGTGCAGCCACCATAACATCTGGGATCGAAGCTATAAACCCTCCTACTTTACCTGTGCAAGCAGAAGAAATGTATCTGTTATTATCACGTAATAAGAGATGAGTGAGGCTATGGTACTATGCATAGCGCGGATTGGTCCTTACTATGGATCAATATCTTTGTTTTCAAAGTTCAAATAGTCGATCTGAAACGCTCAACAGGATCTCCATGTGAGAATGTAATTGGAGACCGGATTTTACTTCTTTTGCTTTAAATTTACTATTATTTTAGATAGGTTGATATCACTATTTTCGGATGGTCCAGAATTTTTAAATTAGGTGATTTTCTACTTAAAAAAAGTAAAAAAATTCTAAAAAATGTAAAATTTAATCTCCAAGTACATGTTGAATGGTTCGGATCAACTGTTTGGACTTGATATGGATCCATAGTACGGATCGATGTGCGCTTTGCAAAGTACCATAGCCTCACTCATAAGAGATAATATTAAAGAAATAATGAGTGATTCTGAAAACGACTAGGGTTACCAATTAAAGATATCAAGATGAGAAGAATAGCCCCAAACTCAACTGCTCTACGACTGCCCATTTTGGTGACAGCAATGGTGTGCACATTTTCAGTCAGAGTACAGGAGCCAACACCTGTACCCCATAGACCCGCTAAAAGACTCGCTATGCCTTCCATCCCGATACCTCTGCTCACTACCCCAGCTGTCGGAGGTCTTTCTGCTACGAGCAGCGATGATGCGTGATAAGACCCGACCTTTAATATCATAACCAAAGAGTTATTTTTGCTAGAACATACATAATGAATACTAATATTTCATTCATATATTGCCTTACTGATACCCTTCAAGGCTGGCACAGTAGGAGGCAACCAGCTCTTGAACTGAACTCAGTGGTCCAACAGTACATGACTGCACTTTTTGAGCATATATATCTAAGCAAATTCAAGATAGTCGAGCATATATAATAGAGGATTGCTAAGTGCACTCTGAAATATTCATAATTTCATTTGGGTTTGGATTTGGATGTACCAGCACTTAAGCCTGGATCTAAATATAAATTTCCATAGGCATAACACTGCCAGGGACGAGTAAAGAAATACTTTTATGTTTAAAAATTACGAACTCGAAGGACCATTCAATTTGTGACTGGCCCACAATCATCAAGGGTAGTTATTAATTTGAACAGTTCTGATTTTTCTTGGTGATGGGTAGCCTTAACAAGAGATAGACATTAAATTTCAGCCGTATTACTCCGGGAACACCCAGGAGCTTGTTTTATTTTTCCCCATCTCAGCCCCAAAGTTGAACCGCCTTGCTAATGAATTCAGATCCCCTAAAGTAAAAAAATTTAGTTTGGATCCGGACCATCTGATCTGCTCTGGCACGAATATTAAAGGGGCCCCGTGCATTCCACCTCGGGCCGGATTGGCCCAGATTCTGATCGGGCGGTCCGGATCCAAACTAAAAAATTGAGTTACTTTAGGGGATCCGGACCCCTCATTCATTTCCTTTTACATCTCACGTCCAAGAGCACCCTTTCGAAACCAATCATCCCACAACCATTGGCATTCGCTCTATCTCGCCCGATTGAAGATTCCCCATTCCCACTCCCACCACTCTCTATATATCTCTCTCTCGACCCATTAATACATTACGATCTTTAATCTAATAACAAAGGAAATTTTAGGTCGCTAACATTGTTGGCGAGAATGATTTAACACTGCTCCAAGTACAGCATAGCAGGTCTTTCTAGTTTTGTAAAATTCGGAATATTGGTTCCGGAATAAGAAATTTGGCTTTTATTACAAAATATGAAAGGCATCCCTATATTTTGTAAACTTATTCCACAGAAAAGAAAATTCCAGCATGGGTGGAACTACAAGCATAACAAAGAATTTGATGTAACTTAGTCAAGCAAATAAAGGACAACACTTTTGTGTACACTAGGACAAACATGAAAACTGTGAATCACCCACACATGCAAGATCAGCAGCACACAAATAAAGGGTGAAATAATCACTCTTAAAAATGTACAGCATAACTAGAGGGATGATACAAGAAAAGCAAACAAAAGAGGAACATATTTATACGTAGAAACTACGGAAAATGAACTTACAGAATCAACAGAGGCAATAATGGAAATAAGACACATGACCAGAGCCATCTTCCAATTGAAAACAGGGGTGCCCCATTGCAGAGGGTACGGGAATCTGAACCAGGGTGCATCTCTCAAAGCATGAGAAGTATTTGCACGGCAATGCTTCATCCTTGTCACGTGCTTTCTACAGTATTCAGATACATTGTTTGATGCCGGTATATTCACATCACAACCCTTATAACTATATACTCCCGTTTCTGTTAGGAGGAATGCAATTGCCCAAGTTATTCCTAGTCCTAATGGAACCTGCATAATGAAAATATTTCTTAACATAGTACTAGATAACAAGGGCATGTCAAATCTTTTCTTATCTCATTTAATTTAGAAAATGAAAAATGAGTACCGCATAAATTAGAAATACTCGATATCCAAATAGCTTTATCTTCCGAAGATACTGCAGCAATATATGATGCACAACTGGATAAAGTCAGGTAAACTAGAAATGAAAAAAAAAAAATGAAGTAAAAAGCAAGTCTGGAGGCGGAAGCATTGCGAGAATACTTACAAGTGAAAATATGAAAACCAAAAGTATTTGCAAAATCCCTATTTCCAGGCAAGCCCCTACTTGAGTAAAACCATAACTAAAAAAGGAAAGCCCCACTGCCGCAATTGTTGAAGACACCACTATGGGATTAATTAACCTGACAAAACCAGAAGAAGTATAAAAATATATTAGTCCCCAAGGAAGCAAGAGCGTAAGGTTCGGTCTTTGTTTAATTTGGGATCAGTTTCTTCTGACAGGTCAGGATACTAGCTACAGTATACATACATTATCATACAGCAATTTATGGAATACCTCGACCAGGTTATATACAATTCTCTAACAGACATTATGCAAATGACGAGATTTGGTTCGCCAACAGAACATAAATGGTATTTTTTCCAATTTATGTAACCAAAAAAGGTATCAAGAATCAAGCTTTTATTAATCAACAGGTTAATAGACACACAGATTTCAAATACGTAGCAATGCAATTAAGGAACCATGTGTTTTCTTAAATGAAATTCTAAAATTAGAATGAGAATTGGAGAAATAAATTCATTCCAGTTTATGAGGAAATCAATTATGAAGAGAGACAGAAAATTAAGAAAATGGAAGTAATAGATTATAGAGTGCTCCATACTTCAGGAACAATGCCATAACTCCAGTATACCCTATCACAGCTTGAAATGCAGCAGATATAATTAATGCCCCCTGTAGCTCTTTCATTATATGTTTGAAGTTCTGCATGATAAAATTAAATTTTAACAGTTGCTAGAGGGTTTGGAACAAAATGCAACTATAGGTATTTAAGAATATAAATCCAGTTAAAATATTTATTTAAAAAAAAAAGGAATGACATACATACATACATTTTGATTTAGACCTTGGAATTCCGGAGAATTAATTAAAGCAAGTGCAGGAGCGAGATACACAAATGATGGGCCCTGTACCAGCGGCAACCTTGTTCCTAATGAAGTATGCAATAATGTAGTAACACCTGACACAAGAAGAACCGTCGACACCACTGCTGCTCTATCTTCCTGTGTAATATTAAATCATCATCACTACCTCTACTCAATTAATAAATAATACAACTTTCTTAATTGCAGTTAATTAATTGGGTTCATTTATGAAGGCACAAAAACTTACATATGAGCCGCCCATTGCTGGAACTATGACAAGTGGAATCAGAATTAAGGAGCCCAAGATTGAGAGGTAGTGCTGCAACCCGTAATATATGATGGGGACTGAAACAAACAAAGACAAATTAAAGGGAAAGTTACTAAAAGTTAAGAAATTTATGAATGGGAGGTAAGTTAGTTAGTTGTAACACTACATATTTGACTACCAAGTTTTCAAAAAAAAAAAAAAACACTACAAATTTGAACAAGGGTTAGGTTAGGTTAGGTACTCAGGTTACTTTAGAGAGAAAGAGTGAGAGTGACTAACAAAGGCCAGGGGTATCTCTAAGTTGATACTTGACTGCATGAGGGTGACGCTGTGGCAACTCGTCGTGCTCCTCCTCGGCCTCACGCTCGCGTAATCTTGGCAAAGGGGCAGATGAGTCACGCTCTCTTTGTCTGGGCGACGGTTTTCTCTCTTTACTCGTGCTCGTGCCATTTGCACCGCCATTAACTCGATTAGCACTCGCATTTTGATTGGCACCAGCACTGGCGACTGGATTGGCCGGAGGAGTGGGTAAGGCGGCATTGGCGGAAGCGCTAGTGGGGCCGGATTCCAGATCTGGCGTCGATGGGGTTGCATTAGGAGTGGAAATCTGACCTGAGTTGGAAATGGGGGCGTTTTTGAAAGCGGTGCGCTTGGCCCAAGAGAGGGGTTGGGGTTGGGATGGAGCAGGCGGCCAGGGACCAGGACGGGCTGGCCTCGCCATGCGGCCGCTATATGATTTTGCGTTCAAGGTGAGGAAAGAGGAAAAAGGAGCGTCGATCGATGTCTGGGGTTTTGAGCTGCGTTGTGGGAGGGAGAGACGAGTGAGGTGTCAGTGGCAGTGGGCGGGAGCGGAGCCAGCCAATCAGTTTTCGGGTATATATTGATAGAGCAGTTTTCACTTCATGCCGCGCTGTTTTATCTCTATTGTTCGAGCACTGCATGAAGCAAACATTGATCTGTCAATATCTTCACCCCAATCGTTGGACTCGGAATTGATCCGATTGCATTTATCAGCCGTCAGATCAAAACCCAACGGTACAAAGAACTAGATTATTAGTTTCGACTCCGATAGGCGTTGGACACTCGTGTAAACCAACCTTAAGGTGATGAAGAAGGGAACCACGGACTCACGGAGGCACGCCTATGTACTAATAAAGGAAAGTCAGATCTGCTTAAGAATCTATACGTACCGTTATAAGGTATTTTAACTATGCAATGATATAAAGATAACTATGAGTTTATAATTCGATTGCTTAAGAATTTAGTTTGCACCTTTAAGTACAATATTTAATAAGAAGAGTGATATGATTACAACACTTTTGAGTTATTACAAAATTATCACAACTATTTTTTACATTTTCAAAGTTCAAATCGTCAATCTAAACCGTTCAACATAATCTCCACAATAAAATGTGCTTGCAGATCAAATTTTACATTTTTTTTGAATTTTTTTACTATTTATTAAATATTTTACAAAAACTAGTCAAATTCAGATCATTGAATTTTGTACCCATCTTAATAAATAGTAAAAAAATTCAAAAAAAATATAAAATTTGATCTACAAGCACATTTTATTGTGGAGATCATGTTGAACGGTTTTGATCAACGATTTGGACTTTGAAAATGTAAAAAATGGTTGTGGTAACTTTGTGGTAACTCAAAATTGTTGTAATCGGATCCCTCCTCATTTAATAAATTATGTCTAATCTATGGAGAGTACCTTTTTGTAAGATTAAATTTATAAAAAAATTAAATATTTTTATAAAAAAATAGCTAAATAATAAATTAAAAGAGTATCACACCTTATTCTAATTTAAGTCATGTCTAGGACATCTGAATATCTCGAAAAAAAAAATTTAGTTACCACTCTAAATTTTCAAAATTCTGACCTTATTACTGTTTGTTTTGAAATTCATATCTTGACACGTGCGTAGATTGCATCTACGCATTATTTTTGAAGCATGATCTGCGCATCAAAATTATGTTGTTATGTGTAAAAAGAAAAAAAAATTACTAAAATGGTCGCATACTGAGTCTGCACACGTGTCAAGTTTTGAATTTTTTCTAAACAATAATAAGGTCAGAATTTTGATGTTCAGGATCGTAACTAAAAAAAATTTGACTGAATATATGATCCCCAAAAAACTTGAATCACAGATAGACAATGTGAGGAGACCGAGTTAAAATCAATTCGGAACTTATTCACATCACAGAGGTCCGCTTTAAATGCCGCGCCAATTAAAACGAACGTCTGAGATCTCATTGTACACGGTCAGGTATCGCATGAATCTGAATTCCAGTGTGAGAGCCTACTATTTCAATTATTCACGGGCCAACTAAAAGCTGAAGGGCCGTTCGGCAACAATGGATTAAGAGTTTAAGGAACGCTAAGGAACTGATGTTCGGTTGTCTTAATCCGTGAAAACTAAGGAAGTTAAAGAAAGGAGTAGACATGTCTTAAGGTCCGGACAAAAGGAGGTTAAAGGAGGTGATCTTAATATGCGTCAAGAAATTAGAGTTCGGCAGAATTAAGCAACTAAGAAAGCTAATAGAAGCAGATTAAGCTTAAGGAGGTTTAATCTGTTGTTGCCGAACAGTCCCAAAAAAAATACATGAAATCGAAACACATTTTGGGCTGAAAGTATACAATATAATTAGGTCCGATCCGGCCCGTAATAAACTCGTAATGTAATTTCAAATTTTTAATTAGTGATATCTCACTTCTAGCTATTAGGGCAGAAAAAGGATCACTAGCCTATTTTTCAAGTTTTTACTGTATTTAAGTAGAAAAAAAAAGGCCGTGTATAATGTTAAAAAAATGTAAAAAAACGAACTAAAAACTTGGGGAAGGCCTATCATGAAACAAGTAATTAACCTAATGTAAGCATGAGTCTAGAAGCATTGACGCTGCAATTTAAGAAGTTATTTGTAATTATAAATCCTTAATTTTGGATGGTATGTGACGTCAGCAATGAACAGTGCCAACACATCTCTTATCCTTCTGATTTGGTTTTCACGGGAAAGATCCATCTAGAGTGACGCTTCGTTGCATCACCTTCACAACACCGCCTAAAGCCGCTGCGTCTCCCGCGATTTTGCCCAAAAAATCGCCCATATCGCTCCCCACCGCTCGCGAGCCTCCGTCAGATCCCACCTCCCGCTTACATTCCTTCCATAATCGCCACGTTGTCGCCCTCCAGCTACGTGTCGCTCCTCCCGCTCTTCACGCCTTCTCCTCCTATCTTTTGGTCGGCATTTCTTCCTTGGGCTCATCCATTGTCTTCCTCCTACTTACTAGCTGTTGTTAATCTGTTCCACCTAACTGCCCTCACCGCTGTCCTTCTTTCTACCTCCTCGGTCCTCCTCTCCCTCATTCGGTAAGTTCTTCTTCACTGTACCGCTGCACAAGCTCCACCGATTTCAATAGTTGCAAAAATTCTTTGTAATGATTTCAATTGCTACATCTTTCAGCTCCATACTTCACAAATTTCAGCAACATTTCCCACGGAAACTAACTGTGCCAGTATTCCGCACTTCCAACAGATAGAAATATAAAAATTGTCTTCAATTACCAGCACCATCAGCAGGCAGTACCAGTGGGTCAATAATTGCACAACCAATATTGTACTTCTCGGTTGATTTCAAACAAATTGAAAAAAAGACTGACACATTTGTCATTATTGTAGTTTTCATGTCTTGGCATAGAAATTGTACGATATTCATTTCGAAATGGACTTGAAGACCAAATTTTATTTCCCCCAATCTTCTTTCTATTTCTTAGATAATTACAAAAATTACCCCACATGAATCATATCCATGATGCTTTCATTTTCAGCTCAAAGCAACAAATGAGAATGTCGATAGAGCTGTGAGGAAACTTCCTGATCCCAACTTGGTAAGTTACTTTCTTTATTGTTTATTTTTTAAAAGTTGAGAACTTATGACGCACACCGTAACTAAAAAAAAATGGCTTCGCTTCAGAGATCAGATTATTTGTGGGCAACCCGTTCCAAGCCTGTCTTTTTCCACAGCTTCACAAGAAGAATAGTTCTTCTTGGAAGCCATTGGAAGGGTAAAATTTAATGATTTACGACAAGCACTAATCTAATGTTGATGCTCTGATTTTTTTTCTCCACAAAGTAGGGAAAAAACATACCCCACTGTCTCCTACTTATTTCTGCGATAGACTGGTACGTAAAGACAATTCTAATTTTTTTTCCCTTTCGCTTTCCCTCATCGAAAACTGCTGATCTTCTTAGTTCTTCCTGTTACGATTTCTTCCGGCTTTGGTTGCTCAGGATGAACTTCCTTTCTATAACTGAGAAGACTTCCCTAGGTATTAGGTATTCCTTCTTTCTTATGGTTGTTAAGAATTTTTTCATTACTACTCGGTCTTTCCCTGTTATGCTCGGTAAGAACAAATTCTAACTCTGTTTGGTTTTGTTACCAGTATTGCTGCCAATGACAAGCGCTCGACAAATCAAACTTTCCCAAAAAAAAAAGTGGGGGGGTCATATCAAAAGGCAGAATGAGGGTTAATTAAAAAAAATGAGTTGCCATGTCTAGACTTAGACCAAAATGAGGTAAAGGCGATAATGGCATCAGCTAATTGCGGAACTGGTTTAGGGTTTACTGAATTAAAATACACTTTGTTTCCTTTCTAACCATACCACCAATGCCATAAACAAATGTTATAGCAGATTGGGACTCATCCCTTTTAATCTCTCCTTTTTGAATTTTCCTCTGGATGCTCAAATGTACCTATTTTTGTCGTGATTATGCTTAGTGAAAACTACCAAAATGCAAGCTGGAGCTACTGAACAAGCGCCTCAGAAGAGCTGAGAAGATCATAAATGCACTTGAGAGGAGCAGCTTTGCTAAGACTGGACCTCTGTCTCTGGCCCTTCTTGGTACCTGCATGGTTATATGTGATGGAATTCTTGCCCCCTACATTTTCAGGTCGATTGAATCTTTTTTTTTTGGCCTGATGCACTTTAGTAAAACTTAAAGGTATCTATTTTTTTATGATTTTCTCTATGAAATCTACAATAAGAAGTGTCGATTGAAAATGATTGCAATCTTGCCTTTTTTTCATTTCCTTTTTCTCTCTGACATGGATCAGTAATTTCTTCATATTGTTGTCCAATTATTGGGAGCACATAAATAATAACAACTTCAGTTGCAACTTAAAAGATGAAACTTTAAACTTCATCAAGTTAGCAAGTTAATCACCCTAATTAGTTACATTGTTCAAGTTTCAAGTTCCTAACTTCATGGTTTTTTCTACTTCTTTTACTTTTTTTAATGCCAGCACAACAATAGGTGTAAGCTTCATCCAGAGGGAAGCAGTTCATTTCACCCATTTTGACTAGCATTCTGATGTTGTAAATTTGGACATGACCATATGGATAGTGTGTTTTGGCTTGGACTCGCTCTTAAGGTACAATTACGTATTTATCGTGTTGAATGAAGATGATATAAGTTGACAAATTAAAACTTTAGGTGATTGACATAGAGTTATTGGTGACTGCGGATAGTTACTCAGAATGCTGACATACATAAGAGAAGTGTTAGTAAATTGTTATCTCTGAATTTGATTTTATGTGCTGACCTAGACATGTTCAAATTGATCATTCAAGGAGATTAATTCACTAGAATATGCTACAGTAAGTTATTTTACTGACTTCAAATTGTAACCAACACTTAGATTAAGCTTACACCAACATCATCTTGTAGTTTCCTAATTAAGAGTTATTTTGTGAAGTTCTAACAACTAAGAATTAATTAAATTAAGCAATGGGTTAAATTAAGCATTTGTATGCAAATGGTGTTATGAGATGCATTTCTGAAAACTCAGTTTGACAGTTTCTTTATTGTATTTGGTTTAGTGCAATTTTATCACAGTTTACTGAGGAATAGATGAACTGGTACAAGTCATTTCGAAGGTCTGGATTCCAAAAGTCTAATATGAAAAAGGTGTTGTACTAACCTAATTTGGTTTACCTAATTAATTAGTCAAGCATGAAATGTAACTAACCTGATCATCTAGAAGCTATTGATTTTGCGTCACAATTCTTCAATTGTTTTAATCAATTAATCTAGCGAGGTAGTAGTAATCCAAAATTGTAAGTTCAATAAAGTTTCCTTCTGTATAGGTTATTTGATCTACAATTTCAACAACAAAGGAAGGTACAATTTTCATGAAACAGCTGTCTTTCGACTAATATACATAATTGGTGAATTGTACTGTAAAAAATTATATATACTTCAAGCTCAAGAATGAAAGAGGATTTGAAGTTCATGAAAAGGTCGTTTTGGTCATTTCTGTAAGATGAATACCTCCAAAAATCTTAGAACATATGTCTACCCAGTAAAACTCGGGTCAGGATACAAAAAATTAAAAGTTAAATTTGATGTACATATTGCTTCATTACTGTCATATGTAGATGTCGCTTTCCTACTGTTCTATTTTGCAACCAATGCTAATTTTGGCTATAACAACCCCATTGTTGGTAAACCTAACTACTTTTGTGCATTTCTTTGCAATTTCACCACTACCGAGCTCGAAGTTGAACATCAAATTCTTCCGTCCCCATAATGCATTCATCATTTTCTGAAATTGCAGGTATACTGCCACATCATGCTCTACATGGTAGTCTACGGAGAAAAAAAAAATTCTTACATAGATGGCACAACGATGTACATATCAAACTTTGATTGCATGTTTCCCACCCTTCTTTTGTATAGATCATATATTGGCATACGCTTCTTGCAATGTCATCATTTACTTCTATCGCACGCATTTGTCCAGTTACTATCATGACGACAACAACATACCTACAACTGCACAAGTAAGACACCAACAGCAACAACAAAATGGCATCCATTTACTCACGCATTGACGAATAGTAACGGTTGCGGCGTAGCCGCAACATGAAGCACCTAGTGAATTGTTTAATTGACAAAAACAAGTATTGTCTATAGTACAACAAAAAGAAACTCTATTGTACAATAATTTATATTAATTAAAATATGGTTTTTAATTTGTTTAGGGATAAATTTTTTTAATAATATAACTCTGTTATGTTATCTCTTTCTTTTTCCCGATTCACGAAAATAAGGCACGATTATATCTTCTTCCTCTCAATCTTAAATTTTTTGCGCAGTGAGTGGCAGGTTTGATTTGAACGAATAAGAGAGCAGAGATTGGCATGGCCTGCACGGGATTACACGTTGCCTCCCCCACACAACTCTGATTCATGGCTCGTCTCTAATCGGATCGCTGGCATAATTACGCGTTGCCTCATCCGCTTTCTCCTGCATATACTACTTTTGTAGTTCGGTAAATAATCACCGACTTAACATCAGGTTGCCAAGGAGATCAACTAATTTTAACTAAAAAATGATTGTTCGTCAAGATCAAATGTTTAAGGAGCATTATGGAGCTTTGAGTGTTAATTATATTGTATAATACTTCTAAATTGGTTTCCTCCAATATCTATTTTTCGTATATTTTTTTTCAATTGTAAACGTTTGAACTAATAGTTACTCCGTTTAGTTCCACCAAATGAAATTGAATAAGAAATTATAAAGATATAATTATTTCAAAATATTGAAATTCATATAAATAATGTGATATGTCATAGTTATTTTATTTAAATTTCATTACAAGAGTGTGATGTTACTTTCCTCTTTTTTTATATTCCATTTATTTTTTATTTAGAAAGTACAAAGGCGAAGAATAAATTACATACATTAGAAAGTACAAAGATGAAGAGTGAATTAAATAAGTAAAATAATAAACATACTAAGAGATTGTGAAGTGCTAATTAAGTCTCTCTCTTTTTCCTAAGAACTAATTAAAATAATACTTTCCATATTTTAGATAGGTTGTGTAATTCTATTTAGTTTGGAAAATCCTTGTTCAAAATGGGAACAGGTAAAAGCAAACATAAGGTAGCTTCTTTCTTTACAAACTCCTTGAATTCCCTAATTTGAGCCTTCAAAGCCCAAATATATTACTTAGCCCAGGCCACTCCAAGCCCAAAATATTAAGTCAACTTTCTTCTTCTGAAATGAAATTCCAAATTAATACTTACAAAACACTCAAAACAAGGCCTAATTGGATGTAAACATGCCCAGAAATAAACAAAATCCAATTCCAGCTGAACTATACATTGGATTTGTGGGCAAAATACATAATTGATGCATAGGTCTGGAACTGCACTTCTTTTAATGGCCTTAAATAATGCGTGTAAGATAATGCAAAATTGTGATTAATTCTTCCGACCATCATTCGAATGCCGCAACTACTAATCATTAAAATTCTTATTTGGTTGATAAATGATCGAAGGATTTATGACGAGCAAATCCATATGAGTAGGGTTAAAATACTCCATTGATTTTGTGCTCCGTCATGCTCTAACATTATTATCTCTATTTTCAAAGTCTAAATAATCGATCCGAACCGTTCAACATGATCTTCATACTAAAATGTGCTTGAATAACAAATTTTATAATTTTTTTAAAAAAATTACTAATTGTTTAGAGAGTCATGCCCTAACATCATTATCTCTATTTTCAAAGTCTAAATAATCGATCCGAACCGTTCAACATGATCTTCATACTAAAATGTGCTTGAATAACAAATTTTATAATTTTTTTAAAAAAATTACTAATTGTTTAGAGAGTCATGCCCAACATCATTATCTCTATTTTCAAAGTCTAAATAATCGATCCGAACCGTTCAACATGATCTTCATACTAAAATGTGCTTGAATAACAAATTTTTTAAATTTTTTAAAAAAATTTACTAATTGTTTAGAGAGATACAAAATCACTATTTTTAAATGGTCCATAATCTTCTAAAAACATTGATTTTGTACCTATCTTAAAAAATAACAAAAAAATTTCAAAAAAAATATAAAATTTTGTATCCAAACATATTTTAATATGAAGATCATATTTTACGGTTCGGATCAATTATTTAGACTTTGAAAATAGAGATAATTATATTAGAACATGATGGGGCATAAAACCCTACTCACTCTCATATATACCATATAAATTTACCATAGAAAAAAAAGTACCCTGGAATTACTCTTTTCCCAAAAGACCAACTTCTTACTAAGAAGGGAACAATTTTATCATCTGACTTCAAAAAATAGATACAACGCAATCATATGAAATTTTATCAATATATCGCTACAACAGCTGCATATTTTATTAAACATGAATTTTGCCTTTCATGAACAAATTACTTAATATTTCACGAATGATAAATTTATCCAGCCAGTTAACTAATTTCTCAGTCGGCCACTGGAATTAGTTCTACCAGGTAAAGATATTAACAGAGCAGTTTTTTGCTTCATGCAGCGCACAAGTCATATGCAGCGCTGTTCTAGCTTATATTGTTCATGCACTGCATGAAGCAAAAACTGCTCAGTCAAAATCTTTACCCCCTACCACCATAACATTTACTTAAACAGGAGACATGATACAAACCGAATACAAATGTTCTCATCCCTTTACCTTTCAACTTGAACAACAGTTGGTTTGAAATTATAAATCATACAGGGATGTTTATGTACACAAGTGCACCTCTATGAAACCTCATAAACCTAAATTAGCACATCTTAATTTCAAAAGGTAAGCATCATATATATATACAACCTAACAACACAGCAAAAAACAAAGACAAATAGTTTCATAGTAAAGCCAAAAGTAACACAAAAGTACTAAATATAAGATGGCTTTGGCACCTCAACCAGTTAGGTCATTACCACAACCACCAATGTCCATTTTGCCCTTACTCATCGAGACGTACTGTACTTCGAAAACTAAGAGAGAGAACAGATTGGTCAGATACATTTGCAAGGCCTTGCACTACCCGAAAGATGTCAGCTGTATCATCCACATAGTACTTTGCCTTGCTAGGTTTGCGGCCAACTGTGCACGCAAATACCTCTGCCTCAGAAGCAAATGTGGGACCCCCCACCGCAGAGCTGATCACTTCAAACATGTCCTCGTCAGAACGGTCGTCTCCGATGCACAAAACAAAGTCGGGTAGAAGGTCCCTTTCTCTCATTGTTGCAAGAAAACACTCCGCCACTAGCCTCTTGCTCACCCCCTATATACATTAAATAAATGGATGCACAATTAATAGCATAAACAGAATAGAAAAAATAATTACACTCAACATGGTAATTAATATAGAGTGGGCTATGGTAATATGAACATTACACGACGGCCCGCGCTATGGACTCATGTCTCCATTTTTAAAGTTCAAAAGGTCGATCAGAACAGTTCAACATGATCTTCATATAGAAATGTATAGAAATGTACTTGCAGACCAAATTTTACATTTTTTAGAATTTTTTTACTATTTGTTTTAGATAGGTAGAAAATCACTTGATTTAAAAATTCTGGACCATCCAAAAGCAGTGATTTCTACCTATCTATAGTAAAAAAAAAAAAAAACACAAATTTTGGTCTACAAGTACATTCTGATAGGAAGATTACGTTTAACGGTTTGGATCAACTGTTTGAACTTTACAAATGGAAATATGGATCCATAGCACAGGTCAATCCATAATATGCATATTACCATAACCTCACTCATTAATAGATACCATATATAGAATGGAAAACAACATAAGACAAAATACAGTACCTGAGGTTTGACCTCAACACTGTTGAGGCCAGCCTTAACGGATACGGGTTCGTTAGCTAAAACACTGTCCAAATGGCTTAAGAGTTCCTTGGCCTGACACGATCCAAAGTCATGATCGGCATCCTCATAGCACCACACAAGAGCAGTCTCCTTGTCATCTATTGTTGAACCATCAGTTGTCTCTGTGTATAATTTCATCACCGGTTCTGCTATTTGTTTCCAACTACAATCAGCTGCCGGCACACAAGTCTGCCACTCTGCATTCCTGCAAGGCCTGAAAAAGAAAGCAATCATCAATTTAGAAATATAGAAAAATAATAAGAAAAATGAGAAAGAGGGTTTATATGGAAAGAAGAAAGTTTACCTAAAAAAGTAACCGTGCTCTGCAGCTATACCCAAATTCTCACATGAAGAGAACCACTCGCTCAAAGTTCTACGGCTCTTTGCACTCACGAGAAACACAACATTGTTCTTGTCACGACATAAGCTATTCAATATCTCTATTGTTTTTGAATTCGGACTTTTATCAATCGATGCCTGGGGCATCAAAGTCCCATCATAATCCAATAAAATTGCCCTGGTCTTGGCACGTCGGTACGCTGAAACAGTTATCTCTGCTGAGAGTTTTCTGAAATTCGGGTCGAGTGCTACAACCCGAAACTTCAACCCGAATCCAATACCCCAACACCGTCTCCTATCGTGCTCTCTGCATGTCCTTTCCAAATCTTGCAAGAAACTGTTTGCCCAATAACCCACATCATGAGTGCTCACATATCGGTAATGCTTCTCATGCCTCAATTGTTTTTCCGACTCGGCCATCTCAAGTGCCAAATCCATTGCATCTGCAACTGCATCGATGTTCCAAGGATTGACCCGTATAGCACCGCTCAGAGATGGAGAGCACCCGATAAATTCAGACACGACCAAGATACTCTTCTTGGATGCACACTTTTTCAGACCCAAAACCCGGTCTAACCTGTCGTTTCCTTCTCGAGCAATGATGTATTCATACGGGATAAGATTCATTCCATCTCGAACAGCTGTCACCAAGCAACACTCAGCCACTACATAGTATGCCATTCGCTCATAGAATTGCATCGGGCTGTCAATAAGAATCACCGGATCATACCCGGGTTGACCAAAGGCCTCATTTATGCGTTTGACCATAGCATAGCTCTCATTTTGCACTTCAGTCACATCCCTCCCTTTTCCTCTTGCAGGGTTTGCAATCTGGACCAACACAACCTTACCCCGCCACTCGTGATGCTGAGTCAGCAGCTGCTCAAATGCCAATAATTTCAAGCTAATACCTTTAAAGATGTCCATATCATCTACTCCCAGTAACACAATCCGGCCTTGGTCACGAAACTGTTTGATTAACTCCGCTACCTTAATCTCGGTTTCATGCAAATCTAACACCGACCTAAGCTGACCCAAGTGAATCCCAACTGGTAAAATCTTTATACTCACAGTACGGCCATAGTATTCTAACCCTATGTAACCCCTTTTCGATTCATATGTAAGACCAAGCATACGGCTACAACACGACAAGAAATGTCGTGCATAGTCAAATGTATGAAATCCAATAAGATCTGAATTTAATAGGGAGCGCAAGATCTCTTCTCTGACAGGTAGGGTTTTATAGATCTCAGAGGAAGGAAATGGGCTGTGGAGGAAGAACCCTAGCTTGACCCGGTTGAATCGTTTTCTCAAAAATGTAGGCAATACCATTAAATGATAATCATGGACCCAAACAAAATCATCGTCTGGGTTAATCACCTCTAGTATTTTATCAGCAAATATTTTGTTGACTGAGACATATGCTTGCCATAAACCCCGATCGAATCGGCCACCCAAATCAGGAGATAGAGGGAGCATGTAATGGAACAACGGCCAGAGCTGCTGTTTGCAGAAGCCGAGGTAGAATCTCGCTCGAAGGTCGGGTGAGAGGAATGTCGGTACACATTTGAAGCTGTCAAAAAGAACTTGGGACACCTCCTCCTGTTCCGAAATGGGGATTTCTTCGCGGAGGCCACCAACAAAGACAAAATCCATATCAGCATGGTTTTGGTACTTGTGAGTGTCCTTCAATTGCAAGAGAAGAGAGTCTTCATCCCAGGAGAAGCTATATTTCTGTGACTTGGCGTCCCATGATGCGCGAATTGGGAGCTGGTTAGCTACAATAATGGTCCGGTCCCGGGAACAGGAAGAGGAGAGTGAAGCATCATCGTCCGACGATTCGTCGAGGCCAGGAACGATTCCTTGTGTGGTGACAACCCGGGGGATGCGGTGAGGGATACGATTGAAAGATGGAGATGGTGACTCACCAGAGGCAAGCTCTAAAAGGTTTGAATATGACCTCGATACCATTCCTTCCCTTTTGTGATCTGTTCTTCAGTAGAGATCTAGCTCTGGTACAGAGCAAAAGGAAGGAAAGGAGAAAGAGGAAAGTAGGGATGGATCACTGAAGAAAGAAATTCAGATTCAAAACCAATGGAGAAAGTAGGTTTAAACCTGTTACAATGGATGTTGAAGAAGCGGGAAATAGTGGCAACTTCTCAAAAAGCATTGCTCAACTAACCATATAATTAGCTATAGCCATTACTCCACTGATTGTATGTAGATTTTTGTAGAGAGGGTGACTGGTGGAGGAGGAAAGGAAAGAGAGAGAGATCTGCAATCACCCTTGCTATGAGCAGCCACCAGCAAGCAACTTGCGCTTTTTTATTTATTCCATGCCTCAGACCTCAGTAGTTGCTATTACTTAATTCTATGTTTTCTTAATTAATTATTGTAGCGAATTAAAATTCTCCTAATAGGCGTTTTTGCTCTTATCCAATATCTTAGCGAGATATCAGATCTTATATGTTCCCGCATAGAAATCTTATGAGGGTATAATCTGACCGTTACAATATGATCGAACGGTCAATATTTAGACCGCATAATAAATTGGAGTGCGTATAGAGAAAGAACATAAAGAGCTGCCTTAGTTATCCGAAGGACAAAGGGGAGAGACAGGATGAGATCGGACGCGGGTAGGTCCCTCATCTATCCGCCATGTCCAAGTATCTAACACCTCTCCATTTATCATCATGCCGCCAGGAATTTTCAGAGTAAATTAAAGAGCAGGATATATCCGTTTGATAGAAAATTGAGAGAAATAAAACTTTTGCTTACCTACACGCGTCAGAGTCCATAATAGTCCCGTTCTACGTGTCGATGTGAGGAAGCTCCCTGGCACGTGCGTTTACAGCTGTCATTTCACAAAGGCCTCCAAACTCTGACAGATCACTCGGTGGCCTTGGTCTTACGCCTGCTATATAAGCCGAAAAGAGTGTCTTCTCCAAGAGCTTTGTCTTCTTCACACGGAATGTATTTCAGAAATAAATAAATAAAATACAATCTTATATATTTATGAAACTTTTTCTTTCATATGCAAAATAAAATTGAAATAGCAAATAATACGTTTATTGTGAATATATTCATGCCTATAATTTTTTTTAATAAATACTAATTTTCTACAGATTAAGATGTCATATATTTTAAGTAGTATACTATCAATATCAAATCATATTATAGTCATTATAAAATAATAAATTAATTGAGGGTCGTTGTCACTTGTTGTATGGTCTAGGGGCCTCCAAGGCTCCAAGTTTTTACAAGTTCTATTTGTTTATTTTGACAATAAAGTGCTCGATTGATGTCATTGCAAAAGCCGACATTTTTATTAATATTTAAAGTTAAATAGAAATTAATAAAAATATCCAGCTCGGCTTGATTTTGTTAAAAATATTCAAATCGGCAATTTAAAAGCTGGTCTTATTTTTTTCTCAACCAGTCATTCTCAATTTTTTATTTTTTAGAGACAATATGAAGAGAAAGATGCTAAAATCTAATACTAAAAATTCAAATTTTTTTAAAAATATTTGTTAGATTACTTTTTTTGATGTATAATTAGCATATTTATACTAAAATACGATAAATTACTTGAAATTATGTTAATTACGCTGAATTACACTAAATTACGTTAAATTATGTTAAATTACGTTAAAATACGGTAAATTATGCTAAATTACATATGAATAAGAACGATATCTTCACTGAAAAGGCGAAAAACGACAACGAAACTTCAAACGACCATAAAACGGCGCTCGAGTGTCCGATTTCATCAAATGACCACTTTTCAAAAAGTTTGCGAAAATATGCATGCATCAGTGACAAATTCGCCGTTTTTCAAAATTCAAAATTGCCAAAAAAAAATGGGAAGAGCCTCAAAACTTGAGTTGAAGTTTTCAATTAAGATTTTTATTTCTATTATACAATCTAAGTAGCTCAGTAAATTAGTTATATAATGAACTTGTAGAATACCAACTTTTACTATTTTTGAAACTTTTTTACTATTTTTTATGATTTATGAAATATGGCACAAAATAGGCCTAATTTTGAGTAATTTTGCGTAGTTTAGCGTAATTTAGCGTATTTCAATATAATTAGCGAAATTATTGTAATTTAGTATAATTTAACTCAATTTAATGTAATTCAACGTAATTTAACATAATTTCAAGTAATTTAGCGTATTTTAGTATAAATATGTTAATTATACATGAAAAGAAGTAATCTAACAAATATTTTAAAAAAATTCAAATTTTTAGTGTTAGATTTCAGCATCATGCTCTTCATATTGTCTCTAAAAAAGAAACTAACTCCTCAATTTTTATAGGTACCGAATTAAATTTGATCCAGATAGAATTAATTGAGATTGTCGGTTTATATATATTGCACCTCAGATATCTGAGGGGATACAGACTCATAATTTAAATCTTATTCTGACCAAACACTGGTAGAGTAACTAATTCGAAAATTTAAATTATCCATGGTTGATCTATCAAAAAAAAAAAGTTATCCATGGTTGATATGTTCAAATCGTGTCCTTTGCTTGGACAATTTATTAATTGCGCTTGAGACATTGCTTCTACAATTTCTTGCTGCAATGCTTTCAAACTTTAGTACAAATAAAATGACATGACAGATAAACGAATTTAATTGCATCGTTAGGTCAGTGAATAAGCTTTAAATTTTCGGAACCCTTTTTCCACCTAAAAGGGTCCATTACGTGGGGAATGGGAAAAAAAATATATATGAGGTATTAACTTAGAGACAATTTAGGCTATGCTTCAGACGGGGACGCGGAGGGAGGGAACGACAACAAAGGTGAGAGGGACGAAATTGGGGCTAACTAGTCAAGCTCACTTGCTCCAGAAGGGGAGAATTGGAGAGGGAGCGAGTACTGTTCGGAGGAGAGCGACAAAGATATTTTAGTGAAATATGTCACTTCCGATTTAGAGTGTAGGTTTTGCTGTTTGGAGGATTGTCTCCCCCGTTGCCCCTTCCCCTTCATTCCCTTTAACGAGGAATTTCCCCTTCGATACTGGAGCATAGCCTTAAGAAAACAGGTTGTGCTTGTCCTCGACATTGTGTGATCATATAGCTGCACTCGTATGTTTGTCAATTAACTTGGACTTAAAATATGATTAGTTCGAGGAAATAAACTTAATTCAAAGATAAATTTTGTGATATCGCAAACAGGGGCGGATTCAGGATTTTTGTCCGGGGGGCAAAAAAATATCGAATCGGATTTAAATCCATTAACCAATTGAGTACTCGATAAAAAATAATGTTTTAACTTATACTTTCCAATGTTTTGACTTGTAATTTCTGATGCTCTGACTTATAATTCTAATTACCAATCAAAATTCAACAAATTTATTTCAATTTTAACCCTAAATTTAATCTGAATTACAAATCAAACGTCCAGATGGGGGCAAAAAAAATTATAGGGGGGATAAAGTCGATCGGGACCGATAAATCTCCACTAAAATTCAAAATTCAGGAAAGGACAGCTGCCTCCCCTGAAACTATCTGGGTCCGCCTCTGATCGCAGGAGTTTAAATTGAAATATCCTTTCGTTATAATTTGATCTCAAATATACTTTTGACTGTCTTCTCTTTTCAAACACAATCAATTATTGTAAGTGTCAACTTCGCTCAAAATAAAATCAACTTGAATTGTACGAGTTTGGATCCTCTAAAGTAACTCAAATGTTAAATTTAGATCTTGATCCAGGTGCAGAGTTGCTAAGAACAAATGGGTCAATGAACTTTATTTTTTTTTTAAAATTTTTTATATTTATACGTGATTTCCTATATAATTTAGAATAAAATGTTATGAATATTTTATTTACAAAAAAATATTGTGTTCTGACTCCGCCCTGATCTGATCAGAATTATGATCAATTCAGTCTAAAATGACATGAACGGACTCCTTTAATATTCGCGCTAAAACAGAACTGACGGTCAGGATCTAAACTCAAATTTTGAATTAACTTTGGGTGTATAATATATGAATTCGAAAGGCAGCTGTTGCTACACGACTCGTGACGTGAAGCAAACGGCGTTATTTTCACAAGTTTGGTACGAGGTGTACGCATTAAATAAAACACCGAAATTCCATGTCAATAGTACAATACAATGCACCTAGCATTTCTGTGGCGGGACCGGTCGCCTCGTTGGGAGAGTGAATCAGCGGGGCGCGTGGAGCCACGTGGACCACTTCTTTCTCATTCATCCCCTTCTCTATTACAAACAGCATACAAATATTTATCCAAGCTGCATTGCTACAAAGTCTTAGACAAGCGAAAGAGGAGGAAAAATAACACCTAGATTCTGCTGTTTCGTGTTTGATTCACTTAGCGGATCTGTAGAGACCAGAAAGAGAAGTAGGGTTTCTCGGTATGAGAGAAAGTGGCTGGCAGTCAACTGGATATAAGGATCATAGTTTTACAAATGCTACAAACTATTTTTTATTAAATGCAGAAAACGGTAATAATTGCTTCGCAAATCGTGCCATTAGTTATTTTTTTGAATTGATTAATTAAGTCTTGGACATGGTGCTTGCTTAATCAGGAAATAGAGGGACCCACACATGTAGTTTTTGTACAAAATGCTGTGTGCTAAGACTACTTGCATTAATTTTTTGTTAAATCAATTGGCCTATACATTCAACTGCATTGCTAATCATTGTTTTGGGGCTGTTTGGATAAGTCCAATCACAATATAAGATAGAGGGAAATTTTATTTATACCCCTCAAAAACCTCCAAATAATTTATTTTTCACTCTAAAATTTATAATATATTTGCCCTTTTAAATTTATCCAAATTATTGACTTGATAAATTAAAAAGGAGTTTTTGTTGAAAAGTCAATAAATTGAATAAATTTGTGAGTTTTTTAAATTTAGGTAAGTATGATAGTATGATATTGTGAATTTTAGAGGGAATATGTAATTTGAAGGTTCATCAGGGGTATATATGAAATCCCCCCTAAAATAGGTAGGACGAGATTTTGTACAAATGCAATATTTTGACTTAATTGTGAAAAAAAAACGGTGGACTAGAGCAAAGTAACCTCAATTTCTAAATGAAAAACAAAATCATTTCCATGGACTTAATTGTTTTCGGTGCATATGTTAGACTATTTGAAAGTATCGTAATGAACTTTGTTTTCAAAAGGTCAATGTTAAAACTGGCCGACAAGTTATATTTCTTACTATATTTCTAATTGAATATTGAACAGGTAGCTCAAGAATGCAAAAAAAGACAAAGGACAACACTTGTGATTGGCCGCCAACTGCAGAGGTTGTCGAAGAAATACCCATCAGGGTTTGGTTGCCAGGGGATGATCAGCTGGTGATTTACCAAGAACGAGAGACTCCTACACCCCCTCAGTCTCCCCCTCCCTCTCCATTTGCCTGAAGAAGTGCACTCGGATTCTGACATAACTATAGTGCATTTTCCATTTTGTTATACCAGGGATTTTGCTTGAGCTATGTTTAGCTCCCTTTGTTAACTTGGTTATGCATATGACATACCATGTGACTCCCTTTATGTGTTGCTATGTGTGTTTGTGTATTTTGGACGAGCTTCGTACTAGCTCTTGTCTAAACATGTGGTTGTTTTGTAAGTTAACAATACTTCTTAATGAAACAGGACTTAGGCCTTTTTAACCAAAAAAAAAAAATTGAAGAGTTCACATGAAAAAATATGTGGGAAAAAGAAGCCTTCATAGAATAATTATCGAGAAAATTAACAAAAGTGCTTAATTTTAAAAAAAAAAAAAAAAAAGCGGGTTGCGAAATTTTATATTAATAGTTTGAAAAACCAACCAAATATCCATCAGAGAGAGTAGATTTAATTAACACTAGTCAGAAATATAGGAGGATTGTTTTTGCATTATTGTTAATGCGAGGGCCTTCAAGCAAGTTTGGTCAGAGATATATAATAGAGTAGTACCTAGCTTCTAAATTATTCAGTTGTGCTTTCTTGTCTAGAGTTTGGATAAGATCATGTGCATGCACCCTTTTCTTTGAAAGGTGCTACATCAATTAGGTCAAATGGAATTTTCTTTTCTTTTTATTAACAAAAAAAGTCGCTTACATGACTCTTGACATTTTCCCCATAGAGCTCGTCAATTATTTTTCAATTTAGAAATAAAAATAAAAATCAAATTTTTGGATAGAGATTTTTTTAACTTTGGTATATTCCAGCAATTTTCGGACAAATATGTAGCCATATTGTGGTCTAAGGTCTGAAAACTACTGAAACCATAACATTAATACATTATCTATTTTTTGAAGAAAAAATAATCATCATTCCCTTAAATAATTGTTGAAGTTCTTAGGTGTAATAAATAAATGGTTGATTTCTTAATATGTAGATGTCAAAACTAATTCAATTATACATCAACTGCATTGCTAATCATTGTTTTGGGGCTGTTTGGATAAGTCCAATCACAATATAAAATAGAGGGAAATTTTATTTATACCCCTCAAAAACTTCCAAATAACTTATTGTTCACTCTAAAATTTATAATATATTTACCCTTTTAAATTTATCCAAATTATTGCTTGATAAATTAAAAATGAGTTTTAGTTGAAAAGTCAATAAATTGAATAAATTTGTGAGTTTTTTAAATTTAGGTAAGTATGATATTGTGAATTTTAGAGGGAATATGTAATTTGAAGGTTCATCAGGGGTATATATGAAATCCCCCCTAAAATAGGTAGGACGAGATTTCCGACATTTTTAATAGGGGGAATTTCATATATCCCCCTCAAAAACTTCAATATTACGTATTTCCCCCTCTAAAATTTGAAATTACATATTTCCCCTTCTAAACTTTCCAAACTCACAAATTTACCCATTTAATCAATAAAATATATTTAATATATTTAAAAATACTTAAATAATATTATTTCGGATTCTAAATTTTTTTCAGACCATTATACCCCTTCCTCCTTCCAATCTCGTTCTTTCTCTTCAATTCATGAGCGTCTCACACCGTCCCCACCTATGGATTGAAGCAGCTGCGTGACATCTTTCACCAATTCGACATGGATGGTGCGGCAGCCTGATGCAGCTGGAGCTCGCCGCATTGCTCCGATCCATAGGTGGGGATGGTGTGAGACACACATGAATTGAAGAGAAAGAACGAGATTGAAAGGAGGAAGGGGTATGGTCTGAAAAAAATTTAGAATCCGAAATAATATTATTTAAGTATTTTTAAATATATTAAATATATTTTATTGATTAAATGGGTAAATTTGTGAGTTTGGAAAATTTAGAAGGGGAAATATGTAATTTCAAATTTTAGAGGGGCAAATACGTAATATTGAAGTTTTTGAGGGGGATACATGAAATTGCCCCTTTTTAAAAATACCCCAAGTTAATTAAAGATTATTAAAAATACCCATGGTTCCCGAAAAATTTTAAAAATACACAAAATGGCCGGTTCTGAATTTTTTTTTTTTTGTTTTTTTTTAAGAAAAATAGCTAAAATACTGAAATCTAACACTAAAAAATCGAATTGTTTTGTTAAATATTTGTTAGATTACTTTTTTCATAGCATATTTATACTAAATTACACTATGAATAGGGCCGATTTTGTGCTAAAATATGCAAAATTACTTCAAATTATGTTAATTTATGGTGATTTACACAAAATTACTTGAAATTACAATAATTATGTAGAGTTATGCTAAAACGGTAAATTACGTATGAATATGACCTATTTTGTACCATCTTTCATAAATCACAAAAAATAGTAAAAAAATTTCAAAAATAATAAAAATTGGTATTCTACAGGTTCATTATATAACTAATTTACTGAGCTACGTAGATTGGAGAATAGAAATGAAAATCTTAATCGGAAACTTCAACTGAAGTTTTGAGGCCCTTCTCTTTGTTTTTTGGCGATTCTGAATTTGGCATCCAACATCGCGGGCACAGACGATGCGCATTTTCGCAAGCTTTCCGAAAAGTGATCATTTGTTGAAATCGGACACTCGAGCGCCGTTTTATGGCCGTTTGAAGTTTTGCCGTCGTTTTTCGCTTTCTCAGTGAAGATATCATCCCTATTCATACGTAATTTAGCGTAATTTAGTGTATTCTACCATAATTCTACATAATTATTGTAATTTAGAGTAATTCAGCATAAATTAACATAATTTCAAGTAATTTAGCGTGTTTTAGTATAAATATGCTAATTATATATATAAAATGTAATCTAGCAAATATATAAAAATAAATTCAATTTTTTAGTGTTATATTTCAGTATTTTAGCTATTTGTCTCTTAAAAAAATTTAACATAATTTAAAGTAATTTAGTGTCAATCAGCATAAATTAACATAATTTCAAATAATTTAGCGTATTTTAGTATAAATATGCTATCAAAAAAGTAATCTAACAAATATTTAAAAAAATAATTCGATTTTTTAGTCTTAGATTTATGCATTTTATCTATTTGTCTAAAAAAAAAAAATTAAATGGGGAACCGGCCATTAAATGGCCGGTTCTCCTCTTTAATAAAAAAAAAAATTGCGGAACTGATACGTCAAAAGGGTATATGTAAAAAGCTTTATCCTCAAATACACTTTCGGTTTAGATCGCAAGTATACAATCCTACCGTGTAGTATATTATCGGGTATCGAACCACAAGGAGTAAGATAAATACTAAATTTTCAACTTTAGATAATAAATTTCAGAAAAGAAAGAAAAGTGCAATAAAGTAAATTGGGGGGTTTGTAGTAAAAATCCTAAGGTTGGGTTCAATACCCGAAAGGAGTTTTAAACAATTAAAAGTAAAAGTAAAAGAGAGAAAAGTTGGTTTGTTTTCAAGGTTTAGAGAATCTAGGGGTCTTTGGTCTACAATCCCTTGCTAATTCTATTTATTCGGTATTTGCTTAAATTCATGTATGATTTGATGAGGTTTCTAACCTAATATGTCATTAAGGGTCACTTTCGTGAATTAATAACGTGTCTAAGTAATTCGGACTTCACGGTTAGGTCCTTCACCCTAGCTACTTAGACCATAAGCTCTTGTTAGTCTCTCCTTTCCTCGAATATTGGTACTTCTCAATTAAGTCCATGATACCAATATCCGACTTGATTTGAGATGCCCTAATTAGGGTTTGACTTCACGGTTAGGTCCTTCACCAAGTCCCTAACCTTAATTTCTGTAGTTCCGGCTTAGATTAAATTGGTTAGAATCTTAATCTAAACCTAAGGTATTTGCATTCACAATTTGGTACTATCCTATTGATCCTAGTCAATTTTGGTTCTTTTGAAACCAAAACGAGATGCTACAATTCAAGTACTAATTATGTATTTAACACAAATTATTTAAATCACAGAAATTAACAATCAAATCCGATAAAACAATCACAATAAAAGCAAATAATCGAATAAAATAGAATTAAACAAGTTCATGCATTGACCTAAACCCCTAGAGAGAGAACTACTCCCTCTTGGAGGGAAACATGGCAAAGTTTGGCAAATAACAAAAGGAAATGAAATAAAGAATAATTACACCCTTTGAATCTAGAACCTCAATCTTGCCGAATCTTGCTCAAGAAACCCTTCTTCTCCTTGCTTGAAAGCTTCACCTTCTTCAGAAAATATGGCTGAGTTGTGTGTGTAGAGAGAGATTGGTAGTGGATTGTGGATGATTTGGAAGGGAAAGTTCTAGCCCTTTTATAGCAAGAGATCATACCCAATTTAGAGGCTAGAAGGTGGAGTTAGTGGGTGCTCTTTTTGACATTTCTTTCCTGGCAAGTATTGCTATTTTTTGGCTTCTTAAAACGTGTCCTTGGAGTGCCAAAAATAGAAACAGTGTTAAAACCGGGTAATTCTGGCTGTCTGCGTGTTCAGTGCGTCCGCACTGGCTGTGAGTGCGGATGGTTGATCCGCACTGGATTCAACTTTCCTTATTTAACTTGGCGAAAATCCTGCGTAATCTTCTGAGTGCGTCCGCACTGGTGGGAGTGCGGGTGAAGGACCCGCACTGCTGAGCTTCTGCAGTTTCTGAAAATCCGACTAAGTACCAAATGCGGATGGATGACCCGCATTGGCGTGTGAGTGCGGACGCATTACGCTCGGGAAAAATCCTGGCTTGTGCTGAGAGGCTGGAAAATCGGCTAAGTACTGAGTGCGTCCGCACTGAATCTCAGTGCGGGTGGTTGATCCGCACTCAGCCCTAATTACATCATTTTTCGTCTTTTCCTGCATTTTAAAGCCAAACTACCGCAGTAACTTGATTCTATGTGTAATTTATTCCTTTTATATTCAAAATACATGATAATTGGAGTTATTTTATGATAAAAACTTGATCAAATGTGTATATAATTTATGCTTATCAGGAACCGGCCATTAAATGGCCGGTTTGGGTATTTTTAAAATTTTTCAGGAACCGTGGATATTTTTATTAATCTTTAATTAACTTGGGGTATTTTTAAAAATGTCGGCGAGATTTTGTACAAATGCAATATTTTGACTTAATTGTGAAAAAAAAACGGTGGACGAGAGCAAAGTAACCTCAATTTCTAAATGAAAAAAAAAATTATTTCCATGGACTTAATTGTTTTCGGTGCATATGTTAGACTATTTGAAAGTATCGTAATGAACTTTGTTTTCAAAAGCTCAATGTTAAAACTGGCCGACAAGTTATATTTCTCACTATATTTCTAATTGAATATTGAACAGGTAGCTCAAGGATGCAGAAAAAAACAAAGGATGCCACTTGTGACTGGCCGCCAATGTCAAAGAAATACCCATTAGGGTTTGGTTGCCAGGGGATGATCAGCCGGTGATTTACCAAGAACGAGAGACTCCTACACCCCCTCAGTCTCCCCCTCCCTCTCCATTTGTCTTAAGAAGTGCACTCGGATTCTGACATAACTATAGTGCATTTTCCATTTTGTTATACCAGGGATTTTGCTTGAGCTATGTTTAGCTCCCTTTGTTAACTTGGTTATGCATATGACATACCATGTGACTCCCTTTATGTGTTGCTATGTGTGTTTGTGTATTTTGGACGAGCTTCGTACTAGCTCTTGTCTAAACATGTGGTTGTTTTGTAAGTTAACAATGCTTCTTAATGAAACAGGACTTAGGCCTTTTTAACCAAAAAAAAAAAAAAAATTAAAGAGTTCACATGAAAAAAGATGTGGGAAAAAGAAACCTTCATAGAATAATTATCGAGAAAATTAACAAAAGTGCTTAATTTAAAAAAAAAAAAAAAAAAAAGCGGGTTGCGAAATTTTATATTAATAGTTTGAAAAACCAACCAAATATCCATTAGAGAGAGTAGATTTAATTAACACTAGTCAGAAATATAGGAGGATATTTTTTGTATTATTGTTAATGCGAGGGCCTTTATGCAAGTTTGGTCAGAGATATATAATAGAGTAGTACCTAGCTTCTAAATTATTCAGTTGTGCTTTCTTGTCTAGAGTTATGGATAAGATCATGTGCATGCACCCTTTTCTTTGAAAGGTGCTACATCAATTAGGTCAAATGGAATTTTCTTTTCTTTTTATTAACAAAAAAAGTCGCTTACATGACTCTTGACATTTTCCCCATAGAGCTCGTCAATTATTTTTCAATTTAGAAATAAAAATAAAAATCAAATTTTTGGAAAGAGATTTTTTTAACTGTGGTATATTCCAGCAATTTTCGGACAAATATGTGGTCATATTGGGACCCGACTCTGGAGAAAAACAAGGTTATGCTTTTCCGATTCCAACCATTTAAAATTTTCCAATCACGTATTTCGATAAATAAACTTTTTCATGCACAAATCTCAACGAATTTGAATGGTTGAGATCGGAAAAGTAGAACTCTGTTTTTCTCTAAAAAAACAGCAGAGTCCATTCCGGTCAGATTGTGGTCTAAGGTCTGAAAACTACTGAAACTATAACATTAATACATTATCTATTTTTTGAAGGAAAAATAATCATCATTCCCTTAAATAATTGTTGAAGTTCTTAGGCGTAATAAATAAATAGTTGATTTCTTAATATGTAGATGTCAAAACTAATTCAATTATATAATGGAGTAGCTTAAATTAAATGCCAAACCAGATATATTAAATATACCAAGTAAACTATCAAATTAACACAATTTAGGTATAATTATTATAAGTCTCATTATTCATATAAATTATTGTCAATTTTTTTAACTAAACCGATGATTTCGATGTTCAAATAATTTTTAATGCAGAAAATGAACAGTTTCTCCTATTGACTACGAAATTGGGCATAATACTTGAGCAAGCCAAATTATTTTTTTAAGAGAAGTAATGCATCAAAAGTTTATGATTTATAAAATAGAAAAATAATTCTTTTAATTTTTTTTAAAGTCATATTAGGCTTTTCAACCTGCAATAATTAAAGTACAAGTTATTTCAGATCACCGAAATGGGAATGGACTCTGCTGCTTTTCCGATCCCAACCGTTCAAATTCGTTGAAATTTGTGCATGAAAAAGTTTCTTTATCGAGATACGTGAATGAAATTTTTTTGAATGGTTGGGATCGGAAAAGCAGGACCCTGCTTTTTTTAGAGAAAAACAGAAGACTCGGATCACCGAAATGTTGGTGTGAATATATGAAACAGATAAAATCTTAACATTTTAATCTACGTAGCTTTTTTTTCCTTCTATGTAACTACATATTTATTTAGAAAAAAAAGATAGCAACAAAAGAAGAAAATAAGAAGGAAAAACCGAGCACATAACCATCGAAACGTCTTTATCTAAATATTTTTTCCATTCAAACATTGAATTTAGATATTTATCCATTAATACTTCGCTGTCTTGGACATTTTTCCACATAAATTTTTAGATTGAAATAATCATATGTTAATCTCTGATTAAAAATAAGATAATTTATCTGTTGTCAAAATTGTGTTGTCAATTTTTAAAAGTAGTGGTCGTGACGTCAACGCTTTTCTCTTCTATTATCCGAAACATCTTATTCAACTGAATCCAACTCCGGTGCTCTTCTTTTTCCTGCCCTCTCCCTGCTATTCTCTCTATCTCTCTCTATCACGTGATCTGTATCCTCTCTCTACTCCTCTTTGAAGAGAGATAAGCAGCAAAAGAAGAGCAAGGAGCTTCTTTTCTACAGCGGAGTGAGATCCTATTTAACTACAAGAATTCTCTCCTCACAACCGTTCTCTTTCTCACCGTATCTCTCATGAGCATGGGTGGAAATTGTGAGAGGCTAAATAAGTGTTATGTAATTTAATTTTATGAGGGAGACCAATAGTATAATTTTTGTACAAATTAAAATTTATAAAAGACAAAGCTAACAAAATTCAATTAATATGAGATGCTAAGCAACCTTTTGGGGAATGAACTCTGCTGTCATTCAAATAGAAAAGCAGGATTCTGCTTTTCCAATTCCAATCATTCAAAAAAAATTATTCGCGTATCTCGATAAAAAAAAATTTATGCACAATTCTCATTGATTTTGATGATTGGGATCGGAAAAGCAGGACTCTATTTTTCCATTGGAATAACAGATCCGAATCTGTTGTGATCCTTCACATGTCAATAGCATTCTGAAATTCTTGCTTTTCTGAATCCAGCTGTCGAATTGTTTCGAAATGCATGCACAGAAAAATCAATTGTTTCGAGATGCGTGCACAGAAAAAGTTAAACGGTTGAATTTGGAAATACACGAATTTCAGGGTTACTATTTACATGTGAAGAATTGCAGCAAATTTATTTCTTGAAATAACAACAGAGTCTGTATCCACCTTTTGGTTCCGAGATAGGAGTAGGTCCGATGGGCATCGGACCTACATCTAGGTTCAACTAGCTCTAGCACCGTACAATTAGCATCAAGATCTATGCGCACGGAATTGATACAGACTTGCACGTAGTTTGATGCTAAGCATACGAATCTTGATGACATCGAATGGTCATCACACCCATTGAACCAAGGTAGGTCCGATGGGCATCGGACCTACTCTGCTTCCTTTGGTTCCACATTCTTCCGCCCTTGTTTATGAGTCTGTATCATGTGTAGTAATGTAATTTTTTGCTTTGTTTAAAATCGAGTCATTGTTAGTTTATTCAAATTAATTTGAAAATTCACATGACAAATTAATAGAAATCAAATAGGTTTAAAACTTCGTGTCAACTTAAAACAGCCGATTCAAATTCATAAACTGAAAATTTAAATTATTACGAACAAATGAATTCCTCTCTCACCGTAGGAGTTGAATCTAACAAGAACCTAACAATACTTGCTTTTCATGGATTTATAAAGAAAGGCCCGAAATCTAAAAGTTTTCTTTATCCTAAACATTGATAACTTAATTTTATAATAAAACTAGTATATACTATAGTCATTTAATCAGGGCGGACCCAGTGTATTCCAGGGGGCAGCTGCCCCCCTCCCTCTGGATTTTGAGTGTTAATGGAGATTTATCGGTTCTGACCGACTTTGTTCCTTCTGAAAAAAAATTTTTGCTCTTCTCTAGACGTTTGATTTGTAATTCGGATTAAATTTAGGATTAAAATTGAAATAAATTTGTTGTATTTTGATTGGTAATTAGAATTATAAGTTAGAGTATCAGAAATTACAAGTCAAAGCATTGGAAAGTATAAGTTAAAGTATTATTTTTTATCGAATACCCAATTGGTTAATGGATTTAAACCCAATTAGATATTTAAACCCGATTCGATATTTTTTTGCTCCCCCTGCGCAAATCCTAGGTCCGCCCTTGCATTTAATATCATCCATCTTTGATACATTATATTAGAAGAAAAGGCAAAGGTAATTAATGCCCATGAAGCATCTTTAAAATTATTCAAAAAGGAAAAATATAGTTTTTGTTTTATTCTGTCTCATTGATATATCAGCTGACAAGTTTAAATCTGTTAGCAATTTAAGACTGGTACATTAACTTCAATTTTTATTATACACACATTAAGAACATCTACAGCAGTGGAATCCAAATAAAATTAATTACAGCTGTATTGGAATTAACTTAACTTCAATTTCAAAGACGCTACATCCGTGAAATGCCACCTGGTGAATAAATTAATTTAATTTTTTTTTTCTAGAGTGGGCGGAGGGGAGACGAAAAAGTATTAGCGAATGAAAACCTTGCTTTTCGCCAGCGTGGACTTTAGAATAGTTTGCTTTAAAAGCAAATTTGCTAATTAAAAAAGTACCGTACATTCCTGAAATTAAGAAAGCAATTGCCAGCGCGGATTAGAAATCTAAATAAAATCACCTAGAGATGCTCTAATAGGAATAGAAAAGAAAAGTGAACTAAATTAGTAATAACTCAGCTTGCTTTACATTGACATTGTGAAAGTGTAAATTAAGGGCAAATTTATGATATGTCTGTTTACATTATTTATAATCTGAATTTAACTAAGAATTCATTAGTTAAGGAGAAATAAAAAAAGACAAAAGTATCAATGGATATATATCTAATTTTAACATTTGTCTGACGGGTACTTTCTAGATAAAGAAGCTTTGATAGGGATGTACCCGTTTTTACGTAGACAAAAAAGAAGCTTTGGTAGTGTTCGGCAATCATATGAAGCTTAAATTTTAAGCTGTACTAAGGAGCATCCGTTCGGTAATAAAGTTGAAAAGTAATTTTCTTAAAAAAGTTTTAAAGCTTGACAAAATGCTGAAAAGTAATTTTCTTAAGAAAGTTTTAAAGCTTGACAAAATGCTTAAATCATGTGAAATCATAGCTTAAAAACTTGGACAAGCTTAAAAAATGTAAGCAAAAGGAGTACTAAGGAGGTAGCATTAAGCTTGATAAAGGAGCACCCGTTCGATGAGCTTAAGATTTCTTAGAACACTAAGGAATACTAAGGAGCTTTAAGCCATGGTTGCTGAACACTACTGATAAGCTTCCTAAATAACAAAACCTAGATTAAACATTCCACGGGCAAACATAACTTTTTTAGAAATCATAGCTTGTAACATAATATTTCTGTTTAGATCCAGATCGTTCAATTAGAATTCTGACCAATTCGGCTTAAGGTGGAATGCACGGGTTCTTTTAACATCCGTACAGATTCTGATCAAACGGTCCGGATCTAAACACAAATAGTATGTTACATTGGAAGATGAATTCCAAAAGTTTTGGGTTGTAATCAAGGGCAGATCCACTACTCCAGACCCCCATTTTTTTTAAAATAAATGTATTTAAATAAAATTGTATATATATTAAGAGAAAATTGCTATGAATACTATCAAAAGGAGTAGAACTAGGGTGTGATGTGCTCACCAAACTCTTTGGTGAGCACAACTCTACATAAACTATCGGATTCACTTCAAACGAGATTAATCCAACCGTTGAAACCGATGTACTTTACGAGTGATGGGCGTACATGCAAAATTTTGAATTTTTTGAATTCATTTAGTCTCAAGTCAAGTGGTCAAAATTGAGAATTTTTTGAATGCATTAAAACAACTTCATTTTAGATCATTCATTTTTCATCAATTTTGACCACTTGACTTGAGACTAAATGAATTCAAAAAATTCAAAATTTTGCATGTACATGCATCACTCGGAAAGTACATCAGTTTCAACGGTTGGATTAATCTCATTTGTAGTGAATCCGATAATTTATGTAGAGTTGTGCTCACCAAAGAGTTTGGTGAGCACATCACACCCTAGTTCTACTCCTATGAAAAATTATAAAAATAGGCTTCAAATAATGTGGCCCGTATTCTAGGTTATACTCTCGGACCAGCATAATTAAATGGGCCTGATGAATTGAAGAGAATTTGAGTTTAATTTTCTGATGGAATTGGACTTTAATCCCAGTTTCTGTCTGAGTACAACTATGTAACTGAATTGTAAACACAAATCTTTTATTTTTATGGGCTGGGCCTCGTAAAGTTTGTTTCCCATTAGAGAATAATCATGCAATTGAATTGTAGAAACATTCGATAATTGTCAAAACCATTTATTTTAAATTATCTTGTTAATTTTATAATAAAGTTAATTGTTTTTTTTTACAGCTATAGCCAACAAAACGAAGCTTTAATGTTGTATTTATGGCTAAACACCCGAAAATTAATAATATAATTTGTATATTAAGCTGTTTTGAGTCAAACTCGAGCGAGCGACAATAATTTCGAGTAGGGGTGTCAACGGGTACGGTAAGGGTCAGGTGGAAGCATTTTCATACCCGTACCCTTACCCGCTACAAATTACCCTATCCATACCCTATCTTTACCCGTGATGATTGTCAGATAACGAAACAATAGCGGAAAAATAACGGGTAATGCTAATATAATAATTATTTTTATTATTAACTAAATAAAACATTAAAACAAATTCATTTAGCATATATATGTATATATATATATATATGTTTTAATGGTTTAATTAAGTGTAACACAATTATCAAGAGTAGTTAGAAAATGAATATTCATTGCTCATTAATATATATAACATATATAATTTTCTTTTATAAGTACCCAATTGGATAACGGGTACGGAATAAGCTTTACCCATACCCGATTAATATACAAAAAAAAAAAAAAATTCTTACCCATATTCGTTATCAAATACGGTACGGGGTGGGTAAACGGATAAAAGGGTGCCATTGACACCCCTAATGTCGAGTTTGAGCTCGAGCTGACTGAAAGGTCTAATCGAGTGAGCCGAACCCGAAAAATTTGAGTCGATCTCAAACGAGTCACGAGGCATGAATTTTTCTTGCATCATTCAATAGATATAAAAAGAGGAGCTCAAATCTCACAGAGGGGTTACTCATAGAAATGATTCTGCACCATTAACCAAACTAACTTGATCTTAATTAATAAGATAGCAAAATATATAATTTGCCTTATCCTTCATGCCCATAATACAACCCTTATCATCAGATTCCACACCTAAAACTTTTAATAAGAACACATCTCCAAATAAATACCTACACAAACCAAATCAAGTTTGTACAGCTTTAGCTATTGCATAAGCAGCAGCTGAAGCGAGGGCGCCTATGAAGGTGGTTTGAATAGCACTTAGGAGTGGTCGGTTGCCGGTTAACTGACCCTTGACAAAGCCAAAGAAGAGCAGTGCAAGAAGCGTGACACCAACAGAGGTAAACATCGCCTTGTGCGCCTCTTTGATGAACATGTATGGGAAAAGCGGCACCATGCCGCCTATAACGTAAGACAATGCTATTGTCATCGCACTATATAGTGCCCTCTTCGGATCAGGCTTCTCTAACCCTAGCTCAAACCTGTTGACATCCCGGTTAGAAACAACTGATTAGTTGGTAACACAAAAAAATTACATGCTAAGAGTAATAATCTGATCAGGTTCATAGAATCATAATAGCTCTTATAAATATTTACTTATTTACAATATAAAATTATACATATTTCTGCTAACATTGACTAAAATTGTTCATTGCTCCAAAATAATAATTCTTAAAAAAATTGTCAAGGGAATAGTGAGAATAATGTGTCTTTAAGAGCAATTTTATTGGATTAATTGCCCGGTTGAAAGTAACAATAAGATGCATAATTTCTGTGCGAAACACTTAATAGTTTGGAAAATTAACTCACTTCATCATAAAGTCCAGCCAGGCTTGTGGGTTCTTTCTAAGGGCACTAACCACGGGGCCGTATTCAGTGGGCCCGAGTCCATACTCAGACAGTATCTCGGCACACTCTGCCGCCTCTGATTTAAAAAGAGCAACAAAGATTCTTTATTAGGAGGTAAAATATATGTAAATGGAAAAATATTGATAATTTCACTACAACAGCACATACCTGTGTCAGGAACATTGATAATTTCTTCCTGCTCCCGCTTCATCTCACGCATGTAGTGATCCGCTTCACTCTTGGCTGCCAAGTACCTGCCACAACATCACTCTAGATGAATCAGACCTGTTGGGTTACTTACTATGGTATCTAAATCAGTAAAGAGAAATTAATCTCAATACAATTTTATTCATTTGGTACAATTACATTAGGAATGTTCCCTGTTGTGATAGAAGTACCCATAATTTGTCTTATCTTATTAGAGGAGGGATCCAATTAAACCAATTTATGATGATACATCTTGACACCATATGTTTATAAGTCCTTTTTGCGATTTCAAAGTCCAAACAGTCGATCCAAACCGTTCAACATGAATACATGATCTCCATATTAACATGATCCTCATCTTATTAATCAATTAAGCACTGAGATTTCCCTCAAAAGAAGAAATAATACAAATAATTTAAAAAATTTAAAAAGAATTTTCACATGATGTGAACTTCTTGTGAAATGTGAAACACATTTCCTTGGTGTCACCTCAGTTCTAATCTGAGAAGAAACAAATTGTTCTAAATAGCAGTTTGTACGAAAATAAAATAATAAAAATAAAAAATGCATAATGTTACAGATACAATAATTCACTGATACAATAATTCACATTTACAAGTTTTGGGTTATTTGCTGATACAATAATTCATAAGTGATGGCCAATAGTTTCCAGGAAATAATTATGGGCTAAGCTATTCTAATTGGGCCTATCTGCTGTAGATCTAATATTTGCAAGTTTTTCTTTCTTCAAAACAGGCTCCATAAGGACCAAAAAAAAAAAAAAAAATGAAAAGTAACAAACAAAGTAATGATTAGTAGCTGATATCTCAAGTGCAATTGCATGCAAGAAAAAATCAACCTTTCACAAAAATTGCAAATGCAGTATCAAATTTCATCAAAATAGAAAAAATAAGAATCAGTACCCTCCGAGACCCATGGAGATGGCGCCAGCAGCGACTTCAGCAAGGCCAGCAGTGAGGACGAGGGAAGACGGGGCCTGGGCGCCAGAGAGACCAGCGGCGAGTGCAAAGGGGACGGTGAGGCCGTCAGATACCCCCATTATGACATCGCGCACCACCTCTCCGGCCATGAAATGTTTCTCTTTGTGCTGATTTAGAAGCAGCTGCTGTCTCTTCTCATCCATCTCCTTACCTGCCTCCAATACCATTTTGTTTTTTTGTTAATGAGAAAAGATGAAAGGAATAGGAATAGGAATAGGAAGGGGTTTAAGGGCTTTGGTGATCGGAGCGGTACATCAGCGGTCTGTTACTTTATAGAAGTTGGCGAAAATTATTGGACACGAATTTGAATGATTTTTCTAAAATGCCATCGGGTTGTCCTGTGCCGACTGAATTCGTATCCTCTGCATTAACTCAAAAAGGAATCTCAACCGTTCGATCTGTTTTATGTTTCGTGCAAACTAGATCTGCACTAATATTAAAGGGCTTCCTATATTATAGGCCCGAGCCGGATTGGCTCTGTTTCAAATCAAACGGTTGAAATTCAACAAATCAAAAGATTCACTTTTGAGTTAATGCAGAGGATACGGATCGGTGACGACTCGTGTCCATGGCCTGGCAAGCTTGAGGACTAGTCCGGATCCTGAAGTATCTCAAATTTTATGTTTAGATTCGGACCGTCCGATTAGAATCCAGGCCAATCCTATCCGAGATGCAATGCAAGGGTCTCCTTTAATATTCGTCCCACAACAGATCTGACGGTTTGGCTAAAAATTCAAAATTTGAATTACTATAGGTGTTATGAATTCTGCAAGCTTGAGGACTAGGAGACTGATCCCTGAGTTATCCGGTCCGAGATAATTGTACGGACTACTTTAATATTCGCGTCAAAGCAGATCAAACGGTCGAAATTTAAACTGGAAACCTGAGGTACATTAGGTGATATGTAATTTGAGGACTAGTGAAGGAAAGCAGGTAGAGCTATTAGCTGGAATGTTTTTCCGCTTTAATTCATGCCAATAATAGCAGGATCTTACAGGCCGTCCGATTTTAATCAGACAGTCTGATTTATTTTATGAGCCGATCGATCAAATTTAAAATTATAAATTTCATTATACCCTTCTTTGAATCTCATTCGTCCATTTTGGTATTCACGGGTCAAAATCCTGCATAGGTTACTATCATATCATATGTTTAAAGAATAAGCTTTTATGTACACTTTTTGCAATGATTAATTATGCATTTCTCTTTTTGAAGCTAATTGGTATGCAGGTTATGCAAATGGGACGCTTTTTGAAGTTGGGATATGTCAATTTAAGAGCGTGTTTGGCTGAATACTGTTGTTGTGGGAAAAAAAAAATTCACTTAGAGTGAATTTTTTTTTACCCACGAGTACAGTAAAACTTAGTTCAATTACCATGCCCACGTCCATTCCCTTCATGGCGCTGAACACGCCCTAAGGGTCTGTTCGGCATCAAGAGGAAAATGAGCGTGAGCGTAGAAATTGAACTGAATTTTACTGTGCGCGTGGGGAAAAAAAATTCAATCAGAGTGATTTTTTTTTCCCACGGACACAGTAATGTACCGAACAGGCCCTAAAAAACAAACTACAATTCAATAAATCTTCAAAATGAGAAATTTTATTGCGCATCTAATTAGCAATATGGGTATAATTAAATAGTAGTTTAGTTATTTATCAAATAATTTGAAAGTTTTTCTGTACCTTCTAAAACTATTCGATAAATAGCTAATGATCGACTTTCAAAAACCTATCAACATAGTAAAAAACTAAAAATATATAAATTCATATTATATGTTTATTTGAATTACATCGTAAAATATTTTATTGGTAATTAATACCACAATAAAAAAATATTTTGATTCTTTCTATTAGATCGAAATTTAGATGTAATTCATCTGTAGGCTATATTATATTATAATAATTTCTATAAATAAAAAAATCTGAATAAGGTGACATTTAGCTGGCCGTTATATAATATGACTCAAGTGCCACGAGCGTTTTATCGTTTTCTACCTGGGGGTTTGACTAATCCCGTTTTCCCGGAGTGTACACATGCATTTAAATACAAAAGTAACGAAAGCACAGACTAGTGGAATTTAATTGATCCAAAAAAAGACATGAGACACGGACACGGCCACGGGACACGGGACACCACGGTCAAGAAATAAAAAATATCAGCTCACAGTTTTAGATCACGGACCCAGGTGGTTCTGGGGCAGTTACCTATCTGTATTTTGAGTTTTAGTGGAGATTTATCAGTTCTGATCGATTTTGTCGCTTTTTGAAATTTGATTTGTAATTCGGTTAAATTTAGAGTTAAATTTTAATTGGTAATTAGAATTATAAGTCAGAACATTAGAATTATAAGTCAGAACATCAGAAATTATAAGTCAAAATATTGAAAAATATAAGTTAAAGTATTGTTTTTTATCGAGTACCTAATTGGTTAATGGATTTAAATCCGATTAGATATTTAAACTTGATTCGATATTTTTTTGCCCTCCTGACGAAAATCCTGAATCCGCTCCTGCAAATGACAAAAGCAAAACCCCACCATCTGCAACACAAAAAACAGTTATAATTGAAGAATTCATATCCTTTGAGTTAAGATCTGGATCGTCCGATTTAAATCTGCACTATTAAAGAGCCTCGTACATTATTAACGTGGACTAAATTGATGACTCGAATTCTAATTGTACCGTTCTGAAATTAACTCAAACGGTACATCAATGTAGATGATGTGGATTCCTAATTGTAGCCCAAAACGCCACCATATGCAAACACTAAGGCCCAGTTCGGTTGCTGGGAATGGGCACAGTAATGGATAAATTTGAACTAAATTTTTACTGTTCACGTGGGAAAAAAAATTAGCTTTGAGTGAATTTTTTTTTCCCACGTGAACAGTGAAACCTCCGAACTGAGTCTAAGAGTCGGAATAGTTTCATGTATTAGACCAAATTCAGTTCGATGCTCGGTCGGAACTTTGTTCTACATTACGACCAATTACATTTAATCTGCATGAATTTTAAAGTTATTCGTATAAATTTTAATGCGGATTGAACAATTCCGGAATATCAGACTTTATTTTAATTTAACAAATATTTATACATGGCGTGGTAGATTAGGCATTTAGGCATCGTTATTATCAACATCCAATAAAAATAATAATTGTTCAGCCATGATTGGGTTATTATAATTGTTATTATTAATTAAAAAAATTAAATAATTATTAATAACATAATATAAAAAAAATTAAATATTGACAATCTAAATATTAATACCCCACTAAGTATAATTCATATAAAAAAAATTAAATAATTAATTATTGACAATCTAAATATTGGTTCATCTTTATTAAGTGTAAACTATATAAAAAATAAAATAACTAACTTCAGATAATGCTAGCAATTGTGCTGACAAGTGAGATAATAATTAATAGCACATTATTAATAGGTAATGCAAAAATATCTTGAAACATAGTTAGCATGCCTTTTTTTTTTTATATAAATAAGAAGAATCTTTAAAAGAAATTATCAATGCTAGCTAGTAGCTACATATTAGTTTACACAATACTATATATATTAATTGAGCAGGGTTCAAATGCCTCTATTTTTTGTGTCTCCACCATGCCTCCATTTTAAAAACTTTAATAACTCAAAATTTAAAACTTAAAAAGTCAAAATAAAACCGTTAGATACGATCTATGTTATTTTCTCTATGTACTCATAAAAAATTATCACATTTCGATTTTGTTTGTACGTGAATCAATAAGTTGAAAATCAACGTATAGAAATTATCCAAATTAGTACGTTTTTTAAAGCTCTTGATGACAACCAAAACAAAATTGAAATGCCATAATTTTTTACACGTGCATAGATAAAATGATGTAGATCATATCCAACGGTTTTTTTTTGAGGAAAACATATCCAACGGTTTTATTTTGATTTTTAAGTATTAAATTTTGATTTATTAAAGTTTTTAGAAATGGAGACATGATCGAGACACAAAAAATGGTGGCATTTGAGCCCTCCTCATATTAATTTTTACTTTTTTATATTACTTTTTTATATTCGATTTTCAACGTTACTGACTATAATAAAGTTCTAATTCAAGAGAAAAAAAAAATACTCTATATGTTAGTAAAGCTGCATGTAAGTTTAATAATGTTCCAGTGTTCAAGAATAATTTAAACAATTATGGATAGTGACGACATTGTTATAACTTCTTAAATTTTAATACTATATTCTATTTGAGTGAGGCTACTATGCTTTATGAAGTAAGATTCTTTTTTTACTAATTCATATATGTATTTCTGATTTTAAAGTTTAAACAGTTGATCCGAACCGCTTAACATGATCTTTATATAAAATTTCTTGAAAAATTAGATTTTAATTTTTTTTCTATTTTTTTAGATAGGTAAAAATAGTAAAAATATTCTGAAAAATATAAAATTTGATCTCTAAGAATATTTTGTATATTATTATACAAAGATCATATTAAGCAGTTCTAGTGAGCTGTTTAAAACTTTAAAACTGAAACTACGGACATAAAAAAAAAGGCACCTTCTTCATAAAGTACTGTAGCCCAACTCATTCTATTTTAATATCTGTGACACTGAGGTAATTATTGAAAGAGTTTGCAAGTAAAATGATAATAATAATAATAGAGGAGGGATCCACTTGCATTCTTTTTTTGTAACACCGAATGACATTTTATATTTTCAAAGTCCAAACAGTCGATCTAAACCATTAAACATGATAGATATATTAAAATGTGCTTGCCTATCAAATTTTACATTTTTTTTGAATTTTTTTACTATTTATTAAGATGGGTACAAAAATTCAATGATTTGAAAACAACAATTTTGTAAAATACTCAATAAATATTAAAAAAATTCAAACACATATAAAATTTGATCTGCAAGCACATTTTAATATATCCATTATGTTGAACGGTTTGGATTTGGACTTTGAAAACTTTGAAAATGTAGAGTGTAATTTAGTGTCATTAAAAAAGGGTGTAAGTGGATCCCTCCTCATAATAATAATAATAATAATAATATTGGGAGGGTAGAAGATCCGACAAAAAAATTTAAAAAATACGCCTACAGTTAATTACTGGTATTATATTTGAAAATAAGTTGACTGATATGCTTTCAATAAGGATCTAAATACGGAGGTTTCTCTGAATCGCATCTTCTGAGATATCTCAAACTTCGAGTGTTTTTATGGGAAATCTCAACCGTTCAAGTACGTTATGCACGAATCTCAAAGCATAAATAATGCTAGCCCCTATACGCACTCGGTTTCTCTTGTAATTCTTTCTAGTTAATTAAGGGGCACGAGAAAGCCACGGGCATTTTAATAAGCAACCTATGTCTCAATTAATTAATTAATTAATTAGTCGATCATAAAATCCAATCCAGATTCCGAGAGTTTAGGAACCATTTGAATTCAAGCAAATTAAATTTAGTACGTATATAAAAATTGTAAAAGATAATAACATAATGGAAACTTTGGAAATACACACACACCTTATAATTAAGCTACACACTAAACAAAATAATTATTAATTTAATTGATATTTGGTTTATTAATTGTCTTTCTCAATGTAAATTCTCTTATTTTAAAAATTATTTTTTCATCATCAGTAAATATATATTCTTGGGGCATAGTCCGAAAATTTACCCTACAAATATAAAAATCCAGAAATGAGAAAAAAAAAATACAATCACGTTATCATGCAAAATTTTAAAATAATTAATTTTTTCATGAAAACACCGTAACATCTAATATTCTCAGTAAAATCTAACATTCTATCCAATATGTTCTCTTATTTATTTAATCTTTTATTTAAATATTTTAAAATTTAAATTGACAAATATACTCTTTGCGTCTAACTTCCAGATACAGTTCTCTTCTTCTTTAGACCGTCGTAGCTTTGAATTTGTATCCTCAGATACCAAGGGAAAAGAACCGTTTGGATTTAATCCCAGTCGAGCCAAAAGGAATTTGATGCTTATTATAGATACAGGAGGTCTGTTTTGAGATTCGTGTCAGAATTAAAGAACAATATGAATTTGATAATTCTACATACAATACCGGAGGTGATCCGAATTTGGTACCTTTCGGCAACTTGAACATTGCACGTTACTCATTTCCTTGTGGTAGACTGGTAGGTTATTTCTCCTTATGCATAGGAGCACATGGCGTGCAAGAAGCAGAGGCGGATCTGCACTTAATCTAGAGGGTGCTAAGTCATTTCATAATTTTCAAACTTTTAATCAGGTAGGTTGAAATTGAATTAAATTAAATTTTTTTAAAATTTTTATATAGTTCAGCCTCACACATAAAATGTTAGATATGTGCTTAGAGTTTAGTGATTAAGACTCTATATTATTCTCAGAAGGTCTTAATTTCAAATTCCACTAACCACAAATTAATAATTATACATTTTAAATTTCAGCTTCTAACTAAATTTTTTAATTCCATCTCTACTGAGAAGATTGAATAAATGAAAAAGAGAGGAAAAAAAAAATTGAAGTGGGGTTGGGTTTGGTTTGGTTTGGTTTCTCGCTGTCAGTGTAAACTAAAATTAATTAATGACTGCTTTTAAATTTTTTTAGTCAGCAAAACGACAGGAATCAGAGAAATTAAAGCTACGGTGGTTCCAAGGAGAAGAGAATCAGAGAACTGCATCTGAAAATCAAGAGTATGTTTGTCAATTAAAATTTTAAATTAATTAAATAATAAATAAAATATTAAATTAATGAAAAGAGATATTAAATATAATATTAAGTTTTAGTGGAGATATTGAATATTATGGTATTTAAAAAGTTGGCATGTGTACACTAGAAATTCTCTCAATTAACAAATGCTTAACTATCTCTTAACTTCTAAAACAATGTCTTCATCAATAACAAAAATATGGCTTTCATTGTTAATTAGCTGAAATAGTTTTTGGTATGAAAAAGATGTGTTAGGTCACTGCATGGTTGTAGATAGAGCGATATGACATAAAGGAATTGAAACATGATTGATAGATGAAGATATCAAAATTTAATGATCAATTTGTAGTATTTTAAAAATAAAAACTTATCTTTTTAAAACTGTGGAATCCAGATGTCACTATCACATGGGCCACTGGATGTAAAAGCTGAATTGAAATGGCAAATTACAAAGAGGAGGATCCAATTACACATTTTTTGGTGACACATCATGATACTGTTTTTTATATAGGTCAATTTTGCGATTTTAAAATTCAAACAGTTGATCCGAACCGTTCAACATGATCACCATATTAAAATGTGCTTGGAGATTAAATTTTACATTTTTTTGAATTTTTTTACTATTTATTAAGATGGTTACAAAATCGCTGTTTTTCAGTGGTCTGAAAACAACGATTTTTGTAACCATCTTAATAAATAGCAAAAAAATTCAAAAAAATGTAAAATTTGATCTCTAAGCACATTTTAATATATCCATCATGTTGAATAGTTTGAATCGACTATTTGGACTTTGAAAATGGTAGGTGTCAAAGTGTCACCAAAAAAGGTGTAATTGGATCCCTCCTCAATTACAAATACCTAGGAAGTGCCTACTTTCTGGAAATTTTTTTATAAACCATAATTTTTTTTTTTTTTATTTACGATGCCAACATGATTATTTTTTTTTTACAAAAATCATAAGAACCAAAATGTCATTTCGGTCCGTTATTTTTTTATTCCGGACATAAATGATATTTCGGTCCGGTCCCTTTTTGGATTTTTTATGGTACTGGTTTCACAAGTTTTCATATGAGCCGCCATAGAAAATTCAAAAAGGGAACCGGACCGAAATGTCATTTCGGTCCGAAATAAAAAAAAATGGCGGAATGAAATATAATTTCGATTCTTATGGTTTTTGTAAAAAAAAAAGTAATCATGTTGGTTTCGTAAAAATATATTTTTTAATTATGGTTTATAAAAAAAAAATACTATTTTTCTATAGGATGCGTTTAAATTCGTTCCTTCTAAATCATACAGATTGAATAATAAAATGAGAAAAAATATTTTTTCTGGATTATGTCTAGTAAAATTAAGAGTGAGGATAGAGTGTGTTAAATTAAGAGTGAGGTTTGATTTTGTACTAAATAAATTCTAAAAAGTTTATAAAATTTTACACGTACACATATTATTTATGAAGTAGATCGATTTAAATAGTTTGGATTCGTTGTTTAAAATTAATTTGATATATTTTAGAGTTAAACTTACTAAATCTTCTTGGTGAATCAAGCGCATGCTAGCCTCACTCAATAAATTTTATATAAATTTTCAACAAGTGCAAAATATGTAGAAACTTAAATTGTACATAATTTGTATTGATGAACGAAGATGTATGATGTGATATCCAAATCGACGGTCAGCATATGTTTAAAAAATTAGCACTATTTTTTGAAATTTTGTTTTAAAAATAAAATATGTATTAGAGAAAGAATTTAATTTTTAAATTGAGACAAATAATATAAACTAGACATAGTCTTGTTAAATTATTAGAAACCAAAATAGTGATGCTATTTTTATTTAAAAGAAAAGAGACCACAATAATCAATTAATTTGACATTCTTAATAATTTTAAAAAAAAATTAATTCACATATTATGTCTATAAAGAATATAAAATTCAGTATATATTTTACCGTACATTAAGTAATATGAAATTTCAATGATTCAGTTTATTAAATTTTTAAAACATGATTCAAATTTCATAAAATTTAATTATTAATACACAATTTATATATCAAACAACCTGATTGAAATTTAGTTTAATTTTTAGTCTTGTATAAATTAATTTTAATTTTTTATTAAATTATTAAAATAATTATTATGACGTGATCCACGAATACAAGATAGAAAAACACAAGTCTAATCAAAATTCACATCACCTCAGGTTACCAGACCGAAGACAATTACGATCGGACGGTTATTTTAACATGACACAAATCTCAAAACAGACCCCTTACAGTCTCCATAGACACCGGATTGAGTTTAGCCCAGATAGGTTTAATCTGGGCCGTCCGTTTCAATTTGCTTGAGTCAGGTACCTGGGAGGATACGGATCCATCTAACCGCGAATAAATCGAATTCAGATCCAGTGAAGTAACTCAACTTTTGAATTTTAGATCGGGACTGTCCGATTAGAATCCTCGAAAATCCATCCGCGAAGTGAGCGCACACATCTCGACGATGAATTCGAATTCCGAGACAATCCCGAGCGACGAATTCGAATTGGACGGTCTCAATCCAAAACCCAAAGATTGGGTAACTTTAGGGGATCCATGTAACCAGGAATAAACCGGAGTTGCATGAGTTCAGATCCAGTGAAGTAACCCAATCTTTGGGTTTTGGATTAGGACCGTCCGATTCGAATCCGCGAAAAATCTATCCGTGAAGTGAGCACACATATTCCGATAATAAACTTGAATCTCGAGACAATCTTGAGCGACGAATTCGAATCGGACGGTCTCAATCCAAAACCCAAAGACTGAATTACTTTAGGGGATCCGTGTAACCACGAAAAAACCGGAGTTGCATCGCGTGGTTGCCACGAGCCCCTAGAAGCTAAAACAGAGGCCACCTCAGCACACACCGCAACACTTTCCTTGCCACGCGCTCTTTCTCATCATCTCACACTTTAATTATTTTCTTTTGAAATATCTCTCACACTTTAATTGTATGGGACAAAAGTAACACCCAATAAGTCGTTTCTATTTGTTACTCAAACACTCCAATTTTTTTTTTTTTTTTTAATTTTGCCGATAACCCGTGAGCAGACAGTGAAAAGGAAAATTTGATGCCATGTGATGTGATTGTAATTAACATGCAGTGATTGATTACGATATGTTACAATATGTGACTAAAATAATTTTTTACATAATTGGATGTAATTAAAATGATGACTTAGTTATTTAAATAGCTGATATTTTTATTAATATCCAAAATTAATTATAAAATATTAATTATATCCAGTTTAGTTGAGTTTTTTTTAACATAATTTAGCGTAATTTAGCGTATTTTAATATAATTATGCTAATTATACATCAAAAGAAGTAATCTAACAAATATTAAAAAAAAAACCCTCCTGACCGGCCAAAAAATGGCCGGTCCTAATTTTCAATCCAACCGGCCATTTTTTTACCGGTTTGGACATTTTTAAGAAAACCCATCTAAGCTGGATATAATTAATATTTTATAATTAATGTTGGAAATTAATAAAAATCTCGGTTCAAATAGCCATGTCACGTATGGTCACAAACACGCTTGATTAATTTTCTTAGATTTTAAATTAATTAACAGGAAAAAAAGAAAAAAAGAAAAAAGAAAAATATATAAAAAAAAATAAGAAAATATTGCAAAATAAATTAAATAAAGAAACAAAATTTGGTCATGTAACATGACGTAACCGGGTCGCGTGACATGTCCTAAAGTTTTATTTTCGATTCAAGGATACACACCTTGCGATACGTGAGTCATATTATGTGACCGACATGCGTGACATGATTTTCTGTGACTTATCTGTGACGTGTTGTGATCTCTTTAGTAACAACATGGCCAATTTCCTTCACAACTAATTTTGTGCTAATATTCACAAGTATTTTTCTTTTAAATAAAGAAGTGCTTTATCTCTAGTGTTATTATCAACTTTTATTTACAAAGTTGAAAATACAATAAGGAAAATTATATATTTACATGCTCGTCTTATTCAATCTCTTCGACTGACAAAAAAATAACACGCTTAGAGCATATACAAGGGTGACTTCTTTTAAATTGCTAATTTGATGTGTTAATTGCTAATATAATTGCTGGGATGTACCATAGTTTTTAAATTAGCAAGTTTGCTTTAAAAGCAACTCTAATTAAATAATCAACTCTAACTAAATTTCTGGGATGGAGTGATTTCTAAACTCAGTAAATAATTGCTAAACTCAGTAACGTGTTTCAAATTGATTGCCAAACATTTGCTGTAACGGAGATGCTCTTATCTTACATTTGTCTAAGAGGAGTTGGTAGTGCAGTGGATAAGTATTCGAACTGAAAGTGAATTTGATTGAAACAATTACTTCTAGAAGTTTCCATTACAATATATAATGTTTTTTTTTATCAAGCAATAATGTATTTGATAAAAGTTATATGTAATAGAAAGCTTAATTAAGTGTTGGGACATAACAATTACATGGTATTTTTCTTTTTGTATTTCTTCGGAATATTTTGTAGTATAATTTTAAGAACAAAATACTTATAATTTTTTGTATTTCTTCGGAATATTCTGTAGTATAATTTCTTTTTCTTTTGATATTTTCTTTTTCTGTAAATTTACACGCAGTTGACTGTTAACAAAACTAGAAAAATTAAGATTGAGCTGAATAAATTATTTGTAGTATAATTTTATTTTATATGGAGACTACAAGATACAAATACTTACAAAAATTACGTAATACAAAGGACAAAATTGTAAAATTATGTAATACAAGATATCTATTTTTTTTTTATTTTAGATGAAAACAAGATTCCAATGTTGACTCCTTGTTATAGATAGAGCTAGAAATTTTTTAATTAAATATTTATTATCAAATCAAAGGTTAATATATATCACTATATATAATAATCATATCAGAAACATGAATTAAAAATATAATTGTAAATAATGGAACAATTCTTACATTTTATTGAAGTCAAATATGAGTTTTCTTATAAAAGCAAATACATATATAAATTACAAATAAATGTTTTTCATGGAGGCGTCTGATTGATAGAAGACTAAAACACTTGTAGCATTATTTTAGACTTGACTATATTTTCACCTTTTTTGTTTTCATAAATCTTCAACAATAATCAATAATGAACATTTAGATCAGAATATAAAAGGTTGAAAAATATTGTTGAAAATAGAAAGATTGGATATACAAGAAATTGGGACCATTTGGTAGAACTTCAGAAAATACTTTTCCCATACTTCAGAAAATACCATTTGGTAGGATGAGATCTGAGTCGTCCGTTTTAATCTGGCACAAATCTTAAAGCAAACCCTATATCTTAAACAAGTGGGGCTAAAATACCTCATTGTTTTCATTCTCCAATCATCTCACATCCTTATCTCTGTGTCCAAAATCCAAACTACTCGACATAATCTCCATATTAAATTGTGTTTGGAGACAATTTTATATTTTTTTTTTGAATTTTTTTACTATTTTTTTGATAGATATAAAGTTCTGTTTTTTAGAAGATTATTGACCATAAAAAATAGTAATTTTGTATTTATCTAAAAAATTATACTTTAAAAAAAAATCTAAAAATTATATTTTTTTAAATAAAATAAAATTTGATTTTCAAACATATTTTAATACGGAGATTATGTTGAGCGGGTCGAATTAACTGCTTGAACTTTAAAAACAGAAATAAAAATGTGAGTTATAATTGAAATACGAAACCAAAGAGAAATTTTAACTTAAATTTTTCACATATAAATTGACTAACTTTTGACATATTTTTTTCCCATAAATCTTGAACAACCAATATTAGACACTTAGGTCCTGTTCGGTGCTAAGAGGGGAATGGGCGTTGGAATTGAACTGAATTTTACTGTGCGCGTGGAGAAAAAGAAATTCAGTCAGAGTGAATTTTTTTTTCTTACGGACACAGTAACGTACTGAACAGATACTTAGATCAGAATATAAAAAGGCTGAAAAATACTGTTAGAAAATAGTAATATTCGATATGTTAGAAGTTAGGGACCATTTGGTACAACTTTAAAAATTACTTTTTCCATATTATGTGGATAAAGATAGGTCTCAAGTCTCAGCTCTCAAACTTTTCAAAGAAGAAATTACATCTCCGTCGTGTGTCTGCCACGAGTGGTCAGATAAAGACACAACCGCTTTTCTTTCGTTCCTATTCATTTAAGTTCAAAGACTTTTGGACCTGAGTTTTTCATGTGCGTCAAACTATTTCAAATTAGATTATATCACGAGTGAGGCTATGGTACTATGCATAGCACGGATGAGTCCGTGCTACGGCTTCAAATTTGAGTTTTCAAAATTCTAACGGTCCATTCAAACCGTTTAACATGATTATAAAATGAATATGTACTTGCAAACCAAATTTTATATTTTTTCGAATTTTTTTACTATTTTTTTAGATAGGTAGAAAATCACTGTTTTTGGATGGTTCAGAATTTTCAGATCAAGTGATTTTCTACCTATCTAAAAAAATAGTAAAAAAATTCGAAAAAATGTAAAATTTGATTTGCAAGTACATATTCATTTTATAATCATGTTGAACGGTTGGATGGACCGTTAGGATTTTGAAAACTCAAATTTGAAGCCGTAGCACGGACCCAACTGTGCTATGCATAGTACCATAGCCTCACTCTTATATCACAAAATCTCAATATGTGATTAATTTTTTTTACGTGAATTAAAATAATAAACAATAGTCATATTACGTGAATAATCACGTTATATATGATTATACTTAATTATCATTTTTTTTAGTTTTAAGTTGCTTTATAGTAAAAATATAAATATAAAAACTATTACATTTTTTAATTTTAAGTTAGTAGATAAAAAAAATATAAAAAATAAAAACTACTGCATAATAAATTAAAATAAATTAAAATAAATTAAGAAATAATATTTCAAAAATTGATATTAATGAGACTAAATTACTTCACAGTTCACACTGATAGTGATGCAGCTACTTTTCTTTCTTGAATAATTCCTCAAGGTGAATGATTTCATTTTGAATAATTGATTCTAGACGATTAAGAAATCATTACGATTTGATTCCTTTTCCTTTCTTGTTTTCTTTTAAAAAAATGTACTTTATATTAAATATGCAGGGGCAGAAGCATGTGGAAGGGGTGCTGTGCACCGAAATATTTTCAGTTTTGTCCTTTAAATTTTTTAACTTTTATAAAAAAATACTATTAATCTCTCTCATAAAATAAAATTACAAAATACTTATTTGTTTAACTTTCTATCTCAATTTTCTAATTTTGTCACTGAAAATATGAACATTGAAATAGGCGAGATTGGTAACAAATTAACAATAAGAGCATGTTCGGCCTACAACTGGGATTGGAACGAGCTCAGAATAGGAGCCAATTTGAACTGTCTGTTACTGTGTGTGTGGAAAAAGAAAAAATTCAGTTTTTTTTTTCCCACGCGCACAGTAACCGCGCCGAACAGGACCTAAAGGAGAGAGCACTAAAATTGGTAAAAGTTTGAAAAAGGCGAGATTGATTGTGTAAATAACAAGTTGCATGTTCAAGTTGCAGCCGACCATACACATGAGACCATACTCTCAAGGAGGCTACTTTTTATAAACTCATTGATGTGTCTTTCACTCTCCATAAATGAAATAAGTCTACAACTTTTTAAAATAGTGACAATGACCTTGTATAGGGAATGAAAAATAATACATTAAAATTTGAATATGAGAGGAGCTAAACATTATCTTTACAAGGTACTTTATGCTATATCATTTTCCATTTTTTTTGGATTTTTTTTGGTAACAATAATATTGAATTTTTTGGCTCACCAAAAAAGCTCTGTAATTATTTTTACGAAGTAAAATATGACAATATTTTTTTCCAATATCTTTTCTTCACTTATAAACAAATTTAAAGTATTTTAACAAGACAAATTGAGTTTTGAACAATTTCTTCATTTTACAATATTTTTAAACTTTTTTCTAAAAAAAATGGCATTTTTTTAATGAAAAATTTAAAAATCGGCGAAAAATAATTAACATAATAATAGACCGGCACACCACAACAAGTCATAGCATGACTAAATTTGGCGTGCCATACGCCTGATGTGTTTTTCCTCTGTCATTTTTAACACATCACGGGAATTTTTTTTTGTCATGCTATGTCAAGTGTCTGAATCAGAATTTGTTAGTCATGTCACGTATATAGAACGCTAACCTAGTAGGAAAAAAAAGTATTTTATAAAGAGAATTGTATAATGAGTCTTGAAATATATTTTCAACATATATGATATTTTATCGAGAGTGAGACCATGGTACTATCCACTACGCGGATTGGTCTGTACTATGGATCAATATCTCCATTTTTAAAGTTCAGAGAGTTGATCTAAACCATTCAACATGATCTCAAATATGTACTTTTCGATGAAATTTTCATTCTTTAGAATTCTTTTACTATTTTTTAAAATAGATAAAATATTACTTAATCAAAATTCTGGACCATTTAAATTAGTAATTTTCTACTTATCTAAATTTTTTTAAAAAAAATTCTAAAAATATATTTATATCTACTATTTAAACTTTAAAAATTGAGATAATGAATCTATAGTACGAACTAATATGTGCTGTGAATATTATCATAGCCTCACTCTTTTATCAATCCTCATATCCTTGGATAATTAATGATTCCCTTTTAAGTCGTGCATCTTGATTAATTTTGAAATTTTCAATCAGGATTTAAAAGGAGGAAGAAACCCTTTACTTTATTTTTCTTGGGAAAATAGGCTAGGCCAAAAAAATTCAAAAGGAGAACTAATTTCCAACTCAGTTGAGTTGCATCTTCAAAATAAGGCCCTGTTCGGCTGCATAGTGGACTCGGGAATGGGTACGGAAAATAAAATTTTTTGAACTGAATTTTACTGTTCACGTGGGAAAAAAAAAATTCACTCTGAGTGAATTTTTTTTTTCCCACGTGAACAGTAAAATTTAATCTACAGCCGAACAGGGCCTAAGATTGTGTCCTATATGTTTCTCTGTATGTGAAATTGACAAATCATTAATTACACATGCAAATTGTTAGCGAAACATGCATTTTCTTCACATGTTCTAAATTCATATATAGTTCAATGATCAAGAACCGTGCTGAAATGATCAATGTATTTGATCAAAATCCATCAACTTCTTCTTTTTGAAACATTTATTTATTACACACAATTTTAATAAGAGCTCCCCTTAGCAAATAATTTTGTCAAAATTAGAATGTCGTTACAAGTCACGGTGCAAATTAATAAGAGTATGACGATTCAACACAAAACCAACTAGGCAACTACTAATAATAATATAAGATATTAAGATCAAGATCTCAGTATATACCTAACGCATATAAATAATGGGTGCGGTTATAGTTGGTTTGTCAGATGTCTACATATCGGTCGCGTAAAGCGGCTCCTAATTTGCGTGTGGCCAACACACAAGCTCGTAGCAGAATAGTGACAAAAGACGAATCTGTCACGATCATTAAAGCCTGTACACGTAGACTATTAAATACAAATTAAGGTCCTGTTCCGCTGCAGTGTGGGTTCGGGAATGAATACGGAAAAACAAAATTTTTGAACTGAAAATCACTGTTCACGTGGGAAAAAAAAATTCACTCTGAGTGAATTTTTTTTTTCTCACGTGAACAGTGATTTTTAAGCTACAGCCGAACAGGCCCTAAAAGGAATATACCTGGATCTGTTCGGCACAGTTACCGTGTGTGTGGGAAAAAAAATTTAGTAGTAGTGTTTTCTGTTCCATGCGTACAGTAATCAGCAGTTTAAAAATTCTCATTTTCAGGTCCCTTTTTGTTCCCTACTGCGCGCCGAACAGGCCCTAAAAATCTCGAAATGACTGATTTCCCACTCTGATATTCATAATATCATAATTACCCTTCTAAATTTAAAAAAAATTAGAAATTTACTCAATTTATTTTATATTTATGAAGTACCTATTTACCTTTTATGAAAAATAAAAATATATAGGCTGTGTAAAAAAAAATGTTCCGTAATGAAAAGTGATTCATTTTTCTACTGGTGACGTAATACAATGACATTTTGGTATATTCATGTTTGTGTGTGCTTCACAAGTAAGGAAATAAATTATTTCATTCAAATCCAACCAATTAGAATATTACGTATATTCTTTTAATAAAGGGTAAAATTAATATTTTGTAAATTTAAAATTACTTTTAATAGAAAAGTAAATAAATTGAGTAAATTAGGCAGTTTTTGAAATTTAAAATGATAAATATAATATTTTGAATTTTAGAGGGAAATGCATATAATTTTTTTTTTTTTTTGACAAAAGTGAGATTAGGTGAACAACAGAGACTATGTTGTGAATTTATCTTTGTCATATTGTATTTGTAAGAAGGCAGGTGATGGTGGTCTATGAGGTTTAGTTGCAACTTTTTTAAATCAACCTCTCTCATTCTGGGTCCCACACAGCAGTCAGCAGGTAAAAAGGTTCATACAAGATGCTCCACATGTAATCAAATCTGACACTCTATTTTGTCCTTTTGTTAATGTTATTTACAAAGATCTCAGATCCTTACCACGTAGCCTGATTTGATTTTTCTTGCATGATGCTAATCTGGAAAGCGAACTTGGATGATTCAATTTTGCCAAATGATGCATTAAAATAAAGGGAAAATTGGTTATTTGTCACTCTAAAATTTTTAAATTGTCAAAATATCATCTCGAAATTTGAAATTGTAAAAATGTCACTCTAAACTTCATTAATTCCTAATTTTGCCATTTATACTGTATTCTTATACTATTTTTATTAAAAATTAACTGAAAAATACTGTTTTGGTATACGTCCACGGTTCATATGTTTGTCGACTTTATTAATGCATAGAAATACGTACACTAAAACAGTATTTTTCAGTTAATTTTTAATAAAAACAGTATAAGAATACAGTATAAATGGCAAAATTAGGAATTAATGAAGTTTAGAGTGGCATTTTTACAATTTCAAATTTTGGAATGGCATTTTTACAATTTGAAAGTTTTGGAGTGGCAAATAACCAATTTTTCCTAAAATAAATAGTTATTTAGAGCATCTTCATCGGCTTTCAGATTTAATTGCTAAGTCTAAGCTTAACTTTTTACTAGTATCGTGTTGCAACAGAAACATTATATGAGAAAAAAAAAAATCTCACAATATATTTTCATAAAAAAATAAATAGAATTCAAATAGAATTGTTTTGTTTTAAGGTATATTCAAATAGAATTGTTTAATTTATCTTACAAATTATCTACCTATTTATTCTTTGTTTTCTCTTGTAGGCAAAAGCTGTTGAGGAATGTCATGTTCTTATGAAAATCATTTTTACTGTGCTTATAAATAGCGTGGATTTACATGTTTTATTTGATCTGGTGTCTAAATATAGATTGATCAGTGGGACCCAGTTTTTTTTATAGCCTGGAAAAGTTGTGAATGTTTTCCGGGTTTGATTGTGAGTATTGAGGTGAAATGAGCTGAAATGGTCTTTTTCCAGCCGGGCTCAATATTGAGCATGAATCGAATGGGCCTTCGGCTTGATAGTTGAACCATATACGGATACACCTGCAATAATGAGTTTGTATCCTCTGATGTATCTTAAATTTTCAGTTTATCTAAAATTATAGGCCGATTTTGTTTTTTTTGTTTTTTTCTATCTGACATTATTTTGGTGTAATGTAGGATGATGTGAACTGGACAACTTTGGAAATTAAAGTCGCGTGAATTTGTGACCAGATTTATTTTTTGAAATTGCCAAAAAGTAAATTGAAGAAAGACAGTAGCCGACATCGATCCTTCACAATCAACGAGTTCCTCATTAACTGTTAATGAACCATTGTACATAAAATCAATCATTACCTTAAAAACTAAAGGCATCATTTCACTTATCGTTATGCAATCCCGATTAGATTCTGCCATTGAGCCAAAAAGTTCTGCTTCAAATACTGGTGAATGAGCCGCCATGATTAATCTATGAGCAACAAAAATCTTGCCATCGACATCAAAAGAGACATCGGTATATTTTTTCTCCTCTCTAAGCTTTTGAAGGTGCTCACGCGGAAAGCCAATGGAGCTAGCATTACTCTTAACATGCTCTTGTATATGATTTATCTTTCACAGTAATTTTAACATGAAGTACAAAATAACAATCTTGAACATAGGTTTCCTCAAATTTGGTCCTTTCAAAAAAGTTCGAAAACCCCCATCTAGCTTCATGCCATCTCGTCTGCAGGGCTCGGATCATCTAAAGTAACCATAATTTTGAGTTCAGATCCGAACGGTCCAATCAGCATTTGGGCCAATCCGGCCTATGGTGGAATGTACCGGACCTCTTTAATATTCGTGCTAGAGGTTCGGATCCAAACTCAAAATTAGAGTTACTTTAGAGGATCCGAATTCCTCGCGGGCATGGGTCGAATTGAGTTGTTAGAGAGAGGTGTCTCAGCCATACTTAGACAAGTACAGCGCATCTAGTGTAGTTGAGCCTGAGTCAGACTCAACTACACCTCAACCTGTCTGTCTACCTGTAGCCTCGTCGAATCGGATGATTCGAGTTTAGATTATAGCTCCTGTTCGTCCGGGAGCCCTGAAAATTTTGAAATTTACCAGTGAGAATCTAAGCGCAGTAACCACCAGGTCTTCTGATTAATATAATTTTATTTTTCTATATACTTCGTTAATAACAAAATTAAAAATTAAAAACTGTAAAATTGGACTGCATATATAGATCCTCCAATTGAATTAAATTTTTAGATTTCTCTTCCAAATCTGCCGCAAAAAATAAAACTAGACCCAATACTTTCAGATTTTAGTAGGCAGATGTTTCCAACCGAAGTTGGAGCTCACAGCCCAGAAACAAATGTTGGCCCAAATATAGGATTTGTCTAATGTCTCTGAAACATAAATTTAGGCTTGCTGCACGGATCAATTAAACTACGTATTATAGGCTTTTTTGATCGGCGAATTGACAAACAATCCTAACGTCCCCTTATTTAAAAATTAAAACAGAGCATCTACATTCCAGCAACTCAAATGATTTCTAAATAACTGTTAACTACTTTTTAGAAATTAAGGTCTTTAAAGTTTGTAATTCTTACATTTCTGAAATTAATTTTAGAGTTTCTATTAAGCCACATCAGCAACAAATTAAAAAGGAGAAATAATTTGAACCAATTATTTAGCCAACATGGAGTTTATAAACAGTTTCTTAATAATAAACTTTACTGCATAGTTTCTAAATAAGAAATTCTCCCACATTCCTAAAACTGAATTAGAAACGGCCACATCAGATAAGAAACTCTAATAATACCACGGATGCAGATGCTCTAAGTGAGAGTAAGGAGAGCAAGGCTATCGTACTATGCAAATCAATACTATGAATTTATATCGCTATTTCAAAGATCAAATTATCGACCTAAACCGTTCAATATGATCTTAGTATGAAATATAATCGAAGCCAATTTTTACATCTCTTAAAATATTTTACTATTATTTTAGATAGGTAAAAAATTACTTGATATAAAGATTCTGAACCATTCAAAAATAGCATTTTTCTATCTATCTAAAAAAAATAGTAATTTTTTTTTTGTAAAATATAAAATTTAATCTCTAGGTATATTTTTCTATGAAAATCATATTGAATGATTTGAATCGACTTTTGAAAGTTAAATTGAAGTCTTTGCCTGATGACAGCATATGTAAGCTCAATATTTATAATTTATTTAAAATGCTATTTTAGAAATAGAGAAGAATACTCTTTTTTTTATGAGCGCATTTTTTCCTCACATTTTTAATTAAAATGGGTAAAGATTTTAACAGAGCAATTTTCGCTTCACTGAATCAAAACTGCTCAGTTAAAATCTTTACCCATTTCTAAGATGTTTTTAAAAAAAAATTTGTCAGTTTTTGAAATTTAAAATGATGAATATAATATTTTGAATTTTAGAGGGGAAATGCATATAATTTTGAGTTTTTTTTTGTTTTTTGACAAAAGCGAGATTAGGTGAACAACAGAGACTATGCGTTGTGAATTTATCTTTGTCATATTGTATTTGTAAGAAGGCAGGTGATGGTGGTCTATGAGGTTTAGTGGCAACTTTTTTAAATCAACCTCTCTCATTCTCGGTCCCACACAAACAGTCAGCAGGTAAAAAGGTTCATACAAGATGCTCCACATGTAATCAAATCTGACACTCTATTTTGTCTTTTTGTTAATGTTATTTACAAAGATCTCAGATCCTTACCACGTAGCCTGATTTGATTTTTCTTACATGATGCTAATCTGGAAGCAAACTTGGATGATTCAATTTAGCCAAATGCAATGCATTAAAATAAAGGAAAAATGGGTTATTTGTCACTCTAAAATTTTTAAATTGTCAAAATACCATTCTGAAATTTGAAATTGTAAAAATGTCACTCTAAACTTCATTAATTCCTAATTTTGCCATTTATACTGTATTCTTATACTATTTTTATTAAAAATTAACTGAAAAATACTGTTTTGGTATACGTCCACGGTTCATATGTTTGTCGACTTTATTAATACATAGAAATACGTACACTAAAACAGTATTTTTCAGTTAATTTTTAATAAAGACAGTATAAGAATACAATATAAATGGCAAAATTAGGAATTAATGAAGTTTAGAGTGACATTTTTACAATTTCAAATTTTGGAATGACATTTTTACAATTTGAAAGTTTTGGAGTGACAAATAACTAATTTTCCCTAAAATAAATAGTTATTTAAAGCATCTTCATCGGCTTTCAGATTTAATTGCTAAGTCTAAGCTTAACTTTTTACTAGTATCGTGTTGCAACAGAAACATTATATGAGAAAAAAAAAAATCTCACAATATATTTTCATAAAAAAATAAATAGAATTCAAATAGAATTGTTTTGTTTTAAGGTATATTCAAATAGAATTGTTTAATTTATCTTACAAATTATCTACCTATTTATTCTTTGTTTTCTCTTGTAGGCAAAAGCTGTTGAGGAATGTCATGTTCTTATGAAAATCATTTTTAGTGTGCTTATAAATAGCGTGGATTTACTTGTTTTATTTGATCTGGTGTCTAAATATAGATTGATCAGTGGGACCCAGTTTTTTTTATAGCCTGGAAATAGTTGTGAATGTTTTCCGGGTTTGATTGTGAGTATTGAGGTGAAATGAGCTGAAATGGGCTTTTTCAATCCGGGCTCAATATTGAGCATGAATTGAATGGGCCTTCGGCTTGATAGTTTGAACCATACACGGATACACCTGCAATAATGAGTTTGTATCCTCTGATGTATCTTAAATTTTCAGTTTATCTAAAATTATAGGCCGATTTTGTTTTTTTTGTTTTTTTCTATCTGACATTATTTTGGTGTAATGTAGGATGATGTGAACTGGACAACTTTGGAAATTAAAGTCGCGTGAATTTGTGACCAGATTTATTTTTTGAAATTGCCAAAAAGTAAATTGAAGAAAGACAGTAGCCGACATCGATCCTTCACAATCAACGAGTTCCTCATTAACTGTTAATGAACCATTGTACATAAAATCAATCATTACCTTAAAAACTAAAGGCATCATTTCACTTATCGTTATGCAATCCCGATTAGATTCTGCCATTGAGCCAAAAAGTTCTGCTTCAAATACTGGTGAATGAGCCGCCATGATTAATCTATGAGCAACAAAAATCTTGCCATCGACATCAAAAGAGACATCGGTATATTTTTTCTCCTCTCTAAGCTTTTGAAGGTGCTCACGCGGAAAACCAATGGAACTAGCATTACAACATGCTCTTGTATATGATTTATCTTTCACAGTAATTATAACATGAAGTACAAAATAACAATGTTGATTTTGAACTGGTAGCATCCTGTAGCTGCCACCATGTTGAAAGAATTCATGGCTTGAAAAACCACCATGTTTAAAGAATCCATGGCATGAAAACAAAAATAATTAACGTTTATCTCAAGAGCTTAAAAAGATGACAAAATGTTACACTTATATAAGCTAATTCTAACTTTTTAGTCTTCCGTAATAGCATTAATTTATTTTTAATTAACTTCAAATACACTGCAACTAATATATTCTCTTGATATTCCCAATGTGAATTCAATAAAGACATATTGCATATATCCTGCATGGCTTACCAAATGGACTTTTAACTTTTAACCTTCCAAGATCCACCAGGTAACATTTATTAAAGACATATCACAAATTATTAAAGCAATTAGTTACTGGATTGTAACTTTTAATTTTCCTATATCCTTTGGCAACATTTAAGATGACATGCATGAACTGATTAAACTTCTTTTCCAAAATTTATGAACCTAAAACTTTAAACGGTTATTTAGTTTTTATATTTATTTGAGAAAAATATAAATTTTATCCGGATAAGATTTAATTCAACATAAAACAAAAGTGTTGATTTCATATGTTAAAAAATGCAATTTTATTTTGTTTGTTGCATTATTTCGAATTTTAATCACAGTATACATATAGGAGAGCAAATTTGGTTCCAGATAGCATCTTCTGATCACAATTTAAGATTTCACACTTGTTCACTGTGATAGATAGAAAATGCATCTTCATTTATGTTTCTTGCAGATCTATTCTAATTGATAAATATGGTAATGCTGGTATGGATACCTCTAGATGCTCTTCTTTTTTGTCTGGTATTTTAGTTGGTGTAGATCTGTATAACTTAGGTATTAATAGGATTATAGGCAATGGTTGTGATACATATTCTGGTATTAATAGCATGGAGACTGCTCTTTATATTGTGTATACCCAAATCTATTTAAAGTAGTTTCTGATCAATTTCAGTCTCTAATACCTTCCATAACTCTACTCTTACCTTACAATTTAATAGGCAATTGACTGGAATTCTTCTCACCGAATGGCACCATATGCAAACTTCCCTTGTGTATACTAAAATTTTGAGTTCAGATCTGAACGGTTCAATCAGCATTTGGGCCAATCCGGCCTATGGTGGAATGTACCGGACCTCTTTAATATTCGTGCTAGAGGTTCGGATCCAAACTCAAAATTAGAGTTACTTTAGAGGATCCGAATTCCTCGCAGGCATGGGTCGAATTGAGTTGTTAGAGAGAGGTGTCTCAGCCATACTTAGACAAGTACAGCGCATCTGGTGTAGTTGAGCCTGAGTCAGACTCAACTACACCTCAACCTGTCTGTCTACCTGTAGCCTCGTCGAATCGGATGATTCGAGTTTAGATTATAGCTCCTGTTCGTCCGGGAGCCCTGAAAATTTTGAAATTTACCAGTGAGAATCTAAGCGCAGTAACCACCAGGTCTTCTGATTAATATAATTTTATTTTTCTATATACTTCGTTAATAACAAAATTAAAAATTAAAAACTGTAAAATTGGACTGCATATATAGATCCTCCAATTGAATTAAATTTTTAGATTTCTCTTCCAAATCTGCCGCAAAAAATAAAACTAGACCCAATACTTTCAGATTTTAGTAGGCAGATGTTTTCAACCGAAGTTGGAGCTCACAGCCCAGAAACAAATGTTGGCCCAAATATAGAATTTGTCTAATGTCTCTGAAACATAAATTTAGGCTTGCTGCACGGATCAATTAAACTATGTATTATAGGCTTTTTTGATCGGCGAATTGACAAACAATCCTAACGCCCCCTTATTTAAAAATTAAAACATAAATGAGAGTAAGAGCATCTCCATTCCAGCAAACGTTTAGTAATTAATTTGGGTCACGTCACTAAGTTTAGCAATTAAAGAGATTCATAATTTTTAAATCACTCCATCATAGAAATTTAATTAGAATTGTAATTGATGCCACGTCAACCAATTTAGAAAGCCTAAATCACTCCATCTCAGAAATTTTAACCAATCAATTAACAAGCGTGTCATTAAGAAAACGTTTTCTTTTAAAGCAAATTTGCTAATTTAGAAACTGTGGTACATCCCAGCACTTATATTAGCAATTAACACATCATATTAGCAATTTAAAAGCAATCACCATTGTAGATGCTCTAAGGAGAGTAAGGCTACCATACTATGCAAATCGCACGCACATTGATCAATACTATGAATTTGTATCGCTATTTTCAAAGATAAAATTATCGGCCTAAACCGTTCAACATGATCTTAGTATGAAATATAATCGAAGCCAAATTTTACATCTCTTAAAATATTTTACTATTATTTTAGATAGGTAAAAAATTACTTGATATAAAGATTCTGAACCATTCAAAATAGTATTTTTGACCTATTTAAAAAAATCATAATTTTTTTTTTTGTAAAATATAAAATTTGATCTCTGATTATATATATTTTTTCTATGAAGACCATATTGAATGGTTTGAACCGACTATTTGAAAGTTAAATTGATGTCTTTGTTTGATGACAGCATATGTAAGCTCAATATTTATAATTTATTAAAAAATATGCTATTTTAGAAATATAGAAGAATACACTTTTTTTTATGGGTGCATTTTTCCCTTACATTTTTAATTAAAATGGGTAAAGATTTAACAGAGTAGTTTTTGCTTCATTGAATCAAAACTGCTCTTTTAAATCTTTACCCATTTCTAAGATTTAAAAAAAAAAAATTGAAATAAATAAAACCATTTAAACAAAACAAGTACCCAATGTACTGGATTTCTGAAAAGCAATGCTACGGTGGAGGTCATGTTTATAAGTCAACACTTACCGTCCACCGTAGCACTGCCACGATGAAGTTGCTTTTCAGAAATCCAGTACATTGGGTGCTTGTTTCGAATAAATGAGTTTGTTTATTTCTATAAAAACATCCATTTCTAATATTTTAACTATCGAAATCGCAAACTTAGTACAATGGCACGGGTACCAGAACCTTTAAGAAAAAAAATATATCCATACTATCTTTAGTTATGGGAACAAATTAGCCGTTGTTTCAGGTTTAAATTATGGAGATAAAAGCATATAAAATTTGGGTGTTGAGCATCATATTAATTAACATACAGTCAGTGCCAACTTAATAGTAAATAAAGTTTGAAGACCAATACTAACCCCTAATTCTAAAAAAATTTGCTGGAACTATGAAATTGGAGTATTACTAAAGAAAAACATTCACCGAAATAATTTTGCTTATACAATTTGTCAGTTATACACGTATGTTTGGTTGGATTGAGAATACACTATTTTTAGAGTTAGACTATTCAGAATAGCCTATTCGGTGTTTAGGTGAGTTAGAATAGCTAGAATAGTGAATCAAAATATTTTGTCTTATTAGAATATGTTATTCCTAAGAATTTTGAAATTTGGCTATTATAATAAAACAAACAATAGTTATTCTTGTTTTGCAACCAAACATACCCGGTAGAGATCATGAACACAATATGTTATTTTCCTAATATTTGTTTTAAATGTAGAATGTGAATCTGTAACAAAAAGCGCATCTGGTGTAGTGGTATCATAGTACCCTCCCACGGTACTGACCAGGGTTCGATTCCCTGGATGCGCATTTTTTTTTAATGTGTTCATTTTTTATATTGGGAACGAAGCAGCTGGTGTTTCAGGTCCCATCCGCTGTCAGCTGACTTGTTTAATGCCATTGCCAGTTGAGAGAACTCCAAGCATAGAATTAAATATACTTTTCATTTTTCTTCTAACCGTGGAAAAAAAAGGTACTTGTTCGTGACATAAATATAATCAAGTGAAGGAGATGCCAGCTAAACGCGTGAACTATCATATTAATTTTAGTTAAAAAAAATAATAATATGATGACTCGTTCCTTGGAACGACATTCTAGAGTTGACTAATCTTGGATATTAAATTCCACTGGCAATTATAAATATCAACTTGCCTTAAATTGAATAGGAAATTTAGCGTGTTACTCTCAATTCACTCTGTATTTATTGCGTATATTAATTATGAAAAATGCTTATATTAGACTGCTAATTGTTCATATGTCATCACGATTTTTTATTTATATTAATTTAAAAAAAATTATAGCATCATTTCTGAAAAAAAATTCAAACAAGGGCGGAAGGGATGAAATATTGCTGCCCATAGGCAGCAACGATTCTTCCGTTCACCTTTGAGAGTGGTCTGAAATCACAGCTCACGTAAAAGATGTACGCGAAGTATACTTATGTTATAAAAAAATGTAAAATTTTGTCAATTTCTCAAATTTATGTCCAAATTATGATTGTATTTTATGTTTTTTTCTAAAAAAAATATGTAAGTATACTTAATAGGAAATAATTATGCTGCAATTCCTGCGATTGGAATTGCAGGGACTCTGTTATTCCAAATCCACCATTTCATTTTTTGAAATGCACGAATCTCAGAAACAAGTTGTTTTTTATACACGAATCTCAAAATAGATGAAGAGGTAGATTTAGAATAACAGTTTCTCTGCGATTCTTTGGAAAATAATGATGATTATCTGATTGATAACTTGATATCATTCTATTCTAACCTATAACTTTTACATTTTAGTTTATTTATTATTATTTCAAATGGAAGAAAAACTATTAATTTTAACAATTTCAACAATCCAATTACAATAGATTTTTTTCCTATCCAAAATAATTAATAGTGAATAAAACATAAATTTAATAATTTTAAGGTGATTTCATAACAATCGTGACAATGTCAAAGGTAATAATAAAATGGAAATCCAGATATCTAGCTAAATATTTTGCTTGGTTGGTGGGTCCATGGACCATGTCTCGTTGAAAAAAATGAAATATCAAAGAAACAAGAAAGTTTACAAATCAGGATAGACTCGCTGGGGGAAATAAATAAATAAATGAATGGAAACCTAAGTGCTGAGTTCAATTTATAGAAATTTATATAAAAATAATATATATGGTATTAGAAAGAAGGGAGTACCCCCGCTATAGTACCCGCACCATAACTACCATAACTATCTGGGGGACTACAAAAACTCTAGCATTGAATTTTTTTTCTAAAGTATTAATACCTATGTAAGAAAATATTTATATCTATACACGGAAATATTAATACCCATGTAGTTTTACGTAAATATTATTTCTCCAACCAAATCTCTCAAACGTACCCGAATTATAAATATTTGTGGGGACCATCCAAACTACATGGGGAACCATACACTTTTTTAGAGATGATTTTTTTTTTCTTCGTTCAATCTCGTCCATATTTCCGACGATCTGTAAAGAATTTTGCAACTGTAAAACCACGAACATTTTCTACCCAATTTTCTCTTTCAAATGAGATCCATGATGACGTATTTTCGGGCTCGTTGACACACAAGTATTTATAACTCGTCATGCAAGCATTTATACCTATACTTCTAAGTATTTTTTACATATGACACCGAATGACGTTTGAAAGTATTAATATCAAGTACTGCAAGTATTAATATCTATGCACTGAAGTATTTATACCTATGTGGTCAACTAATTTTGTTATAAGAAAGTTGACACGGAAACAATTGGAGAAGGTTGATGCAGTGATACGGGGTTCTCACTACTTCATTAGAGGAAGGTTCACACGGGAATGATTGGGGGGGGGCTGAAATAGGGATTATCATAACAAGTTACGCATCAAAGTATTAATATCTTATTTTTCAAGTGTTACTATTTTATATTCCAAGTAATTATATCTATGAAGGTTGACGAAGGAACGAGTGCGGGGATTGGGAAAGAGGGACCATATAATTAGTGGGAACCATAAATTAGTAGGAACCATAAAAGAAAAGTGTTGCAGGGATTTTAAAATAATAATGAGTGAATACCATATAATTAGTGGGGATCATATAATATCTTTTTAGAATAATAATTAGTGAGGACCATAGGGAACCATAATACATAATTTTTTTAAATAAGGTGTGAGAATTTTGGAGGTACTGAAGTGAAGGTACTCAAATAATTAATCTAGAAATAATAGCTAAGGCTTTAGATGTGGTAGACATAACCGTAAATTTTTTTGGATCTATTCTTTAGAGCCGATATTTTTTTTTTTTGGGATCCATTATATGCATCATATATAGGGCTGCAAACGAACCAAACCGAATCAAACTTACCTCCAGTTTGAATTTGGTTTGAATTAATTTCGAACTAGGTTTGGTTTGAATTAATTTCGAACGAACTCAATTTCGAACGAACCCAATTTCGAACCGAATTTTTTACGAACTCAATTTCGAACCTTTACGAACTTTGTTACGACTTACGATTTATGACTTCTGACTGGGCCATAGTGCGAAATTACAGCACTTCAATAAAAACTCAAGTATTCAAAGTACAATTTAAATAAAACCCAAATATCAATAGAAGTACAATTTAAATAAAAACTCAAGCACTCCAAAGTATTCAAAATACAATTTAAATAAAACTCAAATATCAATAGAAGTACAATTTAAATAAAAACTCAAGCACTCCAAAATTAATTATAACCAAATACCACACTCAGTTTGAATGTACGCAACAGGAGATTTGGGCGAGAGAGGAGTCTTTGTTGTGAGAGGCCACCAGAGAGAGAGAGAAGATGTGAGGGAGAGATTATTTTGGAACTTAGCGGGAGAGGAATTTGGGCGAGCGGTTTTGGCGTAAATTAGCGGGAAGAGGGAAAAAAATTGGAGGCAGTGGCGGAAAAAATAGCGGGTTAATTGGTTGAATGAAAATGGAGCGAATTGATGACATGGAAGAGATCTAGACGTTGGTAAGAGGATAGATCTAAGGATGTGAAATTATTGAGGTGATTGGATTGCAGGATTTGTGGGGTCACTCGCTTAGTTAATATTTTATTTAATATTTTATTGAGTGAGTCTAAAAGTGCATTGCAGTGATACAAAATAAAATTAGGCAGCAAATAATTTGGAAAAAAAATAAAAATATATATTTTCAAACTTTTTACATTTTTTTTTACTTTTTGCATGTTTATTTTTTTTATTTTTTTTATCAAATAAATAAGTATTTTTTGCATTTTTTGAATTTTTTTTTACAGCAATACATATAATTTTTTTTTTCTAAATGAATAGCTGATCAATAACAGCATTTTTTGCATTTTTTAGACATATAAAAGAAATATTGTACCTTGATCATTTTTTTTTTGCATTTTTTGGCATTTTTTTGGCATTTTTTGCATTTATTTTCGGACCGTTCATTTTACCGCGAGAATTCAACGGTCGATCTGCAACAAAATCATTTCAAATCTGATCTAGAATGATCAAGGTGCAATATTGAACGTAACCAACATAAAAGTTCGGAAGTTTTATTATGTTTGAGCTTTGATCCAACACGAAATGTTTATGGCCATACGATGCTTTAATTTTCGATCAACTAGATGGATGGATAAATCAAAACAAAATTTTATCAAACTTTCATGAAAGATGATAAATGCAGTGCTCTTTGATTTCAACGGTTCCGATCGAACCACAGACGATATATTTTCGTGCGCCTTCATTAACTCACAAGGCAAAAGTTTATGTTTCATGAAACATATACTCTTGCTTTCTAAGTTAATGAAGGCGCATGTAAACATGTCGTCCATTGACCAATCGGGGCCGTTGAAATCAAAGAGTATTGCATTTATCATCTTCCATGAAAGTTTGATAAAATTTTGTTTTCATTTACCCATCCATCTAGTTGATCGAAAATTGAAGCATCGTATGGCCATAAACATTTCGTGTTGGATCAAAGCTCATACATAATAAAACTTCCGAACTTTTATGTTGGTTACGTTCAATATTGTACCTTGATCATTCTAGATCAAATTTGGAATGATTTTGTTGTAGATCGATCGTTGAATTCCCACGGTAAAATGAACGGTCCGAAAATAAATGCAAAAAATGTCAAAAAAATGTATTGCTGTCAAAAAAAATGATAAAGGTATAATATTTATTTTATTTATTTATTATTATTTAATAGTTTCTTAAAGCTGAAATTAATTGAACAAATTTATCAAATTAATAATAACTTTATCAAAACAAAGAAAAAAACGAGAGAGTTGAGACTGGATTATCTGAAAAACTCAGAATCCTACTATAAAAAACAAAATTTCTGGTATAAACATGTGAATTTTTTTATTTGAGCTTGTAATTGGACCGGGCTTTCTGTTTCAGAAGTCAGAATTCAAAGCAATTATGGACTGGACGGCTTATATTTTCATCAGTGAACATAAGTTATCAGCAGAAAAATTAACGATTCACGTTTGAGTTAATTTCGAACTAAATTTGGTTTGCGAACCTATTTCGAACGAACTAGGTCCAGTTTGAGTTTGGTTTGAATTAATTTCGAACTAAGTTTGGTTTGAAATAATTTCGAACGAACTCAATTTCGAATCGAATTTTTTCTGAACTTTTTCGAATCAAACTCGAATCGAATTACGAACTACGAATTTTTTGTGCAGCCCTAATCATATACAATGGACATTGTGTGGACTTGACCCCATAAAATTCAAAAAAATTTATGGATCCAAAATTTGTATTTTTATTTTATTCAGTTATAAATTATTTTTATATAATCACTTTTATTTTATCTATTTTTTCACCATTAATTTATTTAATTTTCATGATAACTTTTACTTTTTATTATTTATTTTAAATTTTTTCCTAAATGTTATCTTAATTATTAGAATTGATAAAAAATTATCAATTTTAACCAAAAATTATTATGGACAACAAGTTTTCAAAAATAAAAAATATATAATTTTGTATTATGTTTCTCAAATTAGAATTTTTTATAATTATTCTTGCAGTACAACTAGAATATGATATCTTATAAACTATTTTATAGGTTACTGTAAACAAATTTTATTTCAAACAATCTCATGACAACCAAACAAACTCTTATTATATATTGTGGAGATTAGTGTTGTAAAAAATGTCTGTTTAGGTCGATTAATCGGCCGATTAGTTGTTAGCGGTGATCAAACCGTCATGGATTTTTCTGATTAATCAGCCGATTATTTCCAATTATGACTGATTATTCCCGATTATTTCCGATTAATCATTTAGCGATACCTTATCCGTCCGACAACCATATACCGTTATTTACAACACTGACTGAGATTATGATTTCGCATAATCTCAATTAGGACCAAGTCCTGTTTCAACAACCAAGCCCATGTGCATATCCAATCAATGTATTTTCATCAGTCAATAGTCAAGTATAGAAAAATGTTTATATTAGATGTTAATAATTCAAAAATTGAATATAAAATTTAGCTTGTCAACTCTCAATTCACTATATAATTATTTTGTTTAAATATATTTATGGTTTCGCATAATCCCAATAAGGACCAAGTCGTATGAATGTATTTTCAACAACTAAGCCATGTGCAGATCCAAAAATCCATGAATTCATATCATTTATGTGACATAATATTTATATTCAGATCCAAAATGAAATTGTTTTAATGCATTCAAAAAATCATCAATTTTGACCACTTGACTTGAGACTAAATAAATTCAAAAAATTCAAAATTTTGCATATACACACATCACTCGTAAAGCACATCGGTTTCAACGGTTGGATTCATCTCGTTTGAAGTGAATCCGACAGTTTATGTAGAATTGTACTCACCAAAGAGTTTGGTGAGCACATCACACCCTAGTTCTACTCTTAATTTTCTAAATTTGGCTTAATATAGTGGCATGAGTTCCGTCTTTCTATGACGATGTTACATGTTTAATTTTCAAAAATATAATCTAAAAGATGCTGGGTATACCGGGATCCTTTAACAAAAAAATGTACAACTAGTAATCTTTTGGTCTTGTATTCTATGCGATTTTTTACTCTTTCACAAACTTTTACTTTTAGAGACTAATTTTTTTGTATAATTTATTGTACTTTATATGAAACTAGCGAAAAATTATAAATGAGTATTTCTACTTTCAAATTGAAAAAAAATATTAAGTTTCTAAATTATTAAAATAACTTCAATAAATGCTAAAACTGTAGTGGTATTTTAATCATTTATCAACACAAGTTAATATTTTGTAGTGACACTACAAAATAATTTGTAACTATATACTGAAGTCTCGACCATATTTATTTTGTTAGAAAAATGTAAGAATTTTAGGTTTTTTTTTTCTTAATAAATTAGGGTTCCTTTTTTTTTTTTTTTAAGGTTAGAATTATTTATCAGCTCCATTGAGTTTAATAGATATCCAATTAACTATATTATTGATTTAGTGGGGGTCTAGTCTAGGCCCATTCTTAGGCTTAATTTTGAAATGTATATATTAGTTATTAATGTTTATTTGCTAAGTAACCATAAATTATGTATAATTATGAGGTTTGCTAAGTTCATTAAATTTTCCATTCCACCTGACAGAAATTAGTATAAAGGAGAAAAAAAAAACCAATGAAGTCTACAAAAAAATGAAAATGAAAAAGAGAATAGAGATATTGACTTTCTATTAATTGGTTGGTCCAACCAATGGCAATTATTATATATCAAAATTACACCCAACCAACACATGACAAGTTGACAACCTCGCCTGCACGATTATCAGATTACTACCAGGAAACCAAAAAACAAAAATAAACTCTCCTTCTCTTCCTTCCACCACACAGAGAAGCCATGTCCGTAAATGATTATCCCCCACCGGGCCAACACACTATTACCTACTTTAGATCAGCGGAACAAGACCATGCTGAGCCCAACGATTATCCCCCACCGGGACAACACACTATTACACACTTTAAACCGAAACAAGCCATTGTTGAGCCGATGGATTATCCCCCACCGGGACAACACACTATTACACACTTTAAACCGAAACAAGCCATTGTTGAGCCAAAGGATTATCCCCCACCGGGACAACACACTATTACGGACTTTAAACCGAAACAAACCATTGTTGAGCCGAAGGATTATCCCCCACCGGGACAACACACTATTACAGACTTTAAACCGAAACAAACCATTGTTGAGCCGTCAATGCCGCAGCAGAATGTACCGCTCGGCAAACAAACAATGCCACAGCAGAATGTACTGCCTGGCAAACAAACAATGCTGCAACAGAATGTACCGCTCGGCAACCAAAAAATGCCTCAGCAGAACATACCAACAGGCCAGCAACCGATGCCTCAGATGCAGAACGTGCAACAGATGCCTCAGATGCAGTACGTGCAACAGATGCCTCAGATGCAGCCGATGCCTCAGCAGCAATACATGATGGGTGTCCAGGCAACGCCGCCACGGCAACAGTTTGTGCAACAGAATGTGCAACAGATGGCGCCAAGGCAGCAGTATTATCAGCAACCGCAGCAGTGTTATCAGCAACCACAGCAGATGCAAGGCAAACCTATGCCACAATACTACCAACCAGTGCCCGGTCAACCAATGCCGGGCCCAATGGTCGGTCAGCCTATGCCTGGTCAACCAATGCCGGGCCCAATGGTCGGTCAGCCAATTGCGAGCCCAAGGAATTTACAACTACAGCCATGGTCGACCGGATTATTTGACTGCGCTCATGACATGGATAACAGTAAGCCATTAGTTTGATCCTAATTCAGAGCATAATATATTGTTTGAATTTAACCATGATGATGTTATTTTTGGATGTATAGCTATCAAAACATTCTTCTTCCCATGTATCACGTTTGGGCAGATTGCAGAGATCACCGACAGAGGGATGACAAGTAAGTTACAAGTCAAATTATGTTTCTGTCTATCAGGCAAAGATTGCATCTATATATATATATATATATATATATATATATATATATATCTGACGGTTATTGGATTTGAATTTTGACACAGCTTGTTCGGATGCGGGACTCATATATGGCCTCCTTTGTTTCACGGGAATGTTTTGGATCTACTCTTGGATGTATCGCATGAGGATGAGAGCAGCATACAATTTGCCTGAGGAACCATTCCATGACTGTCTTGTTCATGCCTTATGTGACCCATGCGCCTTGTGCCAGGAGTACCGTGAATTCAAGAACCGCGGTTTCAACATGAACCTTGGTTCTCTCTCTATATCCATAATATTAAAAACAAGAAGATTTTTTTCTTTTACAAAATTCAGAGTTTTGGAATGTTAGACATGGTTTAAATAAGCTGAAAGCGATCAATTGAATTCAGGCAATTGATTTTTGGCGTTTTAATTGTGGCAGGATGGGAAGGCAATATGCAACTGAAGGCACAGAAGGAGGCTGCAGCAGGTGTACCCCCTCCGGTCCAAGGCATGGTTCGGTGAAATTTATCTCTTACAAAATGGTGCAATTGAAAAGCTTGTGCAATGGTGTTGTTCATCTGGTCTCAATGAAGGGATAAATAATTATTGAGAAATGTAACCGAATAATATTATTACTATTGAATTTAGAAGAGGAATAGAAATGATGAACAATAATCTTTTATTGAGTAAATATGTTCTAATTTACATGGTCTTTACATAGGTATTTATAGCCTAAACCTCATGTGTATCTCTACTAGCCATTGGCTATTTTTTAATTTACAATGACAAGATATGTTACCTGATTCTATCCTAATTACACTCTAATAACAGAAATAAAGCTAGGTACCAATTGTGAATGCTAACTGATTTGTTCCCTAAAATATGTATATGATGAATAATCTCTGAGGCATATCTTTATTATTCAATAATTACATATACATATATCTTGAAGATTGTTTTGCTTTATTAATTTTTTCGTACAACAGAATCTAATTACTTCTATTTGATGAATTCTCCTTTTATCTCAAAGGAGAAAGTCAAATGTCTCCTCGAAGCATGAGTTCGGATCCAGTGAAGTAACTCAATCTTTGGATTTTGGATCGGGACTGTCCGATTCGAATCTGCGAAAATCCATCCGCAAAGTGAACGCACACATCCCGTTGACGAACTCGAATTCCGAGACAATCTCGAGCGACGAATTCAAATCAGACGGTCTCAATTCAAAATCCAAAGATTGGGTTACTTTAGGGGATCCGGACCCCTCGAAGCATAGTGGTGTAACATGGGACTAGAGGTGCTATCGGGTCGGGTCGGGTCCGGATACTATTATATTTGGACTCGTACTCTAAAAGTGTTCGGATCCAAATTTCGATCCATACACTTATTTGTTTCAAATTGGGTCGGGTCCGGATCCGGATACTTATCTACCCGTAGATATTTTGGGTCCAGTCTTTCGGTTCCGGATAGATACTCATAACTTGTTTGTGGATTATCGGGTCCGGTTCGGATATGGGGCGGTTCCGGATCCGGAGCGGGTATATGTCACAACTCCCATACTATATATGTTTTTCTTTTTTTTTCTCATTAAGTGCTTTCAATAATATTTTGTGAAACTTGGATTGTATTTTCAAAATTTGATTGTTGATTGTTTGGAGTACTCATGGTGTAACAAAAAGTATTCGAATTTTTTTTATTTTTTGTTAATAGCTTTTGAATTCATGAGGCTTGAGATAAATAACTTTTGAAAATCAAAATATTGAAGAATATATATAATTTTTAGAAAGTAAAATATTGGAGATGGTGATTTCCTTTTCTATGATTCAAAAATCCAAGAATGAAATATTAATACTAATTTGTTTGAATAGAGAATTAAATTTATGACAAATATTTGATTTCAATGAGATTTATTGCGAATGGCATATCAATGAGAGCAATAAATTTTCATGATAATGAAAATGATATATAAGGCAGATATTGAAGGATATATTCAAAGCAATAAATTTTATTCAAAAAATTAATATGCAAAATGTGATTATTGGCGTGACATTTGTTGATTTGATTATATGTAAAATTGTATTTTCATAGTTATTCATATATGTTTTATCAGGTATTTATATGGGTATTGGGTCGGGTTCAGTTATGGGTCGGATAACTAAATCAAACTCATATCCTATCCATTACAATATCGGTTCCGGTTCGGATCCGGATTGGATATTAAATTATTAATTTTGTAACCGTACCCATAATTTAACCGGTTATATTTTTTAAACCATACCCTACCCAAATTAACCGGATCCGAGTCGGATTCAGTTCGGTTCCAGATCGGATCCGGGTAATCGGATAAAAGTAGCACCTCTACACGGGACTGGTCTCATTTTTTCATTGATTTTATGTTTTGTTCTTTAGTAGAATCTCACAAGAATTTTTGTTATCTTTGTAATGTTGGTGCAAATTTGATTAAGGTCTTAATTAGCTCATGGCATTGGGTTCTAATAAAGAAGACCAATTCAAAATTACAATTTATTAAGTTTGCTCATGTCAAACAGATCACTCTTTAGGGCAGAAGCACTGGATCTCTATTCCAATTAATCCGTTAAATCCTATTTAAAAAAGGGTGGAATCTCATGTATACCCCTCAAAAACTTCGAATATTCCCCCTGTAAAATTTCTAATATCATATTTAGTCTTCTAAATTTAAAAAACACAAATTTATCCCATTTGTTGCTTTTTATATTAAAACTCATTTGAAATTTACAAAATACCCATTTTATCCTTTATCATTTATTAAAAAATAAAAATATGTAGCATGCTTAAGACAAATGTTAAATCTTCTACTTAAGCTAGTTGTGAGGGCAAATAATTCATTTTCTTATTTGTGATGCTCACACACATAGTTCTTGCAGGGCTTTCATAGGTTTTTCTTCAATTTTTCTTCGGTTTGGCTCAACCCTCTTCACAGGTGACCTTGGCAGAGTGTTTAGGACTTGGTTTAGAGTTCAATTTGAGACCAGGAGGCATGTTTACTAGGTTTTGTCCATGTCAGAGCTTGAAATTAGGTTTGTTCATGGCTTGGCTATGTTTTTTATTATGTTGCTCGAATTTCAGTCACTTCCAGGGTTCAGTGAGGTTGTTTAGATGTTAATTCAAGGGTTTCCTATCGTATGGAGGGAAAATAACACTTATAAAATTGGTCCTATCTGCAATCCCGCTACACTACATACAGGCTCTTAGGATACCGAAAGGGGTTATTAAGCACATTGACAATATTTGTCGCATACAAGACCAGATATCGCATATGCTGTTAACCTGGTGAGCCAATTCATGCACTCTCCAAGTGAATTGCACATGGAAGCTGTGTACCGAATACTCATATATCTTAAGGGTTCGCCAAGTAGGGGACTTAGATTCTCTAAACAAGGGCATCTACGAATCACTAGGTATACCGATGAAGATTGGGCAGGGAACATAATAGACAGAAAGTCAACGACAGGCTACTTCACCTTTGTTGGAGGACATCTGGTGACATGGAGGAGTAAAAAACAGAATGTGGTAGCACTGTCAAGTGATGAAGCTGAATTTAGGGGAAAGTCAAAGGGATTGTGTGAACTTCTATGGTTGAGGAAACTCATGGCGGAACTTGGGTACGGACCTAAGGAGGAGATGAAACTTTTATACGATAACAAGGCGGCCATAGACATCTCACATAATCCGGTTCAACACGATCGCACCAAGCATGTAGAGATGGACCGACACTTTATAAAACACAATCTGGATGAAAAAAATATACGGTTTCCTTTTGTGTGATCAATTGGCCGATGTTCTAACCAAAGCAGTATCAACTAAAGCATTTAATAGCTCATTATGCAAGTTAGGGATGATAGACATTTACCATCCAACTTGAGGAGGAGTGTGAAAATGAGCTGTGATAGGCAAGAGTGAACGAGGAATTAACTCCAGGGAGCTGGCGCCTATCTGGGCTGATTTGGAATCTCTCAAATTAGCTATTGTATCTTTATTTTACTTGTATTCCAGTTTTACCAAAAACAATATTAGAAAATAAATTATAGTGGTCTTTTGGGTTCTATAAAGAGCACCTTGTCTTCTTTGTTAAATAGAGATTTGTATTACAAAATTAAGATAGAAAAAAACTCAATAAAATATGAGGGAGGGTTGGGCGGAGTCTTGTGTCACCTGTGATTGAATTTTAGCAATTATTATGAAAAAATATCTCTACAACAAAGAAAGAGATATTGACTTTCTATTGGTTGGTCCATCCAATGGCAATTATTATAAAAATTCCACGCAAGCCACGACAACCTTGCCAGCTTTTGAATTTCTTCATTGAGATGAAATTAAGGTGCCCTTGACAAAGTCATGATGGTATCAGATTATTACGTACGTACGTAACGTACCCTGTGAGACTTATTAGATTATAAGTATCTGTCTATCCAAAGGAAAAAAAACACCAAAAGAAATTAAATTTCCTTCTCTTCCTTCCACCACACAAAGAAGCCATGTCTGGAAAGGATTATCCCCCACCGGGCCAACACACTATTACCAACTTTACAGCTGAACAAGACCATGTTGAGCCGTCCATGCCGCAGCAGAATGTACCGCTCGGCAAACAAACAATGCCACCTCGGCAACCGATGCCTCAGATGCAGTATGTACCGAGGCCTCAGCAGCAATACGTGATGGGTGGCCAGGGGATGCCGCAGCAGCAGTATGTGCAACAGGTGCCAAGGCAGCAGTATTATCAGCAAACGCAGCAGATGCCTGGTCAACCTATGCCGCAGTACTACCAACAAATGCCCATTCAACAGTTCCCAGGCAGCGGTGGTCAGCCTATGCCTGGTCAACCTATGCCGGGCCCAATAATGGTCGGTCAACCTCCCTCTCCATTTCTGAATGTACCACTACAGCCATGGACGACCGGATTATTTGACTGTGCTCACGACATGGAGAACAGTAAGCCATTAGTTTGATCCTAATTCAGAGCGTAATATATTGTTAGAATTTAACCATGATGATATTATTTTTGGATGTATATATAGGTCTCATAACAGCCTTCTGCCCATGTATTACGTTTGGGCAGATTGCAGAGCTCACCGACAGAGGGATGACAAGTAAGTTAAAATTCAAATTGTGATTATATATGTCTATCAGGAGTAGAACTAGGGTGCTCCTAAGCTCACCAAGCCCTTCGTGAGCACGACTCTAAAACCTATCGAATTGACTTCAAACGATATTTTCAAACCGTTAGATGTTCAATCTATATTAAAATGTGCTTGGAGACTAAATTTTACATTTTTTGGAATTTTTTTACTATTTATTAAGATGGCTTGAAAATCGCTGTTTTTATTAAAATTTTGCACCATTGGAAAACAGCGATTTTCAAACCATTTTAATAAATAGTAAAAAAATTTCAAAAAATGTAAAATTTGGTCTCCAAGCACATTTTAATATAGATTGAACATCTAACGGTTTAGAAATGTCGTTTGAAGTCAATTCGATAGGTTTTAGAGTCGTGCTCACGGAAGGGCTTGGTGAGCTTAGGAGCACCCTAGTTCTACTCGTCTATCAGACACAAATCCTATATATCTAACGGTTATTGGATTTGAATTTTAACACAGCTTGTACAAGTGCGGGGCTAATATACGGTCTCCTTCTTTATTTCACGGGATGCCATTGGATCTATTCTTGGATGTATCGTACGAGGATGAGACAAGCATACTCTTTGCCTGAAGATCCATGCCATGACTGTCTTGTTCATTTCTGCTGCGACCCTTGCGCGCTCTGCCAGGAGTACCGTGAACTCAAGAACCGCGGTTTCAACATGAACCTTGGTTCTCTCTCTCTATTCTTTATGTTAAAAACAATGAGAAATATTTTTATTACAAAATCAGAGTTCTGAATAGGGATGAAAATACGTGACCGACACATGTGTGCCCGTGATGTATCCGGTTACGTGACTTTTTTACATCCCTAGTTCTTAAATGCTAATGTTAGAAATGCTTTTATTAAATTGAAAATGATCAATTGAATTCAGGCAATTGATTTTTGGCGCTTTAATTTAATTGTGGCAGGATGGATAGGAAATATGCAACTGAAGGCACAGCAGGAGGCTGCAGCAGGTGTACCCCCTCCGGTCCAAGGCATGATTCGGTGAATATTATATATCTCTTACAAAATGGTGCAAATGAAAAGCTTGTGCAAAGGTGTTGTTTATCTGGGCTCAGTGAAGAATAATTAGAATGCAAACGAATAATTATTACATAGCTTGAAGATTGGAATGCTTTATTAATTATTTGTACAATAGAATTTACTTCAATTTGATGTATTCTCCTTTTATCTCAAAGGAGAAAGTCAAATCTCTCCTGGAAGCAGAATGGTGTAAAATGTGACTGGTCTTATATTTTCTTTGATTTTTAATTGATTTAATGTTTTGTTCTTTACCAGAATCGATCTAACAAGAATTTTTGTTATTTTCTGTCATGTCGGTGCAAATTAGATTAAGCTCTTAATTAGCTGAAGGGGTTATAAACTTCTAATAAAGAAGACCAATTCAAGATTGAAATGTTTTTAGTTTTCTTATGTCAAACAGATCACTCTACAGGGCAAAAGCACTGGTTTCTATTCCAAGCCGTTAAGTCCTATTTAAAAAAGGGGGAATTTCATGTATATCTCTCAAAAGTTTCAATATTACGTATTTATCCCTCCAAAATCAATAATTACATATTTATCCTTGAAAATTGTAGACACTCACATATTTGTCCAATCTAACTCTATAACATATAAAATATCTCTAAAAATAATTAAATAATATTTTTTATAACATTGAAATTTATTTTACAATATTAATTAAGAATATGTTGACCATTATGCCCTTCATTTATGTCACTTTAGTCTGCCTGAGTTATCTTCTCTTTAAGATGCCGAACCTCCCGCTTCTCTCTCCAAACGTTCCAAATTACATATTTCTCTCCGCCTTCTCTTGTCACATCCCCTCTCACATATTTCTGCCACCCCTCGCTGCTTTAACTTTTCCATCTTCATTTGGAGAGAGAGGTGGGAGTTTTGGTGTCTTAAAGAGAAGATAACTCAGGCGAACTAAAAAGACATAAACGAAGGGCATAATGGTAAATATATTATTAATTAATATTGTAAAAATTAATTTAAATTTTTTTAAAAATATTATTTAATTATTTTTGGAGGTATTTGATATGTTATAGAGTTAGATTGGACAAATATGTGAGTTTCTACAATTTTCAAAGATAAATATGTAATTACTGATTTTAGAGGGATAAATATGTAATATTGAAACTTTCGAGGGATATACATGAAATTCTCCCTTAAAAAAGAAGAAGGGAGAATCTCATGTATACCCCTCAAAAAACTCAAAATTACGTATTTTAAACACTAAAATTTATAATATCATATTTGCCCTTCTAAATATTTAAAACTCTCAAATTTACCCAATTTATTGCATTTTTATTAGAACTCATTTGAAACTTATAAAATACTCATTATACCATTTATTAAGAAAATAAAAAATATGTAGGCATGTTTAAAGAAATGTTCAGTATTCTAATTGGCTAGTTGTGATGACAAATGATTTATTTTCTTACTTGAATGCTCATACAAACGTATGACTAAATGTCACTCTATGAATCACAATTAAAGAAATAAATCATTTGCCTTTGAAAACCAACAAATTAGAAAATTGAACATTTTTCTCACACAATGACACAAACTACATATTTTTTTATTTTTTAATAAATGATAAAATGGTAACTTTATAAATTTAAAATGAGTTTTAATAGAAAATGTCATAAATTGAGTTAATTTGTGGGTTTTTGAAATTTATAAGGGTATGATATTATGAAATTTTGAGAGGAGATACGTAATATCAAGGTTTTTTTGAAGGATATACATGAAATTTATCTTCTATTAGATATTCATATGACCATGTCATGACCGCGTGAACCAGCCTGATTTTAAAACTGGTTAACACATGATCAGAATAAAAATTTAACATTTTCTAACATTTTTATTTCAAGTAGAAAAAAGGAGGAAGACCTACTATACTTTAAATTAAGTTTCCTGAGATGATAAGTATCAGTCTATCCAAGGAAAAGAAACACCAAAAAGAAATTTAATTTCCTTCTCTTTCCTTCCACCATACAAAGAGGCAATGTCCGGAAAGGATTATGCCCCACCGGACCAACACACTATTACAGACTTTACAGTGGAACAAGACCATGTTGAGCCGTCAATGCTGCAGCAGAATATACCGCTCGACACACCAACAACGCCTCAGCAGCAATATGTGATGGGTGGCCAGGTAATGCCGCAGCAGCAGTATGTGCAACAGGTGCCAAGGCTGCAGTATTATCAGCAACTGCAGCAGCAGATGCCTGGCCAACCTATGCCGCAATACTACCAACAATTGCCCGGCCAACAATTTACCAGAATCGATCTGACAAGAAATTTTGTTATCCTCTGTCAACAGTGCAAATTAGATAATTAACTTATGGGGTTCTAAAAAAGAAGACCAATTCAAGATTGAAATTTTTTAAGTTTTCTTATGTCAAACAGATCACTCCACAGGGAAAAAGCACTGGATCTCTATTCCAAGCCGTTAAGTCCTACTTAAAAAAAGAGAGAGAATTTCATGTATACCCCTCAAAAACCTCGAAATTATATATTTTTCCCTAAAAAATTCATAATATGATATTTACTCTTCTAAATTTATAAAAAACACACAAATTTACCCAATTTATTGCCTTTTTATTAGAACTCATTAGAAATTAAAAAATACCCATTTTGCCCTTTATTAAGAATACAAAAAATATGTAGCATGTTTAGGAGAAATTTGCAATATTCTAATTGGCTAGTTGTGAGAACAAATGGTTCATTTTCATACTTGTGATGCTCACATAAGCATAATATGTCACTTTGCATGCGTCACAATTAGAGAAATAAATCATTTGCCCATGGAAATCGACTAATTAGAAAACTGAACATTTTCCTCACACAAACTACAAACTTTTTTTTTTTTTTAATAAAGGGTGAAATGATAACTTTATAAATTTAAAATGAGTTTTAATAGAAAATGTCATAAATTGAGTAAATTTGTGAGTTTTTGATATTTAGAAGGATATATATAATGTTATGAAATTTAGAGGGGTAATACATAATTTCAATTTTTTTGAAGGATATACATGAAATTCTCCATATAAAAAAAAGTGAAAGTCCTATGATCTGGTAATGACCGCGTGAGCCAGCCTAATTTTAAAACAGGTTAACACAGGATCAGAACGAAAGCTTGACTTTTTGTAACATGATTTATTTTAAGTAGAAACAGGAGGAAGACCTACTATTATTAATGAACTATAAAGAGGGTTTACAAGAGAAAAAGAAACAAAAATGAAAATAAGAAACTCGAAATTTTAAAAAGAGAAGGAAAATAGTTTCGTTTATATGTTATCTAATCATTTGAATTTTGGCTAAGATGTACCAGTGATTCGGTACTGCAAAATTTATTATGTTTCAACTAACTTTGTGGTGCATAGAATTAAAGCATTATGTCTTACATAACTTCATTTTAGTGCCATCTTGGGAAGCAGCAGAGACCGTAGCACAATGTGTTGCCCTATACCAGGTTCTTCAAGATCGAACAGCCATATACAAGCTCGCAAATCGGGCAAGAACAACCGGGAGTACATTCAGTGCCCAATTCTACCTCAGAGTTTCATGGAACAGATGGATATTCAACCAAGCTTGGCAACTGATTATTTTCAGACCTCTGAATGACACATGATCCAGAGCAAATACTCAATCGCTAACTATGACCTACAACAATCATGTGTCTGTATCGTAGATTCTTAAGGTTTTATTTTTCAATTAGGTTTTCGGGTTCTTCTGAAACTTATAGTATCGTAGATTCTTACCTTTTAATTCTGTTGTTGATCTTTAGATTAGCTTAATTTAATGTCATTTTCTGAATCTATGTATTGTTCTGGTAATTTATGTTATTTACTGGTATTTCCGGGTATCTATGTAATTTTCTGTTTTTTTTTTCTGAATTATATACTAGTGACTTTTAATTTAATAGTCGATCCGAACTGTTCAAAATGAATTTCATATGAATATGTAGTTGCAGATTGAATTTATATTTTTTAAATTTTTTTTACTATTTTTAAGATAGGTAGAAAATCATTGTTTTTGGATGGTCCATAATTTTCAGATCAAGTGATTTTCTACCTATTTTAAAAAATAGTAAAATAATTCTAAAAAAAATATAAAATTCAATGTGCAAGTACATATTTATATGGAGATCATGTTGAACGGTTTTGGTCGATTGTTAGGATTTTGAAAACGGAAATATTAATCCGTATTATAGACCAACCCGTGATATGCATAGTACCATAGACTCACTCTTATTGATGAGTAGGGTTAAAAAAATCCCATTATACTTGTGCTCTAATCATGCTTCACATTCTTATTTTTGTTTTTAAAATCCAAACAGTTGATTCAAATCATTTAACATGATCTCCATCATAAAATATACTTAGAGAGCAAATCTTTTATTTTTTTCTAAAATGTTTTTACCATTTATTTAGATAGGTACAAAAAAAAAATCAAGGTTTTTTAGAAGATTATGGACCATTTGGAATTTATAAAAATACTAATTAAACTTTATTAAGAAAATAAAAAATATGTTGCATGTTCAAGAGAAATATTCAGTATTCTAATTGGCTAGTTGTGAGGACAAATTGTTCATTTTCTTATTTGTGACGCTCAGACAAGCTTATACCTAAATAACACTGTGTATGCGTCACAATTAGATAAATAAATTACCTGTCCTTGAAAACCGACTAATTAGAAAATTGAACATTTTTCTCACACAGACACTACATACTTTTTATTTTTTTTTATAAGGATAAAATGATAAATTTACAAATTTAAAATTAGTTTTAATAGAAAATGTCATTGGGTAATTTTATGAGTTCTTGAAATTTAGGAGGGTATGATATTATGAAATTAGAGAGAGAAATACGTAATTTAAAGTTTTTTTTTTGAAGGATATACATGAAAATTTTCTCCTATTAGAAATTCATATGACGAGGTCATGACCACGTGAACCAGCTTGATTTTAAAACAGGTTAACAAAGGATCAGAATAAAAGTTTTTTCATTTTCTAACTTGATTTATTTTAAGTAGAAAAAGGAGGAAGACCCAGTACTATACTTTAAATTAAATTTGCTGAGATTACAAGTATCAGTATTCAAGGAAAAGAAAAACAAAAGGAAATTAATTCCACCACACTAAGAATTAAGCCATGTCCGGAAAGGATTATCCCCCACCGGGACAACACACTATTACTGACATTACAGTGGAACAAGACCATGCTGAGGCATCGCAGCAGAATGTACCGCTAGGCAAACAAACAATGCCTCAGCAACCGATGCCTCAGATGCAGTACGTGCAACAGATGCCTCAGCAGCAATACGTGATGGGTGGCCAGGGAATGCCGCAGCAACAGTACGTGATGGGTGGCCAGGCAATGCCGCCTAGGCAGCAGTATGTGCAACAGATGCCAAGGCAGCAGTACTATCAACCACAGCAGCAGATGCCTGGTCAACCTATGCCCCAATACTACCAACAAATGCCCGGTCAGCAGTTTCCAGGCGGTGGCGGTCAGCCCATGCCGGTCGTTCGAACTCCGAATTTACAACTACAGCCATGGACAACCGGATTATGTGACTGCGCTAACGATGTTGAGAATTGTAAGTCATTAGTTTCATGCTAATTAGATTTTATATAAATCACAAATTACTTGAAGAGTTTAAACATGATGATATTATATTTGGATGTATGTGTAGGTATCATAACATTCTTCTTCCCATGTATTACGTTTGGGAAGATTGCAGAGCTCACCGACAGAGGGAGGACATGTAAGTTAAATGTCAAATTGTGTTTATATATGTCTATCAGGCACAGATTGCACCTTTATATATCTCACGGTTATTGGATTTGAATTTTGAGACAGCTTGTACGAGTGCGGGACTCATGTACCTGCTCCTCCTTTGGTTGACGGGATGCCCTTGCATCTACTCCATGAGGTATCGTATGAGGCTGAGAGCAGCATACTCTTTGCCTGAGGATCCATGCTCTGACTGTCTTGTTCATTTCTTCTGTCACAATTTCGCACTATGCCAGGAGTACCGTGAACTCAAGAACCGCGGTTTCAACATGAACCTTGGTTCTCTCTCTATATCCATGATATTAAAAACAAGAGATTTTCTTTTCTTTTACAAAAATTCAGAGTTCTGAATGCTAATATTAGACATGGTTTTATTAAATCAAAAGTGGTCAATTGAATTTTGGCAATTGATTTTCGGGGTTTTTAATTGTGTCAGGATGGATAGGCAATATGCAACTAAAGGCACAGCAGGAGGCTGCAGCTGCAGCAGTTGTACCCCCTCCGGTCCAAGGCATGATTCGGTGAATATTGTCTCTTACAAAATGGTGCAAATGAAAAGCTTGTGCAATGGTGTTGTTCATCTTGGCTCAGGGAAGAATAATTAGAGTGCAAACGAATAATTATTACATAGCTTGAAGATTGGAATGCTTTATTAATTATTTGTACAATAGAATTTACTTAAATTTGATGAATTCTCGAAAGAACTAAATGATTTGAAAACTTGTTTATTGATTAATGAGCTTGGGCTTATATAGGCCTCTTACATTATAACAAACAAGTTCCTACACTTCTCTATTATGTCTATTTTCCAATAGACCCCTACAATTAATACAAATCTCAACACTCCTCCTCAAGGTGGGCAAAAGATATCCACTAAGCCCATCTTGTCACACAACCTAGATAGATCTATTGAGCTAAGTCCTTTGGTGATGTAGTCAGCTACTTGATCTTTAGTAACTACATGACTCAGCTCCAATAGTCCACTATTCAACTTTTCATTGATGAAAAACCTATCGATCTCCACATGCTTGGTTCTGTCGTGCTGCACCGGATTGTTGGCAATGCTGATTACTGACTTGTTGTCACACCACAACTTCATTTGAGCTCCTTGGTCCACCTTGAGCTCTTCCAATAGAGTTCTCAGCCACAACATCTCGACAACTCCTAAAGCCATGGCCCTATACTCTGCTTCTGCCGTCGATCTCGCAACAACCGACTGTTTCTTGCTCTTCCAAGAGACCAAGTTGCCCCCTACGAACATGCAGTAGCCAGATGTGGACCTCCTGTCATCGTGCACTCAGGGTCCTTGCAGCTCCTCATCAGCGATAAATGATCAAGGTCTGCCCATAGTCGCTTCAGATCTATGGTATACTCTTGGATCGATCTATCTCCCTGTACCACTGCATCTATCTCCCACTCGATCTGGAACACTCTCATGTTGTTCCCACTCCCAGCATATGTCCTCTTCAGCTTCACCCAGATGTCCTCCACACGCTTAATGCCATCCACTGTGGCAGCAATAGAGGGAACCATCGAGTTAAGCATCCAGGTGTACCTCAGGTTGAGCGTGGCACTCCACTCAGTCCACTCAGCAGTACCCTTTTCTGGCTCTACCTTAGCTCCAGTTAGATAGCCCTCAAGACTCCTCCCTACTATAGCTACCGTGACCCGACGTGACCAGCTGAGATACGTAGCCGGTCCATCGAGTTTCAGATCCATAGGAGGGAGATCTAGCTTCGCTTGCGATGGAACACGTGCCAAGGCATTGGCCGAGACACTAGCTCCCTATATGAGCCTGACCAATACCTTCAGAACCTTAGGATCCACGCCCGCCAGTGCCTCCAAACCTCCTTTACCTCCCGCACTCTTATCGTCTCTTGACATCTTCAATCACAAGGATCCAAATCTAGATCACGCAGATCACTCGCGACTTCCTTCCTCTTCTTGACCCGATTTTGCACCATCAAGATCTAGATCTTACTTATCTCCCCCTCGCTTCTTTTTCTTGACCCGATCTTGATTTATCCACTCATCAAAGATCGAGATCCAAACCCGATCAACCCTCTCTCGGGTATCGTGGGGTAAAGGCCCCCCACACCGGCCTACCTCAATCAAACAAGCAAGCCTAGGTGGTGGCCGGTCTAGAGAAGAGAAGGAAGCGGATAGAGAGAAGAGAGGCGGCTGCTACAGTGAATGCTACGGTGACGGTGCTACAGTACCGTGTCTATACAGTGACGGTGCTACAGTGCGGATCTGTGGTAGCTAACCCTAACCTTAGCTCTGATACCAAAAAGAACTAAATGATTTGAAAATTTGTTTATTGATTAATGAGTTTGGACTTACATAGGTCTCTTACATTCTAACAAACAAGTCTCTAGACTTCTCTATTATGTCTATTTTCCAATAGACCCCTACAATTAATACGAATCTCAACATTCTCCTTTTATCTCAAAGGAGAAATTAAAGTCAAATGTCTCCTGGAAACAGAGTGGTGTAACATGCGACTGGTCTCATTTTTTATTGAATTTTAATTGATTTAATGTTTTGACATTTGCCAGAATCAGACAAGAATTTTTCTTATCCTCTGTCATGTTAATTGGTGCAAATTAGATTAAGTTCTTAGCTAATGGGGGTTCTAATACTAATTCAAGATTGAAATTTATTAAGTTTGCTTATGTCAAACATATCACTAGATCTATAGGGCAAAAGCACTGGGTCTCTATTCCAAGCCGTTCATATTAAAAAAATAATATGATATTCATATGACCAGGTTAAAACCGCGTGTACTAGGATCAGAACGAAAGTTTTTGACCTTTTCTAATATGATTTATTTTTAAGTACAAGCAGGTGACATAGTCTAAATAGTAGTTTTTAGATTTTAGAACAGAAGTTGGTATTGTTTTAGGTGTCATTCCCCAAGTGCGGCAAATGTGCATGCAGTGTGATCTAATTTGTTATTTGATTGGGTTGGTGTGTTATATGTTTTCTAATCGTTTGACATTTGGCTAACTTTAGATAGGATTGCTCGCAAAAACAGTGATTGCATAAGATGTACCAGTGATTTGGTACTGCAAAATTTATTATGTTTCAATTAACATTGTGGTGCATGGAAAGCAGCTGGAGCAGAGTCAAAATTTCCTCTTTTTATGTCGTACATAACTTTATATTAACTTCGTATCTTGTTGATCCGTTTAGAAATATGCTAGTTGTTCATTGAATGTAACATTTTTTAAGATTATAATTAATCATGAGTTCTGATTTAGTTGAATAGATATCCAACAATATTATTGATGAGTAGGGTTAAAATGTCCCATTGTACTCGTGCCTCAATCATATATTACATTCTTCTTTCTGTTTTCAAAGTCTAAATAGTCGATTCGAACCACTCAACATGATTGTCATATTAAAATATGCTTGGAGACCAAATTTTATACAAAATCAAGATTTTTTTAAGAAGATTAGGGACCATCGGAAAAAAAAAAGATTTTGTATGTACTTATTTAAAAAAAATAATAAAAAGTTAAAAAATATATATATAAATTTGATCTCCAAGCACATTTTAATATGAAGATCATGTTAAGTGGTTCGATTTGACTATTTGGACTTTAAAAAATAGAGATAAGAATTTAAGGCATGATTGTATCACAAAAATTAAGTTATTCCCTGCACTACCTTTTTTAATATGGTACCCTTGACTCAGACATGATAGCATCAAATGAGTAGAACTAGGGTGTTCCTAAGCTCACCAAGTTCTTCGTGAGCTCGACTCTAAAACCTATTGAATTGACTTCAAACGACATTTTCAAACCGGTAGATGTTTAATCTATATTAAAATATGTTTGGAGACCAAATTTTACATTTTTTGAAATTTTTTTACTATTTATTAAGATGGTTTGAAAATCGCTGTTTTTATTAAAATTTTACACCATTGGAAAACAGCGATTTTCAAACCATCTTAATAAATAGTAAAAAAATTTCAAAAAATGTAAAATTTGGTCTCCAAGCACATTTTAATATAGATTGAATATCTAGCAGTTTGGAAATGTCGTTTGAAGTCAATTCGATAGGTTTTAGAGTTGAGCTCACGGAAGGGCTTGGTGAGCTTAGGAACACCCTAGTTCTACTCGCATCAGATTACTACCCTGTGAGACTTAGAAAAATTTAGATATATGCCCATCATAACTTGTTCAATTAGATATATGTTTTACTTAAAATTGAAAATTAATTATTTCTCCATCTAAACATAATTATTTTATCAATGGACCCATTCTTAATTTTCTTCACTGAAAAATTCATATCAATATTAATAAAATACGCACTTGACAATTTTAACCCTTCAGTATTTGTTTGGTTGAATTGTGAATTTTATTTGGAAATTTTTTCAAAGAAGATCCTTGCATACATTTGGTTTCTCAAAGTTGCCTATTCACAAAGAAACTTTATGAATATGCCTAAATTTCATTAGCTTGAAATTATTCCTAAAACATTTGGTCAATTTACTTTTGATAATATATTAATAACAATTCTGTTTTTCTACTGAAATGTGGTGCTGGAAGTTGTCTGGATATGTAATTGCTAAAGTGCACAAGAATAGCATACCATGGAACATAGTACTATAATAGTACCATTGTTGACTATTATAGTGCTATATACTGTTATCACACAAACAGTACTCCTTCGTACCTGACTGGTACAACACTGCTAGCTATTACCAGAATAAATGAGTAGATCAAGGAGTAGAAAAGGTGTCCGATGCAGCTTCCCAAAGTCCGTGCAGCTAATTGAACAGAGAGAGTAACACAGTATGGTTCAAAGGGGCAAAATTGTCAATTAGATATTTTATTAATATTAATATGAATTTTTTAGTGAAAAAAATCAAGAATGAGTATATTAATAAAATAGTTATGTTAGATGGAGAAATAACTAATATCAGTTTATTCAAGTAAAAGAAAACAAAAATAAATTAAATTTCCTTCTCTTCTTTCCACCACACAAAGAAGCCATGTCCAGAAATGCTGAGGTATCGCAGCAGAATGTACCGCTCGGCAATCAAAAAATGCCTCAGTCTCAGCAGAACATACCAACAAGGCAACAACCGATGCCTCAGATGCAATACGTGCAATACATGCAGATGGGCCTGGCGCAACAATACGTGATGGGTGGCCAGGCAGTGCCACAGCAGCAGTATGTGCAACAGATGCCAAGGCAGTATTATCAGCAACAGCAGATGCCTGGTCAACCTATGCCGCAATACTATCAGCCAATGCCTGGTCAACAGTTCCCGGGCAACGGCGGTCAGCCCATGCCGGGCGGAATGCTCAGTCAAATTCCTCCGTTGGTGAATTTACAACTACAGCCATGGACAACCGGATTATTGGACTGCGCTGACAACTTGGAGAACTGTAAGCCATTAGTTTGATGCTAATTACAGAGCGTAATATATTGTTAGAATATAATCATGATGATATTATTTTTTGATGTATAGGTCTCATAACAGCCTTCTGCCCATGTATTACGCTTGGGCAGATTGCAGAGCTCACCGATGGAGGTATGACAAGTAAGCTAAAAGTCAAATTGTGTTTCTGTCTATCAGGCACAGATTGCACCTATATGTATCTCACGGTTATTGGATTTGAATCTTGACACAGCTTGTACGAGTGCGGGACTCATGTACCTGCTCCTCCTTTGGTTCACCGGATGCCCTTGCATCTACTCCATGATGTATCGTAAGAGGCTGAGAGCAGCATACTCTTTGCCTGAGGATCCATGCTGTGACTGTCTTGTTCATTTCTTCTGTGACGAATGCGCACTATGCCAGGAGTACCGTGAACTCAAGAACCGCGGTTTCAACATGAACCTTGGTTCTCTCTCTATATCCATGATATTAAAAACAAGCGATTTTCTTTTCTTTTACAAAAATTCAGAGTTCTGAATGCTAATATTAGACATGGTTTTATTAAATTGAAAGTGGCCAATTGAATTTTGGCAATTGATTTTCAGGGTTTTTAATTGTGTCAGGATGGATAGGCAATATGCAACTGAAGGCACAGCAGGAGGCTGCAGCTGCAGCAGTTGTACCCATAGTGACAAATGAATTATTCGGGTTCGGTTCGGCGAGGTCAAAAATTCGTGATTCAGGTATAATTCGGATATAATTCGGGAATGATTCGGTACAACCGTACAACAAGAAAGCAAAAAAAAAAAAAATTCAAAATTCAGATTTATATAAAATGCTATATTAGAATGGCCACAACAAATCTGTCTCAAATTCATCACCCACGTGACTTGGTGAAATCCAACAATTTTCAAAATTTGCCTCAGCAGCAGCCACGTGGCTTTGCCTCATTGGCTCTGAAATTTTCAAAATTTTCCAATGCAGCCGAATTTTCGAATAAAACGCGAATAATTCGTAAAAAAACGTTTTATTCGCGAATAAATCGGTAAAAATTCGGTCAACCGTTTTATTCGCTGTTCGGTTCGGAAACCTCCAAAAAACGTTTTATTCGCGAATAAAACGCGAATCATGTTACTATGGTTGTAACCCCTCCGGTCCAAGGCATGATTCGGTAAATCGACCTATTAGAAAACTAAACAATTTTCTCACACAGACAGACTACATACTTTTTAGTTTTTAATAAAGGGTAAAATAGTAACTTATAAATTTAAAATGAGTTTTAATAGAAAATGTCATAAATTGGGTATATTTGTGTGTTTTTGATATTTAGAAGGGTTTATATGATATTATGAAATTTAGAGGGGATAATACGCAATTTCAAGTTTTTTGAAGGATATACGTGAAAATTTCCTTTTATTTGATATTTATATGACCAGCTCATGACAGCGTAAACCAGCCCAATTTTAAAACAGGTTAACACAAGATCAGAATGAAAGTATGACATTTTCTAACATGATTTATGTTATGTATGCTTCTCATCTCATTATATATTTTCATTAGATTTGATTTAGCAGGATGTTAGAAATAATAGGCTATATTAAGGAGGAAAAATTTAGTATTTTAGTATAGGGTATTTTAGAATGTGTCATTTTTAAGATTATCTTTTTAGAAATTTATGTTATTATAAATTATGTCATTTGTACTCTATGTAATCATGAAGTCAAAAAATACAATTAAACTTCCTCATAAAATTTTATCTCTTGTTTCTAGCATCTTCTTGGAAAACCTAACAATTTATTTTAAGTAGGAAGAGAAGAAAGACCTACTATACTTTATTAATGAAATACAAAGAGGCTAGAGGAGATTATATATAATGAAGTGAAAGAGGGAAAAAAAATTAAAATGAATAAAGAGAAGGTAATTTTCGTCATTTATACAAAAATTAGTATTGTTTTAGGAGTCATTCCACCAGTGCGGCAAATGGGCAGTGTGATGTTTTGTTATTTGATACTCATGATTGATAAGGTACTGGTGTTGATGTATATATATTTTCTAATATTTTGAATTTGGTACATAGTTTAGATTAGAATTAATTATCGGTTCTAATTTAGTTTAAATTATAGAGTCCGGCTAGTATAACATCGGTGTCATATGACACAAACTTTAAAATTTATTGGATATACTTCAAACGATGAATTCAAACCGTTCAAACGACAAACCCAATATTACGCTTAATTTTGAAATGTATATATCAGCTATTATATTTTTTTGCTAAATATGCATAAAATATTTATGAGTGAGGCTATGATACTTCGGCTAGTGTACTATGGTTAGTGTACTACGGCTCAATATGGTATTTTTTAAAATCCTAACGGTCGATCCGAACCATTCAATGTGATATCCATGAATATGTACTTGCAAACTAAATTTTATATTTTTTCGAATTTTTTTACTATTTTTCTAGATAGGTAGAATTTTCAGTGTTTTATACAAATTATGGACCATCAAAATTCTACCTATCTAAAAAAATAGTAAAAAAATTTGAAAAAAAATATAAAATTTAGTTTGCAAGTACATATTCATATGGATATCACATTGAACGGTTCGGATCGACCGTTAGGATTTTAAAAAATACCATATTGAGCCGTAGTACACTAACCATAGTACACTAGCCGAAGTACCATAGCCTCACTCAATATTTACTAGTATCGTACCCGTGCGTTGCAACGTGACATATTATAAGATTTAAATATAAAGGGGCAAATAATAAATAATAATAAAATAAACAACAACAAATGACTGTTTTAATACAACAACATTCTTTGCATGGCAGTGCATACACAATTTTTGCGTTATAATTAAATTAAATTAAATGTGGAAAGCTGTTACGTACAGAATAAATCAATAATATGTCTTTTTTGTTCTCTTCCAAAAATGAATAAGAGGTAGGAAATTCGGAAATGAGATATAGTATCTGTCTAAATTGGAAATTAATCTTTTTATACACCAATTAAAACTGGAGAGAGATATGGTAATAAATATTTAATGCTAATTCCATTTGCTCAATTATTGGTATTACTTGTAACGTATCGTGTGGCAGTACGTGTGGTGAGTATGTGTTTAACTAAATTTAGACTTCTACACATAAAACATATGTATTTAATCAAAAGAAGACATATTATGTGATTGGAGGGCTGAGATTAAATCCGAAATTTTATCTTTCAATCATAGCCGTTGGCGGATCGGACACCCAACGTGCTTAATAATGGAATGGAGATAACTGTGAGGTTTGCTAAGTTTAATCGTGCCCTATGCTCATGTCAATTAATCTCAATTTATTGCAATATAAATAAAAATTTGTCCCTATTCCGCAAAAAATAGGAGTCAACTGTCAACAACTCACCTTAGCTAACTGAAAGCAAAGAAAGTAAAATTATTTTTTTTTATAAAAATTTAAGTTGGTTCCCATCAGATAGTGTCAATTTGAATAGTTTAATTAATTGGACAGGTTTGTCCGCAGATAAACCGGACTGAATAATTGCTGAACAAAATTCGGACGAGTTGTAATACCAACGGGTTCAATGTTCGGTTCATGTTCAATATATTTTTTTATCGGTGGATCAAATCTGAACAGGACCTGAACAAAGTTTGGTTATGTTCAATTAGAAGTCCGGTTAAGAAGCCCGTTTGGACAGGTTTGAGCAGCCCAAACGCTTAGGTTTTGAACAGATCAGATCCGACTCTCTCTTTCTCTCAGATGTCCGACTCTCTCTCTCTCCTAGTCCGATCTCTCAGAGTCTTTCCCCCTTCGCCGTCAGTGTCCGACTCTCACTCCGCCTCTCTCTCGCCGGCGCCACCTCTTCTCCGTCGCGCCACCTCTTCTCCGTCGCGTCACCTCTCCCCTGTCGCGCCGCCTCTGCTGCGTATCTCAGCCGCTGCTCCTTTTCACACATTAGTAGGTGTCTCTTCTCCTCTGTTATTCCTCAACAAACCATGGAATAGACAAGATTGTTTTAACCTTTGTAAGCTTCCTTATTGATAACTGTTTATCTCTGAAAAGGTTTTCAATCAGGTTTAACCTTGATTGGTATCTCTGAAAAGGATTTCAGGATTTTAACAAAAATAATCTGATATACACCATCAATCATGTTCGATTTTTTTTTTTTTTTTCAGGTTTAACCTTGATTGGGACACCCATGAAAGATTTTTTTATTTTTTTTCGAAGGAGACATGTTACAGATCGTACACTTTTGCACCCAAGAAAGATAATTAGATCTTTTACATTATAATGTCGCAAATATGAATTATAAGTTTGAGCATGACCATCTACCATTTTGAATGTAAGACCCTGTTCCTTTTTATAATTGAAAGTTAAATGAGAAAAACATTGTTTCTTTTATCCATAAAAATATATATTTTATTGTATATAATCGTTGCAAATTATGTAGTAAATACTAACTAGTACATTACTGTGTTTTACCAACTAGTAGAGAGAGCCAATCAGTTATAATTTCCAAATTTAAAAGTAAGATCAAATGTTAAACTGACAATTAAATGTACTGTAATTGGTTATTAAACTGTTTAGATGAGGGATTTAGAAAGAATGTGGTCTGTGCTTTATGACTAAGTACGGGACCACGTAGCAGTACCATCATAGTATAATTGATCCTTTAAACATCAATTTTCTGCAAAAACAGGAATCATGCAAGACATTGTTGTATGATACAAGACATACACCTATGGCTTAGCAGTAATGGTTTTGGCTGATATGATACAAGACATTGTTGTACCAGTATTAGCAATATTTTTTTTTTCAGAAAGTTCTATATTTTTAGGGTTAACTAAGCACAGTGTATATTTCTATGAACATCATGAAAATTGCTTTTGTTTTGCCTTATGTAGGATGACTTGTCGTTTGAAAAGCAAACTGTACTATTCGCCCGGGCTCTTTTCTCTTGAACAGGAAACCCCATAATCCGTCCAATAACAAGGTATGTAATATATGTAATACTTGAAAATTATTGGCACCTGAAGATGGCTTTTTAGATGGTACAGGGTCAATCCTGGTATTCCCATGAGCCTCATGACTGTCTTTGGAGTAGCTTCTGTGAATTGAAAATGTTGAAGTAACATAAGGATCAATGAAATTAAGTTGCAAATTACACTTAACATAAGGCTCCTCTCGGTGAGAATATATCACCACCTCCATGACTTTGATGATACATTTCCTGCACCAATATTAGAAGGGAAAATTCTCATGGCCCATTGAGTCTAATAGAGTTATTTATACATTTATGAGGTCATGCATGGTATTTCTCAATTTTACAAGGTATCTTTGTATTATTGATCCTTGTTTTGTACACAGGTACATGTAAATTGTCTTTAAATAAAAAACTTATCAATCCCTTCTCACATTCTGATATACACCATCAATCATGTTCGCTGTTCATATATAATCGTGTATTATTTCATGAATAGTGCTATGCAGGTTCCAATTGAAGAAGAAGAGAGTGGGCTACAAATTGGTTGTTGCTTCTGCTGAGTGTTGTTGCTTCTTTTCTTCTCTCTGTCATTTTTTTAATTGTTGAGACTTGTGACTGTTTGATTGTAACTACATAATGAAATTATCCTGCTTTTCCACCACTCAATGTTTTTCATCAACATGGGTAAATTTGTGGCTTTCTGGGTTGTGTTTTTGTATAAATGGTTAATCATGGGGTGCTAGTTATAAATTTGGTAACTCAGGGGGTTCTTCGTAAATTTGGTACTTGAGGGAAGTTTATGTCTTTTTGCTCTTTGAAATTTGTCAGATACAGTGTTGTCTAATTAAATTATGAGGGATGCTTCGGTGGACATAAGGACCTATTTGTAAAATGAACATATTTTCATTTTCAAAGTTCAAACAGTCGATCCGACCGTTCAACATTATCTCCATATTAAAATGTATTTGGAGGTCAAATTTTACATTTTTTTGAATTTTTTTACTATTTATTAAGTATTTTACAAATTCAATGGTCTGAATTTAACTAGTTTTTGTAAAATACTTAATAAATAGTAAAAAAATTCAAAAAATGTAAAATTTGACCTCCAAGTATATTTTAATATGGAGATAATGTTGAACGGTCGGATGGACTATTTGAACTTTGAAAATGAAAATATGTTCATTTTACAAATAGGTCCTTATGTCCACCGAAACAAATGCCTTAAATTATTAGTTCACTGTGGGGTCTCTGTATATTTGATAACTCAATAGGGGCTTTTGTGTAAATTTTGTAATCAAGGAGGTTCTCTGTAAGTTTGCTTTGTTGGATCCTACTGGGTTGTCTCAGGCAGGGAGTCAGAAGTTACATGGAATTGATATGTTTTTATTTTTATTTTTGGTATCTACATGCTTGGAATTGGTTTTGGTTCATGATTTTCTTTTGTAGGGCTCGGCCTTACTAAGTTAATATGAAAAGTTGTTCATAAGTTGTCCAAAACAAAGCCTAATTGGTTGTCCATAGTTCAGCCCAGTTCACTGAACCGGGCCTGTTCTGAACAGGACTCAAGTCCGAACAAGGCTCAGTTTTGAACAACACTGAACGGGCTGAACATGGGCATGAAGAACTTCGTTTTGGGCTGATCATGAACAGGGCCCGTTCCTTTCATTTTCGATCTGGGCCGGTCATGAACAGGGCTTTTTGTTCATTAGCAGGCCTAGTTTATAGCCGATTAAACCAACTAATGAAGAGAAAAGGTCGCTCTCGAAAAAAAAAACAGAGAGGAGAGATATTGACTTTATATCGGTTGGTCCATCCAATTAATGCCAATCATTAAAGTTGTTCCCTGCACGACCATTTTGTCCTTGACTAAATCATGATCGATTGTATATATTTGTATCACATTACTAATTTACTATACCCTGGGAGGCTGTTATAAGTATTATCCAAGGAAAAGAAAAAGAGAAGAAAATTTCCTTTCTCTTCCTTCCACCACCACAAAGGAACCATGTCCGAAAAGAGTTTCCATCCCCCACCGGGCCAAAACACTGATCCAGAGAAACAAGACCATGTCGAGCTGTCAATGTCCGGAAATGATTATCCCCCACCGGGCCAACACACTATTACTGACTTCAGAACGGAACAAAATCATGTTGAGCCGTCAATGCCTCAGGTTCAACAGTACATACCACCTGGCCATCAACCAACGGCGCCTCAGATGGGCCAGGTGCAACTGATGCATCAGCAGCAATACATGGCGAATGGCCAGGCAATGCCACAGCAGCAATGGTATGGACAACAGGTGCCTAGACAGTACTATCAGCAACAACGATACGGTGCGCAGCCAATGCAGAGCACAATGGGTAGTCCCGCTCCGTTTCTGAATACACAACTACAGCCATGGACAACCGAATTATTTGACTGTGCTCACGATATGGAGAATGGTAATTAATTAGAATCATATATCACAGATAACTATTCAGAAAAAAAAGAAGTAATAATGGATTGTTACAAAGCGTAATATGTTACTATGGTGATGATATTGTTTCTGTATGTATAGCTGTCATAACAGCCTTCTTCCCATGTATTACGTTTGGCCAGATTGCAGAGATGACCGACCAGGGGATGTCAAGTAAGTTAAAAGTCAAATTGTATTTCTATATATCTATCAGTATCAGGTACCTATCTCTGTTATTAATTAAACTCACGCGCGCGCGGTTATTGGATTTGAATTTTGACACAGCTTGTACGAGTGCTGGACTCATATACGGGCTCCTCTTTTGTTTCACGGGATTCTGTTGGGTCTACTCTTGGATGTATCGCACAAGGCTGAGAATGCAATACTCTTTGCCTGAGGATCCATGCCATGACTGTCTTGTTAGCGCCTTCTGTGACGCTTGCGCGCTATGTCAGGAGTATCGCGAACTCCAGAACCGTGGTTTCAACATGCAACTTGGTTCTCTTTCTATAAACTTTATGTTAAAAACAAGAAAGAAATATTTTTATTACAAAACTAAGAGTTCTAAATTGGGATGTAAATACGTATCGTGTCGTGATTAGTCATGCAATGACTTAGGTCACGTTCCGTGCCGTTCCATACCGTGATAAAGTCAGATTTTTATGTGTCATAACCAAAATTCGAAAGTATGGTCACGACACTTGAATATAATCATGGTAAGTTAGTCTCGCGTGACCACGTGACGTGCTGTGACCAGTCTCGCGTGTCGTACATGAGTCACAGACTGGCACACATGCCATGGTGGAACCGTGTTGTGCCGTGACATATCCGGTCATGTGACCTTCTTACATCCCTAGCTTCTGAATGCTAATGTTAGACATGGTTTTATTAATTGAAAGTCATCAATTGAATTGGGGCAATTCATTTTTGTGGTTTTTAATGGTGGCAGGATGGATAGGCAATATGCAACTGCAGGCACAGAAAGAGGCTGTAGCAGGTGTACCACCACCAGTCCAAGGCATGACTCGGTGAATATTATCTCTTACAAAATGGTGCAAATGAAAAACTTCTGCAATAATGGTGTTGTTCATCTTGGCTCAGTGAAGGAATCTATTATAATTAATGAGAAATGTAAACGAATAATTAGTACATGCATAAATATATAGCTTGAAGATTGTTTTGCTTTATTAATTTTTATACAATAGAATTTACTTATATTTGATTGATTCTCCTTTTATCTCAAAGGAGAAAAATCAAATATCTCCCCGAAGCAGAGTGGTGTAAGATGTGACTGGTCTCATTTTTTCATTGATTTTCAATTGATTAAATATTTTGTTCTTTACCAGAATCATGACCAGGTGAAAACCGCGTGAACCAGCCTGATTTTAAAACAGGTTAACGCAGGATCAGACCGAAAGATTGACTTTTTCTAACATGATCTATTTTAAGTTGAAACAGGAGGAAGAGTGGAAGACCTACTATACTTATTAATGAAATATAAAGAGGGTTTACAAGAGGAAAATTTTTGTTGTTTATACAAAATATACAAGTAATAAAAATCCTAACCAGTAATTTTTCAAACTAAAAATTGGTATTGTTTTAGGAGTCATTCCACAAGAACTGCGGTGAATGGGCAGTGTGATGCTTTGTTATTTGAGAGGGTTTAGTGTGTTGATGTATGTTTTCTAATCTTTTGAATATATATAGCTAACGACCTAACGTTAGATAGGATTGCCATGACCCATCCATACCCACGGAGTTAATTGAAGAGATGATAGACATGATAGACTCACAGTGAAGACATGATGATATATTACAGATGAGCATAAATGAAGGAGTTGGTATTAATCAATGTAACAGATTGCTAAAATAATTAACCTAGTTACTATCAGAAATTATTGAAAGAAAAAGTTCCCAGGTGCATAACCAATAGATTAAATTTTTAGTAACACAAGTAAAGAAAACCATGAAGTAATTTTCCTGAAAAAAATAATCATTTCTTTGGTTGGGATGGGTCATGGCGGCCCAGTTGTTATTTTTTTTTTCCTTTTTTTTTTCAGTTTGGATGGGTCATGGTGTCCCATTAGTATTTTTTTCCATTTTTTTCCTGGTTTGAGATGTGTTATGGCGTCCCTGTGGAACGCCCTGACCCCTTCATGCCTTTCTATTTTTGAATTTCCCACACAACATTTTTTATTTTTTATTTTTTTTCATTTTCCTATGAATAAAAATTTCATCACGGTTTCTGGTGAAGTTCATCCGCCAATTATTGTTTCAGCGACACTAAAATTGAAGAACCACGACAACTCTAACAACTATCTCTGTGTTGGAAGGTACAATACATCTCATCGAAATTTTTATTCATAGGAATTAGAAAATTAAAAAAAAATTAAAAATAGAAAATGTTGGATTGAAAAATTTAAAAAGAATGCAGATAGGAGTTATGGCGTCCCTCCGGGATGCCACAGGATTTATCAAAACCGGAAAAAATGAAAAAAAAAAAAACCAAAAACAATGTGGGACACCATAAGCCTCTCAAAACCAAAAAAAATGAAAAAAACAAAAATTTCTATAAAACTGGGATGCCATAAGCCATCCCAACCAAGAAAACAAAAAAATAATTCAGAGTTCGGTAAATTTTTGGAAATGAGAGAGACAGATCTGGATGTCTCTGGATTTTTTATGAGATGTGGTATTGGTCATAGTATGTCATGGCGTCCCAATTATAATATTTGTTTTTCATTTTTTTTTTTTTCAGTTTTGGTAAATCTTATGGCGTCCCAGTTATAATTCTTTTTTTTTTCTTTTTGGCGGAGCTGTAGTGTAGCGTTCCGCAAGGACACCATAACTGTCTGTCTTCTCATTTATAAATTTCCACCGTAACATTTCCTATTTTTAATATTATTTTTTTTCATTTTCCTATGAATTTTTTTTTTTGGATTCATAGTACCATAGTGTAGGAAGATGTGACGGGCGTCTTCAATTAACATTGTGGTGTACAGAAAGCGCCAACATTTTTATTCATAGGAAAATGGAAAAAAAATTAAAAATAGGAAATGTTGTATGGAAAATTCAAAAATGGGAAGGCAACTAGAACTTGTGGCATCCCTGCGGGACGCCATATGACATCTTAAACCAGGAAAAAACAAAAAAACAAAAAAATACTCATGGGACGTCCTGACCCATCCAAACCGGAAAAAATAAAAAGATAAAAAAACTGGGCCGCCATGACCCATCCATACCCACAGTTTGCAATGTTTCTATTATTGTGCCAAAAACCGAAAGAGAGAAAGAGAAACATTTCTTCAGGTTTGCAATGTTTCTCATATATCCAGTTTGGATGGGTCATGGTGTCCCATGAGTATTTTTTATTTTTTTTCGTTTTTTTTTCTTGTTTGAGATGTGTTATGGCGTTCCGCAGGGACGCCATGACTCCTTCCTGCCTTTCTATTTTTGAATTTCCCACACAACATTTCCTATTTTTATTTTTTTTTCATTTTCCTATAAATAAAGATTTCGGATAGAGCAGGTCGAGCAGTAAGAAATTCTCTCTTTTAACATAATCAAATAATTTATTTTATTATGACAATTTCATTCTTCTATTCCTATTACTCTTTTAAATTTATTATAGAGCTACAATCAGAGTCGTCGGATTCAGAAAGGACAATAGATATTCAATTAAATATAGCATTTAAAAAAAAATTGAATATGGAGATATATGACATGACATTACTCTACTGCCAAAAAAAAAAAAGTTGTTTACCCAATTAAAATTTTATTCACATAAGTTTCAACAAGTCATAAGCAAATTCTTTTATAAATTAATATAAACTAATGTTGGAGATCTCAATCGGCAATGATTATATAATTCTTATATAGTTTATATAATTTATGTGAATGTGTCTCTTTCACTTGCATGCAAGTTCTAACTAGCACGCTATAGTGCTGTTATACCATTTTCGGACCATAAAAGCTATGACGCTATAGTGGCGCAATATGGGCATAGTGCCTTTTTTTAACCGTTCCACTATGACGCGATAAACGCTATTTAAACCTTTGCTTGCATGTGTTATATTAATATAAACTAATGTTTGGAGATTCATATCATAAATAAGTGATTGGGAGATGTTATTATTGGGTACACATAGCATAAATACATGAAAATTTGAGGATTATATCCTGTATCTAGGGGTGTCAATGGTACCTTTTTAATCGTTTACCCGACCCGTATCGTATTCAATAAGGCGGATATGGGTAAGATTTTTTTTCGTTAACTTATTGGGTATGGGTATGAATAAGAATTATTTTTCATTAACCGAATGGGTAAGAGTATGGGTAATGACTATTTCGTACCCGTAATTATAAAATCTAAATATATATTCAATTCAATTTCCAACCCACCTAAATATGTATTCGTGTTTTTTAATTTTCTTCGTTTATAAAAAATAATTAGTTAGAATTGATTGCACATTTATTTTTATTTTTTTATTAAAAATGTAATTACATATGTGTGAAATGAATGAGTTTTTTATATTTCATTTGTAAATATAATAAAATTAATTATTATATTAGTATATCTGTTATTCATCCGCTACCGTTTAATTACCCGATAATATTAATAAGATAAAATTAATTTTTAATAGATATGGATATGAAAATACCTCCACCTAATCCGTACCATACCCGTACCCATTGACACCCCTACCTGTATCTTTTTCTTGCTTCTTTGAGTTAGTTTCCACGGCATACGAAATACAGAAATGCTATTGTTACCGTTACTTCCTTATTTATCCATTCTCTTCCAACGGCTCTATAGCCATGCAAAACTTAAATATATATATTGATTTCTACTCAGTTTGAAATAACTAATTTTTAATCATACTAAAATTAATGGTACTCCATCTTGCTTTCTGTCCATTTATTTTCTCAATTTAGTGCTAAAATTTCAAATTTGGTTAATTTAAACAAGTTTGCTCTAGTCAATTATTCATATTTATCTTTTAACCGGATTCATAGACTTAGGGCTGATCTATTTATGAACGCTGCTATGGTTTAGAGTTTAGACGATGTTTAGCCAATGATAATAACATAATTGATAAAAGTTTAAAAGTAACTATAAATAGTTTTCTTAATAGGTCTATCTAACTATACAGTCTATACTAGGGCTGTAAATGAGCTGAGTTTGAATGAGTTACCTCCAACTCGAACTCAGCTCATTAAATAAATAAGCGAGTCAACTCGAGTTGGAATGATAATAACGAGTTGTAGAGCCAACTCGAACTCAGCTCGTTATCAACTCAAGTTGGCTCACAACGAGTTTATAACTCGTGTAACCAGTTAATTATATACTACTAGTAAAATAATTTATCAGTATCCAGCAATTTTTCATACAACAACTTAACAAAAATAATTTCTGGAATTTATTGTGACCAATGCTATGTAACTCGAGTTATAAATGAGTGAGTTGGGGTAAGCTCAAACTTAGCTCATTTATTAAACGAGTCAGCCAACTCGAGTTAGAACTGACTCGAGTTGTAAATGAGCGAGTTACGAGTTTGAGCAATTTTGCCCAGCCCTAGTCTATACTAAGGTGTTCATTAGGGAATCAGAGTAGGTCCGATGCCCATCGGACCTACCTTGGTTCGATGGGTGCGATGACCATTCGATCTGCATCAAGATTCGTGTGCTATGTATCAAAATCCGTGCAAGTATGTATCAATTTCCGTACGCATAGATCTTGATGCTAATCGTACGGTCCTAGAGCTAATTGAACCTAAATGTAGGTCCGATGGGCATCGGACCTACTCCTATCTCGTTCATTAGTTGTATCGGTTTAATTCAATTTAAAATTTGTTCGACCAAATTTTCATTCGGTTTGCATAAATATTAAATCAAACTGACTAAATAATTCGATCAATTGAAGTATCAACCGAATCAAATAAGCTGAACTTTAATTTGGTTAATCAGAATTAGATACAAGTTTCAAATTATAATTTATAATACAACTACACAAATTGGATAATTTATGTATTATTATATAGAGTAGAACTAGGGTGCTCCTAAGCTCACCAAGCCCTTCGTGAGCACGACTCTAAAACCTATCGAATTGACTTCAAACGATATTTTCAAACCGTTAGATGTTCAATCTATATTAAAATGTACTTGGAGACCAAATTTTACATTTTTTGGAATTTTTTTACTATTTATTAAGATGGTTTGAAAATTGCTGTTTTTATTAAAATTCTGCACCATTGGAAAACAGCGATTTTCAAACCATCTTAATAAATAGTAAAAAAATTCCAAAAAATGTAAAATTTTGTCTCCAAGCACATTTTAATATAGATTGAACATCTAACGGTTTGGAAATGTCATTTGAAGTCAATTCGATAGGTTTTAGAGTCGCGCTCACGGAAGGGCTTGGTGAGCTTAGGAGCACCCTAGTTCTACTCTTATTATATATAATATTGCAATTTCCAACACTAACACAATATTTACAAATATTCTTATTCATTTGATTTGTTGGGTTTATTTAATTTTCAATTGTAAAACGAAATGTAAACTATCATAATTTTAAACCGGAAATTATCACGTAAACCAAACAATCAAACCATCTTATCCAAAATAGATTTATACTCCATAAAAAAATTAATTTTCCTAACTGCTTACCAATTAATTTTGCATGACTTATTTTTTTTTGTAAATGTATTTAGCATTTATTAATGTTCAGTATTGATTGAATGCAACATTTTATAAAAAATATTTTAATTTAAAAATATTTTTAATAGGTATTTTTTTTTAAAAGTCTGAAAATTAATTTAATAATTGTAACAGTATCGTAATTACTTCAGTTTTATCTTTAAATAATATGATAGTAAGTATCTAAGAATATTTTTTTTGAGGAAAAATATGGGTCATATTCACATTTAATTGATAATTGTAGTTACAAAAGTTTGTACGCACATGTTACATAAGATGAATTTTGCTCAAAAGTAACTTTTTTTTTTTTGAGGAAACGGCCCTAAGGCATTAATCATTACCAAAAGTAAAAGTTGAGCTTTAGGTTTGTGTTGTAGCTCTTGTTGGCTTCTTTGTTGTCTTTGATGCCCTTGCCGTTTTTAGTTATTATTTCTTATTTTAAGAATATTATATTGAAAAATATATCTGACCCTTTTAAAAATTAAATAAATTACTTCCAAAAAAAACTAAAAATTAAGAATTTAGCTTGCTGCCGAAATAAAAGTTCGTCACTAGTCCCCTCCCCTAGTCCCCTCCTATGTCCCTCCCCTAGTCTTTGGGACCAGTATCCTCTGCGGAGTTATTTCCTGCGGAGTCGTGTGGAGCTTTTAATCTGGTCTGTTCGTTTTGATCGGACGGATCAGATTAGATCTTATCGGACAGGAAAATTTTATTTTTTTTGTTTTCAATTCAGGTAATATCTAATTTGATCTGTCCGATCAAAACAAATAGACCAGATTAAAAGCTACGCACGACTCCGCAGGGGATAACTCCGCAGAGGATACGAATTCTAGTCTTTGGATATCGTTTTTCTCACGCTTGATGAGTTATAGGGTTTACTTGCTAATAGGCTTATATATGTTTGCCCCTCCCCTAGTCCCCTCCTATGTCCTAAAGTACCACCATAAATAAGCACAATTCAAATATATTCTATCAAAGAATAAGAGAAAGGAACAGGATATTTTCTCTTCCCTTTCATATCTCCAAATTCAAAGAAGCAATGTACCATGATGCACCAAAACCATACTACCCTCCACCCGGCCAACAACAAATGCCGGCAGATCAAAATTACTTGCCGTCGGCTCCACCGAAGCCTCCACAGCAGTACTATGGGGCCCAGTATCAGTATCCACAGCCCAGCCAACAAGTGTCTTGGCAACAGTATGCACAGCCCGGCCAACAAATGCCGTATCAACAACAGCCCGCTCAGCCAATGCCGTATCAGTACTACCAGCAAAACACGGGCCTGCAGTACAATCCCATTGTTGCGCCACCAATTCAGCCTTCAAACCCACACATGAATATGCCACTTCGGCAGTGGTCCAGTGAGTTATTCGACTGTGCGCAGGATCCGGAGAACTGTAAGTTTCATCAATTTTTATGTTTCCCTTTTATTCTCTTGAGGAGGGATATTTTGTAACAAATGTTGTAATTACTGGTGGATTTGTAGGTCTGATAACTGCGTGCTGTCCATGTATTACCTTCGGCCAGATTGCGGAGATCACAGACCGTGGGATGACACGTAAGTTAAAAATTTAAAATCAAGTTATTTTTTTTTAATTTGCTATTGAGTTTGCTCTCATTTATAATGGAAACTGATGGCTGTCACAGCTTGCGCCACAAGTGGACTCATATATGCACTCCTTTTGTACTTTACGGGATGCCACTGGTTGTACTCGTTTATGTATCGTCAGAAGCTGAGAGCACAATATTCGCTGGCCGAGGACCCGTGCCACGATTGTCTTGTTCATGCCTTCTGTGACCCATGCGCCTTATGTCAGGAGTACCGCGAACTCAAGAACCGTGGTTTCAACATGGGAGTTGGTATTCAATCTCTCTCACTCAATATGATATCTTCTAAATTTTATAAAAAAAAAATTCTTTTATTTTGTAGATAATTTTGTCATTATTTACTATTAAAAGAATTTTATGCTGTATACTGAATGCTGATAAACGAGAGATGCTTTTGTTTTTGGAGCCAATCCAATTTTGAAAACTGAAACTTACTGGTTTCTAATTAAATGTGGCAGGGTGGACTCAAAATATGCAAATGCAAGCACAATTGGCAGCAGCACCGGGTGCACCCCCTTCTGTCCAAACCATGAAAAAATAATTGCAGTTTCCTTGTTAAACTTAATTGGAATGTATAATGTTGTTGTTCATTTGATCAGTTAAGTTTGTCAAAGATCTTGTAATACCTGGTATTGATATCTATTTCATTGTTTTTGCTTCTGCTTTCGTGTTACTTTAATTAAATTAAATAAGCAAATGGTCTAAACAGCCTTATCTACCAAAAGTGGTTGAGTTAATCACTAAACGATACGCTCAAACAAAGTTTGGTAAGGCAACCTTCTGGTATATGCACAAAGTCTCCACGAAATTCTTTTCTTCACCAACTGATCGGCAAGCAGGTATACAAAGTGAGGCAATGGTAATTAGAGTAGAACTAGGGTGTTCCAAAGTGCACCAACTCCCTTTGTGAACTCAACTCTAAAATCTATCGAATTGGCTTCAAACGATAAATTTTAATGCATTCATTTTTTGATGCCTTTTGACCACTTGACTCTATACAAAATTAATTTTAATTTTTAATTTTTTTGCATGTAGACGCATCACTCATGAGGTGAAAAGATTTCAACAATTTGGATTGGATTCATCGTTTAAAGCCAATTCGATAGATTTTAGAGTTGAGTTCACAAAGAGACTTGGTGCACTTAGAACACCCTAATTCTACTCTGGTAATTAATATGAAATTAATATGCATATTATGGATCAACTTGTGCTATGCATTCATATCTCTATTTTAAAGTTTAAATAATTGATCCAAATTGTTTAACATGATCATCATATGAAAATGTACTTTCAAATTAAATTTTACTTAAAATTAAGAATTCTTTTACAATTTTTTAGATAGATAGAAAACTATTGCTTTTTGAATGATGTAGGATTTTTCAAATCAAGTAATCTTCTACCTATCTAAAAAGTAGTAAAAAAATCTAAAAAAATGTAAAATTTGGTTTGCAGTTACATTTTCATACGCATATTACCATAGCCTCACTCCAGGAATATATTACCAAGGTTTCAGGTTTTGATGTCTAACACGAAAGCAATGATATTACTTATGCATACAAATTGCTTTGTCTGAAAGAATTGCCAAACATGAGAAAGGACCACCATTCTCTTTGCATCGAATCTGCAAATTTACAATTAATTTAAAGGGGGAGGAAACTTTATAAATTCACATTAAACAATTTGATATACATAACGACCTTACACATTTCACATATATAAAACCCAAACTCAAGGGAGAAATCCATATGACTTCAAGAAATGACTGAAAAAAGATGACGACATACACAAATTGATATTTTCGCAAAAAAAACCTCAGCATAATTATTCCCAGATCGTCAGTGAACAAATCATGTTGTCAGTCACAGCATGGCGATATAGCCTAGTACTCCATGGAGAAAGCCCCTTCACAATACCTGAAAACAAATATCAACAATCACCCCTATTTGATAATCACATAATCAAAAGAGTGAGGCTATGGTAATGGTACTATGCATAGCACCGATTGGTCCGTACTATGGATCAATATTTTTGTTTTCAAAGTCCAAATAGTTGATCTGAACTGTTCCACATGATTCTCATATGAAAATTTACTTGCAAACTAAATTTTATATTTTTTTTTAGATAGCTAGAAAATCACTATTTTTGAATGGCCTAGAATCTTTAGATCAAGTGATTTCTAACTATTTAAAAAAAAAAAAAAAAAATGTGTAAAATATGATTTACTAATATGTGTCATGCATATAGTATTGAAGCCTCACTCTAATCAAAATAGACAAATTTGAAGTAGTAACTGTAATATAAAGCACCTGTTGCTAAACTTTTCGACAGCATCCGTTGCATAAAGAAGAGTCTCATTTGCCTTCTCCAAAACCATGTACAATTCTTTTCCTCTTGTAACCTTTGCAATCACCCATGCATTGTTTTTGGCACGGATGCACACTTCAAGCTCCTTTTCTTGATCGGGATTATCCCTGTGCCATCTCCACTTCTCTATATCCACCTCTTCTCTCAGCTTATTCAGATATAACAGTGACTCCTGCACAAACACCTCTGATATTATGCAAAAACATAACTAATGTAGAGTGAGGCTATGGTTATATATGCATATTATAGACTCATATCTTCATTTTTAAAGTCCAAATAGTCGATCTGAACCATTCAACATGATCTTCATGTGAAAATGTACTTGTCGACAGTATGTTACATTTTTTTTCAGAATTTTTTTTGCTATTCATTTAGATATGTGGAAAATCACTTGATTTGAAAATTCTGGACCATCCAAAAACAGTGGTTTTCTACCTAAGTAAATAGTAAAAAAATTTATAAAAATTATAAAATTTGGTCTGCACGTACATTTTCATATGGAGATCATGTTTAAGGTTCAGATTGACTGTTTAAGCTTTGAAAATACAGATATGGATCCATGGCACAGGTCAATCCGTAATATGCATATTACCATAGCCTCACTCATTAATGTATATATTACCACAAAGGGCGTTTTGGGTAATTCCCGTACCTTTGTTAGAGTTGTGACCTTGCCCGTTGGAGTCGCTCTAGACACACTCCTGTCTCTGTCTATGAGAAGATACCGGTACCCACTTACATGATATGCATTCTCTCCTCCCCAACCTTTCGATAGTTTCTGCTCTACAATTGTAACTCTCTGTGCTACCTGTACAAACATTCTCTATATTATAAAAAAAACATAATTCCCACAGGGCCAAAAAAAAAAAAATGAACAAACAACAGAAAAAAAAAATATAAATAAAAAGACCAACATTTTCAAGAAATTCCTTCTTCACTTGAACCAACTCCTGCTCACCATTAGCCAGAGAAGAAACTGGTACCAGCATCACAACTGTTATGCCCTTTTGCTGGTACACACAAAGGTACTTGCACTCTTCCGCTTGCTGGTTCCACACAACAGGTGTTGATTCACCACCCGAAAAATTGGGTACCAAAAAGCCATCTTTCCCTTTAGACCATTTGTCGCGTTGTAGCAGCCTTGGGATGGAGCTTATTTGGCGGTTTTGGCCCAAAGAAGAGGCATCAAGAGGTCTACTCTGATGCTCATTTAACAAGGTTAAGTTTGAAAGATTAGGTGTTGAGTTGCCTTTTCGTAAATATGACCAAGAGCTGGTGCTAGATGATAAAGCATGCGGGGTCAATCTCAGAGTGGTGTAAGAGAATAAATTGGTGGTATCGTCCTATACAAAAAACATTCTAGTTAAAGATTATGTACATTAATAATGGTAAATATATTAGGTATATAAACATGTATCAGATAAAAAAGAAACATACAGGAGGAAGTGTTGTTGACACCAAAAGATCTTGAAATAAGATGATTGAATCGCAACCGTTACAACATGAACTAATAGCAGTAAACAGAGACTGCATCACATGAGAAATGAAATGTCACATTCTTGAGTATGTTATGCATATATGTATTTTTTTTTTCTTGAACCTACAATGTTGTAACAAAATTTACCTGTACTTCAAGTGCAACTTCTCGTGAGACAGTTAACATTTGCACTGTACCCCTCTCTTTTAAGCTATCACGAAATGAAGGCATCTGTACCTTCTTACCCAATTGAAAATCTACATGCAAGACAAGGCATAATAAGCATCGACCATAAATTCATATATACCTAAGAAGCATATTTAAAGGCTCACCAGATAAATAATCGGTGATAAAGGAGTGGAGGTGGCTACGTGCAAGTTCACCACTGGGCTGCTTGTCAAGTAGGGCATAAATTGACCTGTAAAACATCTTAAAAAGAGAATGCACCTCTTTGAGTACCCCTTGTAATGATTCACATCTCCAAACCGGCTCGTCATCTTTGCTTTTCTCTACTACCTGACAAACAAGAATTGATTTTTGGAAAGTCATGGATCAACCTTTTTTATATGAATGAAAAAAGGCATATTAAAGGGGTAAGGAAACATCGGTACGGACCAAGACCATCCAAATATCAGGTTCAGCCTCATAAAATACATGTGAGTGTTTCTCAGCCTCTATAACTTCACACGCTGCTTCTGGAGAGAAGATTCTGACCATTAGAAAAATTACAAGGGTAAAACATGTATTCTTAAAAAAATGTTAATTAAACTCAAATAGAGTTATTCTGCAAAACAGCAACCCTGAGCAAGTTTCCAAACCATATACAACTTATATCTTTCTGGTATTGTGATATGGCAACTTGCTGGTATTTCTTGTGATTTACTGCACCTTGTCCGATAATTAGAAGTGCAAAATCCCATTTAATAGCATCAGACGACGACTATTACTACTATTATTTGTTATCTAAATACATACACCTCTTACAAAAAGTAGGTGATTTTACAGCTAGAACCATTCCCTTCTTGTACCAGCACCAATTTTGAACTGGCACAGACATCATGATTTTATTTTTAACCTTAGATATATCTTTTATTCTTGATGTAGAAGTGCGACACTATAACATATTCAATTTTTTTTTAAGGAAAGTTGGGGGCCGAGCCTTCGTCACCTTTAAATTTTCATAAAGGACATTCAAATCTGCAACCTTCCACACAGAGGGCATTTGTTTAAACTTTAAACCACTAGACCAAAGACCGGTTCTTATACTATAACATATTCTATTTGGTTCAATAAAATTTGTTTCCTTGGCAAACATTGGCCTTTCCCATTTGTCCCGTGGAGACTACCAGCACTTTCTAAAATCAAGTTTTTCCTATGTACTATCCTTCGAGATCAGCTGTTTGACTTGCACCAATCTAGCCAAAAGGAACTGGCTTCATGGTACAACACGTTGCCTCTTTTCCGCTACGATGTTGGAGACCTGAGATATACCTAACCTGCCCCTTATCCCAAAGGGTATGAACACACCCCTTTTCCCTTTTTGTACCTTTAAATTTTGGTTAATGAAATATAGCTAGCAATCGCCGCTACTTAAAAAAAAAAAAAATTAAATTCCTTAACGTGTCCTACCTTCACCCATAAAATAGTTAATTACACAATGAGGATATACAGGGTTAGATTAAGCAGACCTAAAACTGAAATTCATAAATTCTAGTGAAATTGAGCTTGATCAGGCAATTCCAGGAGATGGTTGCATCTCATTTGACTAAATAAAATTATTACCTTGTAAAAGTAATGATTCCTTCACAGAGACCAATGAGCGATAGTTGAGTGAGAAAGGGGCAGTCAGAGGGGTAGAAGAAGAGAATTTTGTCAAGCTCTTGACCTTCTTGCTGTCCCCTTCTCAGGTCAAATACGCACAACTGCAACTGCATCGCATCACTCCCCGCCGCCATTGATGAAACTCCCATCTACGCAATTTAAACTAATTGTATCAATTGATCCAATTGAGGCTTACAACCGCCTAATAGAGAGAGAGAGAGAGAGAGAGAGAGTACTGTTTATCTTGTTTGCTATTAGTGATTCAAATCCTAGCGCAATTTCGTCATCAGAGAAGAGAAGAGAAGAGAAGAGAGAGATAGAGAGGTATGTTGACGGGAGGTTGGCTAATCAGTAATTAATGATAGTAATTTTCTCTTCCGAGTTCAGAGGGTCAATATTTTAACAGAGAAGTTTTGGTTTCATACAATGCACAATCATGTGCATCGCTGTTTTGATTCTATTGCCTGTGCGCTGCATGAAGCTAAACTTACTCTGTTAAAATCTATACCCAGTTCAGACCGAGTGCGTGTCCTCTGAGATATCTGAACATTTGCCTGACCGACGTGTACGGTGTCTATTGGGGCGCAGGGGACCGACATTTTTATTAATACCCTAAAAAAAAAAAATATATTAAATCTGCCCTCATTTGAAAATTTTTTCTAAAAATGCCCTAACCGCCCAACTAACGGGCGGTTCACTCTACCCAGAAAACCGCCCAGTCAAAGGGCGATTAGCTTGCTCCACCCAACCGCCTAGCCACTGGGCGGTTCACGCGAAATTTTTTTTTTTTTTTAAGCTGCTGGTTCCCTTCCCCCCCCCCCCCCCCTCTAACCCTACCCGCCCCCCCACCATTTCTCCTACCCGACCAGACAGCCACCCCAGCACCCCCCGCCCCCGCCCAGCTCCACCCAGCCCCGCCCACCCCCAGCCTCCCCTCTACCCGGCCACAGCTTGGTGTGCATGGCACAAGAAGGTTGGCGAGCAGTGGGATGTACAATGCTCCAGCACACTGCTCCTATGGTGGAGGACTCCGGCTTTGACGGCCGCCTCATTGGCATGTTGCATGACAGTAGGGAGAACATAAACTGGCGCGAGATAGAGCCCACACCACTAGATCCGGATCAGCCCAGAGTCGCTATATACGGTGATGAGATGCCGCCACCTCCTCCAGGTAATTTGATTTTGTCGTACACAGTCATTTCTCGGTACAAAAACTATTCTCATTAATTTTTCTTCAATTATGCAGTGGATGAATCAGGTTGGGGCTTCCACGAATGGGTGTTGAATAATAATGCGTGGAGCGCTTACTACAATGAATATGGAGTTCCGGTGCAGGTTGGACAGGTAGCAAAAATTTATTATTTATTCAACTTACTACTTATTTGTATGTAGCAAAACTAACATTGTTTCCATTAAGGGTGGAGCTCCCCCACGACATTCCACTCCGGAGTTCACTATGGCTGACCTTACCGGAGATTATGCCGGGGATGAGAGACAGAGCCTCCACATACCACGATATCCGGAGGCCAGACAGCACGATGACGAGGCCAGTGGGAGTGGAGCACAGCATGCAGATGCCTATGCATCTGCTATATTTGGCACACCGCCTCCTCCGCCTACGTATCCATCGACCTGGGAGCCATGGGAGGTGCCTACTATGCCGCCCATCCCCCCACTGGTGGAGGATCCATGGGCCGAGGCGGATACAGCCGCACAGGAGGAGGAGGTTCACGTCAGGCGTGTACAGCCCCCCAGGGACTGTCATCCACCTCGTAGGTTGGATCTCTCTGGTCGTCGCCCTCGCCCTCGCCGTTAGGTTTTTTTATATTTTGTAGTTTGATAGGTTTCTACTATTGTGTATTCGATATGGACTGTTTTGCATGAGTTGTGGACATTTATTTTACGTAGTTTGGATTTTTTTTTATGTGGACTTACGATTTAGATTACATATTTTTCACTGTTTACCACGTTAGCCAAATCGACAATCAGTACAACAGCCGTATAACCGCATCAAAACTCAACTCACTTTTATTGAAAATTACAATAAAAAAAATTAAGCACTTTCCTTCATTTTTATATAAAATCTACAATAAAAAAATATATATCAATATATATCAATATATATTTCCTTACAATAATATATATCTTAGTAAACCAAAATATATCTTAAACAATATATACATCTTAAAAAAATATATACCAATATATATTTCCTTATAAATATATATATCTTAAAAAATAAAAATATATCTTAACAATATATACATTTACTTATAAATATATATATATATCTTAAAAAAAAATATCTTAACAATATATACATCTTAAAAATATATATACATCAATATACATTTCCTTATAAAAATATATACCTTAACAAACAACAATAAATCTTAAAAATATATAAAATCTGAAAAAAAAAAACAAAATACTGAACCGCCCCACCTCTGGGCGGTTGTCTGGAGGAAGTGGACCGCCCAGACAGAGGGCGGTTTGCTAGCACCAGTGGACCGCCCAATTATGGGGCGGTTAGGGTATTTTAAAAAAAAAAATTCAAACTGAGGGCATTTTTAATATATATATATTTTTTTTAGGGTATTAATAAAAATCTCGGCGCAGGGGACCAGTATTATTTATGCTTTGCGATTCGTGTAGAAAGTATTTGAACAGTTGAGATTTCCTAAAAAGCACTCAAAGTTTGAGATATCTCAGAGGATGCGAATTCGTTCAGACCCTTTCCGATCGTAAAAGGGATCCAGATCCCCACAAGTATCTCAAATTTTAAGTTTATATTCGGCCCGTCCGATCAGAATCCTGATTAATCCGGCCCGAGGTGGAAATATGGAATGCACGAAGCTACTTTAATGTTCGTGCCAAATCAGATCGGACGCTCCAGATCTAAACTCGTATTTAACATACGAATCCGAATTCATCGGAAAAGATAGCAATTGTAGCATTTTTAATTGGTTTTTGGTTCACAACTTCACATTGATTTTAACTGGGTTTTAGTGGGCTAGGATTGGAGCCCGAAATTACTCTAAATAGACATGTATAGTTTTCTTTGGGCCTCTCAGCTAAGGTGGGACTAAATCATGAGGCCGAATTTGAGGTTCACAACTTCATTGTTATGTTAGGTGATATGAATTTAAGGGGAACAATTTGGGTTTGACATCAATTGAACTCAAATTTAATTATGTCAGAACTGAGTCTAATAGATTATGTGTCAGTCTGATCCGTTTTAAAATATGTATGCATCACTTTTATATTTGTGTGTGTCCACTTTAATATTCGAACGATTCTAGTATGCACATAACTTAAAACGGATCAAACGGATGCAGAACCTATCAAACTCAAATTTGAGTCTGATGAATGTCAGAACCAAATTGTTTCCGAATTTAAAAGTAGTGGCTCCAATACATTTCAGAGTGTGGTTGTTGAAAGTTGAAAACCGATAGTGTTAATTAATTACCAGGAAAGTTCAATTGAAAGGAGTTTAAACATGATAACATTCCATGTGCTCTTCAACTCTTTAGTTATTTTTTTTTCTCCCTTGACATTTCAATTTTTAAAATATACCTCTTGATGGCATGATCCTTATTTTTTACTCAAAAAAAAAGAAAAAGAAAAATCCCTCTCAACTCTTAACAGTTTTTCTTATTTGTCCTTCCGGTTTTCATGATACTCCTCAAAAACTTTGAAATTATATATTTTCCCTCTAAAATTCATAATATTATATATTTATCCTTCTAAAATTTAAAACTCAAGAATTTATCCGATTTATAAAGTACCTATTTTATTTTTTATTAAAAGAAAAAAATATGAAACTTGTTTAAGAAAATTATTTAGTCTTTTAATTGATTGATTTTGAAAGCAAATAGTTCATATTTAATTTTTAAAATATGCCTCTCCATTCTTAAGAAGTTTTCTTATTTGCCCTTCCTTGTTAACACATTTAAGTAAATTCTTAGATAACACATGACTAACTCATAATATATTTTTAATTAAGAATGATAATGACCGCAAAGGATAAATTATGCATAAGTAAACTCCAATCTAACCACAATTTGCATTAGAAATAGTTTATCCCGAAAGGAGGAGATGAGTATAACAGAAATTTTAGATTTGCTTGACTTGTTAATTAAATGGGTACATAAGAAGACTTCTAAGAGTATATGTATTGGGATTTCTTTTTTATTTCTAAAGTATGTACACTGGCATTTTTATTCTATTTTTTTTTTTATGTAGCGTAATTTCAAATTTAGAAAGTTTGCTTTGAAAGAAATAAATTTCTAATTATTTTTATTGGCTATTGTTCTCTCTTTCATAGTAATAATTGATGTCATTGTAACTAAAAAAATTAAACATTAATTGTACAAGTGTAGAGGTTTAGAAATTAAAATTAATTTAATTTTTTATTTAGTGTTTGAGAGTAATATTAAATTTCTTCTTAATTTTTCACTGATGTAGATGTTTTAAGAGTTAAGGAGTGAATGAGATAAAGTGTTGATGGAGAAATAGGAAAATCAATTGTAATTAAAGGGCATATCTATATGAAAAAATAGTAATTTTTTTAAAAAAGTATAAAATTTAATCTGCAAATACATTTTCATATGAATATCATATATAGTACTCATCAATCCGTGCAATGCATGCATAGTAACATGCATAGTAAAAAAATAGCAATTATTAGGATCGGACAATTCAACCCTCCTGATGGATTATGGGATGACACTGAAAGTAATGATAAGCAGGATGGGATCTTTAATTAGCCGACCCTAATTCATCTATACCCAATCCTGAAGAGTATCAGCATCACATTTTTGACATTTTCAATTTTGATGAGGCGATACTGTTTGTATGGCCGGAATCAGTCATTAGAGAAATTACTCGTTAGCTTCCAAATTAAGAAGATAGAGACAACGACTATGACTCGGTAATCCTATGAAAAATCATTACAAACTGGAGAATTTGTCATCAAAGTGTGCTTAATTAGCCACTGGTCAATTTAATACGCGTCTACCCTCTTCTTTGCTTCTATATAATTTTGAGGCCTCCATTGAAGCACTACAATAATTAAAATTTTCATATCCTCATTTCCTTCTCAAGTCTTTATTTAGCAAGGCACAAAGAGCCTTAACTCATTAATGGCTATGTATCCCCCAAAGCAAGAGACCTATCCGAACCAGCCAAATGCGCCTCCGGTGATTGGCGCTCCATTTTATCCGGCAGCAATGCAGAATGTAACTCCTCAAGCATGGTCGAGCGGGTTATGTGACTGTGGCAATGACTGCGGAACTTGTATGTAATTAATTCTTGTGCTTACAATTTACTAATTTGTTTTATCAAATTGGTTTTATTGTCAGATGTAATACTAACAAGAGTATTGTATTTGAAGTTTGCTTGACATGCTGCTGCCCGTGCATTACTTTCGGCCGAATTGCGGAGATAGTCGACCAAGGAATGACATGTAAGCTTCCTCTACCTCTGACAAAATTTAATTATCTTCTTTGTAAATAAGCAAGGTTAGTCTACAAGAGTTTTAGGGGTGTTGTTGCACTTTTGTCAGCCTAGTCTCGCAATTGCCTTTGATTTTTTAAGATAACGGTCAGTTCAACCCCCATGATTTTAAATTTTTTAATCATATATGGTGAAATTTAATTTAATTTTCATTTTTTTTAAGTTTTTATTTTGTTCAACCCCCTCATAAATTATCACATGTGTGTTTAAAGTCTCTAGTGATCACAATCTCAATTTATTATTGTGGATACTTGGGTTCAAGTCCTAGTCATTCACTATAAATTTCAGCATCCCCCAATCATTTAAATTTTCTAATTCTGTCCCTGATTTCATAAACATAACTTTATATAAGTACTCATGAAGCTGTTGTTGATTGTGTGACATGTAGCATGCGGTACAAGCGGAGCAATATACGGACTTCTTATGTATTTCACGGGCTGTGGGTGTATCTACTCGTGTGCATACCGATCCAAGTTAAGAGCGCAGTATTCTCTCGTTGAGGACCCTTGCAACGATTGCCTCGTCCACTGGTGCTGCCAACCCTGTGCTCTCAGCCAAGAGTATCGCGAGCTCCAAAACCGTGGCTTCAACATGGCACTCGGTCTCACTCTCTTTCTCTGACACACACACACACCAGCTAACAAAAATTGTTATCAAACAAATTTATAAATTACATTGAAAGAAATATAAATTACAATGCCAAATAAGCAAGTACAAATGGTAGCAGAGGGCTTCAGATTTAGTTTTGATTAATGGATGCACAGATCCGATAATCAAACATCCAACTTCTATTTCTCTCATTAGATTAGGTTATATGGTTGTTTATTTTGTACTGTTTCCAAATACAATATTTACCCTTCCACATATATGTTTCTTCACAATTTCACAGGATGAAATTAACTAAGGTGCATGCTCACAATTAGGGGAAAAAAAAAATGGAAGTAAAATCAAAAGTATAACATGTTTCTCATGTTGACAACAAGGTTGTTTACTTAATGCAATCATGTGTATTGATGTAGGATGGCAAGGAAACATTGCAAGGCAGCCAGCCATGGCTATGACCGCGCCTCCCGTACAAAGGGGCATGATGCAGTAGAAGGGTCCCGCTCTTATGCCGATCCATTGATATATATTTTTCTAGCAAGGAAAATGTCTATTTTATATTGATGATTTTATTTGTAAAATTACTAAAATAAGATGATTGTTTATCTCTTCTATTCTATTTCTATTTGATTATGTTTGGTGTGTTTGTGTTCTGTACATATCAGTTTCAGAAACTTTACTTGAACAATGAGCTTGTTTACTTGAGCTATGTTGATCATGGATATAGAAAACTAGAATAAAATAAAATAATATCATTAGTCTGTATATTTGCTTATTATCTAATTTGGGATATACTATATTAATAATGATAATAGTTTTTTTTTACAAGAGTGCCAATCCACTTATGATGGGCCCAAGCATTGTAGGACCAAAAGATGGACTTTGGGACCACGTTGACAAAGTCAAGGTCCGACATATGGATTTGAAAGTCAATGAGAGACTCATCAAAAAAAAAAAAAAAAAAATTCAATAAGAGATCACCAATCCTAGATTCTGATGTGGCATAATCCTGTGGCACTGGTGTGCCATTTCGCTATTCTGATGTGGCATAACCCCTTGTAGTTCACCCAGTTCAGAACTTCATACCCTTTCGAATCGGAAAAGGGGTCCGGATCTCCTCAAGTAACTCAAAACTTGAGTTTAGATTCGGACCATCCGATTAGAATCTGGGTCAATCCGGTCCAAGGTGGAATGCACAAAGTCATTTTAATTTTCATTCCAAGTCAGATCCGACGGTCCAGGTTTAAGCTCAAATTTAGAGTTAGAATCCGAATTCATCAGAAAAGACAGCAATAGTAGTATTTTTAATTGATTCGTAGTGCACATCAGTGTTGTAAAATGCAGTTTATGTGGTCGCATATGCATATGCAGTTTGATTTCGCATAAATTTTTTTATAAAATTTAATCTGCAGGTACATTTTCATATGAATATCATAGTACTCATCAATCCGTGCAAGTAGAAAAATAGCAATTAGGATCGGACAATTCAACCCATCAGAATTGGATTATGGGACAACACAAATGAGAATGACACTGAAAGTAATGATAATCAGAATCGGATCTTTAGCCGACCCTGATTCATCCATATCCAATCCTGAAGAGTAACATCATCACATTTTAGACATATTCAATGTTGATGAGGCAATACTATTTGTACATTTTCTACCGGGGATAGCCTCACTCTATAAGAAATAAAAAAGTCAATGTGTACATTTTCTACAAGTGATAGCCTCACTCTATAAGAAATTAAAAAGTCAATGGCCGGAATCAGTCATTAGGAAATTACTCGTTAGCTTCCCAAATTAAGAAAATAGGGACAACGAATATGACTCGGTAATCCTATGAAAAATAATTACAAACTGGAGAATTTGTCATCAAAGTGTGCTTAAGCCACTGGTTAATTTAATACGCGTCTATCCTCTTCTTTGCTTCTATATAATTTTGAGGCCTCCATTGAAGCACTACAATAATTAAAATTTTCATATCCTCATTTCCTTCTATATATCTATATCTCAAGTCTTTACTTAGCTTGCACTTAAGAAACCATTACAAGGCACAAAGAGCCTTAACTCATTAATTGCTATGTATCCCTCAAAGCAGGAGACCTACCCGAACCAGCCAATTGCGCCTCCGGCGATTGGGGTTCCACTATATCCAGCATCAATGAAGAGTGTGGCTCCTCAAGCATGGTCAAGCGGGTTATGTGACTGTGGCAATGACTGTGGAACTTGTATGTAATTCTTGTGCATAAAATTTATTAATTTGTTTTATGAATTGATTTGATTTTGATTGTTAGTGTTAATATTGATTAAGAAGAGTATTTGTATTTGAAGGTTGCTTGACATGGTGCTGCCCATGCATTACTTTCGGCCGAATTGCGGAGATAGTCGACCAAGGAACAATATGTAAGCTTCCTCTCTACCTCTGACAAATATTAATTATCTTCTTTGTAAATAAGCAAGGTTAGTCTACAAGAGTTTTAGGGGTGTGTTGTACTTTTGTCAGCCTAGTCTCGCAATTGCCTTTGATTTTTAAAGATAACAGTCAGTTCAATCTCCATGATTTTAAATTTTTTAATCATGTATGCTGAAATTTAATTTAATTTTCATTTTTTTTACAGTTTTTATATTGTTCAGCCCCTCATAAATTATCATATGTGTGTTTATAGTCTAGTGGCCACAATCTCAATTTATTATTGTGGATACTTGGGTTCAAGTCTCAATCATGCATTTTAAATTTTAGAACCCCCAATCATTCAAATTTTCTAGTTCCATCCCTAATTTCATAAACATAACTTTATATAAGTACTCATGAAGTTGTTGTTGATTGTGTGACATGTAGCATGCGCTACAAGCGGAGCAATATACGCACTTCTTATGCATTTCACGGGCTATCAATGGATCTACTCGTGTGAATACCGATCCAAGTTAAGAGCACAGTATTCTCTGGTTGAGGACCCTTGCCACGATTGCCTCGTCCACTGGTGCTGCACACCTTGTGCACTCTGCCAAGAGTATCGCGAGCTCCAAAACCGTGGCTTCGACATGGCACTCGGTCTCTCTCTCTTTCTCTGACACACACACACACACCAGCTAACAAAAATTGTTATCAAACAAATTTATAAATTACATTGAAAGAAATATAAATTACAATGCCAAATAAGCAAGTACAAATGGTAGCAGAGGGCTTCAGATTTAGTTTTGATTAATGGATGCACAGATCTGATAATCAAACATCCAACTTCTATTTCTCTCATTAGATTAGGTTATATGGTTGTTTATTTTGTACTGTTTCCAAATACAATATTTACCCTTCCACATGTATGTTTCTTCACAATTTCACAGGATGAAATTAACTAAGGTGCATGCTAACAATTAGGAAAGAAAAAAAAGATGAAAGTAGATCAAAAGTATAACATGTTTCTCATGTTGACAACAAGGTTGTTTACTTGATGCAATCATGTGTATTGATGTAGGATGGCAAGGAAACATTGCAAGGCAGCCAGCCGTGGATATGACCGCGCCTCTCGTACAAAGGGGCATGATGCAGTAGAAGGGTCCCACTCTGATGCCGATCCATTGATATATATTCTTCTATTAGATTATGTTTGGTGTGTTTGTGTTCTGTACATATCAGTTTCAGAAACTTTACTTGAACAATGAGCTTGTTTACTTGAGCTATGTTGATAATGGATATAGAAAACTAGAATAAAAGAATATAATATCATTAATCTGTATATTTGCTTATTATCTAATTTGGGATATACTATATTAATAATGATAATAGTTTTTTTTACAAGAGTGCCAATCCACTTGTGATGGGGCCATGCATTTTAGGACCAAAAGATGGACTTTGGGACCACGTTGACAAAGTCAAGGTCCGACATATGGATTTGAAATTCAATGAGAGACTCATAAAAAAAAAAAATTCAATAAGAGATCACCAATCCTAGATTCTGATGTGGCATAATCCTGTGGCACTGGTGTGCCATTTCGCTATTCTGATGTGGTATAACCCCTTGTAGTTCACCCAGTTCAGAACTTCATACCCTTTCCAATCGGAAAAGGGGTCCGGATCTCCTCAAGTAACTCAAAACTTGAGTTTAGATTCAGACCATCCGATTAGAATCTGGGCCAATCCGGTCCAAGGTGGAATGCACAAAGTCATTTTAATTTTCATTCCAAGTCAGATCAGACGGTCCAGGTTTAAGCTCAAATTTTGAGTTACAAATCCAAATTCATCAGAAAAGACAGCAATCGTAGTATTTTTAATTGATTCGTAGTTCACATTAGTGTTGTAAAATGCAGTTTATGTGGTCGCATAAAAATCTTTATACAATCTCATATTACTGCATATGATCTAATGTGCCCGCATATTACCACATATTTGTTTATATATATATATATATATATATATATATATATATATATAGAGTGACTAAGGTCAAAGTGGTAGTTCCTAGCCCTCGATGCTACCAAGTCGTTTTCGGATTTTCAAAGTCCAAATGGTCGATCCGAACCGTTCAAGTTGTTCTCCATATTGAAATCTGCTTGGAGATCAAATTTTATATTTTTTGGAATTTTTTTACTATTTATTAAGCCACTTTGAAAATTGCTGATCTGAGTGAACAGTAAAAACAGTGCAACCAAATTCTGGACCATGTGATCAGCAATTTTCAAAGTGGCTTAATAAATAGTAAACAAATTACAAAAAATGTAAAATTTTGTCTCCAAGCAGATTTCAATATGGGGAACAACTTGAACGGTTCGGATCGACCGTTTGAACTTTTGAAATCCGAAAACGACTTGGTAGCACCGGGGGCTAGGAACTACCACTTTGACCTTAGTCACTCTCTCTCTCTATATATATATATATAGAGATGAGCTATGCTACTCCATGGAGTAAAACGCGTTGGTGCTCCACGCCGCTATATTTTTATTTTGAAAATCCAAACGACCGATCCGAACCGTTCATCTTGTTCTCCATATTAATATGTGCTTGGAGACCAAATTTTACATTTTTTGGAATTTTTTTACTAATTATTAAGCCACTTTGAAAATCACTGATCGGGCAGTCCAGAAAATTTTACTGTTTTTTACTGTTCACCCGGATTTTCAGATTTTCAAAGTGGCTTAATAAATAGTAAAAAAATTCCAAAAAATGTAAAATTTGGTCTCCAAGTACATTTCAATATGGATTAAAAGTTGAGCGGTTCGGATCGATCGTTTGGACTTTCAAAATGAAAATACGGCGTGGAGTACCAACGCGTTTTACTCTACGGAGTAGCATAGCTCATCTCTATATATATATATATATATATATATAGAGATTGACTATGGTGAGTTGTGAAGTAAAATGTCGTTTTACTTTACACTCATACTTCATTTTGAAAATCTAAACAACCGATCCGAACCGCTCAACATGTTCTCCATATTGAAATGTGCTTGGAGACCAAATTTTATATTTTTTGAAATTTTTTTACTATTTATTAAGCCACTTTGAAAATCCCAGATCCGGGTGAACAGTAAAAAACAGTAAAAAATTCTGGACCATTCGATCAGCGATTTTCAAAGTGGCTTAATAAATAGTAAAAAAATTCCAAAAATTATAAAATTTGGTCTCCAAGCACATTTCAATATGGAGAACATGTTGAGCGGTTCGGATCGGGCGTTTAGATTTTCAAAATAAAAATATGAGCGTGAAGTAAAAATGACATCTTACTTCGCAACTCACCATAGCCCAGCTCATATATATATATGTATATACATATATATATAGTGCTGGGCTTAGCTACTTCATGGAGTAAAACGACTTGGTGCTCCACGCCTCATTATTTCTATTTTGAAAATCCAAACGACCGATCCGAACCGCTCAAGTTGTTCTCCATATTGATATGTGCTTGGAGACCAAATTTTACATTTTTTGGAATTTTTTTACTATTTATTAAGCCACTTTGAAAATCACTGATCCGGCGGTCCAGAAATTTTTACTGTTTTTTACTATTCATAAGGATTTTCAGATTTTCAAAGTGGCTTAATAAATAGTAAAAAAATTCCAAAAAATGTAAAATTTGGTCTCCAAGTACATTTCAATATGAAGAACATGTTGGAAGGTTCGAATCGACTATTTGAACCTTGAAAATGAAGATATGGCGTGAAGTACAAAGTCGTTTTACTTCATGAAGTAGCTAAGTCCATCTCTATATATATATATATATAGTGCTGGGCTTAGCTACTTCATGGAGTAAAACGACTTGGTGCTCCACGCCTCATTATTTTCATTTTGAAAATCCAAACGACCGATCCAAACCGCTCAAGTTGTTCTCCATATTGATATGTGCTTGGAGACCAAATTTTACATTTTTTGGAATTTTTTTACTATTTATTAAGCCACTTTGAAAATCACTGATCCGGCGGTCCAGAAATTTTTACTGTTTTTACTGTTCATCCGGATTTTCAAATTTTCAAAGTGGCTTAATAAATAGTAAAAAAATTTCAAAAAATGTAAAATTTGGTCTCCAAGTACATTTCAATATGAAGAACATGTTGGAAGGTTCGAATCGACTATTTGAACTTTGAAAATGAAGATATGGCGTGGAGTACAAAGTCGTTTTACTCCATGAAGTAGCTAAGTCCATCTATATATATATATATATATATATATATATATATATATATGAATTATCATTCTAAAATCCACATATATAAGTCTACATGACCGCATACCGCATGAAAATCGTATTTAAAAACATTAGCTCACACTGATTTTAACTGGGTTTTAGTGGGCTAGGACTGGAGCACGAAATTACTCTAACAGACATGTATAATTTTCTTTGGGCCATCATGAGGCCGAAATAAAAAAATCGAAAGGAGTTCATTAATGGAACACACAAGGAGGATCCGACTCTGCTGCTTTTCTCTAACAAACCAATCTTAACTATTCAAAAAAAATTATTCACGTATCTCGATAAAAATAAAAATCATGTACAAATCTTAACAAATTTGAATGATTGAGATCAGAAAAAGAAAAAGAGGACTTTGCTTTTATCTGAAAAGCAGCAGAGTCCATTCCCCGTGATTTTTATTTTTACCCAAAAACAAAATTATTTTAATATAAATAACCAAGTTTCTGAAAAAAAAATATTTCTGCCCAAACCGTACAAAATATTTACGGTTTGAATTCTTAATTCAAACCGTACATAATATTTACGGTTTGAATTAAGAATTCAAACCGTAAATAATAGTTACGGCTTGAATTTTTTTTTTTTAAAACCGTTTTTTGGCTATAAAACGGGAGTTTCCTCAGAGAAAGAGAGAGAGAGAAAGAGAGGAGAGAGGAAGAAGAAGAAGGAGAAGGAAGAGAGGAAGAAAGAAAGAGAAGAGGAAGGAAGGACTCCGAAAAGGAGAAGTCTGCTGAATCAGGTATATATTTTTTGTAACTTTTCACATACGTATTTACTGTTCATATACGTATTTACTGTTCATATACGTATTTACTGTTCATATATGTATACACTGTTCATATACATATGTATTGTTCATTACTGTTCATATATGTATTTACTATTCATTACTGTTCATATATGAATGTACTGTTCATTTACGTATCAACTGTTCATGTACCATTCATATACGTATTTGCTGATCATGTACGTATCTACTGTTCAAGTTCATATATGACTATTCACAGCTGTTCACGATTGAAATCAGTAAACTGACAAAATATTTACCATTTACGAATGTAGTTTATTGGACATGCCTATTGGAATTTCAATACATTTTGGAGGGAAATTCATTTTTGACCAGAATGGGGCACGTTACTCCAAACCTCCAGTAAATACGTATTGGGTTGATGAAAATTTATCATTCGAGCAGCTGCAATCGCTTATTTATGAAGCGAGCGGCTACAATAGAAATCGCTGGGAATTAAAAATAATGGCCCGAGTGGTCCACGCAGGAAAGTATGTCAGAATCGCATTAGGAGATGACGGGGCATTGAGAGGCTTGATCGTGCAGGTTTTGAGGTCTGGCGAATCATTATTGGAAGTTTTTGCATGCAGAATTCGCGGAGAGTCAAGGACCGAAAGTTCAGGCCAAAATTCGGTTGCAGAAATGAATCAAGCAAATAATGAACCATACACTCCTTTTATCCCAATGCCTGTACTAGAACCGGAACCAGAAATATACAGTAATTCACCCCAATCTCCACCTTTTGTCCCACCACGAGTACAATCTCCACCTTTTATTCCACCTATATCCGTGTATGAAGGTCTTTCATCCTTACCTGGGCCTGAACCAAATCCTCACCCCAGACCGCCACCAGTACAGGAAGATCCAAACGAGTCAGAATTTGAATTTATGAACAAGGTACAGGAGGAGTTTCTGCAAACTGGGGATGAATGGGGGGAAGGAGACTGGGACATTAATGATGAAGGAGATGAAGAAGATGAAGAAGAATACACATAGCCCACTGTGAGGCAAAATAGGGAGAATATGCCGTTAAGTGGCCGTTCTGAGACTCACCCGTTTGTAAACTTCAATGACACATCTGCTTTTCGAGAAGCAGATGTTTCTTACTATGGTCATCGGGTTGAATACAAGAGTGAGCTCGCAAAAGGCCAATACTTCGTAAGTAAAAAGCAACTGACGAAAAAGATCAGAGAGTACTATGTTGACAAGAACAAGGAGATATATACGAAGAGAAGTGACACATCCCGGCTGGAAATTAGATGCAGCACTCCGGGTTGTCGTTTCAAACTGAAGGTAAGAGCAACAAATGTTGGAGATACATGGATGATAACTGAGCAAGACACGCCTCACACATGCACGTCTGAGTACACCAGGACCGACCATGCACAACTCACGGCATCAATCATCGCAGATATCATCGAGAGCAGCATTAAGGAAGACCCCACTATGAACATCCGGAGTGTGGCACACTGTGTGAGGATTAGGTTTGGCAGTATAACCCCGAAGTACAACAAACTTTGGAGAGGTCGTGAGATTGCAGTAGCCCGGCAATTTGGGAGTTGGGAAGAGTCGTACAATTTTATGAAACTATTGCTTATCGGGATATGTTACACGAATCCCGGCTCGAAATATCAATTTCTGACAAGTCCGAGCATCGATAAAAATACAGGACTGGTCAAGCAAGGTGTTGAGGAATTCAGGGCCGTGGCATGGGCTTACGGACCATGCATCACCGCATTTGATTAATTGAGACTAGCGATCAGTATAGATGCAGCCTTCCTTTCTGGGCGGTATGAGGGTAGGCTTTTGATGGCTTGTGGCTATGATGCCGAAAACCAATTACTGCCTCTAGCATTTGCAATTGTGCATAAAGAGAATGAAGAGAATTGGGGTTTTTTCTTACAATGGCTTAGGATTAATGTGATTCGTGTTAATAGATTCATGTGTGTTATATCAGACCAACACATGGGTATCAAAGCTGCATTGAAACCTGAATACGGATGGGACAGAGATAATTTTGTGCACAGATATTGTATCCAGCATGTTGCTGACAACCTGGTCCAGGCGTGTGGGAAGAACAAATGGTACGGAACTAGGTTCAAACTAGGAGCCAGGAAGAAGAAGTCAAGAAGGCTGAAAGAGATGTTCGAAGATTTTGCCTCGGTATGTCTAATAATGTGTAATTTATATCATTTTTGTTTCTTTTAGATGCATTTTGTCTAATTTTGCTTTGTTCTATTGCAGCAAAATCCGAGGTGTAATGCTTTTCTGAGGAGAGTGGGCAAAGTACGTCCTAATGATGTCATGGAGCTGTCAAATTTTGATAAAATTTTCCAGACCTGTGATGGAGGGCACCGATTTGGTATCATGACAACAAACGGGTCCGAGTCCCTGAACGCTGTCTTCAAGGATAGCCGAATGTTGCCCGTGGCTGCACTTGTAGAGGAGACTTTCTACAAGTGCAATAGGTGGTTTGTTCAGCGGCGACAGGCAACGACGGAGCAATGCAATGCAAAAAAGCCTTTTTCTGAACGGGTACATGTTAAGCTCGCCAAACGGTGGAAGAAAGGTACAAAAATGGATGTCATCCCATACTCACACGGCGAAGGTAAGTACGAAGTCACGGGCCCAAATGAATATGTTCCAATAGTCCAAACGCAGGATGGAACTATGTCCATTATTCATAGAAGGTTCCAGTATATCGTGACATTCGGGCCAGAGAGAAAAGTGGAATGTACATGCAGAGGTATCCAATTAACTGGAATTCCGTGCGCTCATGTGTTAGTGGTTTGTCACCATAAAAGCTGGTCACCCGACCTATTTGTTGCCAACTGGTATAGGGTGGATTACCTTCTGAGTACTTGGAATGCACTGTTTGTTCCTTACGGCAATCCTGAAGATTGGCCTACAACCACTACCCCTAAAATTGAGCCAAACAAAGATTGGATACGGCGTGGTAGGAGAAAACACATACGTCATGTAATGACCATGGACGAAATGCAAGGTAGGCGAATGGGCACCGTCCTCGCCGTTCCACTTCTGACAGGCAAAGTCGAGGTATGTAACATTGAACCCTGATTATATTTCATTCCAATCTTTGAATAGCTTACTAACTAACATATTTGGGCTGCAGATGCTCATAACGCAGCAAATGCAGCAGAAAATGAGCGAGTTATGGCCGAGGCAAGTGGATCGCAAGGGCCACGGCGAAGCACAGCCAGAAGCCGTACAGCAGACCGTGAAAATGCAAATATGATGTTTAGGGAGGCAATGGGTGAAGTACTTGCAGGAAGAGATGCGGTTGGGATGCAAGGTCCTTCAAGTACTACACAGCGAAGAAGGAGCATATCTGGCGCAGGAAGGAGGAGCACATCTGGCGCAGGGACATCTGGTATAGCACACCCGAGGGAGGAAGCAGTGCAACCCGCTAGAAGGAGCACATCCCAAGTAGGGCCATCTTGTACAGCTAACCGAGCGCAAGAAGGCCTGTCTGGTACAGCTAACCGGCAAGAAGAAGCAGTGCAACCAGCTAGAAGGAGAACATCATCATGGAGATCATTGGGATTGCATTTTAGGCTGAGTGGTCGCAGGAATTAACTTGCGATCTATTTTAATTTGTTGAGAACTTATGTAATTAGATGAATTGTAGCTTGTGAGCATTTATCATTTTGCGGTTTGTATGAACTTCTTTAATTAGATTTGTATGAACTTTATTTATATTATATTATGTTGCTGTTTTTGTAATTATTATTATTTTTAATTAATTTGTAGCCGAGAAAGATGGACATTAATAATCGAGAAAAGAACGAGGACAAGAAAAACTACTGTCGCTGGACTGGAATAAATAAAAAGGACTGTCCGAGATGCGTGGAGATAAAAGAATATTATCGGGTCAAAATATTAGTTTAGTTTGTGTTTGTAGATTATGTTGTTCAGTTGGTTTGGAATTTAAATTAGTTTGAATTGTTAAGTTAGAGGTTTGTATGAATTTTATTTGTATGAATTGTTAAGTTAAAGTGCGTCCGAGTCCTACTTTGCACCTCTGGTTAACATAGCAAAGCATCTTCAAAAATCATGAAAATTTGCCGACATGCAGTCTTGACTTCGTAGAACAAGACTGTGAAGTTTCATGCAAAATCTCAAAACAGATTGTGAGATATCATCTCTCAAAAATTGCCCGAAATGCTGAAGTTGGGCTCAAAAGCACTACGTCAGCTATTCGGGCAATTTTTGAGAGATGATATCTCACGATATGTTTTGATATTTTGTATGAAACTTCACAGTCTTGTTCTACGAAGTCAAGACTGCATGTCGGAAAATTTTCATGATTTTTGAAGATGCTTTGCTATGTTAACCAGAGGTGCAAAGTAGGACTCGATGAGCCCAACTTCAGCATTTCGGGCAATTTTTGAGAGATGATATCTCACAATCTGTTTTGAGATTTTGCATGAAACTTCACAGTATTGTTCTACGAAGTCAAGAATGCATGTTGGCAAATTTTCATAATTTTTGAAGATGCTTTGCTATGTTAACCAGAGGTGCAAATTAGGACTCGGACGCCCAACTTCAGCATTTCGGGCAATTTTTGAGAGATGATATCTCACGATCTGTTTTGAGATTTTGCATGAAACTTGACAGTCTTGTTCTACGAAGTCAAGATTGCATGTCGGCAAATTTTCATTATTTTGAAGATGCTTTGCTATGTTAAAACCGTATTTGTACTTATCGTATTGTTGTTCTTAATTTTATTCTGTTTTGAGATTTTCTGTGTTTTATATTATTTTTTATTTTTGGATGTTATTTTTTTTTGGTCGTATAACATAATAAATAATACCATAAAATGATAAAAATATATAATATACCTCCAACCATATCATAATAAAACATAACGAAAGTACACTACACTAAAAAATAAACTGTAAAACTAAACTAAAACATAATAAATGATAACATAGCTAAACTGAACTAAAACTACCAAAAAAACCCTCTATCAACGGTACTGCGAAGGGGTGTATCGGTGAGGTGGTCTACCCCTATTTTCCCTACTGAAATTTTGGCCCTGCAAGTCATTCCATTGTAGTTGTCCGTCCTGCGTTCTGAGAGTTGGTGTAAACTCATCGTATGGCTCGGCCGCTATGCTCATCTCGACTGCTCTACTCCATGGATCCTCGGCCGTATGGGTAGCTGGCGGTGGAGGGGGGGTATGGAAGAAGGAATCGCAAGCTGGGACGCATAGTCCGGCTGCGTCTCGCTACCAGAGGTCTCCCAATCGTGAGCCCTCGGTGGATACGGCTGACGCGGTGACGGGGAGGCGGCTGTATCCCACTGATCAGCTGGAGCCAAATCTGCAAGGCTGAAAGTCAAGCTCTCATCCTGCACATACTGGATCTCTGGAGACTCATGCTGCTCAGGCGGTGGCTGCATGTATGCAGGACCTTGCACGGATACCAATATCTTAGTAAATTTGAACTATCTTTACTTAAAATAAAGGAATAAATAAAATAAAGAATCACATACTGGGGGAAGAAATGGACGTCCGTGCTTGTCACGGTAGGCATGCCAACCGGCCATGCGCAGTACCCAACTATGATAATCCCAGTTTGGCTGCTTTGAGGGCTCCGGTGCATCTCACTATTCAGAACAGGTGGCGCGTCAGGCTCGTTCGATTGTACTGCGCGCCAATCAATATTCTCTCTAGCGTCTCGTAGCATGGTGACCAGCTTTGCCTCGTGGCCGTGGTCCTCAATGCATGGGGCAACCAAGTGCAACATCGCATGCCCGACCGCTCTGTAGCCACGTTTTCCAAGACAAATGATTGAACGCACGACACCTTTAAGCGCTACCAGCAGCTAAAAAAATAAAACAATGTTAGTTTAAAAAAAAGCTACGAAAAAGGTTCATACTGTTAAAAAATGTGTTCTTGTAGGTGCATTACCTGGCGAGCACCTTTTCGGCCAGTGGGGGTATAACCATCATCGTCGAAGATCATCGAGCGAAGAAAATCGCCGTAATGTCCCTCTATATACACCGAAGCCATGCCGACACGCAGGTACCAAGCCTGATATCTCAATAGGGGATCTCCCTGGAACTGCATCGCATCAACCTCCGGCATCTGCCATAAGTTGGCACTCATATTCACTGCCTTGTTGTAGTGCTCCAAGTGATACTCACTCCAATATCTATCCAAGTGATTACCGTGTCTTATCCTGTAATTCATATGTTAGTTGCAATTTAAAGCCAAGAACTAATGTTAAGTACAAAAATGCTAAAAAGAACATAACTTACCCGTGTAGACTCATGATCACAGATCTCGGGATGTCTGGATCTGCGGGGATGACTACAGGAAAATCAAACTGACGGAGCACCCGGTCTGGATAGTGGTGCTCCACTATCCAGAAGCACACTAGCGAACCCCTGTAGAGCCACATCTGATGATCATCCGCTACAATCTGCGGCAGTCTCCCCTCAGTGTATAGCTCATGGTACGGAGTCCTGTTCACCTGCGTCTCACCCAGACTCTGAATCTGAGATCGGACCAACCTGATACCTACTGGCTTTCCGTGAGGGTTGTCCTTGTACAAATGATGTCCGTACCATTTCATGCCAAATGCCGGTCGATTCCCAATTTTGGGCGCACCCCATGGATCCTCGTTCGGCTCAGGTACCCCCACCGGCAGCCGTGACCATGACCAATGCTGCAGTAGTAGCATCGGTCCGTAGATTTGTTTAGTTTTTCGCTATATTTTGAAGAATATTAGCCGTCAGGGATAAGTTAAATAATTAAAATAAGACAGCAAATGCATGACAAGGTAGATAATTAAAATAAGACAGAAATAGCATACTCACCTTACAACCGTGGCACAAGTTGGAGTAAAGATGTGCTAGGACAGCCCCACCCAAGTTGTACCTACAGCTCGACGGCTGAAGGTCTCGCAGCAACTCTAGATACATCATCGGGATGGTATCACCACTTGAATCAGCAAACATGACAGAACCAAATAGGTCCATCACGAATCCCCGTGTGTATCTGTAATATCGAAATTACAGAGCAACTCATTTTTCCGCATGAAACAGAGTACAAAATAAATGTAATATGAATAGTTTGTATGAGTACCTCTCAATCTCGAGCTGAGTGGAATCCCTACCCAGACCTCTCGCAAACATAGCTCGCAGCTTCTTCTTATCCAGACAGTACTTGGAGGCCCCATTACCACGTATATTTGGCTCCGCTCCTAACAACTCCGCGAGCATGTAATTAATTGTGATGTCATCTAGATCTGTGGGGTCAGATATGCCACCAACATGCACGCCCTGGATTGGCAGACCCTATAGAGCACTGACAGCCTGGAGAGTCACTGTCATCTCTCCAAAAGGTAAGTGAAACGTGTGCGTCTCAGGGCGCCATCGCTCCACTGGTCCTACAATGAGGGACGCGTTAATGGCCTTACTCTTTGACTCTAAAATATCGACCAAATGTTGCACCTCCAAATTTTGCAAATACGACTCCATCTGCGAGTTGTACTGGAAGTCATAATGCCGACTCCTGGCAGTTATAATTGCCTCACTCTGCGTTGGAAAAAGTAAACAACATGAAACTATAGCGGCGCTATAGCGCCGCTATAGCGTTTTTGGATCCCAAACGCTACGCTACGACATCAAAATGCGCTATTTGCGCTACGGCCGCTATAGCGGTCGCTACAACGCTATAGCGGTCGCTACAGCGCTATTTGCGCTATACAATATGAGTTTTTATTTTTTTTTATTTTTAAGCAATTTATATGGGTTTTAAATTGAGATAAAAAAAAAATCTCAAACCGAAATTGAATTTGTTGCTACTTGCTACAAATAAATCAATTTGAAATTGGGAATAGAAATTGAAATTTGAATAGAAAAAAAGTCCAAACCGGAATTAAAATTTGAATAGAAAAAAAAATAGATTATGTCATGAATCATGATACTTAAGATATTTTTAATAGAAAAAATCGATAGTTTATGATATTACTATGGATATTTTGAACCGCAATTTGGACTTTGTACGGGTTCAATATGAATATTATAATTTCTTAATTACTTTGGAGTTATTTATTGTTCTATGAGACCTTAGATAATGTTGATATTTAGTACAAATATTGAATATACGAAATGTAAAAAAAAAAACGCTATTTGAAATAGCTTCCGCTATAGCGACGCTATTCGCTATAGCTTTTTTTTTAGCCTTCCCGCTACGACGCTATAAACGCTATTTAGAACCTTGAAAAATACAAAAACTCAACAAAATTTAAACTTAAAAAAAGAAGTAATAAAGTACCTCTCTAGATGCTTCTGAGACTCGGTGCTCATCTTAAGGCATCCATAATAAAGGACTGAAATGGTCGTTGCTGTCTTCGGGAATGGGCTCATCAACCGGGTCGGCTGCGGGTGGTCTCCTATGCCGTCCCCTAGTCATCCTACGTTAATAGTTAATAGTATGATTATTAGAAGGATTTTACTAAGAATAATTTATGCATATCAGCATCTATACTTTCTATAATCATTTCTCAAGTATATATTTTTTTGTGTGATTCTTACTGTTTATGTCATACTATAATTTTATTATCAAAGAGCTAAATTTATTTTTTTCAAAATATTAATCTAAAAAATTGGACAGTAAATTTTTTTTTAGTTCTACACATTTAAGTTATAATGTTATATATTAATTTCTAACAACATAAAAAACTGTAGAAATAAATAGCTTCATTTAAATATCAACCTTAAAGATATACACTTTAGAGCCCAATTAAGAACCGACAAAATCAATACTCATCTCCCGTCCTAAGCAATTGAAAAGGAACCGACATTAACAAAAAAGAAAGATAAAGACAGAACCCTTTAATAGTTATATTATATTAGATAATTAATTATCCGTTCTTTTTTTTGGGAAAAAATAATAAGATTAACTTTCTTCTTTAGAAATTAACGTATTTTTAATTTTCTTTTCTCGCCTATTTATTCAAAAAAAAATTATATTCACAACTTTTTTGTCATTCTTAAAAATTAATATATGACATGTGCAATAAATTTAAAACAATGCAACTCTTCTATATTTATTTCCATGAATTTTTATGAGTGTGATTAAAATGCTATGTTGCTTTTGTGTTAATCACGTCTGACATCCTCATATTTGTTTTCAAAGTCCGAACTGTTTATCCAAACAGTTCAACATGATTTCTATGTTATAATTTGGTTGAAAACCAAATTTTACAATTTTTTAGTTTTTTATTTTCCAAATAGATACTAATATTGTTGTTTTCTAGAAGAGTACAAGATTTTGAGACTCCAGATTTTGTTTCACAGTTCAGAAGATAATTAAAAGTTTTGTAAATAAGGAACAGTGAAACTACTCAAAGAATGTGTACAATACATTATATGAGTAAATTAAAATTTGGTTAAAATCTGAAACATTTAAACTATTTTATCAAGCATAGAAATGTTAAAATCTGGAACATCTATTTACACATTCTTTATGAATTTACAAACAATGAAATTTTCCGATTCACAGTAAATTCTTTTGGAAAACTATTTTCTGGTAAATTTTAATTAATTCAAACTTTTTAATTAGCAAAAAAATTGCAAAACTTATTGGAGTAAATTCAATTTAGTCTGTGATTAAAACTTTTAATTATCATCTGTTTTTTTAACTATTTAATTTTGGGTACATTAAATTATTTACACTAAATTGTGTGTGTTCTTTTGAAGAAAATGAGTACATTACATGAAAAAAAAAATACATAAAGAAAGAATATTTAAATCTTTACCTACAATAAATATTTAAAACGATCGATCAATCGCTCGGGAAAATCAACAACCCGATACGATTCAAAAATTCAAGTACAATTATCTCAAACCAACACTATCAACGAGGTCTTTCGCAACACTAATTTGTACCAATAACCCTAACCCTAAACTCTAATCCTAAACCCTAATCAAATTTTAATCAAAATACAAAAACTTACCCGAAATTTCAAATCGAGAAGGCGACGGAGGCAACAAGGACTACGAGCGAGAAGGGAGGCGAGGCGGTGAAGGCTGCCGGTGAAGGAGGAAGGGGTGGTAGCGGAGGGGAGAGGGAGTGGCGGCGGGGAGAGGGGGTGGCGGCGGGAGAGGGTGGCGGCGAGGGAGAGGGCGTCACCGCCGATCTTCGGGCGGAGGGGTGGAGGCGTGGAGGGCTTTTCTTTTTTTTTTGGTCTGGCAGAGAGACACAGAGGGAGAAGGCACGGGCGGGTTTAAACCCGATTTCAAACCGTAAATAATATCTACGGTTTGAATTCTTAAATCAAACCGTAAATAAATATCTACGGTTTGAATTAAGAATTCAAACCGTAGATATTATTTACGGTTTGAATTCTTAATTCAAATCATAAATATTTTGTACGGTTTGGGCAGAAATAATTTTTTTTCTAGCAAGGAAAATGTCTATTTTATATTGATGATTTTATTTGTAAAATAAGATGATTGTTTATCTCTTCTATTCTATTTCTATTAGATTATGTTTGGTGTGTTTGTGTTCTGTACATATCAGTTTCAGAAACTTTACTTGAACAATGAGCTTGTTTACTTGAGCTATGTTGATAATGGATATAGAAAACTAGAATAAAAGAATATAATATCATTAGTCTGTATATTTGCTTATTATCTAATTTCGGATATACTATATTAATAATGATAATAGTTTTTTTTACAAGAGTGGCAATCCACTTATGATGGGGCCATGCATTTTAGGACCAAAAGATGGACTTTGGGACCACGTTGACAAAGTCAAGGTCCGACATATGGATTTGAAATTCAATGAGAGACTCATAAAAAAACATATGACTAATTCATAATATATTTTTAATTAAGAATGATAATGGCATCAAAGAATAATTCATGCATAAGTAAACTTAAATCCAACCACAATTTGCATTAGAAATAGTTGATCGTTCGATGCTGCATCCATATTAATTTCATACTTATTAAGCTTAGAATTACCATTCGATCAGCGATTTGAGTGAACAGTAAAAAAACAGTAAAATCTTCTGGACCATTCGATCAGCTATTTTCAAAGTGGCTTAATAAATAGTAAAAAAATTTTAAAAAATGTAAAATTTGGTCTCCAAACACATTTCAATATGGAGATCATGTGAAGTGGTTCGGATCGGTTGTTTAGATTTTCAAAATAAAAATACAAACGTGAAGTACAAATGACCTCTTACTTCGCAACTCACCATAGCCCAACTCTATATATATGTATATGTTGGGTCTGACGATGACAGAAATAAAAAAAAAATAAAGAATGAACAAGTAGTCACTGTCTAAGCGCACACACACAAGAGAGAAAATCAGAGATGAAACTGAAAGAAATAAGGGAGGAGATAAGTATAAAAAAATATTACTAATAGTTAAGGGGTGAATGATAAATTAAAGTGTGGAGGGAGAAATAAGAAAATCAATTACAATATATTAAAGGGCATATAAGAAATTAAAAAGTCAATGTCTCTGTCGGTAGGAAATTACTCGCTAGCTCCCAAAACAAACTATTGATCACCTAATTTCGTAAATAATAAAGCACTTTAAGTAAGAAGATAGTGACACAAACGGCATAGACTTTATAATCCAATGAAAATTTGTCATCAAATTAACGGTGGGTGCTTCATCCACTGGTCAATTTATTACTCCTTCAACATTTTTTAGTGGAGACTGGAGACTGGAGAAGCGTATATCCAATTGTTTGCTTCTATTATATAATGTTGGTGCCTCCATTGAAGCACTACAACTAATACAATTTTCATATCCTCAAGTCTTCATTTAGATTGCACTTAAGAAACCATTACAAGGCACAGTTAAAGAGCCTTAACTCATTAATGGCTATGTATCCCCCAAAGCAAGAGACCTATCCGAACCAGCCAATTGCAAATGCGCCTCCGGTGATTGGCGCTCCATTTTATCCGGCATCAATGCAGAATGTGACTCCTCAAGCATGGTCGAGCGGGTTATGTGACTGTGGCAATGACTGCGGAACTTGTATGTAATTCTTGTGCTTACAATTTACTAATTTGTTTTATTGTCAGATGTAATACTAACAAGAGTATTGTATTTGAAGTTTGCTTGACATGCTGCTGCCCGTGCATTACTTTCGGCCGAATTGCGGAGATAGTCGACCAAGGAATGACATGTAAGCTTCCTCTACCTCTGACAAAATTTAATTATCTTCTTTGTAAATAAGCAAGGTTAGTCTACAAGAGTTTTAGGGGTGTTGTTGTACGTTTATCAGTCTAGCTAGTCTCGCAATTGCCTTTGATTTTTAAAAATAATGGTCAGTTTACCCCTATAATTTTAAATTTTTTAATCATGTATGGTGAAATTTAATTTAATTTTCATTTTTTTTTTAAGTTTTTATATTATTCAGCCCCCTCATAAATTATCACATGTGTGTTTATACTTTATAGTCTAGTGATCACAATCTCAGTTTATTATTGTAGATACTTGGGTTCAAGTCTAAGTCATATATTTTAAATTTTAGTATCCAATCATTCAAATTTTCTAGTTCCGCCTTTGATTTCATAAACATAACTTTATATAAGTACTCATGAAGCTGTTGTTGATTGTGTGACATGTAGCATGCGGTACAAGCGGAGCAATATACGGACTTCTTATGTATTTCACGGGCTATCAGTGTATCTACTCGTGTGCATACCGATCCAAGTTAAGAGCGCAGTATTCTCTCGTTGAGGACCCTTGCAACGATTGCCTCGTCCACTGGTGCTGCCAACCCTGTGCTCTCAGCCAAGAGTATCGCGAGCTCCAAAACCGTGGCTTCAACATGGCACTCGGTCTCTCTCTCTTTCTCTGACACACACACACCAGCTAACAAAAATTGTTATCAAACAAATTTATAAATTACATTGAAAGAAATATAAATTACAATGCCAAATAAGCAAGTACAAATGGTAGCAGAGGGCTTCAGATTTAGTTTTGATTAATGGATGCACAGATCTGATAATCAAACATCCAACTTCTATTTCTCTCATTAGATTAGGTTATATGGTTGTTTATTTTGTACTGTTTCCAAATACAATATTTACCCTTCCACATGTATGTTTCTTCACAATTTCACAGGATGAAATTAACTAAGGTGCATGCTAACAATTAGGAAAGAAAAAAAAGATGAAAGTAGATCAAAAGTATAACATGTTTCTCATGTTGACAACAAGGTTGTTTACTTGATGCAATCATGTGTATTGATGTAGGATGGCAAGGAAACATTGCAAGGCAGCCAGCCGTGGATATGACCGCGCCTCTCGTACAAAGGGGCATGATGCAGTAGAAGGGTCCCACTCTGATGCCGATCCATTGATATATATTCTTCTATTAGATTATGTTTGGTGTGTTTGTGTTCTGTACATATCAGTTTCAGAAACTTTACTTGAACAATGAGCTTGTTTACTTGAGCTATGTTGATCATGGATATAGAAAACTAGAATAAAAGAATATAATATCATTAATCTGTATATTTGCTTATTATGTAATTTCGGATATACTATATTAATAATGATAATAGTTTTTTTTACAAGAGTACCAATCCACTTATGATGGGGCTAGGGCTGCACAAAAAATTCGTAGTTCGTAATTCGATTCGAGTTTGATTCGAAAAAGTTCGGAAAAAATTCGATTCGAAATTGAGTTCGTTCGAAATTATTTCAAACCAAACTTCGTTCGAAATTAATTCAAACCAAACTCAAACTGGACCTAGTTCGTTCGAAATAGGTTCGCAAACCAAATTTAGTTCGCAATTAACTCAAACGTGAACCGTTAATTTTTGCAGATAACTTATGTTCACTGATGAAAATATAAACTGTCCAATCCATAATTGCTTTGAATTCTGACTTCTGAAATAGAAAGCCAGGTCCAATTACAAACTCAACTAAAAAATTCAACAACAAAGCTCAAATAAAAAAATTCACATGTTTATACTAGAAATTTTACTTTTTATGGTAGGATTCTGAGTTTTTCGGGTAATCCAGTCTCAACTCTCTCGTTTTTTTCTTTGTTTTAATAAAATTATTATTAATTTGATAAATTTGTTCAATTAATTTCAGCTTTAAGAAACTATTAAATAATAAATAAATAAATAAAATAAATATTGTACCTTTATCATTTTTTTGACAGCAATACATTTTTTGGTATTTTTTGCATTTATTTTCGGACCGTTCGTTTTACCGCGAGAATTCAACGGTCGATCTACAACAAAATCATTTCAAATCTGATCTAGAATGATCAAGGTACAATATTGAACTTAACCAACATAAAAGTTTGAAAGTTTTATTATGTATGAGCTTTGATCCAACACGAAATGTTTATGGCCATACGATGCTTCAATTTTCGATCAACTACACTACAGCAAACAAGGGCATCAGCGACCGGTGGACCGGTCGCTGATAGTTAAGGCGCCGGTCGCTGATGCCTCATCCCGGTCGCTGATGACAAAAACCGGTCGCTGATACCCCGGTCGCTGAAGATATCGTCGCTGATGCTCTCCAATGACGTCACCGGTCGCTGAATGACGTCATCCCGGTCACTAATAAAGTTTCAGCGACCAATTTTTTTTGGTCGCTGTTGACTTTTGCTGACGTCATGTAAAGGTATCAGAGACCAAAATAACCGGTCGCTGAAGATCTTCTGACAGGTTTTTGAGTTCATTTGTTATTTACTTTTCCCCCATTTAATATAATTGGTACCACACGTACCAGCATACAACATAAACATAATTTGTCGATCGATACATACAACATAAACATAAACAACAATATAAACATACAATTACTACACATAATTGAATCACAATACATAAATACATTACCAATCACACATAATTGAACCACAATACATGAAATAAATTTTTTAAGTCTAATCTATTTTACATTAACACCTTTTGGTATTGCCAGGACATGCAATCTTTTTCACACCTTGCTTTCTTTTTTTGCAGGCTCTGTTTGAACCAGCTTCTTCTTTTCCAAATTGGCTTCCTTCAGAATTCCTCTTTCCTAAATTATACACACAGAATGATATGATACCAATTTCATTGACAATATTCTCTTTGAGAATAATCTCAATATGAATTTTATTAATTGATCTTCCTGAATTATGCACACACCAAATATATTCAACACAAGTATCACATACATCATTTTCTTTTGACAAAATATGAATAGTGATAAAATATGAAATGGAGCTTACATCCGTTCTAAATCTGAAAGGCTTTGGATTTGTGGTCTTTTTGTTTTTTGAACCTTGGTCTGGGTTGACTTGTAGAAAAGCCCTCCTATTTATTCAAAGCATCAAAGAAAAAGCATCATTCTTTGAATTACAAAACCAATAGAAAAATCCTGCCTTGGTCTCAACTTCAAGAAATTTCTAGAAAAATACCAGAAGCCCCCGGTTAGTCTTGATCAAAACTAATAGATGCTTTTTGTTTAGAATAAATAAAATTGATAGACATATTCACATTTAATGTATATTTTAAACTAATAAATATTAATTGTTTCATTTTTTTCAACTGATTCAAAATTCACACATCATCCAGGTACAATTGTAGCACAAAATAGTTATCGATGAAGGATCAAACCTTTGATCTCTTTGATCTCTTAAGCCTTCCTTGCTCGGTTGAGAGAAGTTGCGTACATTCAAACTGAGTGTGGTATTTGGTTATAATTAATTTTGGGGTGCTTGAGTTTTTATTTAAATTGTACTTCTATTGATATTTGAGTTTTATTTAAATTGTATTTTGAATACTTTGGAGTGCTTGAGTTTTTATTTAAGTTGTACTTCTATTGATATTTGGATTTTATTCAAATTGTACTTTGAATACTTGAGTTTTTATTGAAGTGCTGTAATTTCGCACTATGGCCTAATCAGAATTCATAAATCGTAAGTCATAACAAAGTTCGTAAAGGTTCGAAATTGAGTTCGTAAAAAATTCGGTTCGAAATTGAATTCATTCGAAATTGAGTTCGTTCGAAATTAATTCAAACCAAACTTAGTTCGAAATTAATTCAAACCAAACTCAAACTGGAGGTAAGTTCGATTCGGTTTGGTTCGTTTGCAGCCCTAGATGGGGCCATGCATTTTAGGACCAAAAGATGGACTTTGGGACCACGTTGACATATGGATTTGAAATTCAATGAGAGACTCATGAAAAAAAAAAAAAAAAAATTCAATAAGAGATTACCAATCCTAGATTCTGATGTGGCATAATCCCGTGGCACTGGTGTGCCATTTCGCTATTCTGATGTGGCATAACTAGGGGTGTAAACGGATCGGATATTATCCGATTTTATCCGGATCCGAATCCGGAAATTAATGAATTCGAATATTCGGATACGGATATTATCGGATACGGATCCGGATGCGGATAATTTTTTGTCGGATACGGATGCGGATTCGGTTTTGGATATGAACTCGGATACGGATGCGGATACGGATAATTATCCGGATCCGACTTTTTAAGTTAACCGGATAATCCGAAAAATCTAAACTGCATCTACTTATCCAGCTTAATATACTACTTGGGCCATGGGCCGCCTCCAGTACTCCCTAACTTTCAAACAAAAACAACTTTGTAGTATATGAATGCTTCTCTTTTATTGGTGGTTCTCTTGTAGGACTAAAAAGAGTACTCAATTCCGGACTTTCATTTTTTCTTTTGCTTTTCTTTTTCTAGACTTTATGAATAGTAGGTCATATACAATGCTACTAAGCTGGAGTTTCCTACTCTTATTTCCTAGCCTAGTCCGTAACTTCGCAAATCACAGTACATCAACAAATTTGGATGCAATGAAAAAATAATTCTTATATGATTCCTGTAGGCAAAGTATGATGATTTTTTTGCGTCAATTTTTTTTTAAAGCAGTACATTAACAAAACTCTAATTTATCAATGAAAAAAAGATATTTTAAATGTTATTTATTTTTCATAATGTGTATCGATAATTTATTTTTAATTATCCGAATTACAGTGATATCCGTATCCATATCCGTCCAAAATCCGATCCGTATCCGTATCCGTTTAATATCCGATCCGTATCCATATCCGTATCCGTATCCGAAAAATTATAACAAATACGGATACGGTTTGACCACTATCCGATCCGTATCCGACCGTTTACACCCCTAGGCATAACCCCTTGTAGTTTACCCAGTTCAGAACTTCATACCCTTTCCAATCAAGGGGTCCGGATCTTCTCAAGTAACTCAAAAACTTGAGTTTAGATTCGGACCGTCCAATTAGAATCTGGGCCAATCCGGCCTGAGGTGGAATGCAAAAGTCATTTTAATTTTCGTTCCAAGTCAGATCGGACGGTCCAGGTTTAAACTCAAATTTTGAGTTACGAATCTGAATTCATCGGAAAAGACAGCAATCGTAATATTTTTAATTGATTCGTAGTTCACATCAGTGTTGTAAAATGCAGATTATGTGGTTGCATATGCATATGCAGTTTGATTCCGCATAAAAATCTTTATACAGTCTCATATTACCGCGTATGATCCAATGTACCCGCATATTACCACATATTTGTTTATATATATATAGAGGAGGGATCCGATTACACCACTTTTGAGTTACCACAAAGTTACCCTCCTCATTTTCTACATTTTCAAAGTTCAAATCATCGATCCAAACCGTTCAACATGATCTCCACAATAAAATGTGCTTGTAGATCAAATTTTACATTTTTTTGAATTTTTTTACTATTTATTAAGATGGGTACAAAATTCAATGGTCTGAATTTGACTAGTTTTTGTAAATTACTTAATAAATAGTAAAAAATTTCAAAAAATATAAAATTTGATCTGCAAACTCAAATTATTTAGATAATCATGTTGAACGGTTTGGATCGACGATTTAGACTTTGAAAATGTAGAAAATGAGGAGATTAACTTTGTGGTAACTCAAAAGTGATGTAATCGGATCCCTCCTCATATATATATTCTCATTTTAAAATTCACATATATAATTCTGCATGATCGCATACAACATGAAAACTGTATTTAAAAACATTAGCTCACATTGATTTTAACTGGATTTTAGTGGGCTAGGACTGGAGCCCGAAATTACTCTAACAGACATGTATAATTTTCTTTGGGCCATCGTGAGGTCGAAATAAAAAAATCGAAAGGAGTTCATTAATCGAACACACAAGGAAGGTGCATGTGACGAATTGGACGGGAAAGTTGGATCGTGCAGGACCACCTGGAATCTTTTCTTTTACAGGCGGCTTAAGAAACTTTGACTGCCAAGTGCTAAGTAAGCCCAATCAATATAATATAATTTATTTTTTCAAGAACTAGTAACGCAAACTTGAGGAAAATAAGATAGGATTTTGGCTAAACTCAAATAATAGAGGAATTTTGAGTCAAAATCCCATTTAATAGCATCAGACGGCGACTATTACTACTATTATTTGTTATCTAAAAACATACACCTCTTACAAAAAGTAGGTGATTTGCAGCTAGAACCATTCCCTTCTTGTACCAGCACCAATTTTGAACTGGCACAGACATCATGAATTCATGATTTTATTTTTAACCTTAGATATATCTTTTATTCTTGATGTAGAAGTGCGACACTATAACATATTTAATTTTTTTTTTTAAGAAAAGTTGGGGGTCGAGCCTTTGTCAACTTTAAATTTTCATAAAAGACATTCAAATCTGCAACCTTCCACACAGAGGCCATTTGTTTAAACTTTAAACCACTAGACCAAAGACCGGTTCTTATACTATGACATATTTGAATTTTTTTTTAAAACCATAATTAGAATAATCAAAGTTAGGAAACCAACATGATTACTAATTTTTTTACAAAAACCATAAGAACCGAGATTGCAATTCGGTTCCAAGGTTTTTTTTCCTTGGAACCGAATTGGAATTTCGGTTCCAACCTCTATTTCACAAATTTTCCGGAAATTGGTGTGGCACTTGGTGTGCAGAGCAAAACCCGAGATCCCAATTCGGTTTTTTTCTTTTTTTCATTTGGAACCGAAACTAACTTTCGGGTTTTTTTTTTGATGGAACCGAATCCTAGATTCGGGTTAGCTCTTTTTTTCATTTTTTTTGTTGAAACCGAAATTAGAATTCGGGTTTAATTGATTTTTTTGGTTGAAACCGAAACTAGAATTCAGGTTTAATCAATTTTTTTGAACCGAAATCATATCTCTTTTGGAACCGAAAGGTGATTTCGGGTCCTTCCCCCTTTTTTCCAGTTCGCACTACATCTTTCTTCTTCTCTTCTCTCCTCCGCAGACGTCAGACGCAGAGTTTTGAGCTGAGAGCAGAGAGCAGCATTTTTTTTTTGAGCTGAGAGCAGAGTTTTATTATTTAAAAAATTTGTTATCTACCAATCAGCTCCGGCATTGTGTTTTTACTTTCGTCTGAAGAACTTAGTAAGTTTTTTTTTTCAATTACGATTTTTTTTTTCAATTACGATTGTTTTTTTTATTGTAAAATTAAAAATGATATCGAATGTTGATTGTGAATTTTTGTGTTCAGGAAATGTCTGAAATAATAATAAATGTGTTCCACAGACGCGCAATTTCAGACGCACCGACCTGCACATTTCCTGCAACTAACTCAACCAGTCTTGATGAGCTAAGAAGACAAATATATGTTGGCATTCGTTTGCTTCCGGCCAGTTCGATCTGACAATCAGGGCACGTTTGAACACGGCACCACCTGACTCAACAGAAAAGTACCAGTTATTTAACATAGACGACGAAATGATATGGCAGATGGTGCTTGGACATGCCAATCCGGTACTGAATTTTAAACTTCTTGAGTTAGTGGTTGAGTTTGTACCAGTTGTTAGTCAGACCAATTATGACCCATACCCGGGTAGTGTACCTGGAAGTAGCAGAGACATACCAGTGCACAATTCACCCATATATTGTGATGACCCCCCCCCCAATTATCGGATGATTTGTGTAATTATTTTGACCGGCTGAATAATGATACTGACTCAGACACAAACTATGACCTTGGTGACTCGGTTGTCGGGGAAGATGATATGGCCGAAATTGAGGATGAGATTAGGATGCAAGATGTAATGAAGGAGTGGCAAGCGTCTATTCCCTTTATTAATTGGGGATTGCAGCATCCTTGTCCGGCATTTAATGACGATATACAGATGTCGTACAAGGATGAAGCATTTTTTGGTTATTCACCGAGAATCGACGGTCTATTTTCAGTGGGACAGATGTTTCAATCCAAAGCCGAACTTAAAAAGAAGTTGGGTGGATTTGCCATGGATAAGAACTTAGAATTACAACAAACCCAGAGCAATCGCAGTGCTTATGTGGTAATATGTAGAGCGGAGGGGTGTCCATGGCGGCTATACGCAAAAACCACTGAGACGGGAATTTAGATAATTTCAACAAACCTATACGAGCACAATTGTTACAGCATTGCTTGTACAGCAGATAGTCGTCAGATGACTGCCAGGATGATTGCAGATATAATCAAACCTGGTCTTACAAAGGACCTGGAGATGTCAATAAAAGCATGTCAAGCTGCAGTTAGAGTTGCGCACAAAACGGTAGAGCCTTCCTATAACAAGATTTGAAGAGGAATGGAGCTGGCTATTGCTGATTTATTTGGTTCTTGGGAGAAAGCATATGAAATGCTACCTTCTCTGCTTGGTGCAATCCAGAGGTCTAACCCAGGCACAAGATACAGAATTGAGCATGAACCATCTGACGACTTAGGCATCCATTATTTCACACGTGCGGCATGGGCTTTCGATCAATGCATTCAGGCCTGGCCATATCTCCGGCCAGTTATCAGTGTAGATGCCGGACACCTATCCGGTAGGTACAAAGGAAAACTATTTATGGCGTGCGCTTACGATACAGAACAATAATTACTTCCAATAGCATTCGGAATTACGGAAGAGGAGACTTCATCAAATTGGGGCTGGTTTATGCAATTTGTACGCGAAGAGGTTGTCGGACCTGGTCGGATATGTGTTATATCAGACCAGCATGCTGCAATCCATTCAGTGTTTGATCGACCTGATCTAGGGTGGTGTGAGGAAAGGGGTGAAGCAGTTCATCGATTATGTTCTCAACATATTTCGGCAAATGTGTATAAGCTGTGCAAGGACCAAGGAATAAAAAATATTTTCAAAAAATTTGTGGGTAAGATGAAACCGTGGAGGTTTAATGAAGGTATGGAATTGATAGAAGGAAGGAGTATCACTACTCATAAGTACATAATGTGGTGTGGTAAAAGGGTACAAAACCTCGAGGAGGAGCCTTTGCAGCTCCAAAAATGGGCACAATGTTATGACGGAGGCCTGAATAGGTGGGGTATTATGATTACGAACGGTTCGGAATCATTGAACAACGTATTTCGAGTGGCTCGCCAACTGCCGGTAACTGCAATAGTTGAGCGCACATTCTACAAAGTTGTGGACTGGTATGTCAAAAGAGGTGCAGTTGCTCAACAGTGGCTTCAAAGCGGAATGGGATTATCAGCAAACATATTATCAGTTTTAGAACACCGGATTAAAAAAGCAAAGGAGCATCGAGTGATACCAATGGGACCCAACATTTATGAGGTTGTAGTTCACGATGGAGTCGTCAGAACGGTATGTCAGTTATTTAATTAAATCTCATACAAAATTAGTAAATTGTAACATTTAATTATCTTGATTTATCTTGAGTGTAGGGAGTGAAAGGAGATATGAAGTATGAAGTTACATTTCCAGAAGGGATGGGAGGAATGCCTACTTGCGAGTGTCAGAAACCGCAATTTACTGCCATTCCTTGCAACCTCTGTCAACTAATTGCTAAAACTGTACCAATCTGTGATATTTTTGTATAGAGAAATTATATTATCTGGAAACTAGACTTTCATACCTTTATTTTGATACGAAGAACACAAAAATCTATGTAGCCATTTTCTCTAAATTGAATTTTGAATCTGGTCATAATTCAGAAAACTGCTCACTGGATTCATATGATAATTTTTGCATTATAATTTATTAATTTATGAATTTAATAGAATTCATACGAATTTAATATAATTTATTAATTTTTGAATTTTTGAATTTAGAGAGATGGCCGAATTTAATGTTCTGAATTTATGAATCCATAATCTATATTTTTGTATTTAAGTCTATCAAAGAGACGAATTAAGAGAAATGGCCGGATCAGAGTCAGAGACGAATTAAGAGAAACTGCCGAATTTTTGTATTAATATTTTGTATTGTTGCATATTGCATATATTAAAGATATCGGCCTAGTCAGAGACGAATTAAGAGAGATGCATTCTTTTGTTAATTTTTTCCCCTAATTAGTTGGATTGTTCAAACAAAACAAACATTGAACAACATACATAAATCAATCCTCAGACAAGATCCTCGTCTTCTCTGTCTCTATTCCTCCCGAATCTCGAGTTACTATATCTGTTGGGTTTTCTAATATTCCGTTTCGGAGGCACTACTGAGGGCGACGCTTCATCTCCTAGGTTACGACCGTCTATAAGTATTCCTTGAAGCGAGTGGTATATTCCGGCCATTACATCTTCGGCGGTCGATGTAGGAACTTGGACCTCTGGATTCATCGGACATCGGGCTGGATTATCATCGCTGATATCGATGCATCTTAGATCAAATGGAAGTCTAGCCTTCTCGACCATGGCCTTGAATAGTGCGATGTGGCCAAGATCGTCTAGAGTATCGCGACAATGTTCAAGCGTTAGAAGTCCGAAAGCTTTCTGTCCGGGTGTTTTCACCATAGTAATTACTTTCGCTGTGTATTTCAACTGGCGAAATCTCTACAAGAAAAAGAAAAATTAAATGAAGTACCAACAAGAAGTAAGTAAATAAAATGAAATGAGGTCCAAAATTAAAATGAATAAAATACTTACGGTACGAGCTTGGATCATGGCATCTGAGACATACCCGAGTTCTCCTACGTCTCCTTCCGGTGCTGGCACTGACTGGCTCAGAATTTGTTCGTTGTTTTGGGCAAGATAAACTGTAGGCATGCCATTTTGAAAGAACCAATCCATATACCTGGGATAGCTGCAAATGAAATTTTACATTAATTAACACTTTAATAAATTAATTAATTAATCCTTCCAAATTTTAAATTACCTGTCCAAGTCGTAAGGTCCATGAACTTCAGCTGGAATGGGTGCTGCCAAGATAAAATCCTCAAATTCCACGGTCCAGTCCACGGAGAGCTCGTCCTCATACTCCAAACCATTCCTACGGCTCCATCCGCGTTGGTTTTCAAGATATGTAAAGGGTAGTGGAGCCGGCGGAGGAACTGTTTGAAATAATCTGAACTGCCGCATAACCCTCTCAGGAAAGACCATCTCTACCTCCCAGAAATGGATGCACCACAAGCGACACACAAACACAGTCTGGTCTCTAATCCCGCGCCAAGGTACATGCTGGTAGTAACTCGTATACGGCGTCCAGTTGACAACATCCACCTTCAAACGCTCAAATTGATTCCGAAATTGCGGTGTGCCTAAGTTATAAAAACATGCCAGTTACATATTGTGTCGAAACTAAATTATTTTGAACACATAATATTCAATAATAAAATTTACCTTTCACAGGGTTGCCAACAAATTCGTGCGGAATAGTCCATTTTGCTCCAAACGGTAGTCTCCCCAGTATGTTTTCGCCGCCAAATGGTAAATCATTTTTGGATCTGGGTCGGCCTATAGGAAACCGGGTCCAAGACCACATCTGGAGTAGTAGTAATGGACCATTAATCGAAGCCACTTTCCGTCTGCAAGCCCGGGACAACTCACGATACAGGCAAGCAAGCACAGCACCTCCCCAATTGTAGTCAACATCCCGAGGTCCCAAATTCTCTAAGAACTGCAAGTACATTATCGGGACAGAACTTGAACTGTTATCAGGAAACATTACAGACCCGAACAAGTCCATGCAATAGGCTCGGGTGTATCGGTTGACTGTCTCCTGGTCAGTAAACTGAAATTCCATACCAAAGTAGTCCTTCAACCATTTAAGTCGCATATAGTATTTTGATTGTTTTTTTGTCTCGTTGGGTTCGCCTTTGTTCAGCACCTTTGTATAAAAAAATTCATCATCACTATCTTCAAAACCCTCGTATACTTCATGTCCCAGGCAGTCCAAGATCAATTGTGACCAGTTATCATCGGTATGTCCGGAAACGACCCGTCCTGTAAACATAGATGTTAGATAAACATATATTTGCATTAAATATAAATTAATAACATAAGTGTGAATTAATAAAAAATATATATTTTACCGGTCACAGGTAAGCCCCACAGACAGCTGACATCTTCCAATGTCACTGTGCACTCTCTCACTGGAAGATGAAACGTATTTGTCTCGGGCCTCCACCTCTCCACGAGGGCAGTGATCAATCCTTTGTCAATATGACATTTAGTCACCTTGGTCATCTGATATAAACCTAAATTCACCAAACTTTGTTTTATTCGATGTTTGTAATTGACGCCCATTTGGCGAGGACCAGGACGCAATGCATAAATAGGCTGCAACGATAATTGACATGCAAAAACAATTTAACCACATAAATTAAACCTAACTTACAAGTTCATCCGTAATTTTAAATCCAAACGGAAATTAAACTAATACCGTCGTATTCGCCTTGTATAACTTGTGTTGTTCTTGAGGCAATTGCAGTAAGGCCTGGGAGGGTTGTTCGCCATCCATTTTGCACTACATTGTCAATAAAATTACAAATTAAAACAAATCCATCCAAAAAAAATACATATGCTCCTCTGATTTGGCCGAATTGATTATTTTTTTTACTTGGCCGAATTCTAATTTTTTTTTACTTGGCCGAGTTAAATTACACTATAAAACACTAAATTACACTAAAAAAAAACAAAATTGTTCTACATTTATTAAATTAAATTTTACGAACAAAATTCATCTACATGCAAACTTACTACAATAACTAAAACTAAATTAATCTACAAGTACTAAATTACCATTCTACAATTAGTTAAAATTAACAAAACAAAATTACTCTACATGTATTAAATTACCATTCTACATGCAAATTTAATGAATTAAATTACTCTACATGTATTAAACTTACTACAATTACTAAAACTAAATTACTCTACATCCAAAATAAATAAATTCTACAATTAGTTAAATTACACTAAAAAACGCTAAATTACACTAAAAAAAAACTAAATTGTTCTACATTTCTTAAAATAAATTTGATGAACTAAAATTTATCTACATGCACCCCCAATTTCTTGAAAATTACTAAAATTACACTAAAATTACACTAAATTACACTAAAATTCGGATTATTTATTCAAAAAAAAAAATAATTAAACCCTAAACACTAAAAAATGCTAAATTACACTAAAAAAAAAACTAAATTGTTCTACATTTATTAAAATAAATTTCATGAACTAAAATTTATCTACATGCACCCCCAATTTCTTGAAAATTACTAAAATTACACTAAAATTACACTAACATTACACTAAAATTACTTTAACATTACACTAAATTACACTAAAATTCGGATTATTTATTCAAAAAAAAAAATTAAACCACATACCTCACGAAACTTGTAGATCTGAAGTTCTTCTTGTTCTTCTCTCAAAATTATACTTAAATATGTAATTAGAATTAAAGAAATCTAAATTTTGAGAGTTGGAAAAAAAAAAACTTATTTGGTTTGGAAGAGAAGAAAGAAGAGGAAGGAGCCAGAGAGGGGAAGAAGGAAAGAAGGGGAGTGCGTGGTGGCCTCCCGGGTGAAAAGGAAAAAAAAAAAAAAAAACCGAATGGTATTTTCGGTTCCAAGGTGGAAAACAAAAGAACCGAATGCCACACTCGGTTCCAAGGTGGAAAACAAAAAAACCGAAATCTAAATTCGGTTCCAATGTGAAAAAAAAAAACCGAGTGCTCATTTCGGTTCCAAGTGCATTTTGGATTTTCTATGGCAGCTCCTGCGAAAAATTGTGAAAACGAGGTTGGAACCGAAATTGGAATTCGGTTTTAGGAAAAAAAAAACTTGGAACCGAATTCCAATTTCGGTTCTTATGATTTTTGTAAAAAAATGAGTAATCATGTTGGTTCCCTAACAATGATTTTTTTAATTATGGTTTTTAAAAAAAATTCCTCTAAAGCCACTGGGGATACTTTATATGGAATGGCACGTGTATGCACTCGTAATTATGATTTTGGAGGGTGATACTGGTCAAAAAATTAAATACCCTTATGTGCAAGCTTGTTATTGGGTTGTTGATACTTGAGAGTAGCAGTACTGTAACATACTTTTGAATGCTTTGTTTAGGGAGTTTGAGATATTGTCCATATGTGATGAGACAGGAAAGTGCCCATGCTTTTTGACTTACAAATGATGGCTACCAGCTCAGGTGATTGTTAAGATGTTGAATGCATATAACGAATGTGTTGTTAGTATAATGGGTCCGAGTCTTTTATCTTTGATGACTGAAGGATGTTTCCATCTCAAAAGTATTTTGATGTCTACATGCCTGACTTTTGTAAAGCAATATTCTTCTTTTAATATTGTCAAGAGTATTTTGATTGTTGTCCAAGCAGCCAAGCTCCGACTTCTTGATCTGTGCTTGAAACTGATTAGAGAGATGTAAAACTTGTGAATAATATTCTCATGCGTCTATGATGGGATGACAGTATTCTTAAGTCTTAGATCGGATAAAATCCATACAATAATTGGCGCTATGAATGGATCAGGCTCGAACTATATTTGCAGAAATTGAATGTTGGTAAAATAAAAATAAAAATTAAACTGATCGGCCCAGGCCCATTGTACCATGACCGATAACTGGATTAGTTCTACCAACAGCCCACATGCCCCACATTGTTCTTCAGAGTAGCTTTATAAATTTCTCTGACTTTTAAGAAGCAACAAAAAGAAAAGAAAAAATCTGCTTGTTGCTTTCAAGTTTCATCCGCTCAATGAATACGACAAAACCACCAAGAGGGCAAGAGGACAAAGCATGCTCCAAGCCAGATGTTTACTTCAACTGACGTCTGTCTTTGTTGGTAGCCAGGGCAGGAGTTTTTCGGGTCTTCAATGATGACATGTAGGAGATTGCATTAAATTCCTATTTCTAGAAGTTAGCTCGTTGATAGTTAACAATAGCTATTTATGTAACGGGTTGTTCGAGAATATGATGACACGTCCTTTTGATCATAAATGACATGTCACAACACGTTATGCAAACTGATTCGATCATGATATATGACATATTATGTGATTAATTTTTCAACATAATTTCTTTATTTAATTTATTTTACAATAATTTATTTTGCAATAATTTTTTTTTTCCTTATGAACTAATTAAAATCTTAGAAAAATTAAACTTGACCAATCACGTTATATTTAATCATGTCACATATAGTGATGTAAATAATGTGATTGCTCTTTACTATTTTAGTCACATCATGTAAAATAAATTTTTAATTACGTAATCACGTCACGATATGTCAAATGTGTCAGTCACGTCACATTATGCTATGTTTTTTCTTCACTAAACACAAAAAGAAATATTAGACTGTCATGGGTCATTATTTGTGATGGCGGTCTAGAATCTTGATTCATGTTTTCTTACCCGCTATACAACTATTTACATCTCACACAGGGAGTGCCAGAAAGCAAAAGTTATCCTTTTGGGAGGTGCTCAAGTCTAAAAAGTCTAGTAAAACAACCTCACACCGTCACACGTCAACACCATTGTAACCACTCCAGTGATTTCTATAAAGGCACACGATTAGCCTCTTTCAGCTATACTTTTTTTTTTTTTTTTTATAATATCCTTATGGCAGGATTAGATTTCGCATTTTGTTGGTTTAAAAATTTGCTAAGAGTACTGCTTCTACAAATTTAGTGGGACTACATCTTGATTTTCTCGCTGTTCCTTTTCCTTTTATTGAAAGGTAATTCTTATTAAATGAGGAGGCATCAAATACTTTATTGTTTCATAATTCAATTGTATTCCAATATTTTTATCTAGATCTGAACCACTCAATATAATATTTATGTTAAATGTGCTTAGAAATCAAGTTTATATTTTTTGAAACTTGTCTATTATTTTTTAAGATATATACAAAATCACTGTTTTTAGATGATCCACAATTTCTTGAAAAATAATGATTTTGTTCTTATATCTTAAAAAATAGTAAATTTTTTTCAAAAAATATGAAATTTCATCTCTAAACACATTTTAACGTGTATATTATGTTGAGCGGTTCAGATCTTTTGTTTGGACTTTGAAATCGAAGATAAAAATGTTAGAATACAATTGAGACATGAAACAATGAGGTATTTGAGTCCTCGTTAAATATAGGCTAATTTATAGTGTACAAAGAGACTTCCAAAATATTAAATCGTATTCAATTGGTAAGTATTTTTTTTTTGTAGTCCAAAATTTGCCTAGTCGTGCAACAAATGCTGCAAGGTTTTCGGACTCAGTATAAAATATTAAAAAATTGCGAACCCTACTTATTTTTTTTAATAATATTCACCCTTTTGTGAATAGTAAATACATGGTTCACCTACATAACAACAGTCTATTAGAATAAAGCAATCGAGTCCATGTCAAATATAATTATATAAACTAGATGAACTGTACTCTGAAAGTATGATTAGCAATTTAAATCATTGGTCATATTAAAATCCATCAAATTAGATTAAAATTTTCAATATTTGTCACAACAAAAGTCATGTAACCGGACTTTGAGATTATTTATCTGGACTGAGTCTCCTACCGTATAGTGAAATCATGGTCTTGTTAGTTCTGTAATTTTAAGAATTTTTTTAGTAAAGTAATTTTTAACACAGCCTTCGCATATGGACAACGGTGGACAAGGTACAAAGTGGTCTCTCGCATACTAGTTCGGCACATTAGACCATAGTGACAACTTAATTGTTCGGGAAAGGTTCGGCGAAGTCAAAAATTCATGATTTGGGAATAATTCGGGTATAATTCGGGAATGATTCGGAATAATCCGGATCAGAGATCTCAATCCTACAAGGAAGCAAACAAAAAAAAAAACCAAAAAAAAAATATTCTGGGAAAAATTTGGAAAAAATTCGCGAATAATTCGTAAAATTCGGAAAAGTTCGTAAAATTCGTGAATTATTCGGGTATAATTCGGTCAAAGTTCGGTCAACCGAATAATTCAGCGTTCGGTTCGGCATCACAAAAAAAACAAATTATTCGGATACAATTAGAATATAATTCGCAAATTTTGTCACTGTGCATTGGACAATGTAAATCAACCTTTTCATACCCCTCCTTCGCAGCACATCTCTAGTCAATATTTTATCATGCAGCATAAAGTACGTGAACATCCTTCCAATGTGAACCTTACCAGTCAATTCTAACACAGTGAGGGTCGCAGTATCATTTTTGTATATATATATCTGGCATGGTTATAGAATAGAAAGTCTGGTAAGCAAGTGCTAAATATTTTATTTATTGTGATGTGATTGGATGATACGTTTTCAAAGATCACCTCACATCTTTTGAAGTATCTCTTTAAAATGGACATGAAATTAGATTATTGTTTACGGTCAAAATTGTCCATCCTTTATAATTAGAATAACTCACAAGTCTTCGACTGGAATTTTTTTTTTTTTTGGTTTAAAATCCGTAGATATTTTCATTAATTAGGACAAATCAGTTACACATAGTTTCGTACTAGTAGATATAACATTTGTATCAGTACATAAAATTTTACAACTAAACCCATTTACAAAAGTAGACAAGAAAAATCAGAAAATAAAAGCAGAATCAGAGGTTTCTGCGCTCAGATCGGTAGATATATATTGAGCCTACAAATTTTTGTGTGCTTGTGCTCAGATTGGTAGATTGTGAGCTTGAATAATTTCTTGTTGTTAGCACAAAACAATACTTTTGTAATCAAAGCGAGGCAAAGGGATCCAGGAGAGCCTTTGTGCTTAGATAAAGTTTGTGTCTGATTTATTTAGACGGGAATACGACGAGGACAGAGAAAGATCGAAGCAAAGAAGAATGAAGAGGAAGAAGAGAAGAAGAAGGAAGAGAGAAAAAGAGGAAGAAGACCACATTAGTGCCAACAATATTATTGTCATCAACTATAGATATGTACCTTATTTATATAGAGGAGGGATCCAATTACACTATTTTTTTGACACATCTTGACACTATTTTTTTATAGGTCAATTTTGTGATTTCAAATTCCAAACAGTCGATCCGAACCGGTCAACATGATCATTATATTAAAATGTGCTTGGAGATCAAATTTTACATTTTTTTGAATTTTGTACTATTTATTAAGATGGTTACAAAATCGCTGTTTTTCAAACCATTAAAAAACAATGATTTTGTAACCATTTTAATAAATCGTAAAAAAATTCAAAAAAATGTAAAATTTGATCTCCAAGCACATTTTAATATATCCATCATGTTGAACGGTTTGGATCGAATATTTGAACTTTGAAAATGATATGTGTCAAAATGTGTAAAAAAAAAGAGTGTAATCCGATCCCTCCTTATTTATATATATAGACAGTAGAACTACATGCGAAGTGGAATGAATTTATAGCAGATCCATCCGAATCCGGTAAGTAGAGACAAGAGAGCAGCGAGACTGAACAGTGGCCGAATCCTAAATAGAAGTACTACTCAGATTGTGTGAAGCAGAGTGGACCGGACAGAGTGAGAGGAGGGAAGGCGGATGAAAAACGACGAACTTGATTAACTCTCAAAATCACTTCTGGAGTCGCCGCGATATCTCCGACTGGAAATTTATTATGTATTACTATTGTGTTATAATTTAATTTGATACTTCAAACTTTCTTGTTTATACACACACTATTTCTTTTGAAGATGATTTATGGGAGTACAATGCATTTATCTCAATCATGATGGTTTTGTTATATGGTGTATAAGGTATTTCAAAATTTTACATATGCATATAATCTCACGGTTCGAATCGTAATTACTTCATCCTGTAAATTAGGCAAAGGGATATACAGACTCCTCGAAAAACATTCATACGAATCATATTTAGAATAAAGGAGGAATTTCATTTATATCTCTCAAAAACTTGTGAAATTACGTATCCCCCTCTAAAATTCATGATATTATATTTATTTTTCTAAATTTAAAAAACTCACAAATTTATCCAATTTATTATCTTTTTATTAAAACTCATATAAAATTGATAAATTACCTATCTTACTCTTTATTAAAAAAATGATATTATTTTTTTAATTTCCTCTTAGAATAAGCAAAACATACACAGAAGTTGCGTGCAAAAGTAAGATATTAAAGCTCTTTTATTATTAATTACTTGGATACTTTTTAGCCAATGCCGTCTCGCCAAATCAGACTAGTACTATTCGGTCCTCCATATTGGAGCCTGTGGGACCCAGAAACGGTCCCGCCAGGTAGCCCCTCTTGTCTCACGTAAGACGTAAGCCTCCAAACTATAAATATAAAATAATCAGAGAAATTCTAAAGCACATTTGTATTGGGAGAGTAGTTAAGAGCAGTTGAAAAAATATTGGAGCGGTTAGCTCCCCTTAATCCACACCTTTATTTCCCGGTCCTCTTACCTTCACACTCTGTTCAACCAACCCACAACAATCACTGACAATGGCAAGTCGGCCATGGAAACCGGTAACCGCCGGGAAGTGTTGCACCGTAGATGATCAAGTAGTCATAGGTAACCTCAGCCGGTGCCGACCCTCCCGGGCTGACTTCTCGAAAAAGTTGGCTGAATTGACATCTTTCAGGCGCCTCAAGACCTCATCTGAGCTGAGCAGCCCCGGCTCTGCTCGGTTCAATGGCGATAGTATAGTGGAGTCGGGGAGGTTCGGGGTTGGGTTGTACGCGTTTCAATTGAGTGAATTGAGGGCAATCACGCACGATTTTTCGGACAATTATTTGCTTGGAGAAGGGGGATTTGGTACAGTACACAAGGGTTATGTAGATGACAGGCTGAGGTCGGGGCTCAAGGCCCAGGCTGTCGCCGTCAAGCTGCTCGACACAGATGGACTCCAGGGGCACAGAGAGTGGCTGGTAAGAATCAAATTAACAAATTGTACATGTCATTTTAAAAAATAATATCTTTTTTAATGCAAGGAATGTGTTTAGATAGGAATTGCAGCGTAATTGTCGGAAATGATATACAATTAGGTTTAGGTGTGTACCAGGATTTGCCAGCAGGACTGGAGTTTGGTAAAAGAATTTAATTAAGTCTAATTCTCTATTAAATAACCAAATTGTGGGGTTTTGTGTATGATACAGAAGAATTAATAGGTGAGTCTTCAGGCAGATTAGTTACATCTTTGACATATATCAGGGCACTATTCTCTTTTTAATTGCTTTGACTTTGTCTGGCTAGCACTTTAATGATAATTAAACATAGCATTTCCTGATTTAAAGGCCATTAGTACTCTCAATAATGATTGAAAAGGATTGACAATAAAATATATTCATGATAGATTGGATAGTGAGTGAAAAAGCTAGTTTTCCATTAAAAAAAATTGCCGGTTTAGCTTGTTAGGTTTTACAAAATTCTTGCAATTAATATTTAAATCTGGTATAAAATTGGAATCATTTCCTCAATTAAATTTTGTAGGCAGAAGTGATATTTTTGGGACAATTTAGGCATCCTCACCTAGTGAAACTAATTGGATATTGCTGTGAGAACGAGGAGCGTCTCCTCGTTTATGAATTCATGCCTCGGGGCAGCCTCGAAAACCATCTCTTCAGAAGTAACATCTCTCTTCTCAAATTACATTCATCTTCTTTACATTTTATTTTCCGGATTGGTCCCACAACTTTCTTATGTATAGCAATAACCATGATGTGGTCGATCTGATTCTTTTTATAACATTAGGGGTATCGACGACAATACCATGGGCAACAAGACTAAAAATTGCGATTGGAGCAGCCAAGGGGCTCGCCTTCTTACACGGTGCCGAGACACCGGTCATCTACCGTGATTTCAAGACGTCCAATATTTTGCTCGACTCGGTCCTTACTTTTACGCTACTTTTCGCGTTATAATTATCTCTGATTGAAAATCAGTACAGAGCATATTAATTAGTATTGGTTCATTGTTGCAGGATTATAGCGCAAAACTTTCCGATTTCGGTCTGGCAAAGATGGGTCCTGAAGGAGAGGATACTCATGTTTCCACTCGGGTTATGGGAACTCATGGCTATGCTGCGCCTGAATATGTCATGACAGGTTCTTCCTTTTCACTCTGCTTGAATAAAATGGTTTATACCATAACATCTTTAAAATTTTGTTTACCAGTAATTTGCTGCAGCTTGGACTTGGAGAATAGGAATTTTGCTGTGTAATTTAGAAACAATCTTTTCCTTGCATAATTTAGAGGCAATTTTTTCTTCGCTTACCTTTTGTTACGTGTGATTATAATTATCACAGGTCACCTCACCACGAGGAGCGATGTGTACAGCTTTGGAGTGGTACTACTTGAACTGCTGACAGGAAGGAGGGCAATGGACAAAAGCCGAGGAAAAGCCGAAGAGAAGCTCGTAGACTGGTCCCGGCCATACCTAACCAGCAGCCGGCGACTCCGTTGCATCATGGACCCGAGGCTTGCTGGCCAATACTCTGTAAAAGGTGCACGTGAGGTTGCTGCACTTGCATTGCAATGTATCAGCTCAATCCCAAAGGATAGGCCGCGCATGCCAGCAGTTGTTGAGACCCTTGAACGATTGCAACACCTCAAGGACATGGCTGTGACTGCAGGTGTACGGTCTAAGGCCGCTTCTCCAATAGTTGGTCGAAATGCTATTTCAGCCAAAACTAAGATAGAGAAGGTAAGCTTGGCCAATGCTCGCCGGAGAGTTGTCTCTTCAAAGTTGGCCTAGCTAGAGGTCTGGCTAAACATTTTTATATTTACATAAATCTGAGTGCTTGAGTGTGAAATTGTACCTGTAAATATATATTCTGCTTAATCATCAGTCATCCCAACTTGTTTTTGTATGGAATTATCCAAATGAATCTCATCTGTTTCAGCTTATTGTGGAATATTTCAAGTAGTTTGTGTAAGAATAAAATAATGTATTACTAGTTGATGTCCAGTACATACCAACAGGATGCACCAGAACTACAGCAGAACAGTATTGAACTATTGATATAATCTGTACAAAATTGGATGCCTCTTTCCCTTTTTTTTCCTTTGATTTTTGGAAGAACTAGATGTATAAAACCTTGATTCACCTGTTAAAATTTATTTGATATTTAATAGCATAAAACACGATCGAAATGTTTAAACGAAAATCAACCAGCTGTTTGTGCCAAGAATTGATTTCCTACTCCCTGCTTTGTCTTTTTTTTTTTTCTTTCCTTTTTGATGAATTGAATAGGCTCAAAGTCATGCTTTCTAATTGTATTAGAAAACAAATTACTGCAGAGTGGTCATAGGTAAGTTTATTAACATTGTCCTTTTTAGGTACATCTTGACATGGCAAAACTATCATCCCAAACAAAATGTAGTACCAGAAAAAAATGTAAATATTAGCTACCTTTTTAACACCAATAAACAGCTACTTCGTTTTCTCTGTCCGTTTGTTTCAAAGCGACTCTCTAGTTTTTAGTCTTGACATATATTGCCATTAGCTAACGGATACTTTTTGTAAGTTGAGTGATGGAAGTATATATAGTAATGGACAAAAAAAAAAAATGAAATTGAACATTGTCCCTTTTTTTCCTTTGAAATTTTGTATTATTTCAAATGCGGATATTCTATAACCCTCCCTCGTAAAAGTTAAAAATCATACTATACTTATTATTCGGTTCTCTCAATTCTTATTTTCTGGCAGAATTAGGCAATTCATATCTGATTTTACGCTTATAATTTGTTTCTCTTGAAATTCATAACTTGATTTAATTATGAATCACATTTAATTAAACGAGTCGAGCTCGAATTATATTCGAATCAGACAAGCCACAAGCTTGGGCTAAACATTATCTTTACAAATCCTAATCCTATTCACATGATTTTTTTTTTTTTATCAATTTAGCCTCATCTCCGCAGTACGACCCTCTCGTGCCGGCCTAGCACAGACCGATGTCTAATTTGTGCTATCACACCTATAGTTTCACATTTAAATAAAAAGAAAAAGATTACAGCGGATAAATCTCAACCATTTGGCCAAGCACCGGGCAACTTCTGCTGAAATTATTCACCATATTAACACGGTCTAGTTATCCGAAAAATGGATTTCGACCAAATCAATCTTCCAAAAAAGCAAAATCAAGCAAAGCTTGACGACGGCGCTCGGCCTCAGCATATGCCGATCTGGTCCTGAGAAATAAAATAATACTGCACAGCAACCCCAGGCATGTGATACAACCCCATATAAGAAATGTCATAGCATAGCAATCTCTGCCCATACACACTACCATGGTATCATTGACCAAGACAATCCTTCTAATGCCATATCTCGTCCCGTTAGAGTCATAGACGAGTGCTGCAATTTGACCATAGAGGAGCGACCCGAGGGGAATGTTGGTGATTAGAATGTTGTGGTTGACGCCTATGCTCTTGGCACCAAAAAGTTCGGACGTGACGGATACGGCAGCTGCAAAGATGAAGCCCGAACTTAGCCCAATTAGCGCAGTCCCCGCATACAGTGCCTCCTTACTTCCTAATTTAGCTAGAAGAAAAAAGCCCACAGGTGTGGGCAACAGGCCTAATGCAAGCCAGCCGGTTCTAGCAAAGTTCACCTTCCTATGGATACAAGAATTTTATAATAATCAATAAGCAATTAGGTGTGAAAATAGGTAAATAAATTTTAGTAAAGAAAAAAGAGAATTTATATACCCTCTGAGAAAGTCTGGGACAGCTGAGATTAGGCGGCCGAAGAAAGAGCAGGCAGAATACACGGCTAAAATCATTGTCAAGTCTGAGTCCAAATTCAAGGACTCGGCTATCTGGCCCAGGTTATTGCTATACACCAAACCAATTGTCGCCCCGCAAAAGTAAGCGGTATAGTAAAACCAAAAATCAGGACGTTCAACAAGACTCCTCGCACTGTGCTCTTCCCCGAGCATCACAAGTTTCTTCCTCTCTATTATTATGTCATAACACCAAGACCAGAATCCAGTCAACCACACTTTAGGTCTCAACAGCCCCCTTATTTTGCCTTGTGCAGAATGACCGTTGCTCTCGATCTGCTCATCAGTTCTAACAGTAATGAGCGGCTTGCTCAACTCGTCATTGTTGCTAAAGATGAAACTCTGCAAAGGAGGGGTATCTGGGACATTCATGTGGAAGCTGGAGTATATAGCTCTCTGTGCCCATTCACGAGCGAAGATCACACCAGGAACAGCGAGGGGGAGGATAAGGAGCACAATTGCACCTGCCAGGATAATGATTGCAGTTGAAGAATCAGTGGAGACGGAGTTGAGGAATAGAAGATATAACCCGGTGAAGAAGGCGAGTATATAAAGAAAAAGGAAGCGCTGAGTGTCATTGTGAGCATTGCTAGGGGGAAGTGGAATGAGGCTTTCGGGAGGTTGTCGGAGGATTGGCCCAAGAGCTACAATGGAGACGATGAGAGGAACAGTGGCATTGAGAAGAAGGTAGATGGAAGAGGAGGTGGTGATGGAGGAGAGGGAGGATACGATCAGCGAGTAGAGAGCGGCACTCACGCCATTGAAGCTGATGGAGAGGGACAGAGCAATGGAGCGGTTGATCGGGAAGTTGCGGATGCACAGCACGAAGCATACGGTGTTGAACCAGCATATGCTGCACCCTGCCAGAAGGCACAGCAGGAACACCTGCAGTCAAAGCCCACACTGCATATAAAATTGTGTATTTGCTTTATTGTTTAATTATGAATGATCTGACTGACAACCAAGCTGGACTGGGATTGAAATAGTTCATTAATTTGATGCATATTACAGTAAAATTTAGTAGCGTAAACTTTATGCAATGTTTAGCATAAATCCAAGTCCAATGCCCGTTTGCCAACACATGGATCCTCACTTTTCTACAAAGAGGAGAGATAGCTACTTGTCTATTATGACCAATGTCGGAAAAGACGGAAAAATGTTGCGGCCCATCAAAAATTGGTTAATAACCAATCATTTTATAATTTGAATTAAGCATTTTTTTTATTTAATTGGAGGCTTAATGTAATTTGTTTAAATTACAAAAAAATATATATACATAAAAGATGCAGCATTTTTGACACCCCGATTACGATCATAATAAGCTTTTCGGCTAGTATTATCCATCTATCCAATTTATTGTGACAGACACTTTCCGCGAGGATAAAAAGTGATTTTTCGTGACGGAGTACCGTCATAAACGTGTTTTTTCTATTTGTGACGGTACTTTTCGCGACGAAGTCCCGTTGCGAAATGTCTACTTTGTTAATTCCTTGTTAAAAGTACAAATTTTGAAACTATGAACTCTTGTTCTACTTCATAAACAAATATATGCATGTTAAAAAGTTTTAGGTTACAATGTACATATATGGTTAATAGGTGATAAAAACCAAGACAGTGAATCATTCCACATCGATCATATAATTTTCTGAATCTAATTGATTTTGAAAAATAGGCTTCAATCAATTGTTTGTGATGGTAGCAGAACTCAATTAGTCGGTTTTACTATTTGAGATAAGTATTTTAAATTATTAAAATATAAAGCAAAATTAAAATGTTTGGTCATGACATGTGACATGCAATGGAGAACTACGAACAAAGCAAATTTAACTTCATGTGAAGAATTTGCTAGAAACTAAAAAGAAATATGACAAGGTATCCTGGTTATAAACTGGCAGCTTCTGCCATGATTCCTCAAAAAAAAGACAAGGTATCCTGGTAACCCCACAAAAGAAACAAATTTCAGGAAAAGGTTCCGTACTTTTCAGTAGGTGTGCTTAACAGTCAACAGGGATCGCGTGACCATTTATGCCAACTTAGATTTCAGATATCAGTACTGTTCAGGAACTCGCCAAAATCGAAAGGCAGTCAACAACATGCTATTCATAATTTTTTTGATGAAATTGCATTGCGCTTTGAACAGGCTACATTAAATGAATCAGTATCGTCCTTGTCCCGCTACCTGGCTATGTTTGCCATTCCCAGCATTTTATTCCTCATCACTCCACCTTCTAGAGATCCCATCCCTCCTGATTTACCAGAGAACTTGTATTGCTGCACAGTACGACAACAGTAGGTTTATGATTTTAATAGAATAGTTTGCATAGCTGCAGCGCATACTTACACGCAACATGCATCGAAATTTTTTTACAGGTAGGTGTGGAGATACGTAGGATATCTTCGTTTATAATAATTAAAGAAAGAACGATGTGAAAGGAAAGAGTCGGATATCTCCCATTAATTAGATAAATAAAGGAAGACTAAGCAAGAAAATACTTGACATACAACTGAGACAAGTCAAAATGAGAATTTACAAGAAAAAGTACAGAGTAAAATAAATCACTAAAAAGGATCGGGCTCGATTGGTCTCACGAAAAAAGAAATTTGATAAAAACAGTAACGCAGAACTAGAAAATATTAATAAGTGGGGAATTTAAAATAAATAATATGTACAATGTGTGGTAGGGAAAATTTGAATTTAAGTCTTTACTTTCGCAAAATAAAGTTTTAATCATTAGAAATAATTTGGTTCTGATGCTCATCAAATTCAATGGGTTGTGCGTTAGTCCGATTCATTTTAGGATCCTTACGATCACTTTAATATTCGTACGAGATCGTTTTAATATTCGTACAGAATCCATTAGACTTAAATTTGAGTCCGACGAGTGTTGAATTCAAATTGTTCATTTATTTGTTATTTTACTAGAACAACTGAACTATGTAAAACATTTTAAAATATAAAATTCAATTAAAATTTAATATACATAATTAAAAATTTGAAATTATAAGAGTAGCTGATAGGGCTGCTCATGAGCCGAGTTGAGTCTGAGTTGAGAGCAACTTGAATTCAACTCGTGAATTCATGAGCCCAATTGAGTCCGAATTACTAATCCAGTTTCGAGTTCGAAACTCTAATTTGGATTCAACTCGTGAACAACTCGAGTCAACTCGTAAATAGTACATAGTTTATCAAATTAAAAATTATCAAAACAAAGTTTAACAAATAAATAGTACATAGTTTATCAAAATAGTACATAATTTAAAATTTTACATAATAAAACAGTGACAAATACATAATTAAGTAGTACAAAGTTTAACAAAACATTACATAGTTTACCAAGTCAATGAGTCAACATAGTTAATTTCAAACTGAGTTGGGACAATTTGAATTCAACTCATGAGACAACCGAGTTAACGAACTCGAGTCAGTTTTGACTCGAGTTATTGGCGAGTTGAATTCAAATTGATTCCAAACTAGTATAAGCCATGAGTTTTTTTTTTTTGCGCACCCGTAGTAGCTGACACCCGGATTATCATTAAATCCGCCCTGGAAACAGTTTCGTGAGGATCTATGTGTAATTGTGCACTTACTAGTCAATATTTTCTTTGTTACAACTTATAAGAACAAAATTGCATAATGACACGTCTATTTCGAGTTCTAGCAATGTTAATGCGAATACGATAGTTATTAATGTGACCGAAATTTTTAAATATAGCACAGTTCAAAAAAAAAATATATCAAAACGGCACCGTTTGGCAGGAATTTCAAATTTAGCACGGCCGCAGATCAGCTGAGCGGCCCCATTTACTGGGGACTGCAGATATGGGGCCGCTCAGCTGATCTGCGGCCTTTTTTTTTTTTTTTTTTTAGGTCTGAGAAATAAAAATTCGAATTTTACGAAACTTTAAACGGCCATAAAACGGCGCTCGAGTGTCCGATTTCAGCAAATGACCACTTTTCGGAAAGCTTGTGAAAATGCGCATGCGTCCGAACTAGCTTTGCTAGATTTCCAAATTCAGAATCGCAAAAAAACAAAGGGAAGAGCCTCAAAACTTCAGTTGAAGTTTCCGATTAAAATTTTCATTTCTATTCTCAAATCTACGTAGCTCAGTTAATTAGTTATCTAATGAACTTGTAGAATACTAATTTACTGAGCTACGTAGATTTGAGAATAGAAATGAAAATCTTAATCGAAATGAAAATTTTCATTTCTATTCTCAAATCTACGTAGCTCAGTAAATTAGTATTCTACAAGTTCATTAGATAACTAATTTACTGAGCTACGTAGATTTGAGAATAGAAATGAAAATTTTAATCGGAAACTTCAACTGAAGTTTTGAGGCTCTTCCCTTTGTTTTTTTGCGATTCTGAATTTGGAAATCTAGCAAAGCTAATTCGGACGCATGCGCATTTTCACAAGCTTTCCGAAAAGTGGTCATTTGCTGAAATCGGACACTCGAGCGCCGTTTTATGGCCGTTTAAAGTTTCGTAAAATTCGAATTTTTATTTCTCAGATCTAAAAAAAAAAAAAAAAAAAAAATGGGGCCGCTCAGCTGATCTGCGGCCCCCAGGTCTAAAAAAAAAAAAAAAAAAAAAAAAGGGCCGCTCAGCCAATCTGCGGCTCCATTTCTGGGGCCGCTCAGCTGATCTGCGGCCGTGCTAAATTTGAAATTCCTGCCAAACGGTGCCGTTTTGGTATATATTTTTTAAAACTGTGCTATATTTAAAAATTCCGATTAATGTGAACCAGACAGTTAAGTTTATGCTGAGTCCACGTAGAAGTGTTAGTGAATAAGATACGAATTGGACGTAGATATTTTCGGTTTTGTTTTCAACTAAAATAGTTTTATTTCGTATTTTATATTGAGTAGAACTAAGGTGGTCTTAAGCTCATCAAGCCCTCCGTGAGCTTAACTCAAAAACCTATCAATCCAACTTCAAATGATATTTTCAAACCGTTAGATGTTCAATCTATATTAAAATGTGCTTGGTGACCAAATTTTACATTTTTTTGAAATTTTTTTACTATTTATTAAGCCGGTTTGAAAACCGCTGTTTTCTAATGGTGCAGAATTTTAATAAAAACAGCGGTTTTCAAACCGGCTTAATAAATAGTAAAAAAATATTCAAAAAATGTAAAATTTGGTCTCCATGCACATTTTAATATAGATTGAACATCTAACAGTTTGAAAATGTCGTTTGAAGTTGGATTGATAGGTTTTTGAGTTAAGCTCACGGAGGGCTTGGTGAGCTTAAGAGCACCTTAGTTCTACTCTTTTATATTAATTCATAAAATAATTGTTTTGTTTTTATTTATTTTTATCCTTTAAAATTAACCAGTAATAAACGGATAACAAGTAATTACCAAATTAATAATTATACCATCTAACTATAAAAATATTACAAATGAATAAATATATATTACATTAAACACATTTTGTACACTATATCGTGAAATATAAAAAGTTATAATTGTTGGTCTCATTATTTTTTTTAATAATATAAATTATTTAAATATAATTATATATAAATCAATCTCATCATAATAATATATTAAATAATAAATGTATTGTTAAAAAATTAATATACGTATGATGTTATATTTGTTAATATCCTATAGAATAATTGGTACAAAGTAGTTCTTATTCATACTTTTATATGAAAAGTTAATATTTTTTTCTTATATATATTTTGAAGAGTAGGGTTCAAATGCCTTCATTTTTTGTGCCTCCACTGTGCTTCTATTTTCAAAAACTTTAATAACTCAAAATTTAAAACTTAAAAGTCAAAATAAAATCATTAGATATGATCTACATCATTTTATCTATGTGCTCATAAAAAATTATCACATTTTGATTTTGTTTTTATTTGAATCAATAAGTTCAACGTCTACAAATTATCCACATTAGTACGTTTTTTACAAGCTCTTGATGACAACCAAAACAAAATTGAAATGTCATAATTTTTTAATCGTGCATAGATAAAATGATGTAGATCATATTCAACAGTTTTATTTTGACTTTAAGTTTTAAATTTTGAGTTATTAATATTTTTAAAAATGGAGGCATAGTGGAGGCATGGAAAATAGAGGCATTTGAACCCTCCTTATATATTTTTTATCCCTAAAGCTAACAATTTTTTTACAAATAAAAAGTGTTTTTTGACCATTTTAATTTTATGAGATTGCAAAAAAAAAAAAAAGGCAGCTCCAGAACTTATTTTATTTGCTTACTGTCGTTATCATTTTCTATTTTCTTACATTGTCGCCCTTTTACGCATACCTTTATAAAAAAGCATTAATAAAGATTAAAGAGAGAACATTATACGAAAGGAGAAATAAATATGGAACTTAATTGGAGGTGACATGCGAATATTGACCCGTTTAGGGTTCTATCCATTTATTACCTTTCATCTAAAAAGAAAAAAAAAATTGCATCTCTGGGCGATCTATTATATTTCACTCGACAACCACATAATTTTGCTTCTAGATGATTGTTAATCAATCTGAGTAGTTCTAGGACGTTTTAATTTAGAAAACACAAAATATTAGGAAAAAGGTTCAGAGAAAAAGATTTGATGTCCACATTTTTGTTGGCAACTCCGCATCCAACCATGACGCGCGGCTAACTTAGCTAATTGCAAGGCCGTCAACTTTATTCTATTTGCAATTAGTTACTCAATTTTTAATTATTATCCTTGCAAGCTTATTAATTTAAAGAACCTCCTAATAATCGTCTAGAACTGATAATATTTTTATCATGCATCCTTTTGGACTATAATTTTGGTTGATAGTTTTATATATTATTGACTGAATATTAATATTTATTTTTAACGATTGGTATTTTAAAAAATCTGAGCAATTATTAACAAATAAGCATTAATCATTAACTTATAATAATATATAAAGTGTCATCCCAAATTATAGTCTTTTTTTTAAGGACTTGGTAGTGACTACCAAATTGTTACATTAAACCCAAATTATAGTCAGAAACTAATAAGCACTAATCAACTATTAAATTCGAGCCAGATTAGCTTTCAAATCTTTGATTTTTCCAAAAAAAAAAAAGGTATTGAATCGAGTTAGCATATGGCCTTGGCCTTGTGATTAGGTTAAATTTTTGATAACTCTTAACTCACAAATTAAATAGCAAAAAAATTCTGTTCAGATCAAAACCATAAAAATGGACTACATTGAACAATTTAGTTCTAATTCAAGAATTAATTTGGATCATATGGAAGATTGATCTAAGCATTAAATTTGGACAGTATTATTGGATAGTAAGACGTTGATAAATATATATTACATGAGAAGGGATCGGATGACACTCTTTTTTGGTGACATTGGATGACACCGTGCATTTTCAAAGTTTTCAAAGTCTAAGTAGTCGATCCAAACCGTTCAATATGATAGATATATTAAAATGTGCTTGCAGATCAACTTTTACATTTTTTTGAATTTTTTTACTATTTATTAAATATTTTACAAAATACCATTGAATTTTTGTACTCATCTTAATAAATAGTAAAAAAATTCAAAAAAAAATGTAAAATTTGATCTGCAAGCACATTTTAATATATCCATTATATTGAAAGGTTTAGATCGATTGTTGGACTTTAAAAATGTAGAATGTCATCTAATATCACTAAAAAAAAATGTCATCCAATCCTTCCTCGTATTACATAAACTCGCTTGAAATTTAAGCAGCTGGGAAGATTGCGTGCCATATTGTTCTTACATTCTAAAAAGCAACCCGACTTCCCTAATCCGAATGATACGATTTTGATCAAATAATTCAAATGCTCTTCCATCAAAAGCCAAGAGAAAAATTGTCATAATTAGAAACGAATGAATGATACGGTGTGCCTGAAATAAAGACGGAAGATCAGACTCTGAAAGTTTCACCTGGATTTTTACCAAGGGACAGAATTTCAAAGTTTTAAGCCTTTTCGGTTTCAATTTTTTTTTTTCAATAATTTAATTTTTATAACCTTTTTCAGGCATTAAATTTTTCCTGGTACTCTGTTTCATAAAAATCTAGAAAGTTCATTTATGGAGTTGCCAGATGTCCAATATCCTGATAAAAACAAACATTAAAAGGAAGCAGTATCTTTACCCACATGTGGTCCAGATTTATGGGTCATACAAACCTCAAATAGGCTCCTACATGCGACAAGGGATTCCGTTTTCACTTTTCTTTTTTCCTAATTTTCTCCTACTCAAAACAGCGGTATATACACTCTCTTCTCCGGTTCTACCGCTCCATCGCATAAATAAATCAGATAAAAGAAAAGAGAAGTCTAGAATCCACAAATAGACAACTCAAATTTACGAGGATAGATCGGTAACTAATAGCGAGGCCTAGTCCGATTTCGTTTATCAAATTTTCATACGATTCCTAATTCCGATGAAATGCACCGCGGTAATCGATTAGTGTTACTACTTATTTACAAAGCAAGGAAGGCAAATTAACAATTCGTTAAAAATAGAACAGAGATAATGTACTCACAGCGGTGTAAGGTAGAGAGATGTGAGAAGTGACGACGAGCCACTGCACAGCGTACGAGACAAGCCCGGCGACGGCTGCAATGACGAGCACAACCGGGAGAGGAAGATACAAGAGCGCCAGCCCAGATGACCAGCCGAACAACTTGCCGAGGTCTGATGCAGTTGCGAGGTAATTGAGTTGGACTTGAGAGATGCCCATGGAAGCCTTTAGTGCCGAGGAGTATGCCGAGAAGTCAAAATTGGTGCCGGTGAAAGCCTGTATCCACATCGTCGCCACCACTATCATCCATTTCCTTGATTGCCCCGCCATTATTTTTCTGACAATTGGTATGTTTTTGATTGATACTTGCCTTGGAGTATGCAACTGGGAAGGAAGAATCGGATTGTGAGGCGGAGACAAGGCCGGGTCTGCTCTGGTGCTCTCTCTCGCTATCTCCTTTCACTGTCTTGCAAATGAGCGGAGAAGTTTTTATAAGGAGAGAGTTCGAGAGAGGAGGGAAAAGGGTGGGCCCCGAAAGGACCCTTGGCCTTTGTTCCTATTCGCGGTTGGGTGTCGGAACTGAATTAATCAATTGTGATGGTGGGTCCCGCTTGAGTTGAGTTTATGTGACTGGGTCTGTTGGGCCTCCCTTCACTGAGTCTGACTCCGCTGCTTTTCTTGGAGAAAAGAAGAAGCCTCTTTTTCTGAATCCAACAATTCAAAATTTTCATTTACGTATCTCAATAAAAAAAAATTTATACACAAATCTCAACAAATTTTAAATCGTTCGAATCAGAAAAAGAGAGTCCTCATTTTCTTCCAGAAAAACAGCGGAGTCCGATTCCCCTTCACTGGCCAGTAGAATCTTTTATTTCCTTTTCGTTGATAATTGGCTCTTAAAATCTAGACGCCTGGATTTTCTTTTTAAGTGCATAGCTTGGACTTCTTGCCACGTTCCTTTTTAGTGACAGAGTCTACAGTTTATAACTTTTGGTCTCAAGTAAATAAGTATTTGAACATTTTTTCATTGGCAGAAAAAAAAAAATTCAACAATTTTAACTGCTAAGACTATTTACATCCCAACAACTCAATTGAGTTTTTAAATAACTGATAATCACTTTTTAAAAATTAAAGTCTTTAAAATTTCTAACTCTCATATTTCTGAAATTAATTTTAGAATTTATATTAAACTACGTCAATAACAAATTAAAAAAGAGAAATAATTTAAATTAATTATTTGACTACCATAGAGTTTATAAACAATTTCTTTATAAGAAACTTTACTGTATAGTTTCTAAATAAAAACGTCCTCCACATCTTTGAAACTAAATTAAAAACTTCCATATCATATTAGAAACTCTAATAATACAAAAGATATAGATGCTCTAATTATTTCCCGTCATCAAAATGTGGGCCCACCATTCATTCGGTTCGGTTGAATCTATTCCCGTCCCGGTTTCAATTGACTCCAGAGATCGCATCCGAAAAGCCTTGGAGTTGGAGGGCGTCCAATCGTACCTGTTGATTCTCTCCGCCGTTGGATTTAAAAAAATGATATCAAAATATCATTTGTTCCTTTTCACCTATGTTAAGATACGAATTTAGACTCTAATACTGGTTTTCTCTCTCTTGTTTTGTTTCTGTAGCCCGTGGTAAGAGAGCACCGGACCCTTGTCGTGTTGTTTCGTTCTGGACCCGAATGAGTTCATGAGACAAATTTGGCACATTGTTTGTCAAATAAAAAAGGAAATAAAGAAAGACTTTTGGGCTTTTGGCCCATTCCGCACAAAAACTACCAACGCCGTTCAACTTGTGTACTAGTGGCTGCTATACAACAGGTCAACGGCTGCTATACATCGGAACGCCCTGCTCCCCTATTTTAGACCTTTTTGAGTCAATTGATGGCGGCAATACATTTTATTTTAACAGCTCAGGCCTTTTTAATAAAATAATGCAGCGAAAGTAGGTTCAGTTCTTCAAAGTTCAAACAGATACCAACGGGCTAGGTGCACCTGATATACGTCATTCAATTATTCAGTTAAGGAACCGGATACAGTTAAAATTAGTTCTTTTTTTGTTAGTGAAGAACAGTACATAGAATTTTTCACTAAACTTATTAATGAGAAAATTATTTAGAAGAATTGATAAGATTATGAATGAGAAAATGTTGTCATTGTTTCTTGTGCATAAAATAATTGCTATATATAAAACCATTTTGATTAACCTTGCCTAATTTATTTTATTTTATACTAACTTTAACAAAATATTTAAAATGTTTGAAATGAACAATTTCAGAGATAAACCGTCCAGGTCCCCCATGGCCATATCATTAACTCTTGGTTCAAATCTTTCTCTCTGTTATCAGAAACTCTGTGTTGATGGCAAGTTCAGTTTTAACGGCAGTTCACGTTGTTGTTTTTAAGGTTGTAGTTCATGCTGTTATATGTAATAATAACTTACGATATGTTTATTAATTATTAAACAATGAGGGCAAATGTATATTTTAATTTTATTTTAATTGTGATATTATATAAGGGGAGGGATATATTAACAAGATGACAATTGTAAAAATAATTCCAAAACCAAGATAAGTTTTTTTTTAAGTAAAAATTAGAGGTCAAGCCATCTAACTAGAATTGTCATTTTCAGATTTCGAACCTGCAATTTTCTACGTGGAAAACTTTGTCTTTGCTACTAAACCAAAGACTATTTTTCTAAATCAAAATAAGTTATAGGTGCCTTATTTATAAATCGTTTTAAAAACATCGTGCAATTAATTGCAAGTCAAATGTTTGTTGACCAGAAACGAAAAGGAAACTGAGTAATAATATTTATCAAGCTTAATTGATGGAGGACTAATATGTTTTCAAATTACAACAAATTTAATACACTATCTAATGAAGTGATAGAGAATTTGGGTAGATCATTGCACTTTATTTACTAGCTATCTTCAACTATATGTAATTTGTTATCAACAAAATATATCTGTGCAGGAAGTTTTAAATTTGCATGGGAATGTTTTAACTTGTAGTAAGGTCTTTAACGGAGATTTTGGCTAAAGAATGAGCTGAAATACTAAGTATCATTAGTAATACAGCATTCACTCATGCACAGGATATTATTGCTTGGAGATGGAGTTCTTCTCACTCTTTTACTGTTAATTCTTTATATACTTTTTTTTAATCTTTTAGAGATGTTAAAAACAATAGACATGAACATTGGTGGAAATTATCTATTCCTTCAAAAATTAGGGCCTTTATGTGGTTGGTTGCTCACAAAAAAAATCTGACTAAAACTTCTTTAGTTAAAAAAGGGTGGATTGGTTCTAGTTCTTGTCATTTTTGTGAGATGGATGAAGATATAGACCATCTATTTGTTACTTGTAAGCTTGCAAAATTAATATGGTTTTGGATAAGACAATTTCAAAATATATCGCATGAATGGAGATCTCTAAGAGAAATTTTAGCTTTTATTCAAACCTTACCAGCCAATAAAAAAACTGCTGCAACTATTGTATTAAATGCTTTTATTGGTCGATCTGAAAGCACAGAAACGATGTTTGTTTTACATGGATGAAAATTAAGTCAAACAAGGCCATAATTTTTCATATAATCGCTCTCATTTATTATTGGGCAGGTAATACCAAGGAAGAGATAGCACAAGAGCTTACTGGATGGATACCAACTAATGTCGACGAAATACTAATTCGTGAATGGGGCGGTAGCACCCACCTCATTGAGAAAGAAGATGACTCGACCACAGGATGATGGCGTCTGGCAAAAAAAATTAGAGAGGGATCTTTTTGTCTAAACTGTGATTTTTTTTTTTGGATGTTGAAGGAACTTTCTAAAACTTTGATGACTGTAAGGATTCCGTGTTTTGGTAAGAGTCACAGGAATAAATGTCTGATCGATCTCAGCCGCTGAAGCCTTTCATCTGAACTATAGGATGTGATGTAAATAAAGACATATGTTACTAATGTAATGGTAATGGGCTTTTTGCCTTTAAAAAAAAAAAAATGAAGTGATAGAGGGCAAATCTGCATTAATTTTCCTTATATTTATAATAAGTGTCAAGCTAAGCTGCTTATCGTAATATTTGTCATATAATTTTGTTATCACTGAAACGTACATCCTATGTATACTATAATTTTATTTAGTAGCAAAAACTGACCGGATATTATCCATTCGTGTCTGAATATTTGTCAGATACATGTACGAATATATATACATTTCAATTTAGAAGCGAACACACACACACACACATGAATAATTATCATGATCCGAATTCTTTTAATATTCGGATATTCATTTAGAGGTCCATATATCACTTTAATTTGAGCTTTAAAATATAACATAAAATTTTATTACAAACACATGTAATTACTTAATTATACTTACTCTTATTTCATCTATGATCAATATTTGTAATTTATGGTATATAATATATTGGTGATTTGTTTATTTAGTTCATATATAATTTTTCAATTGACAATCTTTTATGGATCTTAACCTTGATAATCACTATCAAGCATTAAAAAAAAATATTTTATGGAGATTTTATGTAATTATTTTTTACGAACGTACATATAATGTATATATATTTTTGTGACATATGTGGTGTTTACATTTTTAAAAATTCTTATTATGTTTGTATTGATTTAATATTCAATTTGTATCGTATTTTTGTTTAATATATGATCTGTATATATACATATATAATTTGTATATAATTTTGTGGAAATAAAAATGGATATAGATCATATGGTTTGCTATCCGACGTCAGTATGCGATCCGTTTACACCACGTACTAATTTCATTGGTGTACTTGTGTAGTTGGTATATAGATATATACTTGGACTAGATTAAATATTAGTTTTATTAATTATAACATTAGTCTCTATGTAGTCGGTGTATATTTTGTGTAGTTGGTTATATATTCGCCAGTTGGAAGCTTAACAAGTAAAAGGCAGCGACTAGCTAAAATACAAATAAAACAATTTCTTAAAGAATTATAATACAAATAAAATCCATCTGTAGCAGTTTTTAGCATGAATTAAAATACTATTACCCGTACATATGATCCTTTGTCGACAAATTAAGAAATGTTAATATAATGTGATTGAAAGTTTTAGCGTATCGGTGACGGTCAATAATATATCACTATATATGCAGCCAAATTGGTGCTTTGTATATTGTTATGTCTAACAACCACAATAACGAATGCAATATTCTCTTATGCATACATACTTAAAATTTATGTACGTGCATGCATACACTAACATACATATATACGCAGGGGCGCACTCATGATTTTCGTCGGGAGATGAAAAAATATCGAATCCGATTTAAATAGTTAATTGGGTTTAAACTCATTAACTAATTAGGTATTCGATAAAAAACAATGCTTTAACTTATATTTTCTATTGTTTTGACTTGTAATTTCTGATGCTCTAACTTATAATTCTAATTACCAATCATAATTCAAGAAATTTATTTTAATTTTAATCCTAAATTTAACCTGAATTACAAATCAAACATCTAGAGGGGGGCAAAAAAATTTTCAGGGGACAAAATCGATCACGACGTTTCGATCTCCACTAAAACTCAAAATTCAGGAGGGGCAGCTCCTCCTCCCAGAGACCATGTGGGTCCGCCCCTGTATTTCGTTACAACCATAAATTTAGCACATATATGGTAGGGGTGTCAATGACACCCGTTTACCCATTTACCCTACCCATCGTATTCGATAAGACGGGTATGGGCAAGATTTTTTTTTCGTTAGCTTAATGGGTATGGGTATGGATAAAGATTTTTTTTCATTAGATAAACGGGTATGGGTACTGATAAAGATTATTTCGTACCCATTGGGTAACGGGTAATTATATGAAATAAATTATATATAGATACATCAATATTATATTCAATTTATTTATTTCCATGTTTTTCATATTGCTGAATGTTTTGTTATTTAGTTAACAAATTGAAATTGAATTTGTTAGATGAGATATTTGTGATTTTTATTTTATTTTTGCTTTATAAAAAACTATTAGTTAGAATTGATTGCATATTTGTATTTTCATTTTTATATTAGTAATTGTGATGGCGTATCGCGTATGTATGACATGATGAATTTAGATGATTTATTTGTAAAAATAGTAAAACCATTATATTAGTATTTTCGTTATTCGCCCACTACCGTTTCGTTACCCGTTAATCATAACGGGTATGGGTAGGGTACGACAAATTCTTAACGGGTATGAGTAGGGTATGGGTAGATCAATTCTTAGTGGGTATGGGTATGAAAATGGTTCCACCCTACCCGTATCGTACCCATTGACACCCCTAATATATGGTGTGAGCTCCGTCTCTCTACAGTGAGATGCAAGTTCAATTTTTAACAATAACATCTAAAACGTGCTGGATATATTTGGACCATTTAAATCTATATTGTACTGATGTTTTTTCTTCTTTTTTTTCTCTCATTTTGTGTGGTATTTTGAGAAAGCTCATTGTTTGTGAAGTTCATTCACATAATCCAAACATATGTAAATTTAGTTACATGGGAGACGACAGTAGTTTTAATTTATGTTCAATCATGACAGCAATTTTCACAATGTATGCCACTAATAAAATTATTAATTATTGAAAAAATTGCCTCAATGACGGAATATAATCTGGAGATATTTAAAAACAGACGGTTCAGATTAGTTTATTTAACTTGACACAAATCTCAAAACGGACCTTTACAGCTTCTGTAGGCATCGGATTGACTTTGGTCCAGTTGAGATTATCCGTTTGTAATTTGCTTGAGTCAAGTACCGGGAGAATACGGATTCGATTATTGTAGATGTTTACGGTGGAAGAGAAGAGAACATCAACACTTCAGGCCCAATGTAAATAATCAGGAACAAATACAATCTTATTTTTTATTTATATCCAGCTTATTGGGAGAATCTGGCTCAGTCTAATGAATTTAGCACAACTATATATCTACATTACAATTCTAACAGAACCAGTAGCAGTAGCATCTTGTAGGTTGTTAGCTCGAGTCCGTGTGTCCAGTGGAATCAATCCTGGATGTCTCCAGTACAATCCTATTAGCTATAATATTGTATTTCTTTTTTAATTCCGATAATGTGATAATCGGAGCAGATTATCATCATTAGAATCTTTACAAATTTATTTCTGTTTGAATCTTCCTGTTACTAAAATATGACAGTGGCTGTAAACCATTCTTTGAACGTGGCTCCACCGCTGCCAGAAAGGGTGCTTAGATGTTGCTTTCCTAGTAAAAATAATAATTAACTATGAAATTAAAATTCTGATTTACTTTCAATCTATATCTAGCGTGTGAGAAGGGGCTTCGTTATTAACTATGAAATTAAATTCAGATTTTATTTCCAGGGAGGAGGGGCTTCGTTATTAATATATCTAGAGTAATTAAGTACGAACTGTCTAAAAGGCCTAACCTAGAGCATTGGATCCTATTTGTCATTTTCTGATTTTTATTCTTTCTTTTCCTCAAAATTAAGTCATTTCCTAAAAAATAAGACTAAGACAGAATAAAGCATTTCTCGTATTGTCCGCCTCTTTATTTAATTCGGAAAAAGATATGTATACTTTCTTAAATATTTAATTCGGAAAAAGACATGTAGGGAAACAAAATACAAAAATATGTATAAAATATTTAGAAAAAGATAAACTCTATTTAATTTTATACTTTCTTAAATATTTTCTATATAGTATCCAAGAAAAATCCTTTCCAAAGGAAATTATCTTGTTGAGAAGAAGGTTGGAAGAAGGTTGCGACGGAACAAACTAGCAATTTTCCAAGACACATGATACGAGCATTCAGCCCTATGGAAGAAGGTTTATTAGGCGGGCCATTCCAGGCCAGAGAACGCGATGATGGGCTTTATTAGGCCCAACCATGACGAGGTTTCCTGACCTCGAGCAGAGATTGGGTTGGATCCGTTAGAATATCAGGTGCGTCTTGTGCTCTTACAGCGTCATACCGGCCGAGGCACAAGGCAGCAAGCAGTAGCACGGCGGCCAGCCTTTCCTGTATCTAAAGTCTAAACACACAAATCAGTAGATTACAATCACAGAGCAAAATACAAAAAGGAACAAGAAACAGTAACACCAGTCAAACCTTTCGTCCCCAACTCTCATCCTACTAAGAGCGAGGGGAGAGACTGGGGGTAGAGATGGAGGCGGAGCTGGAGCCCGGGTTGAAGCATCTTCCCTTCAAGGTGAAGGCTATGTCACGCGAATCCCCTTCCCAGAAGGCCATCCATGTAGCGGACCCCGATCTCCGCACCCATTGGTCCACGGCCACCAACGCCAAGGAATGGATCCTCCTCGAGCTTCATGTACGCTTCTTGTTTTGTACTTGTTTTATTCTTGTTAGTTTTCATCAGTTGCCGTTATGCCTGCCCCAATCTACTCCTCTCCAATTCAATTTGTACTTACCAGCTTTTGTCTATTTGTGTATTGATGCATTACTAATTTGATTTCTTGTTTGCATGCAGAAGCCTTGTCTCCTTTCTCACATAAGGATACATAATAAGTCTGTTCTTGAATGGGAGATCAGTGCGGGACTGCATTACAAGGTACAGTCTCAAAGGTTTTAAGGTTCAAGCTCTTTTCTTGACATAAATGTAAAGTCATTGCTATTTTACTTCCTTTGTTGATCAGTAATTACATTTATGTCGACTGAAACTCTATTGTAATTGTAATAAGTAATATAGTAGGGTACTTGCTACCTTTATGTAACTTGGAATTAATGTGGCTTTGGCTATCTAGTTTGCAACTGGGAGTTTTTATTATATGATTGAGTAGACGTGCTACAGATATATATATATTTGCTATGGTTACTAAAAGAATTTTAAACCCAAAATGAAATTACAAAATGGATGTTCCTGTGAGACATTAAATGGACCTCCTTTTTGTCAGTTACCCCAACTGAATTCTGAAAGTGCCGCTCTCTCCCTTTTTTTTTTGAAGTTAGTGGCTTTAAATGCCTACTAGCGATTTCATTGAAAAAAAGTTATTTACAACACGTCATTTGATGCTCATTCCTAGATCTCCTTTATTCTTTTCAATTCCTCTAAATCACCCTATTCTTCTATTCCTACATATTTACACTCTTATTCTCACTATTCTCCTAATCGCCATATTCCCTTATTCCCCATCTCTCTCCACGACCGGATCTGCTCACAGCCGCCACACTCCGACGACCGGATCTGCTCTCCATTGTGCTCTGATCGAGATGGGGGTAGAGACTCCGCGCTCACATGTGCCCCTCTCATAATTGTAAAACTATAAATTTTGATTGCTCCTTGGTTATAGCATGTAAAAATTGGTGGTTTTTTACTTGAACAGTTAAAAAAAAAGGAAACAACCAATAACATGTATCCACTAATAGTGACCATAATAGGAGAAAAAGAGTATCAATGGTAGAATATTCTATTTTATTTGCATCTTCTTGTTTACGTACGTCATGCAGCTAATGAGTTAATGACATGTGGTGCAGCCAGAAGCATTTGTAAAAGTAAGACCAAGGTGTGATGCTCCTAAGCGTGATGTATTGTATCCCATGAATTATACCCCTTGTCGTTATGTCCGCTTGTCTTGCCTCCGTGGCAACCCTGTTGCCATCTTCTTTGTACAGGTGCTCTTTTAAGTCATTCATATATTTTAGTTTTTTTTTTTTCTCTTTTGAGCACAGTTCGTAGCATTTAGCTGTATGTTATTTTCCTTGCATTTTATAACACTTTGTATCTGTCTGAACATGTTAGTTGATTGGAGTTTCGGTGCCTGGATTGGAACCTGAACTGCTTCCTGTAATCAACTACTTGTTACCTCATATCACATCACAGAAACAAGATGCTCTAGATTTGCATCTTCAAGTAAACTACTAAATCTCTCCTAATTTAAGTTTTCAATATTTAGTGAGGGTGCTAACAATTGCTGGGAAGTTTCTGCCCCCAGCTCTCCCACCAACCAGAGTGTGCCACATCGTCCATAAGTGTGAACCCTGCTCAAAATCAAATTGTACAGGGTTCACACTTAATATTGCGTTTGGCAGTACAGGGTTTACATGTGTCCTGCTCTGGGTGGCGGGCGAGCCTGGGTGAAGATACTCATGGTAGCACAAACCATTTCTCTATTGTAATATATTATTTTTGTGATTCTAGTGCTTTTCAATTGCAGTTGCTTCAAGACATTGCTGGTAGGCTGGTACCTTTCCTCCCTCAGCTAGAGGTAAACCCATTGCACCACTTGGATGCTGTTTTCCATAGTTAAATTCACTTAATCCACTTTTGTAATCATTTTCTTTCACTTATTATTCCAATTGCAGCCTGATCTTACTAGCAGTGCTGATGATATGGAGAGTGTTGTGCGGTTTTTTGCTATGCTTGCTGGACCATTTTATCCAATACTTAGTCTTGTAAATGAGAGGTAGTATTATTTTACTTTGTTATATGTAGGATTGTTGAATTCTTTTGTGGCTATGTAGAGGTGTTGCCAGCCTTTACAGAATAAAATTTGCAGGGATGGTGTGAAAACTCTTCCTGGTCAAGTTGATTCTGATACCTCCAAAAACCAAACCTCGACTCCTACTCTACTGGTGTCATCTAACTTTGAACTGGTACCTCCTCTATTTTTAAGTTTTGTTTAGCCTTCTACATTTCTCTTATTATATTAGCTTCTCTCTCTATTCTCAGCTGCAACCAAGGAGAGGAAAAAGCCCAGTTTTGGGTCATCCCGCTTTTAGTTCAGTTGCATACCGTTCTGATGCAGTTATTCTTCTCCTAAGGAAAGCATTTAAAGAAAAGCAACTTGGAATTGTTTGCCGAAAAGTAGGTTTTGGAATAAATACCCATTGCTTTCCACCTAGTGTCATTCCATACCTTTTGAGCTGCTTACCTCTTATTTGTTGGTCTTAGGTAGCAATAGTTCTACATAGCTGTATTGAGCCGATGCAGTCTGTGCCTAGCTCGACATCTGATGAAGCAGAAAAAATTGAAGTGGGAGGACAGGCACATATCAGCGACTACTCAAGCTTGTTTGGAGAAGACTATAAGGTCTTAGAAGGCTGTTCTGATGCAACTTGTCTTAATCTCTTGGATATATCTTCCATTGAAGAAGGTCTTCTTCATGTACTTTATTCTTCTGCTTCCCAGGTAAGACTTCGGTCTGTGTGGTTGTGTTGTGGTTGTCTGTGTACTTATACGTGTCTGTGTGTGTTATATTGTTTAGATAACTATTTTGCTTTGCTTTCAACTTTTATGAACAAAGCCTCTCCTTTGCTCAAAATTGGCTGAAAGTAATTCAGACATCTTCTCTATCCTACCACTTGTACAAGCCCTGCTCCCAGGTGTGTGTATTGTGCTTACCATTTATCTTAAGTTTGTTTTTAAAATGTTTAACTTATTAAGACAGTAGAATTTTTCCTTTCTATTATTCTGGCAGCACTTCGGCCTTCTCCTAATGGCATTTCTGCTGACCAAATTGATGATAGCTTTCGGCAATGGAGCCAACCTTCAATACATCACGCTCTTTCTCAGGTTTGTTGCATTGTAATCTTCATTGTAACTCTCATTGTTCCTTCTTTGCTTTCATGCCTGATGTATGTTTTTTTCTGAACTAATTACAACAAAATTGCAGGTTGTTATGATGTCATCCTCAATGGCTTACAGACCACTTCTCCAAGCCTGTGCAGGATACCTTTTGTCTTATTCTTTGGCACATGTATGTCTATTTGCAGTTCAATTAAATTTACACACATCTTCTAGCACTGTAGTTCATATGCTACATGGATTGCTTATTGAACTTTTGGTGAAACTTTGTCTGCTTTACGTTTTCTCAACACAAGGCAAAGGCAGCATGTGTGCTGATTGATTTGTGCTCTGGGCCATTATCACCATGGATACCTATTATTATAGCAAAGGTATCTCTTTGGATATGGTTCTATTTCCTGTTTTTCTCAGAAAATGATACATCTCGGTGGCCATATTGATCATTTTTTATTTCCCAAGCAGGTAGATCTCACTGTTGAAGTTTTGGTGGAAGTTCTGAGTCTTATCCAGGTAACTTCTTTTTTTTACCTATGGTTTGATTCCTTGCAAGGTACTGTTACAGTTTAATATTTCACTACACTTTCATACTAACATCAGATGCAGTAACAATAAAGAAAAGTTTTAATTTTTCAATTTTCTTAACCATGTATACAATTTCTGCATTCTACACCAATCAACAGGGAGCACGGCAATCTCTCAGCCAATCTCGGGCTGCATTGAAGTATGTCGTACTAGCAATATCAGGTCATTTGGATGATGTACTCCCCGAGTATAAGGTCTGGTATATTAATCTACTAGTTTTCTTTTCCTTCATTTTCTCTTACTGCTCCAGTTCATTGCAAAGAGCTCCTTGAACAATATCCTTGTAAAATGAAAATGATACAGGAAGTGAAGAACAAGTTGCTTTTCCTATTAGAGATGCTCGAACCGTTCCTGGATCCAGCAATGACACCTATGAAAAACACCATTGCGTTTGGAGGAGTATCTGCTATGTTCTCAGAGAAACAGGAGAAGAATTGTGATATCGCCCTTAGTGTTATCCGTGCTGCTGTCAAAAAGCCAGCTGTGCTGCCTTCTTTGGAGCTTGAGTGGCGCAATGGATCTGTTGCCCCCAGGTCTGCTCCTAATAAAATTTCTCTCTAGGCAATATATTGCTGTCATTTAGTGCTGGACATATGATTAACTTATCATCACTATCAGAATCAGTATTACAGCTATGAGATTGATATATCATTATTTTAATTGATTGTTCATATTATTATGATTTTTAATTAATAATATCATTATACTTTGATTTTGTTTTAAAATTTCAATAATTGTACTAATATGTTTTAATAATTTCAATTCTGATCTTCAGTGACAAGTACCTTCTATACTTTTGATTGTGGTATCACTATTTTAATTTTGCGGTTGCTGTCCATATTATTGTTGTCATTATTGCAGATACTACAGTTATCACCTGTATCCTTATCTTACTATTGCTTGGATGAATTTGTCATGAGCACTATCATCAATCTCAAGTTCCATTTATCTGTGGATCTTAAAGTATAGTTTCCATTTCTTTCAATATTTTCTGCTAAGGACCTTTTCTTTCCCTCTCTCAAAACAGTGTCCTCCTCTCAATCTTGGATCCGCACATTCCATTGCCACCTGAAGTGGATCTCCAGAAGAGCTCAGCAAATTGCAGCATCGATCAAGCATCATCATCTGTGTTCTCTGATGGAGGGCTCAAAACTGATGAGCTTGCAGATCAAATCTTTTTTGTCCCGACTGAACTGAAACAATCCAATCTGGCAAGTTTCAGTTTCCCTTCAATAGAAGCACATCCAAGAGAAACAAGCCGAGATCCAAGTAGGCAAGGCTCTCCAGATGAAAAATCCATTTCCATCAATTTTCAGCTAGACAATTCATTTTCGACCGACTACTACAACACTCAAGCAGATTATCTGCAATTAGTCAACTATCAAGAATGTGAGGCAAGAGCTAGCGAGTTTCAGCACCTGGCATTAGATCTATGCAATCATCCTGATATTACTCCTGAAGGGCATCAAGCAGGAATAGAAGCTTTGCTTCTTGCTGCAGAGTGCTTTATGAATCCTTTCTTTCTGACAACTTTCAGACCAAACTCTGAGCTTGTCAATCAAATCAACAATCTCCGTGCAAAATTATCTCAACAACCTGGGCCTGACATGTCAGATCTTAACAACGATTTCACTAAGAAAAAACCCAACTTGGCTGCAATAACAAATGCTGAAAATAAGAGAGACAAAGCTGTAATAGATATATTGTTGCTAGCTGCAAAACTAGAAAGTGAGTATCATTTGAGAGCTTTTCCTGGGGAACCGTTGCCAAACGAGGGTGAAAAGGCAGATGATAAGCAGGGGCCTTTCATAGATATATCTGAGCCGGACATGCAGTCAGCTGATGCGGTAACTCTGGTTAGAAATAATCAATCCTTGCTGTGCCGTTTCATCATAAGGCAGTTTCAAATAGGAGAGCATTATTCACATGAGATCCTTTTACAGAGCCTTTTGTTTCTGTTATACTCGGCAACCGAACTCTGTTGTTCACCTAAGGACATTATCGATATTATACTGCACTCAGCTGAGAGCCTCAGTACACAACTTTCGTTGTATTATCAGCAAGTTAAAGCCAGGAACGTTCGAAATTTAGATGTAGAGAGACTGCATGGGTTTAGAAGGCAGTGGGTCCTACTCCAGAAATTAGTTATGGCTTCCTCTGGAGATGATGGTGGAAAAGATGAGTTGCATTTCAGGAGCTTGGTGCCGTTTTCTTCGTGGATGGAGAAGATTCCGGAACTCGCACAATATAAGCAGCCACTCCCTCGTTTCCTTGGTTGGATGGCTGTATCCCGTTATGGCAAGGGGTGCTTGAATGAGCGCCTGTTTCTCACCTCTGATTTCTCTCAGCTCACTATGTTGCTCTCTGTGTTTGCTGACGAGCTTGCTCTGATGAAAGGCGCACCAAACAAGAAAATTGATGCAGATTCTTTTGAGGTTCTTTATCCGGATATGCATCTCTTCTTCCCAAGCATGAGTGAGTATTTCCATTCCTTTGGAGAGAGCATTCTAGAGGCGATTGGGTTGCAGCTAAGGTGCTTCCCTCACAGTGCTGTGCCTGATATCCTCTCTTGGTTTTCTGACATGTGCTTGTGGCCCTTTTTTAATGGTTGCCTCAAGGGGCGTGTTGCTGTCAATGCAAAAGCTTCTGTCTTATACATACTCGAGTCAGTGGTTGCTGAACACATGGAGGCTATGGTGCCTGAAATGCCTCGTGTGGCACATGCTCTAGTGTCCTTGTGTAAGGCTTCTTATGCTGATGTGGCATTCCTCGAGTCTGTTCTCTGTGTACTCAAACCGTTGGTGTCATACTTCCTTCAGAAAGCAACTAGTGAGGAAGAGCTGTCTGCTTATCCCTCTATCTGCCAAGATTTTGAGATGATTGGATTTGAGGAACTGTTTGATATCATATGCCACAAAACAGAATCCGAAGCTGCGCAAGCAGATGACTTTGAGATGCCTTTGCTGATATTTGTTCTCGGTACTCTTTTTCCAGATCTTTCGTTCAAGAGACAATCTGAGATCTTAAAAGCCCTGGTGTCCTATGCAGATTTTATATCTTTGGACCTGCCACATTTGTTTTGTAGCTATCTTCATGCTTTCCTGAGGGTCACAGATAGTTGTGATATAATGTTAGTGGAGAGCCTCAAGCTGTTTGGTATTCGAGCCCCATTCGAGAGAAATCCAGATAAAGATGACGGTAGCTTAGTTCTTAAATCAAGTGTGCCAGATCATAATCTGCTGATACTTTCAAAGAGTAGTAGTGATAACAAGCCTGAAATAGAAAAATTAACGAATTCATTAGAGAAGTTAATCTTGCAGCTTATTCCATCTATCGAGGCTAGCTGGAAGCTGCACCATCAGTTGGCAATGAAGCTATCTCAGTCAGTTGCCCAATGCGCGTTGCTCTCTATGTGCTTAAAGTCTGTGGAGACAACCACAGCTGATGATTTCATTGAGCCTAAAAATTGGTCTACTGCTCTTGAGGGACTTGTTGGGCTTATCCTGACATCTCAGAAAAAACAGTGTTGGCATGTTGCTTCGGCCATGATTGACTACATTCTGGAGTTACCCAAAGAGCTCTCTCTGGGCCCTGTGGTCAGTGGCTTGTGCTCTACAATAAATAGTTTTTGTCTTCATGCTCCAAGACTTTCATTGCGGTTGCAAACTGATAAATGGGTCTCTGTTTTGTTTGGCAGAGGGAACTGTTTCAACCTCAAGGTCAACAATGCAGGATCTTCATTGGCTGATTTGTTTGGTACCATGCTTAGTCATCCTGAACCAGAGCAACGGTCTGTTGCATTACAGCAGCTCAGAAAAAATGTTAACACTAGCAATACTGACACCGAATTAATTGTGTCAGTTTTGGCTTCAAAGAATTGGGATAGAGTGGTTCAAGTAGGGTTGACTGATCCATCAATGCAGCTGAAGAAGCATGCAATGGTACTGTTGTCAGAATGGGTTCCATATTTAGAGAGAGGAAAGTTACAATCTTTTCTCCAAGGTAGCGACACGATTCTGCAGGGAGCGGGAACCCTTTCTCAGACAACAGAGAGGGGTCACCTGACTCGTCTTTCGCTACTGCTTTTGGGAAATGCATGCCTCTATTCCCCTGATGATGATATCTCTTTGATTCCTCAAGCAGTTTGGATCAACCTTGAAAGCATGCTAGCATCAATAACTGGTATTTCTTTTTTCTTTTCTTTTACTCTCTCTGTTTTTTTTTCTGAAAAAATTGGCAGAGGTTTACTCTCTCTCTCTCTCTGTTGTTGAGGCTTACAGCTTTATTTCTATCCAAACATAGGAGGGGTTTCTGATTTGGAGAAAGATTTATGCCAGGCCCTCTGTCAACTTAAGACCGAATCTAGTGCAAAAGGGGTGAGCACCCCCCCAGCCCTTTCTATTCAGAAAAGATTGTGTTTGTTTTTTTTTCTGATTGTTATGCTGCTACAATTTTTGCCACAAAATATGGAATCTTAATCTTATATATTTTTTTTAATGTTATAGGTTTTGAAAGAAGTCTTATCTACTGGTGCAATTGTAAAACCAAGTGACCCTGGATTTACAAGAGTTAGGGAGACTGTTCTTCAGGTATGCTATATTATGTTATGTCACTTAAGTGGTGTGCGGTCAAATAAGCATTATGCAGATTTTGGATCGACATTCTTTATCATTGCATGATGTATTAATATTATATTTCTTTTTAAACAGGCGCTCTCATCTTTGGCTTCTGCTGAGTCATACTTTGATTTTTTCTTAAGAAGTGTTGACCAGGAATCACAGGTTGAAATGACCATTTGTTTTGATTTTATTTAAAGCTGTCTTGATTCCTGAATTTCAAATTTATGCTCTCTCTATTTGTGAAGTATAGGAGCTAGAGGAAGCTGAGATTGAAATTGAATTAATTCAAAAAGAAAAAGCACTGACAGACATATCGGGGCAACCGCCTGAAGGCAGCTCTTTTCAATCTTCTTTATTAAGTAAGAGCATAACCTCAACTTTTCTTTTTCTTTATGTTATGAACTTTTCATATCTTCCCTTGGTTTGATTTAAATTTTATTCATGGCAGATGATAAAGATGATAAGAAGCCTAATGAGCGACTCCAGCAAATTAAGGGTGGTCTTCGGGACTTGTAAGATTAATTTAAGTGCAGTCCAGTCAATTTCCAAACATTAGGTCCATTAGGATCAACTAATTTTCTTACCAATCATTTACTTAATAATTGTAGTTACCAGTCTTGTTTTTAAGTTCTGATTTGCTCACATTTTGCTCAACATTTACCAGGGAAAGATCAAAACTTAAAGAAGAAATAGTGGTTAGGAGACAAAAGAAGCTCCTATTTAGACAAGCACGCCAGAAGTATCTCGAGGAGGTGACTTCAAGAGAGATGGAGCTCTTACAAGAACTTGATAGGTTCTGTTGCTTTTATTAACTCAGTGCTTTTGTATTCCATTCATGGGTGCATGCACAGTTGCTCTTTGAATTCTTATAGTGGAAGTTTTTCCAGGGAGAAAGCGGCTGAATCAGAGCGTGAGATAGAAAGACAGCACCAATTGGAGCTGGAACGTGCAAAGACCAGAGAACTTCAGTTTAACCTTGAAATGGAAAGGGAAAAGATGACTCAGGTAATATAGCTGACGACAATTGGTTATTGAACACTTAGGTTATTGGGATTTGGCAATTTAGTGAAGTTATGTTAACTGACACAATTTCTGTCATTTTCTGTAGAAAGAGTTACAGCGTGAGTTGGAGCAAGTTGAATCTGGAGCCAGGACATCCCGTCGTGACTATGCTTCTGCCTCTGCCAGGTTTGTATTTGACTATTATCTTCTCATACACTCGTACAAAGATTCTACTCTAATAAAACTGTACAATTTTGCAGCAGGCCTAGGCGTGACAGAGAGGATCGGTACAGGGAGAGAGAAAATGGGAGGTCAGGACAACCGGAAGGGAGTGCAAGATCAAGCAGCAGAGGCCATGACAGTAGTCAGGTGGGACCCACTGCCTCTTCAGTGCCAACTGTCATGCTCTCTGGGTCAAGCCGATCATACCTCAACCAGCAACCGACAATGATACTACAATCAAGGGACCGATCTGATGATCGTGGTGCCATGGCTTATGATGATAGCATAGAGCGTGGAAGCAGGGATTCAGGTGATGCAAATAGCATTGGTGAGTCTGAACTGGGTCAGGCTTTTGATGGATATGCACCTGGCAACAGGCGTGGTGGCAGGCCGAGGCATGGAGGGGAGAGGAGAGAGCGGGAATCAAGGCGAGAAGGAAAATGGGAGAGAAAACAGTGACATGCTATTTTGGCTGCACCAATCAGCACTAAATTGTACTATGCCAGGAGGGTGGCTCACTTAAAAGAAGCGGCTAGCTAGCTTACTCCCACTTAAAAAAAAGAATGACCAAATCCGCTACAATGTCTTTCAGTTGGTGGTTTTAGTGGCTAGTTAAATGCAAATGTGATTGGTCTCTGTATGCTCAATCCAGCAGATTTGGGAACAAAAGTTGGTTGTGGGACCGGTTGTCGTAATTTTGTGGAGGTGAGTATGCTGCAATGGAGGGCCCCATTTTAATGCTTTAATATTGCAACTTATTGCAGCTAAATTGGGTGGTTTCGGCTAAGTTTCTCATTCAGCCTTAAACAGTGCTTGTAGAATTTTTGCTGTTATGGAATGTACCTTTTCATGAACAATGCGAAGTCAATGTTATTTTATGTTTGCACTTTAAAATGTATGACTGAATTGGGAATGGTATATTCAATTATTGTTACTCGACAATCTTGAAAACTATTAAGATGAATTTCACAATTAAAAAATTAAAAAATTGTAGGTCTGGTAGATTTTACATCATCATCATCTGAAAACCGCAAACTTCTCAAGAATTCAAGTTTTCTGTCACCGGATGCAAGGAGTTTATTTCCTCTCTAAATAGATATAGTTTTTTTTTTTTGGGGGGGGGGGGGGGAGAAAGGTTCTTTTTTAGAAAATGGGACCTAATACACTCTGTACTCTGTATGTTAAATATCGAACTCTATGACTGAATTAACTAGAAAAAATAATACAAAATTATCTTCCATCCCTATTCCCTAATGTAAAATCCCAAAAAAGTCGGATGCTAGTAACTTTCTAATACCAAGATTAAATTTGTGACAAATAAGTGACGACCATCAAACCACTCGCTGACAAACCGAAGGAGAAAAGGTATGAGCTTGCGAAATCTTCGAGCAATCAGTCTTTCTTTGCCCCGTTTATGTATGTAGCTGTCGCCGACCTCCTAGTCTCGGTCGTTTTCTCGACAACCAGAAATTCTCTCGTATAAACACTTTCAGAAGGTGATGATGCCACGCGGCAGAATTTACCAGAAGACCAACGAACACACTGAACAGGACATTGGTCCCTAAAATATTACAACCGCTTATGTAAGCTTTTTCAAAGAGATATTTCACAGGATGGAACCACGTGTCAATAAATACTTCAATTCATCAGAAAAAAAGGAAAAAATAAATAAACTGCGGAGAGACCCCACATAAGGAGAGTTGTGGCTCTTTGTATTCTCTTCATCAATTTTTAATCTTCCCTATTTAAGGAGCACCATCAACCTCTCTTTCTCTCTCTCGTTCTCGTTCTCTTCCTCAATCCGCATTTCCTCATCCGTTATTCCATAACATAACCAAGCATAATATTATACCATCGGTCTGGTGATATGGATCCGGTGAAATGGATGGTGGGGATTGGATTTTGGGTGCAAGGATTCAGGTGCTTTCCATGGCTCGGCGTCAATTTCTTCCTGAAAGACGCTCTCGGCGTGCCTCCTTCCTCCCTTCAGCTCCTTCAAAACTCTGCCAATCTGCCAATGGTTGCCAAGCCCCTCTACGGCCTCCTTTCCGACTCCGTTCCCATACACGGCCAGAGGCGACTCCCCTACGTTGCAATCGGAGGTACTTGTTTTGTTACCTTCGCTTTATTATATTATTTCTCTTATTTCCCTTCGTTTGATTTTCTCGTTCGTTTCCCTCCGCTTGAAAAATTAATTTACTTTTGATTTAATTTGTTGAACTTACGTCATTGGATTTGAGATCTGGATATACACTGACAAGACCAGTAAAGCAGTTCTTGTCCCTTTTCTTTCTGCTTCTTTTTAAAAGTTAAATTATTCCCGTCGAGAAAGTGAAGGAGAAAGTGGACACATCCTTTTCTTTCTACTCCTTTTTTATTATTTATCGGGATCTGAAGCCTGAAGGACCGGTTTGTTGAGCTGAGCTGGCCTGATTTTTCTTTTTCATTTACCTTTTTTTTTGTATTTACTGGAAGCCTGGGGTGGGGTTGATTAAGGAAATAAATCTGCTGTTATTCCGATCACAACCGTTCAAATTTGTCCACGCGGGTATCTCAACAAAGAAACTTTTTCCTGCAAGAATCTCAATGAAGATCAACGGTTGGGATTGGAATAACAGCAGATTTATTTCAGTTGATTAAGCCTTTGAGAGAACAAGGATAAAATAGAGAGAATAAGAGAATATCCCTTTCCGGTCCAAGTCATCGGGCAACTTGATTTCAAGCTAATTTCAAGCTGCACTTTGGTTTTGTCTGCGGGCCGATCTAACCCTTGGTTTTGCTGTGTTGGACATCTGGGTTGCAATTCTAATTTTTAGCCCAATAAACTTCATGATGAATGTGATAATAACCGATGTTCTGCTTAGAAGTTAGAACAGCCAACAAAAACAATGCTATTTTATAATCCCTAGTCTCCAAAATAATTTCAGCAAAGAAAGAACTATATTGTAATTCCAGTAATATGTTGTGTTGTCTGAGTGAAGAGACGGAGACACGTGTTAAAGCTAGACTACTAGATGGAACTGGAATCAGAAGTTTAGATACCTGCTATCTCTAATTCCTAATTACGTTTTGTTTTCTTTCTTGTCAGTTTTATTATCTGATGTTATCTCAAAGGATTTCACTAACTAAAGACTTACTGACAAATGACAATAAACATTTTACTGTTATTACAACTCAGCACTTAAATTATTGAAAAATATTTATCGTTGTAAAAACTAATTATACCACGGTGCAGCTGTCCTGCAGGCAATTTCATGGCTAGCAATAGGCCTATGGTCTGGGTCAGCAATCTCCCTCCCGGTTTTGACTTTCTTCCTTCTGCTCAGCAATCTAGGAGCATCCATTGCTGAGGTGGCAAATGATGCCATTGTGGCTGAGGTTGGTAAACATCAGAAACAAGGCTCTAGCACATCCTCTGGTCAGCTCCAATCCTTTGCATGGATGCTTGGTTCTTCAGCCGGGGCTCTTGGAAATTTACTCGGTGGAATCGCCATCAGCTCAAACCTCTCCCCTAAACTCATGTTCCTTTATTACGGCACCATTTTAATTTTCCAGTTCTTCATTTTAATCTGTGTCTCAGAGAAATCCCTCAACCTGCCAAATCCAAATTACAAACTGAAATCTTCTTCAAGTGGTGGTGGTTTTAGCAAGCAGTTGTCAGAACTGTCAGTTGCCTTGAGGCAGCCAGATATATCCCGATTACTCATATGGTTTTTTGCATCATATGCCGTAACTCCTCTCCTTTTGGGAACCATGTTTTTCTACCAGACAGAATATCTAAATCTTGACTCCTCCATAATTGGCCTCTCTAAGGTTATTGGGCAAGCAGCTTTGCTGATATGGAGCATAGTTTATGAAAAGTACTTCAAAAAGGCATCTCCACGGAAAGTCTTGTCAACACTGCAATTGGCCTCGGCTGTAATAATGCTTTCAGATGCTCTATTTGTTCAAGGAATATACAGAGGTTTTGGAATTCCTGATTGGGTGTATATTCTGATATTTTCTGGCCTTGCAGAGGCGGCTGTATTCATCAAGGTGCTCCCATTTAGTGTTCTGGTGGCAAAATTGTGCCCACCTGGATGCGAGGGATCAATCATGGCCTTTGTCATGTCGACACTTGCTCTTGCAACCATTGTCAGTGGCTACTTAGGTGTGGCTCTTGCTTCATTTTTCGAGGTGTCTGGAAATGACTTTTCCAACCTCCCTCTTTGTATTTTGATAGAAGCTGGTTGTACTATGCTGCCTCTTCTTGGATCCTCTTGGATTTCTGAGGGAAAAATAGCTGAGAAGAAAAAAGAGTGATCAGTTTTAGAAAAAGTAGCTCTGAGTCGTTAGATAGATCTATGTATTATTTTATTCTTTTCCTACAATGTATTTAAATTTCTTTTATTAGTCTGTCAGAATCTTACTTGTCTATGAGAGTGATTAATAAGGTATACGTATATCTGTAATCTGTTGATTAGTACGAAGATAGCATAACAGGCGTCTTGCTATTAAATAATTTATTCCTAATTTTTCTTCTCCCTGCGCCGGGGCCGGGGCGATCATCGCTTGCTCAACTCATGACCCATTTTTTCAGAAAGATCATAACATATTAAACAACTTGGTTTGAAAATAATAGCATGTATGGTACTTGGATCTCTGAAAAAGAAAAGAAGAAAAAAACATCGGGTAGAGTAATGATGATGAGATTATAAAAAAATTAGGATTTACTGTAGGGGAAGGTGAAGATTCTAAGTTAAAAAAAAAAAATCGACTATTTTAAGGGCTTAATTTTTGTGTTTTTATCGAAAATGAAAAGTGAAGGTTCAAAGAGCAAATTCGTCGAATAGACAATGTCCTGGTTCATATCTAGGACTGGTTGATGCCCCAAAAGTTGATGATGAAAGCCTAACGCAACAGAGCTTGATGCATAGTTTGTTGAGTTTCTTATATTATTACTGAACCAACAGGTCGGATCCGAATTCATTTTGTAGAATCGCAAAACACCAGTTCTAACTTCTAACAAAAGGCCATTGCATCTAATTAACTATTTGTTGGGATCATATTAATTTCAGAAATCTTAATATCGGAGAAAAAGAATATGCTCTTTTTGTATGCACTTGTCTTATATTCCATGTCTATAGAGAATCCAACCGATGACTTCCTGACTACATAAAATTTTATATCTTAGAATATTATCACATGCATATAACCCTTCCCATTTCCCAACTATATCATCCCTTGGAATTTGCTAGCCTATTAGTTCACCGTGTTCTAAAGCTTTTTTAGAAACATCTGAGAACAGCATTATATAAACAAATTGAGGTGCACGAATACCTAATTATCAAGCATAACAGCAAAAAATGCACTACAGAGCGAGAACCCCAAAAGCCCTTCGATATGATTAGAGAAGGTTCGGATCCACATGAGTTCCATTTCCATGAAAATGCTAGAAACAGTGACTGTCAAAACACAAGCACAAAATATACGATGACAAATCCTGGAGCAAAATTCCTTATTATAACTGAAAGTGACATCTTTGGACTATGGATATCTAAGAAGATCATGAAAGTCAGGTCTTCAAAGAATGATTGGCATTTTCCCTCTAATCAATCTAATCCAATTCCAATAAATAAAGATGTAATTGTCAAGAGTTACAAGGCAGTGCGGGGCTAAGAAATGGAGGACAACTCAAAATCAGCACCAATGGGCAAGTGATCACTGGGATGGAAGTAGTTAGGTAGTCCTCCTGCCACATCAGGGGAGTTGGGTCCCGGCACATGAAGTAAACTCACTGGTTTCAAGCGATTGCTATCGCACGACAGAAATATGTAGTCGAGTGTACCAGTGAAACCAGGTGTGCAGTTTGTGAACTCTGGCTCCCCTCCATTTGCTCCATATAAACTGAATAATTTTATAGGTGCCACCTCGTTTGATGCATCAGAACCCTGTGAAACTAGATAGTTGTATACCTGGTATATAAGAGAAAAGACAAGTAAATTCAGGAGTAACTTCGCAAGTATATTTTAAATAAAATTAAACTGGGAAGAGACTATATAACCTGATCCCCTGGAGTGGAGTTAAAATCTCCTACGAGAATTACAGAAGGTACAGAATTAAATCTACTGGACACGAGTTCTCTGAACTTGGAGAGTCTTGACAGTAGATACTTTACTTGAGCAAGCTTTACATCAGCCCAGTCTGGATCCCTGTAAACTCAAACAAATATAGGAAATTAAAGTATATCAACATTTTTTGTCTTCAAATGCTTACACAAAGGGATACCTTACCAATAAATGTGAGTGTTAGCAACAATAATGAGGGGATTAGAAGGATGGTTGAGCTTAAAAGCAGCCAGTAATCCCACACAATCCCTCTTCAACCTCACACGTGGATCATTTGGATCTCCCTTAGAAGCCTTCTTCTTCGTCTCCTTTTCTGTTAAATATTAGATAAATAAGCAACTCAATCGATCTATATCTTCAACCAAAGAAAAGTATTATAGATACCATTAGTTGATGAAATATCTAGTTTTCTGATGTCATCGGCAACATCAGCTTCACTTTTTGTACAGTTAAGACTGCTCGGATCGAGTTGGTCTACAAGATCATTATAGTGAATTTCCTCTGTTAAAAGCACTTCTGCACTGCAGGATGTAGTAAAGCTGGTTAGTAGTTCATATAATGATGACAATGATGTGTAATTTTCTGTAAACACTCGAAAAGGATTGAGAAAGAGTGAGGCTATGATACTATGAATAGCGTGGATTGGTCCGTACTATGGATCAATATCTTTATATTTAAAGTTTAAACGGTCAATTTGAACCGTTCAACATGATCTCTATATGAAAATGTACTTGTGGATCAAATTTTACATTTTTTTACATTCTTTTTACTATTTTTTAGGATAAGTAGAAAATCACTTGATCTAAAAATTCTAGACCATTCAAAAGTAGTGATTTTCTACCTATCTAAAAAAATAGTGTAAAAATTCTGAAAAATGTAAAATTTAGTCTGCAAGTACATTTTCATACGGAGATCGTGTTGAACAGTTCAGATCGACTATTTGAACTTTACATAAAAAGATATTGATCTATAGTATGGACCAAACCACGCTATGCATAGTAACATAGCCTCACTCGATTGAGAAATTAAAGTCTAGTATATTACCCCTCCAAATTTCTGATTCTCCATGTCCCTCCCACCACCCCCTCTCCTTTCTCTCCAACCCAATGCAGTTACATTTTTTTTTCCATCAGTTTGAACAAGATAGTTGGAAATGAAAGGGTCTGCAGGCAATTCTAACTGCAGTTAGGTTAACCCTAGGTAGCGAGTAAATTTGAAAAATAGAATCTGAAGTTAGGACAAATTGTTTGGAACAACTCATTCATAACACGATGCAACACTACCATTAAAGCTGCTTGTAACTTTTTTGGTTTTCTTAATAGAATTTATTACTAGGCAATTCCCTGCTACTCAAACAAAGAGACATTGTTTGGAGCAATAAATATGAAATTTCATTGTTTTGCAAAGGTGTGCAGGAAACTTACATCTCAAAAGAGATCATCATAGGAATAAAAATTAAAAAGAAAAAAGGTTAGAAGTAACCTGCCTCGATTGTTTGTAAAAAATGCCACAACCATCACGTTTACCACCAGTTCTTTGAATGTAAATAGTTGAGTACCCAACACCTTCCATATTTTTCTTATAGAAGCTGTTGTATTCATCCAACTCCTGCAACAGTAGATAGATAGTTACACCATCATGAATTTAGAAAAAAATCAATGGAAAGAAAAATAAAATTCCCAAACCTGAGACAGATATGAACACCTGTAAGCAAAGGAAGTCAGCACCAAAATCCTTCAGATGCGTTAGAACTGCCTGTGAACGAGCTTTCCACCTACCAACCAATAATTAGGAAATGAATCAAACAAACCTTGGACAATTTTACAAGCATAGTTACTCAGTTAATGTAGCCGCAATACATGCTCCCTTAACATCAGAGAACTACTAGTTTATGCACTACGATGTGAGAATTAGAATACTTACTTGAGGCAAGATGAAGGAGAGTGTGAAAAATAGAAGCTTTTCACATAAATCTGTATTGAAGAGTGCCAAATTTAGCTCATTATGCTCTTAAGAGTTTCTTGTACCTCTCAAATTACAAATAATAGTACACAATATGTGAATCTTAAATAATGCAAACATATTGGATGTTTTGATTTTTGAATTTCAGGAAGCAGGACGTCATCAGATGCAGCTAAAATGAAGAAAACCCAAGTACTGACAAGAAGTTTTCGACTTATTCCCAATTAAGTTTCACTAAAAGGGAAAAAAATGAATCGATTAATAAACTTATGGCCAACTTTTGTTTTATTTCAACTTCAGTATTTTGTGAAAAATCTTTTTTGACATGACAAAATGACTTAATCACTGTCTTAAATGAATAAAATAACATAATCAGCTTGAACATACCTGGGCTAAGATATTGTAGGACACCAGTCGAAATTTATATCATGAAAAAAAATTAAATTGGAAGCAATAGAAATTTAATCTCAGAATAGTATTTCATATCTGAAGCAAAAATCTAGTACATGATATTATTGGTACAGTGTCGTAGTCATAGTTAGTCTTGAATGAGAAAGATGTAAAATTATAAGATAAACCAACTTCAATGAAATCCTTCTACACAAAAAATGTTCATCACCTTAATCTAACCTCAATTAAAAAGAAAAGAAAAGAAATGAGCTATATCAAGGATAAGTAGATTTCACCAATTCGAGGCCTGGCCTTGCAAAACATCTAACATGCAAACCACCAAACTGGTAAGGTGCAAACAGAAAAAGGAGATTTCTTTGGATCCCCCCCACCCCCACCCCGCTACCCACAATTTTTGTTCTGAAGTAGCATGCCAAAAAAATTTCAACATTAATGAAAGAAATAAAAAAATAAAAAAAAGGGTTCTGGTTGGTGCGAAAATGGTATAATTTCCTAGCTGGGAGTTCAATCTATAGCTATAGTATCCACATCTCGTATTGCAATCCTTGTTTATAATAGCTTACGTACAGACTGATGCTTAACGAGTCGAAACACAGTAGTAAAATAACACATAAACTTGAGAAATTATCTATTCAGAGGAAAAAAATAAATAAGAACAAATACCAGAATGTGTGGGATTTTGCGCAGTCTTATCATTGTCTGGTAAAGAGACAAAGCTTGGAAGGATAGGCTTTGGTGTCTCACTCATGCTGCTCTTGCAAATCCTGCATTCCCCACCCACAATACAATACTTTGATTAAATTCCAACTAAAATAAGGAGAACAAATGAAACTTTCGGGAACCTAAAACTAAAGAAAGGAAGGAAAAGAGGGTACAGTAAAGAGGGAGAAGTAGATGTTGCACGACGGAGGAAAGGAGAGCGGAGGCGCTGCACCGGCACGCCAATTCCCTTCAGCATTTTATTCCCACAATAGGAGGAATATTTAATGGATATATAACTACAAGTTCAAGCGGATAGCGGTATTTAGGCCTTTTCTCTCCTACTTTTTAAATTGGGTTTCGAGTCCAAGCAGATAACATTTGGGAAGATGCAGCCCGTTATCGGAAAATTAATGATTTGTTAATTGTGGTTTGTGAACTGACATATTAATATTAGTAGTTGCTCTCCTGTCTTGACGAATTCAGATCCTCCCGGTACCGTAACAGGAATCCTTTAGAATTAGTGGATCTAGAATCTCAAAGCCTAATAATATTGCTCCTGTACTAGTTTGAATCTCAAAACGGTTGGGAGTAAATCTCAAGCCGTAAAGTGAGGGAATCTTTTACGGTACCTGAGAGGATACTTTTCCCTGTTTTGACTGGAGAGTGGGGACTGTCACGACTCATGACTGTGCAATTATTGCCAATCCGATGCTATGCTGGAGAGATATTACACTGTTTTTTTAGTTTCAAAAATTTTGTATGCGGAAGGTCTTTTTGAGATTTTTAGTTTCAACTAAATTAGTTGACCTCCATTTTTTTTATTTTTTTTATTTATACACAATTATCTATATAGTTTAGAGTAAAATGTTATAGATACTGTAAAATTAATCTCCATTCACAGTATGAAAATTTTATATAATTGACTCTCATAACCTAAAAGTATGATTCTATCCCTGCCACCGCATAAACATATATGCGGCCCCATATGCAGTTCATGTGGTTGCATTTAAAAACAATGCTTATAGTACTGATTTCAAGAGGTGGGTTACAATCATTTGAAAAGTAAAGATGTTATTGTACTTTCCGTCTATACTTCGATTTTAAAGTCAAACATGATCTAAATTTGAATGATGTTTATATTAATATGTGCTTGGAGACCAAATTTACACCTTTTGAAAATTCTTTTACTATTTATTTAGAATTTTTGAAAATTATTATTTTTTTAAACAATAATTTTCACAAATTCTAAATAAATAGTAAAAGAAAAATTTTCAGATGTAAAGTTTGTCTCCAAGCACATTTTAATATGAAGATCATGTTGAATGGTTTGAATTGATTGTTTAGATTTTAAAATTACAAAATATGAACTGGAAGTAAGAGGTGAACTTTACTTTGCAAAGCATGATAGTCCGTCTCTTGATTTCAAATTTGATTATGAATTAATTTTGATAGACGGATAAAATTTTGGAGAAAACTTTAGATGCTTTGCCTCTTCTATTTTTGAAAAATAATGTCGTGGATTTAAAAAAAATGCTACAAAACAAAATCGGAAACTCACACTTGTCCAATTTATTATTTTTCTATTAAAATTAACACTCCACGTTCACAAATTTCAATTGCTTCTATGCTCGTTTAAAGAAAGTATTGTTGAAAAATACAAGTTAGAAAGATAATGTGACAGTCATAATTAACATTCAGGACAAAACTACTTGATAATTTTTGCTCTGTGGTAAATTTTCGTTGAGAGAACTGAAAAGATACATATCAGAGATATGAGTAGAACTAGGGTGTTTACTAAGTTCACTCAATTTCTTTGTGAACTCAACTCCAAAACTTATTGGATTTACTTTAAAAAATAAATTTGAACCGTTAAAACCCGTCTAACTTACAAGTGATGCATCTACGTGAAAAAAATTAAAACTTTTGAATTGATTTAGTATAAAGTCAAGCGGTCAAAATTAAAATATTCATAAATTAATTTTAATGCATTCATTTTTGAACGGTTTTTTACTACTCGACTTTATACAAATTTAATTTTAAATTTTTAAAATTTTATATGTAGACGTATCACTCATAAGGTAAACGGTTTCAACGGTTCGGATTCGTCATTTGAAGTCAAACTAATAGATTTTAGAGTTGAATTTACAAAGAGGCTTGGTGAACTTAGGAACAACTTAGTTCTACTCCAAAGATATATATCAGTTCATAATTACATAATAACAAATTGCAACATAAATTTGTGGAGATTAAACACAAGTTAACATAATAAGTTTCTAAATTTTGACAAGTTAAACGCATAATAAACTATAGTGGAAAGATTGCAACACGATTTTCCCACTTGCACGTGCATCTCTCATTTTGATGAAGAGCAAGTGACGTGAGAGAAGAGGAATTTTTGTTTATAAATCATCATAAAAAAATAAATTTTTTGAAACCAACTTGCTTAATTTTTAGAAAAATCATCAATACCGGAAAAATCATTTTCGGTATGTAAGATTGCACAAATGGCTACACTATTCGACCCGTTCAAGCAATACCGAAATTGAATTTTTCAATTTGAATTTCTCGTATGAAGTTCAATTGTTTGCATTTATTTATTTTTTAATCAAGGGAGAATTTCATATATACCACTCAAAAACTGTGAAATTACATATTTACCATCCAAATTTTTGTAATTACGTATTTACCATCTAAAAATCTAATAACTCACATATTTATCCAATATAACTTTAGTATATATCACTGTCGTGAAGCTTGTTTTAATCCATATATTGAACGTTTTAATCTACATGCCATATGTTCCTTGCCTTCTTCAACAAACCCTTTAGGTTGTTTCATAAAAATTTCTTCATGCAAGTTACCATTGAGAAATGCAGTTTTCACGTCCATTTGATGTAGTTCTAAATCATAATGAGCTACAAGGGCTAAAACAATTCTTAATGAATCTTTCTTTGAGACAGGAGAAAATGTATTGTCAAAATGTACACCTTCTTGTTGTGTAAACCCTTTAGCGACTAGTCTGGCCTTAAATCTTTCAATGTTACCTTTGGAGTCAGTTTTAGTCTTATAGACCCATTTACATCCTACAGGTTTAACCCCGACAGGTAACTCAATAAGATCCCAAACTTCATTAATTTCCATAGATTTCATCTCATCATTCATGGCTTCCAACCATTGAGATGATTTATCACTCATAATAGCTTGCTTGAATGAGATAGGATCATCTCCATTACCTATATCACAACCCTCCTCAGTAAGGTATACGATATAATCATCAGGTATGGCAGATCTTCTCTCTCTTTGTGATCTACGTAAGGGTTCTTGTGGCAGCATAGGAGCTTCATCAACAATAGGTACATCATGAACATGAGTTTCTTCATTAGCCTCTTGAACAACAATAGGTATAGAATTTGTAATTTCTCGAATTATCGGAATTGGAACATAAATCCGATTTTCTTCGAGGTTTACTGTTCTATTTGCATTACTCCCGCTGATGTTGCCATTTTCAAAAAATACAGCATGTCTCGTCTCAACTATTCTAGTGGTATGTGACGGGCAATAAAATCTGAAACCTTTGGATCTCTCTGGATAACCAATAAAATAACAACTAATGGTTCTGGAATCAAGTTTCTTAAGTTGCGGATTATAGACTTTTGCTTCAGCAGGACAGCCCCATACACGTAAGTATCCTAGTTTTGAATTTCTGTCAGTCCACAGTTCATAAGGTGTTTTTGGAACAGATTTACTAGGAACCCGATTTAGGATATGTGTGGCTGTTTTTAAAGCTTCTGTCCACAAAAAATCCGGCAATGTGGTATTGCAGATCATACTTTGTACCATATCCATTAGTGTACGATTACGTCTTTCAGCAACTCCATTTTGTCGAGGATCTCCCGGCATAGAGTACTGATGTACAATACCATTTTCTTGAAGAAATAAAGCGAACGGGCCTGGACTTTGACCAAGGTCGGTGTGTCTTCCATAATATTCACCGCCTCTATCTGATCGCACTATTTTAATTTTAAGGTTATGTTGATTTTCAACTTCAGCCTTAAAAATCTTGAATTTATCTAGTGCTTCAGATTTTTCATTAATCAAGTACACATAACCATAGCGAGAATAATCATCAATGAAAGTAATAAACGATTTATGCCCGTTAATACCCGGAGTAGGAAAAGGACCACAAATATCAGTATGTATAATTTCTAATAGTCCCCCACTTCGAGTGGCTCCTTTCTTATTTCCCTTGACAAATTTTCCTTTTACACATTCTACGCAGTTGTCAAAATCAGAAAAATCTAATGCAGGGAGAATTTCATTTCTAATGAGACGTTGTATTCTATCTCTTGAAATATGACCCAATCTGCGATGCCATAATTTGGAAGAATTTCCAACATCACGATTTCTCTTGACTCCACGTTTATGATTAACACTAGTAATATTCATAGATAACAGAGATTCACAAAAGGAAGAATCCAAACATAATTTATATAGATTATCACATAATAATCCAGAACCAACAAACTTAGAGTTATGATATAGTTTCAACTCATTATTTCCAAACTGAAACATAAAACCACACGCATCAAGTCTAGAAACAGAAATTAAATTCCTAATCACACTAGGAATATAAACTACATCATGCAAATCAAGAATAAAGCCACTCTTCAAAACTAAACGAAGAGTTCCAACAGCCTCGACTTCAGCCTCTAATCCGTTAGCAACTTTAAGTTTCCTTTCTCCCCTTTGAAGCATCCTCACGGAATGGAATCCCTGCAATGAGTTCGTAATGTGCACAGAGGCACCAGTGTCAACCCACCACGTATTTAAGGGAACATCAACTAAAAAGGTTTCACAAATCATGAAATTTAAATCATTACCCTTTTTAACGAGCCAATCTTTAAACTTCACACAGTCCTTCCTCATGTGTCCACGCTTCTTACAGTGATGACACTTAGGAGCATGCACGGGTTTTGTACCAGATGTACTTGCCTTGTTAATACCAGTAGCCATATTCATTTTACTTTTACCTTTACCATTTTCCTTATTTTTCGGTTTTGGACTTTGAACAGCAATGTGTGCATAGTCAGGTTTTTCAGCTTTAATCCTTTCTTCTTCTTCAACACACATGGCAATTAATTCGCTCATTTTCCACTTTTCTTTCTGCGTATTATAATTGATCTTGAAAGGACCAAATTGTGCAGGAAGAGAAGTCATAATGAAATGAACTAAAAAGCCTTCAGAAATTGCCATATCCATACCGTTCAATTTTGCGGCCATATCATTCATCTTCATGATATGTTCACGTACACCGCTTGTCCCGTTATACTTGGTGGTGAGCATTTTCATTATGAGAGTACTTGCATTAGCCTTAGAAGTACTTTTAAACTGCTCTTCAACAGAAGTCATATACTGTCTAGCAGTGAAGACATTATTTGCATCATCCTTCTCAGGAATACCTCCTCTTATAGCAGTTGTAATAGTACTTTTTATAATCATGAGAGACATGCGGTTTGACCGCTCCCATTTTTCAGAATTTTTCTTTTCATCAGCAGTACTTGTATCTACAATAGTAGGTTTGTCCATTCGTAATGCCTGGTCAATATCCAGAACACCAAGACAAATCTCAATTTGCTCTTTCCAAGTGGAAAAATTAGTTCCGTTCAATGGTACTATTCCAGAGATTTGAGCATGAACATTATTCAATGCTGCATTAGATTCAGAAAAATAAAAAAAATGCTTACTGTTATCAAATTATAAATCCACAAATAAAAAAAAAATATTAAATCAACTGTAATTATACTGAAATATATATAATAAAACGCCAAATTATATTTCAGTTCTATCATAACAGTTGTTGCATAAATTCGATTTATATCACCGTTGGGCAGAAATAAATTGAATTGTTAAAATAAAGAAATTCATTTAATAAATCATAATGGCAATTAAAGTTGGTAAAATTAACCTTTATAATTTATTACATGAAGAAAACGTAATTTTATTAAAAAAAATTAATTTGTATCACCGTTGGGCAGAAACAAATAAATTCATTTAATAAATCATAATGGCAATTAAAGTTGGTAAAATTACCGTCATAATTTATTAAATGTGAAACATAATTGTGACTTAAATCACAAAATTAATTTTAATAAAGATAACATCCAATTATCAAAAAAATAATAATAATAATAATAATAATCATTCCATCTAAAATTATTTATATGAAATATATATAATAAATTTCTGCAACAGAAAATTAATTAGGCCGAAAATCATATATGAATTCATATAAAATCATAGAAAATACCAACATAATACAATTTGTGCAACATATATACACATATAGTTTTTTGTACATGCAATCCCATCTTATCCTATCATATAACATATAGTCAAGATCCAATACAACACATATAACACATAGTTCGGTCCTTCCCCTTTATTAGCCATGCAATCAACTTTCGGCCCAATTTGCCAAAACGCATGGCTGTCATCTAGGTTGGACCGAATTTTTGTTCATCATAAGTTGTATTAGATCCAATATAGCAAAATAGAGATGTGCATGTGAGGCCTCTTGGGAGGTTAAAGGTCTCCAACTTTTGCATCTCCCATGAATTTTAATAATAGAGAATAATTATGAATTGATTCAAGAATAATAATTCTCAAAATTTATACGAACCAAAGAATTAAAAAAAAATTAATTAATTCTCCGATAATAATTAGTAATTAATCCCAAAAAAAAAAATTTACTCTCGGATTAATCCAAAATTCGTCCAAAATGAATTTCTCAGTTTAAATTCGTCGTTCATAATATTTATACGAACCAAATAAAACAAATTTCGAAAGAAAAAAAAATATTGCATCTTATATGAATTTACGATTTGGCTCTGATACCAAATGTTAGAAATACTGAAAACTTTAATATTAATCCAGAATCCGTAAATTCAAAATAAAATAGCAAACGTATTTAAAACTTACAATTCTGAATTGATGACATTTTGCGGAAGCGTTAATACTGAGATCTTCAATGATTTCCTGATAACTGATGATGGACACAGCGTTTTCTCTTAATGGCGTTTTTCATAAATTCTCTCAAAATTCAGTAGAGAGAGAGACAGAGAGACCTTTTTCTAAGTTGTTTTTCTGTGACTTATCAGGCAATCAATTGGGACCAGTATATATTAATAGCAACAGATTTTTCCATCAAAAATGCTGAAGCCCTTTCGTTCATTTCTTTGAATGAACCTGGTGCATATTAATAACATAGGCCATAACATAATAAAATAAAACTAATAAAATATACTCAAAACTCAAATTAATTATGTACAATATTCTTTAAACTATAATTAATCAAGGATTAACTTAACACACTCTCTTTCTTTCCTTAGATCCGTTGTTCTTTATACCCAATATAAGAGATTAAAAACATATATTCGAAACTAAGTCAGTAACTAAACGCATATTCTCAAACTCAGTTACTACTTTGATAATGGGTTGTGATATTAGCGTCGTATTAAGTACGAGTTATTTTGTTGGAAAATGTGGAGTGGTTACCTTGTTTTAGACAATTAAGCTGGAGTTGGAATCCTAATCTCCGAGTCTGGTACCCACTTCTCTCTGAGTTTAAGCGGGAGATACGAGATGAGGAAAGAGTTTCAGCAAGAAGAGGAAAGTTATGCCAAAAAAGATGAGAGAGAATTCTGTGTGTAGAAGAGGAAGGGATAAAGAAGGAGAAGAGACTAAATAACTTATTAATTATATTTTATGTAATATTAAACTTAATTAATCTCATTTTTTTAATTGATTGGGTAAATATGTGAGTTATTAAATTTTCAGATGGTAAATATATAATTACAGAAATTTGGATGGTAAATACGTAATTTCACAGTTTTTGAGTGGTATATACGAAATTCTCCCTTTAATCAAAAGTTTTCAATTGAAGTGGGTCCAATTCAATTTCGGTTAGATTAAATTTTGTTTAATATGCAATACTTTTTAGAAAAAAATTATATAATTTAATAATATAAACAATGAGTGGGGACCATCCAATTGAACCAAAACCAAATTTGAAGTTTGGAAATTAATTTCAATACCGAATTTGAAGTTCGGAATTGAATTATTTTTATTTTCTTTGCAGCGGCTGCGAGTAGGATATAATCAAGTAGAAAGTAAATACCGAATTTGAATTTCATAATTCAAAATTGGAAACTGGAATTTATTTTCGGTATTGATGTTTAAAAAAAAAAATGTAATCAAATTGGTTTCAGATTTTTTATTTTTTTATGATAGTTTATAAAAAAAAAAAATCGAAGAGGAGTACAAATTAATTGTTTCGTGTTCTAAATTTTGAAAGGGATAAAATGGGAAAAAAAAAATTCATCTCCTCTATCCTTCAAACAAGCACTTTTTTCCCAAAATAGTTAGCTTGGTAAAAAAATTAAATCTAATGATTTTTTCTGTCCCATTCCTATTTCTTCCTTCTCTGCTCTTTCTTTCTATTTCTTTTTTTGGAGAAGAGTCTAACAGTAAACATAGATAATTTGAATTTGGTTCGTCTTTGTTCAAAATAGTTAGCTTGGTATCAGACAATTGTGACGATTAATGCAATGCTTATTATTAAAACACAATAATTTCTAATTATATATATATTCTTCCTAACTCAAATGATTATATATTAATTTAGGTATAATTTTTATTAATATTTTATCATTGATTTAAATTCTCAATTGACTATGATGACCAGTGTTGTAAATAACTGTATACGCTCGTCAGACGGACATGATACCGCCAAACAATTAATCGAGAATAATCGAGAATAATAGGTCATAGTCAGAAAAAATCCTTGACGGTTTGATCACCGCCAACGACTAATCGACCTATACAGACGTTTTCCACAACACCGATTCTGATTGCGGTTATTCTATATGATAAAAATGCACATCCATGTCCATATTTTTTTCTTTTATATTTTTGGATATTAGGGTTGTTATTATTGTCAATAAAATATTTGTTGATGTTCTTTTTCCATGTTTAAAAATATCTCACTTACATTAGTTACATTAATTCAAAAAGTTCGATAGAATGCTAATTTTTTTTTATCATATCCAATTATTACTTTTTCATTGCACCAATCAATAAAAAAAAATGCATAAGATCTTATTAGATCTTACATGATTGGATGCACTTTTGGAAACCTTTATCTATTAGGATATATACATCTTTTTACTTTGACATTATTTTAGGGGTGAAAACAGTACGGATATTATCCGATCCGTATTCGATTCGTATTCGAAAAATTAGATGTGGATATCCGATATCCGAATATCCATGTGGATATGGATACTAATATGATTTTACATTTCAATTATCTGTATCCGAATAGTAGATATATATCATATATTTTAATATATATTATGAAAAAAAATATTGTTACTCACCATTAAAATTAGATAAATATTATGAACTTTGATATTTTTTAAAATTATTTTAATAAATATCCGATCCGATCCGTATTTATATCTGTATCCGGCTTATCCGATCTGTATCTGTATTCAGAAAATTAAAAAGAAATATGGATATGATTTTACTACTATCTGCTCCGTATTTGCTCTGTTTTCACCCCTACCTTAATTTGTCTCAATAGAGAACTAACTAAAAACTAATTGAGAGAAAACAATATTTTGATTATAAAGTTGGTATTTTATTAATTTGTCCATAACACGTTGGAGATTATTTGTGGATATATACATGTGAGATAAATTATTAGTAAAAACAACACATGAGACATATATTTGAGAAGAGGAGGGTTCAAATACCTTCATATTTTGTATCTCCATCATGCCTCTATTTTTAAAAACTTTAATAACTCAAAATTTACAACTTAAAAGTCAAAATAAAAACCGTTAGATGTGATCTATGTTATTTTCTCTATGTGCTCATGAAAAATTATCATATTTGAATTTTGTTTTTATGTGAATCAATAAGTTGAAAATTCAATGTCTATAAATTATCCACATTAGTACATTTTTTGCAAGCTCTTGATGACAACCAAAACAAAATTGAAATGTTATAATTTTTTTACATGTGCATAGATAAAATAATGTAGATCATACGTAACGGTTTTATTATGACTTTTAAGTTTAAATTTTGAGTTACTAAAGTTTTTAAAAATAGTGGCACGTGGATGCAAAAAAAATGGAGACATTTGAACCCATCTCATTTGAGAATTAATTTTTATTACAATGATTAATTTCATGGCTTTCGTATAGAATGACGGATTTCAAATTTGATAATCAAATTCGGAAAATTTAATCTTGTTTTATTAAAAAAAAAAACACAGAAGACGTACGTACACAGGACAAGAGTAGGTAACCGTAAATCACATGTGCTTGCGATTTCGCTGTAGTTTGTGCATGTTTTCGTACATTATCCGATAAATTTAGATAAAAAAATTTCTGAACTTTTGAGATCGTGCGTAATTTAAACTTTTTCAAGAAATAAATTAGACCGGTGAAAACTTTTAAGAAACAGAACAAAATAAAAAGAGGGACAGCGAGCTCTGATCCGATCTCTAAATCCGCTGTCAGTAGTCAACACAATACATAGTTCACATGCATGCAACTGCAATAACAAGGCCATCCATTGGTACTGACGAGATCCACGCAGGCGCAGCTGTACCTCATTCATAATTCACCACGGAATCTCCATATGATCCGAACTCACTTGTCCAGTAGGCCGTAGTCCGTAGGGCTTAGTTTTTTTTCTCTGTTACTTACTGCATTCTATGCACCGCGTCTATCCAAAATTTACTCGCAGAGAAAGAAGGGGGAGATTATAGTTCCGGATCTATTGAGGATATATTTAAATAAATTATGTGTAGTGGTTTATTGGAGAAGTGAGATCAGAATCCTGGTAGATAAATTAATTAGGAGAAGAGCAATAGAAAATATATACTGAGAAAAAAGGAGCAAAAAGGGAAGGGAAGCGGGCGTACCGCCACTGCAACGAGCGACTGTCTGTTGCTTTGCTCTCGAAATACCCAACTAAAAAGAGGAGAAATAACAAAGCCTGGTAGTGGTCGGGGAAACCAAGAGGCTCCTTAACTGCTTCTCAGATATTATCATTATTCAAATCAAACACAAGGCCCCAATAAAATCATTAATTAATCAAATCAAACCCAAGCGGAGAAACCACTCCATCACCAGCAGCAACAGGGTGGCGATTCTTTCGCTCATTAATTCGTTCTTTCTCACCAGTTCCAATGCAAACGTAGAAAGGAGAACTACTGTACTGCACGATAGCATCTGTTCTTAAAAAAAATTGAGCGAAACGAGCAAAGGGGAAGGAGATTTTTGGGACTGATTTGAAATGGAGGCAGGAATGAAATTTGATAGATGAGAAAGAGAGCAGGGTGTGATGGGATCAGGAAGTAGCAAGAATGCGTCTGTGTCTGGATCGAATTTGAATTCACGGAGGCAGAGCGAAGGTTCCTGGAAAGAGAAAGGCAAAATAGGGAAGGCGTTCATTTCTTCTTGCTTCGGGCTGCCTCCTACTCTTCCCCAACAGGTGCCCCATTCCTCTTCTCTCTTTCTATTTTCTAATTTTTTTTTTCCTCTGCTGGTTTTTAATGTGTGTCTAAACAAGGTTCTTGGTGTCCTTTGAGAGATGCTGGATGGATTAGATCTACATTTATACGCAGTGACAGCATAACTTGCAAATAACTATTATCTCATTGTTAACCTACTCGCAAATAGAGAAAAGCCCTTCCGTTTGCACTTGAATAAAACAAATTGGGTAGAATGTCTGCTAATTGTATTATGACCTGACCCAGCACTGATGTGGCATACATGTAAAAAACTGTTTGTGCAAATCTAGTGTTGCGGTTCGTGCATAGTTCTCCATTAATGCTTACAACAATTGGAAATACTAAATGGGCATTTCATTTTAACAATGCTGTTATATTTGTTTTGTTCAACGTCCTTTTCAGTCTGAAGAGAAAAATGAAGGATTGAACAATACATTGAAGCATCTTCCTGTTAACATAGAGGTGGAAGAAAATTCCAAGAATAATGGGGTTGATTTTGAAAAGTTTGCACCATCATCAAGTCAAATTCCCCACTCTACCAATGTTGAAGCAAGTGAAGAAAGCCACAACAGTACATTACGAGCAAACTCAGGAGCTGGCGAGGTTTCACCCAATGTTGCTGCTAATATACCAAGAGCACGCTTTAACATAACCCCAAGCACTGTGAGCTTTAGGCTGAATAGAGCCGTAAGCCTAGGCTCATCTACTGCTCACGATTTATTCTCAAGCAATGCTCCGCTTTCTAATCCTGATAGAGAAGTTACTGCAAGCAGTTCAGATCAAACAACACCTAATGAGATGAATCCTACTCCTGATTTCAGCGCAAGGGCTGAAGAAATGGTTGCGAGGCTCGGTCAAAGGACTTTAGCAGAATCTGAGCGAAATACATACAGAAATAGAAGGACGGGAAATCAGGAGACTTTAGAGGGCAGTGTGAGATTTAGCCGGACTCTATCTGTGGGGAGGCTGCGTGATAGGGTTCTGAGGCGAACTCCATTTTCTGATGGGCTATTCTCTCCTGTTCTTTTAGATGAAACAGCTCCCAGTGCAAGCAGGGCTCTCAGTGGAATAAGAAGAGCTGGATCTTTATCTAATAGAGTTGCTGAGATGAATTTAGAACTGTCTAGTAGCCTTCCCTTTCAAAATGGTGAGATACCTTTGCCACAAAATCTGCAGCATACAGATGCAAATAACCAGGATTTGTTAGAGCGTAGGTCAGCTTTTATTGAGAGAAGAAGGAGAATACGATCCCAGGTGATTTATTATTTATGGATTTCTTTAGTTTTGATGGTTCTTGATGACTATACTAAATTTGGTGCTGTGATAGCAGGTCCGGGCTCTTCAGAGGCTAGGAAGCAGATTTGAGAATTTGTCAGGTCATGAGAGATCATGTATTCTTGCTGGAAGGCACAGGACCGGGCAATGTAATTGCCGAACAAGAAATCGGTCTGGCAATCCTGATGATGAAACAAGCACCAGGGCTAGTATTTCTAGAATTGTGATGTTAGCTGAAGCACTTTTCGAGGTAAAGCTCAATTCTTAGACCAAGCTTGCAACAGTTCATTTGACTTCAGTTCTTGATTTCATTTTATGTTTTATTGAGTTTATACTAGAATCAATGATCTTTTGAGGTTTGTGACGCATTCATGCTGTTTTTTCTAATGTAAGCAGTGTGGTAATGCTTCGATGGAGCGAATGGTAATATTGACAAAGTGCCAGCTTTTTTTTTTTTTGAATCAAACTAAGTGCCAGTTGAATGCATACTACCTGATATATTGTGTAGGAGGTTATAGCTATATTTTTGTGTTTCACTTTCTATTGGTTATGTACCCATCAATTGTAAGACTTGAACTTCTTCATTGAATCAATTTTTCACGAGGTACCATTTATGAATAATAAAAAAGAAAAAGAAATAAAAAATAAGACTGCTTAAAATTTCATGACAGGTTTTGGATGAGATCCATCAACAGTCAATGGTTTTGTCTTCATCAAGGCCGTCCTTTTCTTCAATAGGATCAGTTCCTGCACCAAAAGAGACAGTTGAGTCTCTCCCAGTGAAGATGTACAGAAAGCCTGCTAAACATAGTGACGAGGCCGCACAGTAAGATATCTTTCCTCTTCTTCTTTCTCAGTCTTAAGCACTTCTTTTGTAATCTAGCTTCATGATTCTGCACAGGAGAAGTGTTAGGTCATTTATGTGGGCACAAATTAATTTTGTGATGTCCAGTTAATTTGACTTTCAGGTAGGGTAGTTTTAATTTTGTGTGATGAAGCTCTCAATTCTGAGGATTAGGTACCTAATTAAGGTAAATAAACAAAACAGTCACCTGGGCATTTCATTGAATTCCTTGTGAGCATTAAATATAATACAGTGAGAAATAGTTAAAATCACTTGAGAAATGGTCAGAATTATGTTTTTCAGCTGAGCAATTCTGACCTGAGAATATCCTTGAAGCACAGGTAATTTCCTAAAAATGTCTAGGGGGCTGTACCCATTTGACAAGTTAATGCACATTTTGAATTTGACTTTCAAAATGTAACTTTAGATGCTACATATGTCTTGTGGAGTATGAGGAAGGAGATTGCATGCGAGTACTGCCTTGCAGCCATGAATTTCATCTTACCTGTATAGATAAATGGCTCAAGGAGATTCACAGGTTTGTTTTTCTTTCCTTGATACACCTGATTGACTGTGGTTTTTATTTGTTCTGCCAAATTTAACTTGCTTTGGTGCCTTCTTTGTTCATACTCAAAGATGGTTTTAACATGATATTGTTCACAATTCATATAAGGGATATATTATATTGACAACTGTGACAATCAATCAAGTGATAATGAAAATAATATATAGTAAAATTACAAATATCTTATCAAAATTTTGTATATGTTTTGTAATACTAATGTCCAGGGAGCTATTCGAAAAACTAGCGGGTTAAGGTGATCGGTGACCAAAAAATTTCTAAATTGCACCAAATTGGATACACAACTTATCTTAAGCTATGAGAACATATTCATATTTTACTTTTTTTTATATATTGATAACTTCTTTATTGGTTGTCACGGTTAAAGAAATATAGTTATCAACATATTACATATCCCTTCCCTTCATAAAAAATACATACTATATATTTATTTTTGTTACATCCATAAACTAATATGTAATGATGGTAGCTTATCTTCATATTAGCATAGTTATTGACATATTGTATTGTTGTTTGCTAAATAATATACATGATTTTGTGTAGAGTTTGTCCACTTTGTCGGGGCGATGTTTGCAGAGCAGAAGCATCTAGTATCAGATAAGGAAAGTGCCTACTGTTAACAAACTGCTCACTTTTCTGCTTCCAGATCAGAAAAGGAAATTTGGGAATATGTCCAATCGTGTAACTTGCAGGGACCAATTTTTCTGGGTCACACTGACATGACATGTGATTTGTACTTTGTAAATCATTTGTAGCAGCAGTTTGCCACCCCTACATTACTGGAGGTGGCCATTTGAATGTGATCAATCTGGAGGGGGGATAACAGTTTGTTATTTGTGGAACCAAAACATTGTATTTTAGCCAATTAGTCTGTTTATTTTGAAGGTTCTCAGTGTTAACAGTTCGTCATCTCTCTTTATGAAAAAAACAGAAACACAGCTTGTCATCTCTCTTTATGAAAAAAAGAAACAGAGCTTGTCCTCTCTAGTTGATAAGACCGAAATGAGAGTTCCTGCTTATATTTTTAATTTACTGTTGAATCATTTTGTTGAATGTAGTAGACCTCTTTCCACTGGCCAACTTCTGGAAGCTTTTGGTGCATTGATGGGCTGTACGTCTGTACCAAACAAACAAACGTAACAGAACATGTAATTGATTGTACCAAAGAAAAGCAACAGAACATGTAATTGATTGCACCAAACCAAAGCGCAACAGAAGATGCACTTCAGCGCGGCTATAAAGGAACTACAGAGAAACTCATTAATGCTCACCAATAATATGGAATAGTTATTTGAAATATGTGAGCTGGGTTTTCTCTCTTTAATTATTCTTGGGCTAAAAATATGGGCAACTTGCCTTTATAAAAGAATTTCATTAGGCCATGTTGCATGCACTAAACGACAAGTTTATTCCCATTACTTAATCGAACTTGACGAAGAAAAGTAAAAGCAAAAAAAAATAAAAATAATAAACATGATATCATCATATTTCTGCTGGTGTCAAGTGAACGGGCCAGCACGATCCAGTTAAGGCCTTATAACATAAAAATAGAAGCCTTGAAAGAAAAAAAAACCCAAGCCCGTGTACAAACAAAACCCTCACAACATCATACTAGCTAGAGAGGGAGAGAAGGATAAACCCAGAGGACTCGGGGAAGAAATGCAGCCAGCAACAGCTTGCGCCATGGGCGCCTACGGCCTTACTGTTCCCTGGCTTTCGCGATGCTCCCCTTGGGTCTTTTTCTCTCGCTCTTTCGATTCATTTTCATATTATTTTTTTGTGAGAAATTGGTTTGATTTTCATATTTCCTTGATATGTTTTCTAACTGTTTGATATTATGCTTGGCAGCGTGGAGTAAAATGCGCGCCTCGTCAGAGAGTTTACTGTGCACCCAACACAGCCACCACCTCCGACGACACTGCAGAGCCAATCGGGCCAGAGCCGGAGCCGGAGCCAGAGCCAGATCCTTTTAATCTGAAGCCTCTTCCTTATCCTTTCGTACTCCCCTTTACCATGCTTTTTATTTTTTGTTCTTTGTAAAATCTACAGAGCGGGTTAATAATTATTGAAACAAAAATAGGATGCTTTGGAACCACATATGAGCAAGGAGACAATGGAATACCACTGGGAGAGACACCAAAAGGGCCATGTGGAGAGCCTCAATAATCTTATAAAAGGCACAAAGTATGCTAAAATGAGTTTAGAGTTGGTTGTAAAACTCTCTTACAACAAGGGAAACTACCTCCCGTTCTTTGTCGATGCTTCTCAGGTCTGTCTCAGTTCTTCAATTAACAAAAACTGAAATCAATTAATGGAGCTTTAGTATGAATAGTACTAAGTTGAGAAAGTATCTGTAATGGAATGACAGGTGTGGAATCACGAGTTCTTCTGGGAAACCATGAGGCCTGGGAAAGGCAGGAAACCATCAGGGATACTGAAATATTTGATTCTAAGGGATTTTGGTTCGTTGGACGCACTTTCAAAAGAAATCCAAAGTGCTGCTCTCACCCAATTTGGTTCTGGTTGGGTTTGGCTTGCCTGTGAGTTGCGAGCTACTCATTCATTCAAGTTCAATTTTATCATGCATCTCACCGCCCATTTTTTTTTAATATTTTAAGTCCCGTCATTTTTAACTTTATTGCTAGTCAAGGCACATACATTGGGAGTGGGCAATGATAGAAACCCTCGTCCATCTCAGAAGGATGTGCGGCTTGTGGTTGTAAAGACCCCCAATGCCATCAGTCCTCTTGTTTGGGATTATTATGTAATCCTTACTTTCTTCATATAACCCTTCTCATTTTTTTTTTAATTTAACTACATGCTGTATAAAGTCATCTTCTGGTAAAAAACCAAATTCTGCAACCACAAGATTATTTTTCCTTGAGTTGTTCTTGTAAGAAAATAGCTAACTTTTTTTTTATTATGTAAAAATTTCTTCTGTGCTTGCTGTTAGGATGTGTAGTGGCCAAGTTAGTGGACCACTTATTATCTTAATTTAAAGCCTCATTCTGTTAGATCTAAGAATTTTTGTTGATTCCTTGCAGCCACTTCTTGCCATTGATGTTTGGGAGGTACTTGTGTTGTCCTTATTATCATTGAACTTCTTATACTGGGCATTTTTGTTTTGTTAATTTGAGAATTTAAGATGGCCAATCGTAGTCTTTTTTTTTTTTTTTTTCAAAAAACTACACATACATGCTTACTGTCTTTATATTTATGAGTTTTTTGTACTGACTAATTTTCTTTTGTCAATCTGGGGAACTTAACAATCAGCATGCTTACTATATGGATTATGAGGTATGTTTGCACAACTAGATATGATGTAAATTCCACAATTTCAAGTGAAAAGGCAGCACTTTATCTCTTTATATATTTTTAATAATGTTTGTCTTTTGCTCGTTTGCTTTTGGGTGCTTTCAGAACAGAAGAGGGGACTATGTGTCAGTATTTTTGAATAATCTCGTGTCATGGGAGGTGGTGCATCTTCGACTGCAGAAAGCAATACAAATTGCTCATATAAGGCAGAGAATGGAAAATAGAGAAAATTTGCAGAAGAAGTTACAAGAAATGTCACCCGATGTAAAACGTACAGTACGTCCTAAGGTTGTTAAGAAGATGAAACGGCGCCGCGCAGCATGATTTTTTTTTTTTTTTAATTTCTTTTAACTATCTAAATGGAATGCTCTAGAAGCTTGGCATGCTGTTTGTTGCGGATTTCTTTGATACGAGAATTGAATGGTGTAAGTTAGAAGCTAGCTGTTAGGATTTAGGTAGAAACCAGTACACTTTTTATCTGATGCCACTGCCCACTGGTTTGTGAACTAATTGCCATATTTCATCAGTGCAATATGTATCAAATAGTTGGAGAATATGGGTGATGTGAAAGAATAAACAGAGCAACAAACAGCCTTGCCAGATTCAAGCTTTTTATGAGATTGGAAATGTGTCTCTGTGGATAGTATAAAGCATGTAATTCTATCTCTGATTTTATCTCAGGCATTAAAAGCATGAGTTGGTTTGCTTTATTTAGGTATTATCGCTGTAAAATCCTAGCCCTTCCTGATTTTGTAAAATCCTAGGTATTATTTGCACCAAAATCAACCACCTTAAAAGTAAAGAGGTGTAGTATAAAGCACATTGCTTTCCTTTGAATAATGTTTTAAAAGCACATTGCGTATTGCCTTTTATACAAAATTGAAGATCGAATAACTCTATTATCATTTAGTAAATCTTAGACTATGCTAGAGGCTTATCACCTTTTCTATTTTCAACACAACTTCTTTTAAAATAATTGTATTTAATTCACAAATTTTAGAACTCTAAGAAAAAGTCTACATATAATCTTTACTGCATTTGGAAACAGCATGCATGTGAACGATCCCGAGGAGATTTAGATTGCATTTTTTTAATTAGACAGTTCATATCAGATCTGATTGAACTGCTTATGGAAACAACTTGCTTTTTCAAACGCTGCATCTCTCCCCTGAGTGCTGATAAAATGAGACAATCATGCACCAAAACCAATCTCATCTCAAAAATGTACTGGTAGCTGTCGTATGGACCAAAATGTGCTTTCGGTTTTACTACAATAAAAATTTCGATGATAATTTTGTTGGGACCTCATTGGGCCATTGAACTGGGATGGTGTTTTTGTTTCATGTTGTCATTGTTATCCTTTTGTTATGTTTTCAAAGTACAACCAGTATAAAAATACAGGTATACAGCTGAGGCAGCCCCGTGATCTATCTGAGGATACAAGGGGAAATTCTACCAATGATTGTTGAGATAACAATCTAACAAGCAGCAAATCGGAGATATGACAATTTATCAGGTGATTTTGCTTTAATTAAAAAGGAGGGCGGCTCAAATGCCTATTGTTTCATGCTTCAATCGTACTCAACATTTTTTTCTTTAATTTCAAAATTCGATCAGAATCATTCATGATATAATTGAAATTGATTACAAAATTATGTTAAAATATAATTGAAATTGATTACAAAATTATTTTTAGATGGTCCACAACTTTCTTAAAAAATAGTAAAAAATTTATAAAAAAATCTAAAATTTGTTCTCTAAGCACATTTTAATTTTAACGTGGAGATCTTTCGTTTGACTTAAAAATTGAAGATATAGATATTTGGGTCCGATTGGAGCGGGAAGCAATGGGATATTTGAGCCCTCTTAAAAAAGTTACTGCCATAAAAAACGTTTTTTTCCTGTATTTTTCACCTGTTGAGAATGATGCGACCCGATACAAGTCATTTTATCCAAGACTCGACCACTGAAACTAATGAGGTAAACTAAAATGCACTATCTTGTGAAGACAACACCATAACAGATGCGTTCAAAAAGCAGAACTGAGCATTACTGAATAAATAATATATAGAACGCTAGTAAGAGTCAGCAGCTGACTATCCATTCAACTAAAAAGTAACAAAATGATGAGATTCTCACACAACTGACACAACTCTACTAATTCTGCAACTGGCACGGATCGATGTTTAAAAAAAACAAAAAAACAAACAAACAAAGAAAATAAATCTGTCAAGAGGATATGTTAATGAGTCCCACAGCACGATTTACCAAGAAGTAGGGAAGCCTTGGTATGTCGGGGAGGATAGTATACCGAGAATGAAGCAGTTGAGGCAGAGCAAAGCAACAGCATCAGTAGCAGGTTTGTTCTTTATTGTGGAGAAGAACGCAACCACGCTGTGCAATGACATCCCCACCACAAAAAAGAGAGCCACCACCAGAGGCGAGCACGGATTGCGTGCTTCCCATACTACCATTCCAACTACTAGAGAGAGTATTGAGCTGAAAAGGCTCCGGTAGAGTGCCTCTACCCTTCTTCCTCTCTCACTGTCAGTCACATTGTCAACTGCTACTTGACTTCTCATAGTTAGTTTCTTCTTCTTGGGGCTCTCATCAGGTTTACGATCCTGCTGGTATTTCAGTCTTCTATTCTCCTCCTTCAGTTCATCCAACTGCACTTCATAATAGAAAATTAGGAAATCAATGGTAAATATCCCCCTAGAAAGGTATAAATTCCAGTATTATAAAGGCAAATTTCACCTGACTTGGATCATCCTTCTGAACTACCAAACACACAACTTGAATGAAATCTGAACCTGGTTGACAGGAAAATAAAGTCCAATCCAAAATAGCCCATACTTCTAAATGTAGAAAAATTGAATGATGCCCCAACCGGAAATATAGAATTTTTTTAACCTGACAGGAAGCTGACAAAACACAAGAATTTTGTTTGGGAAGTCGGAAGTGATGATTGAAAGCTGATTCAAATTCACTACTTGAAAATGACCTGACCAGACTACCCTGAGACCCAAATTGACCTTGACCAGGTTTGGGAAGCCAAAAACCATGCATTCTGCTTAGGGGTGCACAAAAAAACTCATGACTCATAACTCATTCGGAATCAATTCGGATTCAACTCGTCAACAACTCGAGTTTATTGACTCGGTTGTCTCACAAGTTGAATTCAAGTTGCCCTCTCGGAATCAACTCGGTTGACTCATTGACTTGGTAAACTATGTAATGTTTTGTTAGACTTTGTACTATTTAATAATTTGGTAAACTTTGTTCTATTTAATAATGTATTTGTCACTGTTTCATTATGTCAAGTTTTAAATTGTGTACTATTTTGATAAACTATGTACTATTTATTTTGTTAGACTTTGTTTTGGTAATTTTTAATTTGATAAACTATTTACTATCTACGAGTCACGAGTCGACTCGAGTTGACTCGAGTTGTTCGCGAGTTAAATCCAAGTTGGAGTTTCTGACTCGAAACTGGATTAACATCTCGGACTCAACTCAGCTCATGAGTTCACGAGTTGAATCCAAGTTGCCCTCAACTCGGACTCAACTCGGAGTCAACTCGGCTCATGAGCAGCCCTAATTCTGCTCCACAGTCAGTGTCAGTTACCACTTACCACATCTACTTTTATACAGATGACGATGTACATAGTACTAGTCTACCTTTTCATTGGACGTGACTGAAAGGAATATTTCCTACAATTGATATTATATATGATTCTATCTTTAATTGTGTCGAAAAATTACTTGCATTGATTTTGCTGATAATGATATACATGGATTATGGAATCTTAGGAAATGCACTTATGAGAAAACATAATGTGGAACAAGGAATTGGAATTAAGATATATTGATAAGTTATAGCAACTATAATGGAAGGGATTGAAAGGAGGAAACTTTATGCACCTCATTTTCAAGGACATCAATTCTACAAAGATCTTTTTCATGCTCTTCTTCAATCTCATAAAAAATCTTTTTTTTCTCTACAAGCCTCCTGTCTTTTCGTGCCAGCTGTAATCTCTCCTCTAGTAGATCCTTTTCAGAGATGAGCCTCTCTACATGACCTTGCAGCTGAATTATAAGCCTCTCTAACTGCACATTAATAAAAATTGAATAACAGCCCCTCTACACCATTTGTAAATAAAAAAAAATCAGACAATTAAGATGCCATATACGATATATATAATATACTTTTTTAGTACAAGCACAACTACAATTGATTAAATATCCTAAAAATTCATTAAACGGGTGCAATTTAGAAAATTATCTCCAACATCTATTTCTAAAAAAAAATATCAAATGTTCCCAACATTCTCTCTCCCTAGACCCATATCTTACACATTTTTAACCGGTAAAGTACTTTGCCCCTTCATACAAAAAAAAATTAACACTATTAAGTCAATTTTTGCTACCACAGAAACTGTTAGAGATGAGACACCTTTGACCACAGTCAAAGGTTGTTAGCAGAGTTTGTTAAGAAGCTTTTTAAACAAGCACTAACAACCTTTGACTGTGGTCAAAGGTGTCTTATCTCTAACAGAAATCGATACTAATTAACTTGACCAAGATCTGCATGCATGACATGATTTTACCAAAGCAGCACTTATAAAAGGCTGGAGAAATACATACACAAAATTAAACACACCTTGTTCTCTCTTTCAAGAGCAGTGAGGACTCTGATAGGGAAAGTAAACAGAGCTACGAGGAACACAACGAATCCAACACAAACGCGGATATGCCAGTTGAAAAGAGCTCTGATTGAACGCCACCAGATCAGCACTCCGAGAATGGTTACTCTCAGCCCTAGAAAGAGGGGTATCTGAGCCACTGACAGTGGGGCCGTGACCAAATTCACCATGCTGATGCTCGACATTAATTCACACCTTGCCTCGTTAGCTCCTCTCTTTAGTCTTCACTCATCTTTAATTGACCCGGTATTTATGCGCAGCGGTTAAATTTACCAAGGTCTGGGGCGATGTGTACGAGGGGGAATGGATTTGGTTCGCAGTGGCAAGAAAAAAGGGAAGAGGAGACACGTTGCAAGCATAGCAAATGCAAAGAAACACGTGGCAGTGGTTGAAGTATTCCTATCCCGAGATTTTTATTTTTACTCAAAAAAAAAAATTATTTTAATATAATTAACCAAATTTCTGAAAAAATTATATTTGTACCCAAACCGTAAATATTATTTACGGTTTGAATTAAGAATTCAAACCGTACAAAATATTCCAAGATTTTTATTTTAACCCAAAAACAACATTATTTTAATATAAATAACCAAGTTTCGAAAAAAATTATATTTGTACCCAAACCGTAAATAATATTTACGGTTTGAATTTACGGTTTGAATTTTTTTTTTAGAGAAAAATAGCTCAAATGCTGAAATGAAATATAACACAAAAAATCGAATTATTTTTTAAAATATTTGTTAGAAAATACGCTACGAATAGAGCCGATTTTGTGCTAAAATACGGTAAATTTACTAAAATGCTGAAATTACAATAATTATGTAGAATTATGCTAAAATACGGTAAATTACGCTAAATTACTTATGAATTAGGCCGATTTTGTGGCATCTTTCATAAATCATAAAAAATAGTAAAAAAATTCTAAAAAATAATAAAAATTGGTATTCTACAAGTTCATTAGATAACTAATTTACTGAGCTACGTAGATTGAAGAATAGAAATGAAATCTTAATCGGAAATTTCAACTGAAGTTTTGAGGCCCTTCTCTTTGTTTTTTGACGATTCTGAATTTAAAAATTGGCAAAGCAATACGAATGCATGCGCATTTTCACAAGCTTTCCGAAAAGTGGTCATTTGCTGAAATCGGACACTCGAGCGCCGTTTTATAGCCGTTTAAAGTTTCATCGTCGTTTTTTCGCCTTTTCAGTGAAAATATCATCCCAATTCATACGTAATTTAGCGTAATTTACCGTATTTTAGCATAATTCTACATAATTATTGTAATTTCAGCATTTTAGTACATTTACCGTATTTTAGCATAATTATTGTAATTTACCGTATTTTAGCACAAAATCGGCTCTATTCGTAGCGTATTTTCTAACAAATATTTTAAAAAATAATTTGATTTTTTTGTGTTATATTTCATTTCAGCATTTGAGCTATTTTTCTCTAAAAAAAAAAAAAAAAAAAATTCAAACCGTAAATAATATTTACGGTTTGGGTACAAATATAATTTTTTTCAGAAACTTGGTTAATTATATTAAAATAAATTTTTTTTTGGGTAAAAATAAAAATCTCGGCAGAATATTTACGGTTTGAATTTTTTTTTATAGAGAAAAATAGCTAAAATGCTGAAATGAAATATAACACAAAAAAATCGAATTGTTTTTTAAAATATTTGTTAGAAAATACGCTACGAATAGGGCCGATTTTGTGCTACAATACGGTAAATTACAATAATTATGCTAAAATACGGTAAATGTACTAAAATGCTGAAATTACAATAATTATGTAGAATTATGCTAAAATACGGTAAATTACACTAAATTACGTATGAATTGGGATGATATTTTCACTGAAAAGGCGAAAAACGACGACGAAACTTTAAACGGCCATAAAACGGCGCTCGAGTGTCCGATTTCAGCAAATGACCACTTTTCGAAAAGCTTGTGAAAATGCGCATGCATCCATACTGCTATGCTAGTTTTCCAAATTCAGAATCGCCAAAAAACAAAGAGAAGGGCCTCAAAACTTCAGTTGAAGTTTCTGATTAAGATTTTCATTTCTATTCTTCAATCTACGTAGCTCAGTAAATTAGTTATCTAATGAACTTGTAGAATACCAATTTTTATTATTTTTTGGAATTTTTTTACTATTTTTTATGATTTATGAAAGATGCCACAAAATCGGCCCAATTCATACGTAATTTACCGTATTTTAGCATAATTCTACATAATTGTTGTAATTTTAGCATTTTAGTACATTTACCGTATTTTAGCACAAAATCGGCCCTATTCGTAGCGTATTTTCTAACAAATATTTTAAAAAACAATTCGATTTTTTTGTGTTATATTTCATTTCAGCATTTTAGTTATTTTTCTCTAAAAAAAAAAAAAAATTCAAACCGTAAATAATATTTACGGTTTGGGTACAAATATAATTTTTTCAGAAACTTGGTTAATTATATTAAAATAATTTTTTTTTTGGGTAAAAATAAAAATCTCGGTCCTATATCAATGCATATTAACTAGTATTCCTGACTCACTTCGGCCTGTTTAATTCCTCACATATTACTATATTCTTTCAAAGTTTGATAAGCATAACATCATTATCATATTTTTAACGGAAGTTGTTATAATCCGTAAATTTTAAACTTGATTAAATGACTAATGAATAAAATTTTACAAGTAATTAAATTTTTTTAGTTAATTAACTAGACTACACGAAAGTTAATTAACTTAACGAATAAAATAGTTTCTATAAAATTGATTATCAAATCAATTTATAAAATGTTAGAAGTGTTTAATTTTAAATTTTTAAATTTAACAAATTCGAAATATACTTGAGCAATAAAATTAAACTAAATAGATACGAAGTCCTAATTAAGAATGATCATATTAATAACCATTATAGCTAAACGATTAAAAGGATAGTAACGGAATTATGAAATAAAATAAGAAACATTCGAGAGATTCGCATTTTTGTTTTAGACGCGGACTCGTTAAATAAAAATTTAGATTATAACCTCCTTTGAATTTCTATTCACTTAATTCTGAATTATTCACAACTATTTGATCGCATCTGCACGAATCTCAAAGCAGCCAATTCTTTTAAAACTCTCCTTTCTCCTTCCTCTCCCTGCCGACTGGGCCTTCTCCTCAAATCTCTCTCTCTGTCCCGCTACCCCCACTAATCTCACTCCCTCTCTTATCTCGCTGATCGCTGCCCCCACAAAGAAAACCCTGCGCTCTCTGTTCTTGCTTCCAGGAGAAGAAAAGGGGGGGACGGCAATTAATGTTTCCGCGACTTTTTCTTCTTTGCTCTGTACGGTTCTCTGACCCCTGTCGCATCGCTATTACTCCGCTCCCGGTTAGAAATACCACTCTCCTTCTCTCTCTCTCGCCATTTAGGGGTGGTTTTGGTTGGTTTGAACTCTCATGTGCTGAGACCTTTTTCTCCTTTTTCTCCTCTTTTCCGTTTTCCACTGAGATTATTGATTATCAAGCCTAAAAACGGCTTTGATTGTGCTTGGGGTACGATTTTCCCTCTGTTGCCTTCCTGTGCTGCGAGCTTGTGCAAATTCGCGCTTTTCTGTTGCTGTTCTGGTGGCCGGCCTGTGTTGAAATTCGAATCTGTTGTGAAGCAAGGCATCGCCTTGGTACCGGCCGTTTAAGGAGGAAAACTCTCAATTTCCGGTAACAACCCTTTCTACTTTGTGTCTTGCCAATTTGTGTGATGGTTCGTAGAAATTGAAATGTAAATGCCGAAGTTCGGGTTGTTGATTTTCCCGATTCGGATAGTGACTTGGCTGACTGTTGTGGTTGTTGTTTTGCTGGTTGCTGATTTGCTGATTCGGGCTATTCGGGGTTGCGTTGACTGTACTGATACCTGTGCTGGTACCAGCTTTGTGTGTGGCTTGTGCTGGCCGTATGGCATGTTTTGCGAATTCTCGTTTGATGCTGGCACTTGCCTTTTTCTTGCTTGGTTTTGCTTGATCGCTGCTCTGACAGAGCTGTGCTGACCGTTAGGGCTGTGCAGTTCCTTCTTTTTCCTTTCTTTTCCGGTTTGCTATATTCCTGTTTCTGTGATGCTTGTGTTGCTGGTACTGGGCAGTATCAGCCCAGTGTACTACTGGTACTGACTTGAATTGATGATGTGATTACACCGGCCTTTTGAACTGACAGTGACTGTGCTCGAATATTTTAGACCCGAATTTGAACTGTGCCTTGATGATTTTGGGTTACGACGTAGAAAACCAAATTGATAAATATCGCGTGTGAGTTGTTGATTTTCTCAACGCGACTTCATTGACGGAATATTGCGGTGGAAATTTTGCGACTGGCGTTGCAATTCTGTTAGTATGGTACCTCTATTACCGGTGCTGTTTTTGTGCCTTGCTGTGTACTGGTAAAAGGTTACCATGGCTCTTTGAATGGCTCTCTGTTGAATGTTGTTGGTTGGAAATTTTGAATGTTAAACATGGGGTTCGGCCTTAATGAAATTTATTAAAATTTGGGCTATTGGGCCATTTAAATGTGAAATACTTGTTGGACCTTGATTGTTTAATAAAAGAGGCTTTAGTATTTTTGGTTTTAGCTGGCCGGCCCTATAGGTATAAATGGGTTATTTACTTATTGGGGACTTAGACCCAATTCGAAATTAATAAAAGAAATGAGAATTTGACTTGGGCCAAATCTGAAAATAAATAGGAATTTAGTATTTTAATTATCCTTATTATTATTATACATTATCCAAAATTAAAAGTCTCAACAATAGTTAATTAGAATAAACACATTCAAATTAGAGTTAATTTAGTTAAGTAATTTAATTATCTATTTTAATTAGTAATAAAAGTTGTCATAATATTATAAGCATTTTTAAGAATTTACAAAGATATAAAATAAGTTGTATTAATGGTTTTCGTATCATATCGATTATTTAATAATTGGCTAGTGACGTATTTTATTTAAATACATACTTGAGAATAAATTAAATTAACTATTAGAGAATTAAATAAAATACTTATTTTCGTCACGAACATTTAGACACAATTAATTACCGCAATATTTGACTTAGTAAAATATTTACGGGTTTTAAATTAGTAAGTAAATAGGATTTCTTATAAATACTTGGAGAAATTAATTAAAACAGTTTATCCTCAAATTAAAAGTTATAAATAATAAAATAAGGGTAGCAAGGGTTACGATAATTAGTTTCGATCCTAATTAGATTACGTTACGAATTTCAGGACATCCGCCATATCCTGATCCTGACCCGTGGACCGATCCTGCTGACGGCGGTGCCGAGGCATACGCAGAGCATGCGGATTTCAGAGGCGACTAGCGCACGTCTTCAGCTTGCCCTACAGGTGTGGGATATCTGAATTACTTTTTCGTGGCGTACTCTAACCAGTCGACCACTTGACCTGTCATACGCACTTTAAATTTGTAGTTGCATTAGAGCATGTTTATCCTTTCAGAACTGTAATTAGAAATTGCATAAGTCCTTCTAAATGAAAATTTATTGCTTTTAAATAGGAGTAGAGTAATTTAATTATAGGTTTTAGACTTATAGATATTAGGCTATTATTTGTCCTCTTCTCGTAGAGGACAATAGTATAATCATTTAAACGATCATATGCATTGGTGAGGGCTGAGTAGAGACTGAGTGACTGTGTTCCGTCTCGTAGTATGGGATACGAGACGGCCCGTTAGCCAATGAGCCGTTTGATCACTTGATCTCTCGGGTGGTCTTGCATTAGGAAATATTATATATATTAAAGTTGGAATTATATATACTCGTTCATTTTACATTTTACGTACACTGGAGGCTGCGGTCGCCGGGTACGAAACGATTCGAGCTTGGTCTCCCTTACATTAGGAGCTACTCGCCATATACGGATTTTGAGGCTGCGTGTCTCAGTGTGTGATATGAGGCTGCGTGTCTTAGTGTGTGTTATGAGACTGCGTGTCTCAGGTTTTTAAAATGGGGCTGCGTGTCCCAGGTTTTTATACGAGGCTGCGTGTCTCTTGACTGTCCTATTAGTCTGGCCGGACGGTAGAGTTCCGCTCTGCACATGAGGAGACGGATTAACTAAACTTTACGACTTGCTTGTAGATTTCTCCTATTTGTATATGTAAGAGAAGGATCGTTTTAGAGTAAGGAAAAATACACGGATTGAGATATATTCATCGGCGAGTGGGCATATACTCTTGCGAGTTAATGCTCGATGTCCTTGATATCGTGTACCGTTTGCTCACACAATGTCTCTGGGCATCGTGTATCATTGGCTCCTTGCCCACCGTCCTTGGACTAATATCTTGTGGGACCTTGGGTCCGATTAGCACAGCACGGGGTGTACATATATTCTATCCGTACTATTATATTTTATTTGTACACACAATACTTCAGTATTGGACTCCGAATTGAATACTATATTATCTGCCTTGTATTTTGTTTTGGGAAATTTTGCATGCTGTCATGATAGGAAAATCGCACCATGTCATCTATTATACATATTTTTCTTTAGTAGATAAATATAATAGGTTGTTTATATTTAAGCATGTGCATTTAAAAGTACGAATTACCGAATTTTACGTAGATTACCATCAAATGTGTCCTGACCAAAGAGGATCCCTGAAAGGGTAATTCTGGGTCACATACTGGGCGATTAGTCGCTCATCCCACATGTTGTTTTCGTGGATTTTATGTACAGAGACTGGCGTACCGCAGCTAGGGATGTCAGGAGCTGTCCCTGAGGACCGTGCCGCTTGACGTTGGTTGATAGGACCCCTTTTGATTAGGATTAGGAGTCCGATGATTTTTGTCTATACATCGGTCTCTGTAGATTATGTATCCCTTTCATTAGCTTGTGTTTTATTTTATGATGTGGATTGTATGGACCCGTATATGTTTATGTTTATTTAGTGATGTATGACTGATGCTTATTTATATTATTTCGCTTCCGCTGTTGTTGTCGATTATTGTATTTGATTAGCCTTGCGTGTTTAGAGATAATTAAGCACGAGGCGGGGACTGATCACATCTTAAGCCGAGAATTCTGGTTTGGGGTGTGACAGAAGTAGAACTAAAGTGTTCTTTAAGTTCACATGTATTTTCTCTCAACCCAACACTAAAATTGTTCGGATTAATTTCAAATGATAAATCGAAATAATTGAAATACATACTTTATAAATAATATATTTATATGCGAAATTTTAAATTTTAAAATGATCTTTGTATAAATTCAAGTGGTAAAAAAATATTCCAAAAATAAATGCATCAAAATTAATTTATAACCTTCTAATTTTGACTGCTTGACTTCATACTAAATTAATTTAAAATTTAAAATTTTTGCATGTAGACATATCACACGTAAGGTAATGAGTTTCAACTGTTCGCATTTGTCATTTGAAGCCAATCGAATAGATTTTAGAGTTGAGTTTACAAAAAAAACTTGATGAACTTAAGAACACCCTAGTTCTACTCTTTTTAACAAAGTTAGTGTGTGTTATGCTTACCAAAAAAATATGTTTATGTTAGCTCATTAACATAATTCAAATCATTTAACTAAAAGAAAACGTAATTGGCTGATAGGCGGATAATTAAAAAACTAATAAATAAATCAAGAAAATTTCATGTATATCTATGAAAAATATCAAAATTGCATATTTTCCACTCTAAAATTCATAATATCATATTTATCATTCTAAATTTTAAAAACTAACAAGTTTTTCCAATTTACTAACTTTTCTATTAAAATTTATTTTTAAATTTATAGAGTATCCATTCTATAAATAATTAAATAATAAAAAAATAGCATGTTTAAGAAAAATATTCAGTCTTCTAATAGTTGGTTGTGAGAATTGTTCATCTAGACATACACTTGTCGGTGCATCACAAGTAGATAAATGAACTATTTGTTTTTGAAAACTGACCAATTAGAAGACAAAATATTTTTCTCACACAAACTACATATTTTTATTTTTATTAATAAAAGGTGAAATTGATACTTTATAATTTAAAATGAGTTTTAATAGAAAAGTCAATAAATCGGGTAAATTTGTGAGTTTTTGAGATTTAGAAGGGTAAATATGATATTATGAATTTAAGAGGGACAAATACATAAATTTGAGGTTTTTAGGGATATACATGAAATTTCTTGGAATAAATCAATGTTTTACTTATTTAGAGTTGAACTCTCTTAAGTTCACCAAGTCCAAAACCTATTGAATTGGCTTCAAACAACAAATCTTAACTGTTAAAATATATCTACTTTATGAGTGATGTGTTTACATGCAAAATTTCAAACTTTTAAATTAATTTAGTATAATGTCAAGTGGTCAAAATTAGAATGTTTATAAATTAATTTTAATGCATTCATTTTTGGAACGTTTTTTGACCACTTGACTCTATACAAAATTAATTTCAAAATTTAAAACTTTCACATGTAGATACATCTAGATGGGTTTTAACCATTTCAATTTGTCGTTTGAAGTCAATATGATCGATTTTAGAGTTGAGTTCACAAAAGAGCTCAGTGAACTTAAGAACACCTAGTTCTACTTTACTTACTTAATCCTCTTTTAATTGTTATTTATAATGATCTTTTCAATTAATTTAAAACCGTCAACCAAATTTTGGAAATTTGGTTTTTCAATAAACATGATGTTATATACCCTAATTTATCATAAAAATATCAAGTACCAAAAAATTTACTCAAATTACATTTTCCTTGTATTTTGCATTTTTACCCGTATCAGTCTGCAAAACCTGCAATTTTTATATATAATAAAATCAATAAAAATAATTAAAAATAAGAAATGGATAAGGGGAATTTGAAAAATGGGAAGGCAGTATGAATACTCAAGACCATCAGAAAAAAAATGAAAAAAAAAATTCAGAACGGGATGCCATGGCTCAATACAACCCGGAAAAAAGAAAAGAAAAATTAAAGTGGGCCGCCATGGCCCAAGCCAACCCAGAAACGAATTTTTTTTTTTTTTTATGCTATGTTCAGTGAGCAGTCTAATAATTTTGATCAGATTCAAAATTAAATTTAGAGAAAACGGCTACATGGATTTTTGTGTTTTTATATCAAAATAAAAGTACGAAAGTCTAGTTTCTAGATAATATAATTTCTCTATACAAAAATATTACAGATTTGTACAGTTTTAGCAATTAATTGACAGAGGTCATAAATCAGAAAGGCTGAAATTTTAGTGAACAGTCCAATAATTTTGACCATATTCAAAATTAAATTTAGAGAAAATAGCTATATGAATTTTTGTGTTCTTTATATCAAAATAACTGGAAGGGGAGTGGTGGGGGAGGGAAGGAGGAGATTGAGGCGGACAGCGGGTGGCGGAAATTAGAGGCGACGCCATTGCTACTCATCGCTGATCTCTCCTGCGGCTCCTTACTGCGCCGGTTGCGTTGCCAAATGGCCTTCAGTTCGGTTCGGCAACGGAGGTGATTGTTCTGACTTCTGATTTCAATATGCTTTAAGCCCAATAGGCCGATTAAGGTTACACGAAGCCTAAGCTTGATAGAACAGCTCTAATAAAGCCCAAAGAGAGAGAATGCTCACCCAAATTTTGTGGTTAGTTTGAAGGATAAGTGAAGCCCACTTTATGCTGGTCTGATAAACCCTAGTTCTTTCTTCCACTTCAATTTTGGGAGAATTTGACCAAAATGTTACTCAAATATGGTATATACCCCATGCTTGAAAGTAAAAAACCAACTAGGGATTGCCCAATTTTCATTTGCCAGCCATGTTTACGTACGTTGAATTTTATTCGTGTCAATTGGTCACTATTTTCATTCTAAATTCAAAATCGGTACAAAATACAAATAAATTTAACTAATATTTAAACATTTTCACCCATTTTAAGAAGAATGATTCAAATTTATGTATAGAATGGAAAATGGGCTCAAAATATCATGAACTAGACTATGAGTCAAATAGAGTTCCATAAATCCTCTTATTTTTTTGCTTGTTAACAACAGAGAGAGAGAGAGAGAGAGCGCGCGTCTCGTATAGTTATATTGGTCTTATGATTTTGTACAACTTTTACCAAAATTTCTCCATATGATTAATTAATTTTTTTTTTATAGAATATAGATCAAGTTTAATTTTATTTACTGCTTGTTTGAGGTAAAATCATTTGGCAAATGGCAATCATGCTGTAACTCATGCGAGAGTTCTAAAGAATAGAACGGTATATTGCACAAAAGCTGAAGTTTAGTAAAAGCAAATCCAAAGGTTGAGCATCCAATTTAAGAGATCTTCTAATTGATTAACCTCCACTAAATTCATATTCAGACAAGAACTTATCACATTCTTAAAATATCCCTGACCAAAACATGACCACATGAATGGAATATGATCCTGCGCTCAGCCTAATGAAATAATATAAGTACGAGAAGTACCCCCACCAAAAAGCAATAACCCTGACAATGGGAATTTTTTTATTCCAAAAAAAATAATTAAATCAAAGAATTATTCCATCCAGGACAATTAGTCCATATTTAGCAGGCTATTGCATTTGTTTCATACTTGTTTTGGAAACCTCCCTTGGCTTATCCCAAAAGCATGTGTACATAGGGCTAGTTTCAAGTCGGTCATGGTGAATTGATTACTTGGTAGTGGATTCTTTGTACTAGCCCAGAGCACTTTTGTTTTGTGTCACAATAGCTCCAGATTGATATACTTTTTGTACCAGGGCTATCTGGATATGTTTAGTACGTATGAGGCCCGGGCTGTCTTGCCTGAAACTTAGGCATAATGAATGTTTTACAGCAGATCAATACGACAATACTAGAGGCATAATGACTGTTTTACAGCCGACCAATGAATTTGTATATTTAATTTAATATCTGTAAAACATGCTGCACGCACACATAAAAAGATTTGGGTCATGCATGATAGACGAAAAAGATAACGTAAACAAGTACATCTAACTAGCCATATGCACAATCACTCAGAATTAGTACTGTATAAGCTATGAAGCTTATAATGAGGAGCTGCTCTAGTATTTAAAGAGGTAGAGTGTTCCTATCTGGCCATCAATATTGAATACCTTCTAATATAGTTCCTTCTACAAAATATAATTATTACCAAAATTTCAAGTTCCATCTGCTTATTTAGCTATCTATCTATCTCTTTCATCAACAATGGCAACCAGAACCAGGGATGCAACTGCTCTTACAGTGCTTGTTATCATGCTTCTCACGATCAATGGCAACCGCGCTGTTGGCATGAGAATTCTTGCACCAAGGACTTTGAAAAATACAACACCGGGGCATAGCCCCGGTATCGGTCATAACAGTTATATTGACCAAACATCTGCTGTTCAGGCAAGTCTTGGAGACCAATACAAGTTCAATGGTCCAGATACATTTCTCGGTCCTAGCCCTGGTAATAGCCACCCACAAAACAAAAATCTTCCCTCGCTTTTAAACTAAGGTCACGCTTGTATATACCATGGCTGGAATGTTCTGGGTTCACTCGGTTCATATATAGGTCACCGCGTACCTTGTTTAATTTGCTGGTAAAACTTGCTGTGACGTACGTAATAAAGATGAATTAGTTTACAGCGTTAGCGCGCTGTCTACTTAGTAAGGATTTATGTTTTGAAAGGTTCAGTGATACCTGTAATGTACTGATTTGATGTATGTTTGAATCTTTACTTATGTTTCTTCCATTAAGCTCGTTGATAGTCTTAAGCTAAAATGCTAGATTATATAACTTGAAAATTTTGGGAAATAATTTATCTGAATAAAATATATTGATATTTTCATTTTAATAATTGTTTTGTTAGTTGTCGAATTGTCAATATATTTTTGCCATATTTATTTGCTTCTTGTTCATACAACAAATTTTATTCACTGAGAAAGTATGAGAATATGTTAGCTTTATTAATTAAAAAAATATAAATACTTCATAAACAGTCTGAGAACCAGCCTTTAATTGTGACAAATGATAACGTCATCCGAGTAAGAAATCGTAAGTTTGAAATCTAAATGTAAAATTTCTTATGAATATTTAAGAATTAGGTAACTTGAGCTCTGATTTTTACTAAATTTTTTTACTAACAGCCGGTACCAGAATGATATCAGTTCATCTATATATGGTCTCTGGCCTGACACTTGTATCACGTACCTAAAGAGTCGCATGAAAAACAGTTGAAAAAGGCCCAATCAAAGCATATTTAGTAAGCAGATAGCCGCCAGATTCGAATTCTTGTAAAATTAATATGGGGAGAGTCTATATAGAAGGTAAGACTTTTCCTTTTCCATCTAAATTAGTCTTGTATTTTCTATATATGAGATGGGGAGAGCAGGCATTACCTGGCTCTTTCTCCTCCCGCCACGTGCACTTCAATTATTATACATTTGACCTCATTGCTTACTCCCTGCTTTACATCATCATAGATAAAAACAGGGTGCTAATATTTATAATAAATAAGAGCTGATGTTCAACTGATTCTATTTCATCCTTGAAAATACACCATATCACAGTACTGATAGTGAATGATATCAATTATCAAATATATTGGTCAATGATAATTTATCTAAGTAGTCAATATATTAAATAATTTGTTATTCTTTTTTATATAATTTTAAATACGGTGCTCGGATAAACTTCTGACGATGCCTTGTTTTTTCTTATGAGCTTGATACAAAAATAATTTCTAAATGTTGGGTTTAGCCTTAGACATGATTGAGTGTTATTTTTCATGTAGTGCAGCATGTGTACGCTTTGGCTGGGGATACATGGCACAATATTGGATACTTATATTTGCTATTTTACACGAATTGACTTGGGGCTTTCTCTTCGTAAAATAAGAAAAGATAGGGAAAGGCCAAGGAGTGAGACAGTCTAAAAAGTCAGACGTGGTTTGATGTAGACCACAGGTGTCTCTCTTCTCGGGATTTGACCTGTATCCATTCTATTTTCTTTTAAATTTGTTTTGAGGGAGGCTATGGAACTTCGGCTAGTGTACTACGGCTCAATATGGTACTTTTTAAAATTCTAACGGTCGATCCGAACCGTTCAATGTGATATTTATATGAATATGTACTTGCAAACTAAATTTTATATTTTTTCGAATTTTTTTACTATTTTTTTAGATAGGTAGAATTTTCAGTGTCTTATACAAATTCTGGACTATCAAAATTCTACCTATCTAAAAAAATAATAAAAAAATTCGAAAAAATATAAAATTTAGTTTGCAAGTACATATTCATATGGATATCACATTGAACGGTTCGGATCGACCGTTATAATTTTAAAAAGTACCATATTGAGCCGTAGTACACTAGCCATAGTACACTAGCCGAAGTACCGTAGCCTCGCTCATTTGTTTTTTATTTGCTTCAATGGAAGTTATCTCCATACGATGTATTTATCTTCTTTGTCAGCAAGTTTAACGAAGGACAATGACAACTCCATAGTTGACCTTTGCTATCATACTTAAATCATGGTTTACTATCATTTTTGTCAACTTAGACCTTTTTTATCATTTAATCAGTTTAGACCTATTGTTTTCATAATTTAATCTGTTTTATTTTTAATGCACTAGCAGTGATTTCATTGTTAACTTGCAAAAGCAAAATGCCTTTTTTTTTTAAAATCTTGGTAGAAGCATCAAGCAAAATGGCATCTCTTGGCTGCTAATAAAATTAGATGAGATTAAAGATATATATTAACCAAACGAAAATGGCATTCAATTAACTACTGATTAAATAAAAATAAAATGGAATTCTCACAATTATATTTATTTATAAAGAATATTCTAGTTGATTTTAAACATGTGTCATTGGGAATTCGGCTAGGTCGTAGGATTTCAATTTCAAAATCAATCAATCAATCTCCATCTGTAATAAGATATATGTGTAAAATTAAATCTGAAATAGAAATTGTTGTTGGAATTATAAAAGTCAAACAATACGTTTTATCTAGAGATCAAACATTTATATCTCATTTAGAGATCAAACACTCATTCCGGAGAGAGGGAAATAGTTCCTCATCTTAACCTAATGATCGTCCTATACCAAAGAGACCCAAACGTAATGATCATCTTAACCTAATGTTGTTTGTCATGGAACATCCAAAGCTTTGGTAAAGCAACAACTGTCTTTGTGAGCACAATACTAGACTCTAGATGGCAAGAAGCCCTTCTTGTAGGTTCGTCATGGTCGTCGGAATAGGTCTTCCAAGACATCAAGACGTGGCCCTTGAGAGATCATTTCCAATTTTCTTAATGGATTTCTCATCTCTTTTCTTTGATGGAGGAAGTATAAGAGAAGACACTTAGATCTGTAAAATTGTGGTTATTCAAAATATGAGTTGTTCATTATCTTGTGTCTTGGGGACTCATCCTTATATAGGGGTGCACTTTCAAACCGCGCGTGCGGTAGCACAAACCAAGTCGGTTGTGCTACAAAATTGCCTTTGTTTCAGCCCACATTTTTAAGTCTAGAAATTTAGTGTGGCCAAGTCTGGCCACACGACCAGCCAAACAGAATTTTGTGTGGCCATGTCTGGCCGCACAACCGGCCGCAAAAAATTTATGTGTCCACAAATGGCCAAACCATCGGTCGCAGCTATGATCGCACGGGCTCTCTATATAGGCAGTTTTATGAATTGTAAATCTTAGAATCAGTTCATTAATGATTTGATCTTTGCCTAAATCATTCTACACATGTATGGACCACACCCTATTAAATACATAGATTGTCTAATATTTTAGTTCCATATTAGATCACTTAATTGCGACTATCATATATGAGAATATACAATTCATAATTATATTACATATATGCTCAATGTTGGCTTATGATCAAACAATCTCCCACTTGAGCAATATGTCATACTATTTTAATTAAGTATTGTTAACTTTATGTGCGCACATACTTTTCTGTCAACCTTATATATTCTCAAGCCAATCCCGTCCATCAATTACATTAGCAAATGACTAAAGTGGCTTTCGTCACATTTATTTTAGTCGTAACTAAACCATCAATGATCACATTACTAATATAATCAAATGACATGAATCATGATATGGATGTATGCATATATATATATATATATATATATATATACAGAGAGAGAGAGAGAGAGAATGGCTAATATACAAACGTTTGTTCCTGGACTCAGGAACAAACTATTCGGTTCTCCAATTTTCAGAGTTCAAACAGTCGATCCAAACCGTTAGATATTTAATCTATATTAAAATGTGTTTGGAGACCAAATTTTACATTTTTTAGAATTTTTTTACTATTTATTAAGATGGTTTGAAAATCGCTGATTTTATTAAAATTATGAACTATTGAAAAAATATAAGTTTCGACGTTTTTTTTACGCCGCGTGCGGCACTGTCACTGTCACATGCAGTATAGATTGCCCCACAGTGACCCCGCATGCGACACTGTCACTATCCGCAGGGCGTACTGGGTGTTTGTTTATGCGATTTGAAAGATTTTATGATCTTGCGATCGGCTTTTGGGCTACCAAGACTAAATAGTTTTAGGTACGAAATTATAGTCTTTCCCTATATTACCCCGTAGTTAAAATATCCCAAAGACCTCACCTAATCTAGGTGTTTTCCATTGTTGTTCCAACTAAGTCTAGTCTGTCCATAGAGGAACTAAAACCTAGTCTAAGATACTTTTTATACTATCCTGCCAAGGGAGCCCATTGGATTCTAACCCTAGTCTTTGAACCGCTGTCAAGTCTTGTTAGCCGAAGTGTTAGTACTTACATGCCTTATCATTCTCACACAATGATGCGTTAACTAAGCACTTATTGGTATGTGGAGGGTCATTGACATATAATAGACAAAACTATGTATGCAATGATGTATAAAAAGATTAAAGTGCAAAAGAAATTCAAATCATAACACAAAACAAAACATAAGCAAATATTATAACATAATCAAGAATTCAAGTACAACCCTCATCCTAGAGATGAGAAGTTTAGCTTCTCATAGTAATGGAAAAACAAAAGAAATAAAATAAAGAGAACATAAATTACAACCCAATTGAAGATGGAAGAACCCCTGACTCCTTAGATGACGTCTTCTTCTTGCTTGGCTTCCAATGACTATCATTCTCTCTCAAAGTAACTCTCTAACCTAACCAAACAATGATGATTGCTAGCTACAATTCTGGACTTAACACAATTACACTAAATCCTGTTACAATTATGGAAGTGTTGGACTAAGCAATCATCTGTTTAGTTTGTTTGACTAGATTTGCAATATATATATTTATTGAATTTAACAATTTCCTTGAGTTGAGATATTTGCAGGTTCATAAGATTTAGAAATGCAACATGACTGTTGAGGCTCTTTACTTTGTCTTTGAGATAATTTACTGCACCATTGTTCTGATGAAGGCTAAGACTTCAAAATCAATATCTACTCCTCACAAGCTTTCTGAAAAATGGTCATATGCCAAAATCGGATAATCGAGCGTTGAGATATGCCAGTTTGAAGATTGCTAAAAATTACTGAAATTCCACAATGATAAGCGTTATAACGGTTGTTTGGCATTGTAACGGTTAATAGGCGTTGTAACGGCTGTCACAATGGTTGCCTCTGGAAGTTTTTGCAGAAATTTGGATCTCATAAATGAATTGTTCCGTTATAATGGTTGATTAAAAGTTATAATAGAATAAATCAATTACCTTACACACCGTTCTTATTTTGGCCGCAGTTTGGTCATACGAACTTCGATTTGAGTGAATTAAAGCTTGAAAAACCAAGAAACCGGGATCTACAACTTTCATGTTGTAACTTTATTCAAATTATAAAGTGGTGAGTTACTATGGGCCGTGAAAGATTGACGTCAGTTATGGTAACGTTTATAAACCTAGATTTGTTTCTCCCTATGAATAGAAACAAATATTAGGCTTTCAATAGACTCAAGCCGCCAAAACACTTCTTTCTTTGCTGAAAAAGAGCCACCATGGTTGCTTGTTCTTGAAACTTCAATACTCATTCAAACAACCTCGAATCTACTCCACTAAACCTCAATCTTGATTAGAATTAGAGTGATTTGTGAGAGATCTCTTGTTTATTCAAACACTAGAGCCTTAAGTGCTCACTTCTTGTATAAAGAGCCTTTAGTGCTCTTGGGTCGTGTGATTTTCCAAAGTTTGTAAGGGCTCACCGGTTCCACCTTGTACTCATTTCTCATTAGGTAAAGAAAGGCGCGTCATCTCGAAGGCCGTGAAACCCCGAAGACATAGGCGTTAATGCCGAACTCCGTAAACATCTCTCGTGTCAAGTGTCTCTTAACTCTTCTATTTACTTTACGTACACTTGTTTATTTTTAAGTTTCTTATTTCCGTCAATAATAACTCACGTACACACGAGATTTAGATATATAGTTGAATATCAAACCATTTAGGGTTAAAATTTTAAAAGACCCCATATTCACCCTCCTCTAGGTGCCGTTAGGGACAACATGAAGTAGTGGGGATCGTGGAGTCCACCCATGATCTATTAAGGATTTGTCTAAATATAGCGTGGCTCTTTAGAAAAATATGTTCTTCTAGAAGGCCCATCAGAAAAAATGTGTTCTTCTAGAAGGCCCATCGGAAAAGCCCAATTTGGGACAGTCCACGGATCGTGCGGCCTCTGTGTATGCCGCATGCGGCATGGAGGAGGCCGCATGGTCTTCTGACTTAGCGGATTTTCTTGTATTTTCAATATTTTGCATGTTGTGCACTTCGTGTGAGGTGTTGTATGCTCCATGTAATGTCCATTTTGACACCCTTTTCAGAAATCGCCTAAATATGACATTTTGGCTCTGATTTTGGCCTGAATACGCAACTTTCTCCAAAACCTGCCAAAATGATTCAAAGACACGTTTGTGGTAAATAAATCGGAAAAATTGCTAATTTGCATTCGTTTTTTGCCATTTTTCGGAAGAAAATATAATGATTTTCGCTATATGTTTTGACATCATCACGTACTTTGCAATATTGCGCACATTGATGCATGCTATGAATTAATATGTTCATTTTTAAAGTCCAAACAGTAGCTCTAAATCATATCAATATGATCTTTAAATTAAGGATATATTTGGATACTAAATTTGACATTTCTTAGAACCGTTTTGCTATTTTTTTAGATATCTAGGAAGAACTAAAGATTTTGGATTCTGAAAGTAGCGATTTTCTATCTATTTAGAAAAATAGTAAAAAAAATCTAAAATATTTATAATTTGATTGGTAAGTACATTTTTATGTGGAGATCATGTTGAGATGTTTAGATCGATTATTTGAACTAAAAAAATAGAGATATGAATTTGTAGCGCTGATCGATATGCGCATCATAAAGCCCCATTGCCTCACTCAATTAATAATTTTTTATTTATCTTTTTTGTTATATTTATGTAAATTTTATAAATATTTTAATTGTTATTAACTATATATTATCAGTTAACAAATAAATAATATGTGTTATAAATAAGTATGCAGTAGGATATAAAAGACAGGTGTGGACTCACAGATGCGTTTTATAGTGAGTACAGTACGCATGCACATTAAAATGTTGAAAAACTTAATAAGCTAAGAATGTAAGCAAGAAATTTGTTAGGAACAATGAAACCCATTTCTGTTGAAGGCTCAACAGCTCAACCAGAAAAAGGAAGAAAAGAACTAAAAGAAATCTATATAAGGCGCTTGGGACACCTGGCATATACACATCTGCTTCAAGCCTGCTCGGGACTTGAAAAATAGAGAAACGGGTGAAAGGGAGAGTCGGAGAGAAATAGACTTCATAGAATTTCAACCAAGAAGATCTTGCTTTGAAAAATATGAACTAATTAACATGCCTATTCAGAGCACACCAATGCTGAAATTTTAAGCTTCTAGCTGATTTTCTCTACTTGACACCTGGCTTCTGAATTCCCAGGAGGAGGATTTTTTTAATTAGTGAAGTTGGGTAGTAGTTAGGGGTGAAAACAGAGTGAATACGGAGCGGATAGTGGTAAAATCATATTTATATTTTTTTTTTAATTTTCTGGATACGGATCGGATATCAGCCGGATACATATACGGATACGGATTGAATCGGATATTTATTAAAATAATATTAAAAAATACCAGAGTTCATAATATTTATCTAATTTTAATGGTGAATAATAATATTTTTTCATAATATATATTAAAATATATGATATATCTACCATTCGGATATGGATAATTGAAACATAAAATCATATCAGTATCCATATCCACACGAATATTCCGATATCAGATATCCACATCTAATTTTTCGAATACAGATCAAATACGGATTAGATATTATTCATACCGTTTTCACCGCTAGTAGTAGTTGTAGTGTGACATAGAGAGGAATTTATTGTCAAAATAAGAGCTGCTTAGTCACTTTCATAATTATATTGAATTTTTTTTAAGAGTGAGTCTATGGTACTATGCATAGCACGATTTGGTTCGTAATACGGATCAATATTTTTGTTTTCAAAATTGTAACGGTCAATCCGAACCATTCAACATGATTTTCATATGAATATGTACTTGCAGACCAAATTTTATATTTTTTACAATTTTTTTACAATTTTTTAAGTCAGGTAGAAAATCACTGTTTTTGGATGGTCCAAAATTTTCAGATCAAGTGATTTTCTACCTATCTTAAAAAATAGTAAAAAAATTATAGTAAATATAAAATTTGATCTACAAGTACATATTCATATGGGGATCATGTTGAATGGTTCGGACCGACCGTTAAGATTTTAAAAACAAAGATATTGATTTGTATTACAGATTAACCCGTGATATGCACAGTACCATAGACTCACTCTTTTTTTTAAAAAAATATTTATATAGTTCGGTTTTTTACATCAAATGTTAAATATGTATCTAAAGTTTAATAGTTAGAATCACTTTGTGATCGATGAAAATTTGAATTTGAATTCAAACTTTCTCGCATTATGTATTTTATATTTCAACTATTAATTTTTTTTATTCCGCTTATGATGTGATGTTCTGATATCTTTTGCCTTTCCAATGCAACATATATACTTCTCAACACCTTTTCGGAATTCGATTTTCTAAAAGTCTAATAAAAAACTGTTTAATAATTGGTGATCAACCAACGCCTGTTACTTTCTATTCACTAAAAAAAATTAATTGAAGTTGGCAAGAGCTAAACTCGTATTATAAAGTGCGCGAGTTGTGGGTTAAAAACATTCAAATAGGAATTTTGTCTTTCAAAAAGTAGACTTTTCCGAAACATGCATATTTTATTTAAGGAAAAAAAACATGGTTTAATTTTTGTTATTTCAATATTTATAAAAAATAATTTTCATCTAAATTTTGAATATGTGATCTCACACGAATAAAATTGTTTTTTATTATTAAATCAAAGATTTGTTATTCATGCATTTTTTAGTGAGGCTACGGTACTCTACATAGCGTATTTTGGTCCATACTACAGATCTATATCTTTATTTTCAAAGTCTAAATAGTTGATCCAAACTGTTCATCATAATCTACATATGAAAATATACTTGAAGACCAAATTTTATATTTTTTATAATTTTTTTACTATTTTTTAAAATAGGTATAAAACCAATTTATCTAAAGATTCTAGACCATTAATTCAAAATAGTGATTCTTTACCTATCTAAAAAATATCAAAAAGTTCAAAAAAAAATGAAATTTTTTGATCTCCAAATACATTTTCATATATAAATCATGATAACTGATTTTGATCGACTATTAAACTTTAAAAATAAAATATGAATTCATACTACCAACCAAAGTATGTTATACATGTTACCGTAGCCTCACTCTTTTTTTTTGAGCTAAAATGTATCCGTTGAGAATTTTGAAATGTTCATCTAACTCTCTTTTTTGAACACATTATACCATCTCACTCTGTAACTCAAATAAGAATGCAACGTGCAATTGTACGGCTACAGCCTACAGTGTAGCCTCCTAATTTGATATCTTCTATTCTTTTATTGAATTATAATAGCGAAAGGCTGAGGATTGGACATTGTAGCAGGACACGTGGCTGGAGCCGAAAAGAATGGAGTGCGGCTAGAGAAAAAAAAGGTCAAATTTTGATTTATAACCCAAATGAAATGTCTGAAATTGAGAAGAATCTGAGTTTCCCCTAAGACTAAAAATTGATATCTTGACAGGTGTCGTTTTCTGATTCATTTACTTGCCATCGCAAATGTAGTCCTTGTATTTGATTCCTAACTTTCCATCGTGTCAACAGTCACGTGCCTTGATTTCCTTGTTGTTCCAAGAGGAGGCAAGCACGTTTCATTCGGATTCGGATCAGATCTGGTCAAATTGAATCACAATTGTATCGCTCGCCCACGTCGGCATGTTATTTTATTGTTCCGATCATTTTTGGAAGTTTTTATTTTTTAAGATCAGATCATAAACAGCTAAATCAAGGATGATTATGTATGTGTCACTTGCGCAGTGGCGCGCCGCTCGTTTGGTAATGGCGTCTTCTGTTGTTTCGTTTTTGTCCCTTTTGTAAGCCATGTGCTCTTATGGCATGTTTGGTGCTTCCAAAAATATCTACATGCAATTATGCAAAATCATGACTTGTACTTGGGGACAATTATTTAGAAAAGTAAGGATCATGACTTGTGGTCCAAAATCACTAAATTGAAAGCTTTAATGATAAAGTGACTTTCTCTTTCCCTCAAGCTAGCCGGATCCGTATCCTCTGCATTAACTCAAAATAAAATCTTTTGAGTTAATGAATTTCAACCGTCTGATTTTAAATGGAGCCAATCCGGCTCGTACTTATAACATAGGTGCCCTTTAATATTAGTGCAGATATAGTTCACACGAATCTTAAAATAGATCGAATGGTCAAGATGCATTAACTCAAAAGATTCCTTTTTGAGTTAATGCAGAGGATACGAATTCAAGCTAGCCAGTGTTCACTTCAATCAAATTATTTCAATTTGACTGACTTTGATAGTAGGGTTGCTAATGAATCGAGTTAAGTCTGAATTGAAGGCAATTTGGATTCAACTCATGAGCCAACCGAATCAAGTCGCCTCGAGTTGCTCATCCAGGACCGAGTTGAAAATTCAACTCAGAATCAACTCACGAGCAATTCGAGTCAACTTGACTCAACTTGTGATTCGTGAGCCAACTCCCATATCTAATATTTGAATTTTGACAATTACATCTGGATTACGTACTATTGAATTTTAGCTGCTTTATCCGACTTTAGTCTATCTAAACTATTCAATTTTATTTATTGTTTTAATTGATTAAGTATTTTACCAGTTAGATTTAGTATCAATCAAATAGCACTAGTTACTTTTTATTCAAGTAGAGTTAGAGAAGTGGTGAAGAGAAGAGAATGGGCAAAATGGAACTGTGCGAAAACTGAGAAAAGAATTAGGATCTAGTCCAAAATGGTCAAGTGGGAACTAGAAATTCAGAATTAGGGTCTGGTCCGAGTCATGAGTTGAATCTGAATTGAGTTAGGAGCAACTCGGATTCGACTCATGAGTCAACCAAGTTAGTCAACTTGAATCAAAGCTGACTCGAATTGTTAGTGAGTTGTATTCAAGTTGATTCCGAACGAGTTACAAGTCATGAGCATTTTATGCACCCTACTTGATAGTGTGGCCACACTATATATGACATGTAACTTATGTTGTAATACATATGTAACTGGTCATTCTCGATTGGTTTTTGTTTTGGTGTGGTTTGTGAATGTATTTTTTTTCAATATTCGAAATAGCGATTATCACATCATTACGGAAATGCTAAAAAAAATAGCTATCACGAATAGCGTAGCTATAGCAAAAACTATCGTACATAGTATTTTTTTTATTATATTCTATATTTCTACTAATTATCAACATTATCTAATGTTTAATAGAGCAATAAGTAACATCAAATAGATTAAAGAATTATAATATTTATATTGAACCAGTACAAAGTCTAAATTACTATTCAAAATATGATATCTAATAATATTCCTAGCAATAGTTTGTTTGCCTCAATTTGTTGCTCCTCACCTGTATCAGTTCGCCACTCCTTGCAATTCTTAGAGGAGCACGAAATATAGGATGAATTAAAAACAAAAGCAATTTGGACTTTGAAAAAAATTTGATTTTTGAAAAGAAATTTTCAGTTTTGACATATAAATATAAAGGTATAGTAGCATAGTGTGCGCTACGCGCTATAGCAGTCGAAACTGAATTTACGTATTTTTATTCCATAATTCAACTTTTAAAGTCTGAAAACATGCACTACAATTTAGAATTTTTTCTTTTCTTATGTGGGCACAGAGAATTAATTTTTCCCTGGTAGCTCTTCATGATGGATATGCTCGTATATAGAGTGGGAAAAATGGTACGCCGGAGCCGACTCCGTCACGGAACGGCACGGTAATGGCACGGAACGGCACGGCACGAGTGTCCTTCGCGTGCCGTGACTCGCGTGTCCCGTGCCGTAACCATTCGCGTGCCGTGACCAATTGTTGGCAAAGAAGATACGGCACGGCACGGCACGGAAATTGTCTTGGTCATGGCACGGCACAGCACGGGACACGCGAGTCACGGAACGGTAGACACGTTAGTCACGGCAGTCACGAGACAATACACTAACATACCTTCCTATAAGGTATAATTTTATTTTAATTAAAATATTTACATTTTAATTTTAATTAAAACATTTGAATTTTAAAGAATCGTTTCGTATTTTTTTTTAAAACGTTAAATGCGATCAAACGTGACTAACGCACGTTTGGTCACGGCACGCAAGTCACGGCACGGCACGTAACCAAAGTCAAGACGTGTTAGTTACGGCACGGCACGTTTTTCCCACTCTACTCGTATATAACCGGTCATTTTGTCGTCTTGTTGATGATAGAGATAAATGAAATTCTCACCTCTAGCCTCTAGGATCCGAATTTTTTATTTATATCCAAAAAATAAATCAAATTACAAAACATAACCAAGTTGGAGGGAAAATTCGAAATATACCCAAACCGGAAATTTTTTTTCCGGAAATTGAACTCCAAATCCGGAAAAAAAATTTCCGGACTTAACAATTTTTTTTTTTTATTAGAGTTTCCGGAAATTTTTTTTCCGGATTTAACATTTTTTATTATTATTTTTTTATTTTTAGAGATTCCGGATAAAAAAATTTAACTTAACAAATTTTTTTTTTTTTTTTTTAGAGATTCCGGAAATTTTTTTCCGAACTAAATAAATTTTTTTTAAGAGAAAAATAGCTAAAATACTGAAATCTAACGCTAAAAAATCGAATTGTTTTTTTAAATTATTTGTTTCATTAATTTAAAAAATTTCAAAATGGTGTAGAATAATTTAGAAATTATCAAAATAGCTAAAATACTGAAATCTAACACTTAAAAAAAATCGAATTGTTTTTTTAAATATTTGGTAAATTAATTAAAAAAATTTCAAAATGGTGTAGAATAATTTAGAAATTATCAAAATAGCTAAAATACTGAAATCTAACACTAAAAAATCGAATTGTTTTTTTAAATATTTGCTAGATTACATTTTTTTATATATAATTAGCATATTTATACTAAAACAAGCCAAATTACTTGATTTATGCTGAATTACACTAAATTACAATAATTATGTAGAATTATGCTAGAATACGGTAAAGTACGCTAAATTACGTACGAATAGGATTGTGCTAGAATACGTATTTTACCGTATTCGTACGTAATTATCCCTATTCGTACGTAATTTAGCGTACTTTACCGTATTCTAGCATAATTCTACATAATTATTGTAATTTAGTGTAATTCAGCATAAATCAAGTAATTTGGCTTGTTTTAGTATAAATATGCTAATTATATATAAAAAAAATGTAATCTAGCAAATATTTAAAAAAACAATTCGATTTTTTAGTGTTAGATTTCAGTATTTTAGCTATTTTGATAATTTCTAAATTATTCTACACCATTTTGAAATTTTTTTAATTAATTTACCAAATATTTAAAAAAACAATTTGATTTTTTTTAAGTGTTAGATTTCAGTATTTTAGCTATTTTGATAATTTCTAAATTATTCTACACCATTTTGAAATTTTTTAAATTAATGAAACAAATAATTTAAAAAAACAATTCGATTTTTTAGCGTTAGATTTCAGTATTTTAGCTATTTTTCTCTTAAAAAAAAAATTTATTTAGTTCGGAAAAAAATTTCCGGAATCTCTAAAAAAAAAAAAAAAAAAAATTTGTTAAGTTAAATTTTTTTATCCGGAATCTCTAAAAAAAAAAAAAAAAAAAAATTGTTAAATCCGGAAAAAAAATTTCCGGAAACTCTAAAAAAAAAAAAAAAAAAAAATTGTTAAGTCCGGAAATTTTTTTTCCGGATTTGGAGTTCAATTTCCGGAAAAAAATTTTCCGGAGTTAGACGCTGAATCCGGAAATTTTTTTTCCGGTTTGGGTATATTTCGAATTTTCCCTCCAACTTGGTTATGTTTTGTAATTTGATTTATTTTTTGGATATAAATAAAAAATTCGGCTCTAGGATTAAAGAATGACGATACAAGTTTTTTTTTTTTGCCGCATAACCTTTTATTATATTTGTTTGCTTGTATTGCAAATGTATTTTTTTCTTTCTCCTCGTTAATTTTTTGCAATTGGTTTTAATAAAATTTTGGATTTTTCTATGCTATTCTTCTTATTAATAAATATAGAGACCAGTAAAAATTTAATACAATATTAATTATTGTGAATCTATTTTATCTTTTATCAAATTCATTTTTAAAATTTCAGATATAAAACTTCAACACCTATAATTAGAACTAATATTATAAAAAAAAAATATGAGAAGAACAACATAATAAGACTCTTACAATTTTATTTGACAAATTACCTACTGTTTAATAAGACTCCAGTAATTAGGGCAATAGTAAGATTTTTAATTTTTTTAAATGTTTGTGTTTTAAAATTATTGTTATTGGTTATAACCCAATGACTGCAGGTGGTGTCCGGATATATTCGACTTGAATAAAGTCAAAGATCCAAAGCTCTTGAATAATTCATATTAATAGGCTTATACAAACAGGAGTTGGCTACGGTGCTACACGTAGCATAGAGGGCCTCCGTGCTACGGCTCAATATTTGAGTTCTCAAAATTCTAACAGTCGATCTGAACAGTTCAACATGATCTCCATATGAATATGTACTTGCAAACCAAATTTTATTTTTTCGAATTTTTTTACTATTTTTTTAGATAGGTAGAAAATCACTTGATCTGAATGGTACAAAATTTTCAGATCAAGTGATTTTCTACCTATCTAAAAAAATAGTAAAAAATTCTAAAAAATATAAAATTTGATTTGCAAGTACATATTCATATGAAGATCATGTTGAAAGGTTCGGATCGACTGTTAAGATTTTGAAAACTCAAATATTGAGCCGTAGCACAGAGGCCCTCTATGCTACGCGTAGCATATTAGCATTTTCCTATATAAACACTACATTAATTGAATCCAACGGCTAGCGGCACATATTATTTAATTTGCTGTATAATTAATATCAATATTTTTCAGTAAATAGTAAATCTTAATTTATATCCATTCCTTCATAATTCTTCTTGGTCTACATCAGAAGCTACTACTATATAAATAAACATCTTATTTTGAAAATGCAACTATTAATTAGAAATAACCTAATTAATCACTGTTATATTTATGTTTGTTTACATGTTGCATATAATAGGATATAATATATCAATGGTAAATTGAATCAATTATCGACTGAAATGGACCAATATGGATAATTAAGGGAAAAAATATCTTCGTTGGAAACTGTAAATGAATGTGAATACTGTATCACTTTGTCAGAAAAATGATTTTACTCCCATTCGAGGGAACTGTATCAAAACCACACAAATAAAGTAAAAGAAAATTAGGTCATTGAATCGGCTCAGAAAAATAGATCATAGCAACGTGGTCAACTCTTACCCGTGGCTTTCTCTCCATACCTTCTCTCTTTTCTCTGTTTGTTTCTTTCTCATTTTCTTAATTAATGTTGACAGTTTTTTAAAGCTATCCTTTTCTTGTGTATGCATTTTTCAATATGTTTCTGATGTAATATTCCTTCTTAATACTTTAAGAATATTAGTAATTAGCTTATCTTATTTGGTAATGAAAAAAAGGGTCAATTAATATGCTTAATTAAGTTAAAATTTAAAAATTTAGACAAGGGGGATGTGCCATTACGTCAGGGGAGCTGAGCTGTATCTTCTTTTTCATGATTCCCCAATTGGAAGTTAGCAACTAAAACATCTCCATCGCAACTATAAATACCGCCCCATGCCGCATCCAATTTCTCAAACACAACCAACATTAAACCATAGAAAAATAGACACATGTCTTCACCATGGTGCTCTAACTAGCAACCTTTTAAATTCACAATTCCTCCAAGTGTAAACTGCTAATTTTGCTACTGCTATCCCTTAATCAAAATGATGAACACCGTCACCGGCCTAATACTACTCTATGTTATATACCGTCTCTCCTTGCTCTTGTTAAGAACCACAGGATCAATCCATGCTGTATATACAAAAATCAAGCTAGGCAAGGCCAAACAGCTGCCACCTGGCACAATGGGCTTGCCGTATGTCGGCGAGACCCTACAACTCTACTCTGCTAAAAACCCTAACATCTTCTTCTCCATGAAGGAGAAGCGATATGGACCGGTTTTTAAGACCCGTATTTTGGGATGTCCTTGCATCATGATGTCCAGCCCCGAGGCCGCCAAGTTTATCTTGGTGACTCGGGCCGACCTTTTTAAGCCCACGTTTCCTGCCAGCAAGGAGCGCATGTTGGGACGGCAGGCAATCTTCTTCCAACAGGGCAAATACCATGCTCAACTCCGCCGTCTTGTTCTCCGTGCCGTCATGCCCAATGCCATTCGTTCCAGAGTTGCTGAAATCGACACGGTTGCTTTGTCTACTGTCCGCTCATGGGAGGGCCGCACAGTCAACACATTCGAAGAAATGAAGACTGTGAGAATTAATCCCTTTATATTTGATTTGTTGCTGGCTTTACTTGTGTGTCTTATAAGACGCTGAAATCAATAACCTATTTCTACTGCAAAAAAATTTAGTTACGTTTTTGTCAAATAAAATATAGTGAGAAGGATAATCATTTGTAACATAAAATGGTCAGGAGCTCACTAAATCTTGTTGATCACCTACTTTGTTTAATTGATCATGAGAAATAAATTTCCTCTTTGGCCCTGCTTTATCTAATGGTTGACAATTTTTCCTGTTTAGTACGCTTTCAACGTGGCACTTCTATCTATATTTGGAAAAGAAGTGAGCTGCATGGAGGAATTGAAAAGGCGCTACTACACACTAGAGAAGGGCTACAATTCACTGCCAATAAAATTGCCCGGGACCCTGTTTCACAAGGCCATGAAAGCACGAAAGCGACTAGCTCGGATAGTGGCAAATATCATTGCCTCAGAGAGAAGTCAACAGCAGTTGGAGGAGGACAAAGGTTTGCTTGCCTCTTTAATTGACCCTAAAGAAGGCTTAACTGATGATCAGATCGCCGACAACATAATTGGGCTTATCTTTGCTGCAAGAGACACAACTGCCTCGGTTCTCACTTGGATCGTCAAGTATCTTTCCGCGAATCCTGAGGTTCTGCAAGCTGTCAAGGTGAATATTTACATATGTTCATGTAAATTGCATGTCTCAAATTTTGAGTATGTACCAGAATAATAAATTATAATGAAACTTGCGTTGGGTATTCAGGCTGAGCAGGAGGAGATCATTAAACGCAAAGATATGCAAGGGCAGGAGAAGGTGTTGACATGGTCTGATACTAGGAGCATGGAGATGACAACAAGGGTTATCCATGAGACGATGAGAATTGCCTCTGTTATTTCTTTTACATTTCGGGAAGCTGTTGAAGATGTCGAGTACGAAGGTTGCTACATAGACTTGTACAAATTTGTACATAACACACACATACACACAGATATATATAGATAGAAACACAAAGGTCATGCATGAGTACATGAAATACATAGAGATATAGTTAGACGTGAACTCCTGCATGAGCATGCACACACAAGTATATATAAAGTAGTTTAATAAATTTTCATAATTTATGATATACTTGTTAATTTTGATCTAACAAATCATGTCTAATTCCTGAAATGCAGGATTTTTAATTCCAAAGGGATGGAAGGTGATGCCACTCTTTCGAAATATCCATCACAGTCCGGACCTCTTCCGCGATCCTGAAAATTTTGATCCTTCCAGATTTGGGGTACATATATAACACAAGCTACAACAAAATTAAATTAGTGCTTCTTAAATTCAGGAAAAGACATTTATAGAAAAGCTCTTATTATAACTATATCAAAATCACATATTATCAAACTCTTAATTTACTAATTTTGGTTCAACTCTAACAATAGGTCGCTCCAAAATCAAACACATTCCTACCATTCGGAAACGGAATCCACTCTTGTCCCGGCAACGAGTTGGCAAAGTTGGAGATACGGATCATGCTACATCACCTCATAACCAAATACAGGTAATCTATCAAGAACGGCCAGTATTCACTTGTAATTCAGGAGCAATATAATTTTCTAATTTCTGTTCTGACAAAAAAACCATTCTCTGAACAGTTGGTCTATGCCGGAAGCAGAAGCTGAGGTTGGGATTGAGTTTGGACCGTTTGCATTGCCACTGAATGGTTTGCCTATGACATTCTCTCCAGTGCTCGATGCAACCCCGTGCATGTAAAATGTGTGTGTATGTATGTATGTATGTATGTATGTATGTATGTATAAAAGGAAAGGCTACTCTTTTCTAAGTTCAGTGGTATTAGATGAGGAAGAATAACTCTCTTGGCAGTGAACAGAGGGGTACGTCAGGTGATGCTAGCTCGCACGGTTCAAAGAAGAAGAATTCTACTTTTGAGTCGACATTGGAAACTATAACATATCAAAACTGAGAGTGAAATTAGAACTTAGAAGCATCTGAGCCAAGTTGGTAATGTGCAGAGCATATTCTATGGCTCGATCAAGCTGAATTGTTTATAACACGATCGATGTCAATTAGAGATTTATAGGGAAAATAAAGAACAAAGCTCTTTATTTGTATGGTTCAGGCTGGTAATATTATGACTTCAAAATTCGGAGCTTAAGACATAAAATAAAACCTAATGAATGCTCATGATTTATGAACAATGCATATGTTTTTTAAGTTGTAGATGAAATTCCACGGTTTGTCGATTATAACAATTTTTTATTAAATTAAGAAGGGATGATTTACAATTTCCCTATTATTATATTGTGTCCATTGAGATTTAATCCATATCACCACGCACAGTTGAACTATAAACTCGATCATGTCATTTTTAAAGAGAAATGATAATCATTCACAATTATTCAGTAAGTTATAAAAAATCTCAATACTGCTTTTACTACCTTCTATGCCTTTTTATCTTTTTTTTTAACAACCCAACAAGTTCACCCATTTCGTCCAGCTTTGTTTTATATATGATTCACAATTAATACAAGTTTGGTTGGTAATCTGTTGGTTCATAATTGATATTTTACAAGTTAATAATTGATTATTTAAAACTTAAATAATATAAGTGTTAGTATTAACTAATTAAGGACTGATCATTGTTTTCTGAAAAATGTTTTTGGCTCCTATATATAACTGCTATCATATCATCATTTTTCACAAACTAGAACAATCTGATTCTTTTTTTTTTTTAAACAAAAAAAATCCAAATCGTAATCCATATATATATATATATATATAATCTAAACACTAATTCATGCAAGTAACCTAGCTATATGTAACTTGTATAACATCAATACTAAAGAAACTGATTATTGTTTCGTACGATTACTTCTACATCGGTGTTGGCATCTCTAACTTGGATCAGGTGATTTGAGAGTTTCGGTCCTCATCTCATCCTAAAAAATTTATTGAAATTTATGTCGAGTTGTAAACATAGTTGTTGGACTCTAAATCTTTTCTCTGCTTTTCGAATAATTCTACTTTGTGGTAAATAATGAACTTGCACAAAATAAAGAATTAAGTCAAGACTGTCACCAGAGTACTCTGTGAGAGTTATTAATTAATGGCAAGAGCAAAGATTTATTTATTTGATTGAAGTCAGGGATCTCTTCCTCCCCTTAGAATCTATAAGTGTAACAAAGAGAAAAATTCTTTGATATAATGTATTTATTTTCCCAAAAGATGAACAATGGTTTCAAACAGAGAAAAATACAAAAGGAATATTCTTTGTTAAAGAAGATTGATTGCTTGCAAGTTCCGGATCATACCTTATATATATATATATATATATATATATATATATATATATATATATATATATTTTATTATGTGATCAATACACTAAAACTTGAACCTATAGCCATCAACCTCAACGTCAAACGATAGTTTTTGTTTTGCTTGTTTATAGATAATAGACATCAGAACAGAAAGTAAATGAATTAAAAATCAGAAGGAAAATATAATAGTATGTATGCCCCGAAACGGCTGGTACCAGCACTCTGAATTGCCCCTAGATATGGAGTATACTTGATCAGGTACGTACCTAGAATTACGCGTGAGTAGCAGCTGCAACAGCAACTTTTCTATTTAAATAGAGTTCGACTTTTCTATTTTCAAATTGATTTAATTATTGTTGTATTATCTTTCTCTTTATTCTGATGAAGATGGATGGAGTCAAAGCATTTCGACGTCCTTGCTAACTTGCTATCTCTCCTTCTGCCACGTTCGCACAAAGAATACATCATTTAACATCATTGATTACGTCTCCTACACCGTTAAATATATACAAATTAATCAGCTCGCACCCAAGTTTGATTAGGTAAGAGAGGAAAACACACACACAGAGAATGAGTGTGTATGTGAGAGAGAGAGGACAGGAGGCTATGAAGCCAGATAAGGTTGATGTAGACAGGGAATGGTTCTCTTCTCAGTATTTGACCTGTAATACATCCTACGTTTATTTTTTTAAATGTTTATCAGTTTATAATAAATGTTATGTGCATCCGATGTATTTTTCTTATTTATGAAGAAGTCAATGCATGAACATGCCCAATAATTGTCATTATAATATGTGTATTTCATTTGACATGTACAAATTAATTTACATTGTAGACATCTAATAATGTTTACTATAATTCATGTCGGTCCACTCAAATCTATTAGTTTTTCATTTGACATATAGAAAATATAGCATCTTAATTGCTATCTCTATGATTAGGACTGTCAACGAATTAATATTGTATGGATAGCATAAAATATTTAGTATATCCGTACTCATTTAAAATTAGACTTGTATTCTTATATGTTAAACATTAATCTTATATATATATCATGTCCTTAATTAATATGAATATAACGGATAAGAATACAAAATAATTAAAGACCATTTCTTATCTATTAAAAATAAAATTATATGTATGGAGATGATATTTAATACGATAAAGTTTTGTAATTTACTAAAATTTTATAATACAAATTAGTTATATTTATTATTAATATTTTATCGAAAGCACAAATCGAGATGTCCATGATATTTTTTTATCTGTTTGCCCGACCTGTACTGTATTCGAAAAGAAAAACAAGAGTAAGAAATTTTTTCTTCAATCACTAGAAAGACTAAAAATTCTTCTTCATTATCATAATAGGTACGGGTATGAAAATATTTTTACCCGACCCATATCATACCTATTGACACCCCTAAAGCGATAGAATTAACTATAAGTATATTCACAGAAGAAACAAAAAGGTCCCTGTTTCTAAGATACGAACTAGCTACAATATTTCAAACAGATCCATTCAGAGCACACAAAACTGAAATTTTGAGCATCTCTCGACTTGACACCTGGCCTCTAGGCTATTACATTTTCAAGATATATCCATGAATTCCACACATAGAACTACCAAGTGCTCAGGCAAACGAACTTACGTGTAGTGCAGATGCATGAACGGTACAGATACATGAATGTCTCTTCATAAACATGCGGTCAAGGTGATTACTTGAACAGTACTACTGTTGAATTGTCAAACGGAGAAAGAAAAGTTCTTTTGAAGATAACGAATGAAATGCTGGATTAGAGAAAACAAGGAACGGAAAAGTAGTACAAAAAACAAATAGATGGAGTAGCTGGAGCTCCCAACAAAATCAAATATGGATAAAGACAAAATGATCTTTTCCCAATCATATCCCTGCCGCGCGTAAAGCGACGAACACAGACACACAGTATATGGAATAATTGAGCATCAGCGACCGTTCGGATATAATTGGGTTGACAGTTCAATTCGTGAATTTTAACGCTAACAAATGTCCTGTGTTTTCCCGCTTTAAATCAGATAAATTGGGGGAGGAATCCTTGGTACATAGACTGAAGCTGTGCTTCAGAAACAGTGCGCGTAGAGGAAGGGGAAGGAACGAGGAGGAATGTGATCAGCGCGTCGCTCATCTCCGTACAATATTTCGTACACTCTGATTTGGAAGTAACAAATTTTAGCAAAATACACACCGTCGTCACCTCCGCAAAGTGTCCGCTCTCTTTCGCTTCCTCTTCGATTTTCCTCTTATAGAGCAGGTGAAGAAGCCCAGATACCTTACAGTCTGGTTGCTCTTCACCTCCTCTCCCTTTTCTTTTCTGTAATGACCCTCCTGTGGAGCAACCTAAATGGAATGGGGGCACAATCTCACTCTTCTCTATTTTTCCGATTTTCTTTAAAAAAAATTCATGAATATTTCAGATCTTCTATAGTCATAACTCTGTAAATAACTATATGACGCATAGAAAATATAACGACAACATGTTAAAATGATTCAATTTCATAATAATGTATCACAAGCGTGACACGCTAAAAGATCTAACAATGAGTGATTGATTTAGGAAAAAATTATGTCTTGTTTACTCAAAAAATTGTGTGCCTTGATTATCTTTTAAAAATATCTGTTTAGAAATGTTGTTATTTTTTAATTGAAGATCTTTAAAAATATTTATTTTATATAGTTTGTCTCATTTCACATATTGTATATAAAATTGCTGAAATGATTTTTATCGAATTAAAAAATATATGTAGATTTTTAGTTAACATTCTTACCCATTATTTCTTTCTTTATATATTATTTTATTGATTATACATATTACCAATACATTTTTTTATTTGTATTTCCTGTCATGATTTTACTGAAATTTTGTATTTCTATAATAAAAAAAACCACATTACAGAAAATATAAAAATCTTCTCATCTAATTAACATTCAGAAATTGTTACCTCTCATGATTATTGGGCCTTATCTCTCCCATTTTGCTCCTCAAATTTTCTTCTGAGTTAGCAAAATATACAAGCCCATATAACTGTATTTCTCCAGGTATGGACCATACCCATCATAATATAAATGTTTCCAATTCCTTACACATGGGCCCATGCCGGATAGGTTTTCTACGGTTCATGCAATCTCTAGAATCACTATGTTGCCTATTTATTTTAGTAATTATTATATTTTAATATTTATCAGTTTTTTCTTGTAATATGTCTCAATATGACTTCATCTTACACGCATTTTCAATTTCCAATCATTCATAATTTTTCTTGGCCAGTATTGTTGATTTTTAGAGAAAAATAGAGAAGAGACAAAGATAATGGTTTATGGTAAAAATGTATTTATGTATTGATGTTTTTCTTTGCAAGTTTTAAGTCCTATTTATATTACAAAGCTCAACAGCTAGTTTTTTGTACCATTGGTACTGTGTCTAGTTATTGTACAATTGGCACCTAATGTTGTTTTGTCATAAATAAACTAAAGACTCTATGCGATGCTTGATTTAATCTAAGCCACTCGATCAATGATGGATGACTGAGATCAATTCTCAATTTCTTCATTATTTTTAACAAGTATTCAGTAGGAATTTTTATTTATCTCACTATATTACAAATCAGTAATTAATTCATCTTCTATAGTTTTTTTTCTTCATCCATATTATGTCATTTGGATGAGTAGCAAATTTAGCATGACACAACACGCAGAAACACGACATGTATGGCTTAGTCGGCATGACACATATCCAATGTTATTAATAAATTGCGACAATACCTTTCAGATTGTATCAGTATTATTAACGGGAGTATCCGCTTAGAAAAAATATTTTTTCTTACAAATAGTCACTTTTTACTTCACATATACTATCTCATTCGCGTAATTTTCCACGTGGTTGCACCGACTAACTGTAGCTTTAATAGGTTTACGTCATAAATCTTTAATCACTGCTTGACGCATTTGAAATCTTACGCCGGAGATGCAGCGTCGAAATTGGCACTAGAAAAGTACACGAAGCATATGATTAATCCGAAAGTTTTATTAATGGAAAAAATAAAACAAAAATATCAACAATAAGAAACCGTTTCGCTAGATTTTAAAAAATAAGAAAAACTATTAATGTCCAGGATACTGTTGCTGGACGTTATAAACCATAACGTCCAATTAATCTGATCGCTAATGATATCTAATTAACAAATAACACTGTAGTTGGACATTATGATCTATAACGTCCAGCTACAGTGTTTTTATTTTTTTTTGCTTTGCTGCTTCATTTGTTAATTTTTTTGAAAAAAAAAAAAAAAAAACACTGTAGCTGAACGTTATAGACCATAACGTCCAGCTAAGTGTTTATTTCGGTTAATTAGCGGTAACTTAATTTCGTTAAGCTGACCGTCATGGTCTATAACGTCCCCTGGACGATATGGACTATCACGTTTTTCCTACAAATCAAATTATCACAAAATGTTTTCTCATTATCGATATTTTTTTATTAATTTTTCTATTAATAAAAATTTCGGTGTAATTAATTAGCTTTGAAGGGTACATCGGGATTGGGTTACACACCACACTGTTTTCTTCAAGCTATAAGATTCTTCAAAATAAATATGTTTTAGAAGTCAAACAAGGGAGATCCGACACTTTCAGATAGTGTTAATAGTCAAATGTGAGTCAGAAGGAGATAAAAAGAAAATATTTTTATATTCATAGAATTAACTCTATTCGTATTTTATTTTTAATCATAAAGAATTAGTTATAATCTGTATCTTACTTTTATTCGTTAAAATTAACGAATAACACATAAATAATGAATAATTATTGAAAAACTTAATAATTTATATAATTAAATCTCAAAATATAAAAACAAAGAAATATCACAAAATATAAAAATTACAACTATTGATCTCATTATTTACAAAAAGAGGAGGAATCATTGAATCAAGCATGGTTATTTTAATAGTCTTGACTTTAGATTTTTCAAAAAAGTAAATGAAATCAAAAATTGAAAGTAAACTGATAGGTACATTACTGAACATAAAGATAGCCTAACAATCAAATTTCATACAACTTTAGTATTGTTGTTAATACATGAAAAATCATTAATTTTGAATCGTTAAAACTTCAGATCACTTGATATACAGTGAAAACATACACCAAATTTCATTATTTTTTTAGACATAATATGTAAATAATATAGATCATGTCAATAATGTTGGATTTCAAATTTTAAACTTTATTTTTAGAGATATGTCAAGATTGTTAAATAAAAAATTGTCAAGTGATCTCCCTCTTTAAAAAATATAAAAATATTAATAAAATAAAATGATGTAAAATACTGTGTAAATCAATTTATCATAGACCACTAGCTGAAAAAACATATAATGTATTGCAAAACAATTTTGTCAAAATTTACTAATTAAATAAAAAATTATATAAAGTGTTGTATCAATCAATCTTTCGGAATAAAAAACTTATATAGTTATATGTACGGATAAATAATTATCATATATGACCTTAAAAAAATATTAATATTTTTATATTTATTCAAATATAGAGTAACAATTACAAAGTAACTTTTATTTATATACTTATCCGTTAAGTTACAAAAAAAAAAAAATTATATCCTTCTTGACCAATACAATATAAATTCGATAAGCCAACAAAATAGCATTGTTTCGTTGACACACTACTTTCATATTACCAACCATAGTTACATGATTCGTGAATTATTCACGAATAATTCATTTTTTGTGATGACAAACTGAACGCCGAATTATTCGGTTTACCGAACTTTGACCGAATAATTTCTGAATAATTCGCGAATTTTACGAATTTTTCTCAAATTTTTCCCAGTCCCCAGAACATTTTTTTTTGTTTTTACTTTCTTGTAAGATTGAGATCTCTGATTCAGATAGTCATTTTTTTTTAATCTGGCTGAACTGAACTCCAATAATTCATTTATCACTGTGTTACCAACTAGAAGCCTTGAATCACGCCGGGATCTGCATAAGCTGAGCTGTCACGTGTATATATTTTCATGATTTTGATCGCAAATAGTCGTATTGGATTTCAGGGGCCCGGAACTGTTATTAATTTTTTTTAATAATAATGGTGCTTCTTTTAAATTTTGCCTTATATTTTGGTTGAAGCGGAAACTTTTTTATCTAATCGCGTCTTTTGATTGGACGGTTGACATATCATCATTAAAAGCTATTGAAGAAAAAAATGCTGAATTTGTTTTAACTATGGTCGTTCCAAAAAATTGAAAGATATTGTTTTTTTCTTCTTCTTCACAATGGTTTTGCAACAAATTGAGAAAGGAGAAGGGTCTCTCACCTCACTATATATAGTATTTCTCTTAGTTTTGTCTAATTTCAATCCAAGCAAAGCTAATCTTTATTCCAGCGCTATATATTATGCCTAATAAACAACATGATCTAATTATAATTAACAAAAGAATTGAGCCAAAAGCACATAATTATACAAGCAATCAATCAAGAAGTAACCGCTACAAATAATTAAAAAATATACAATCTAAACAAATGTACCAATTTAACATGCCACTTGATTCCTGTTTTCAATCAATAATGCATCTCAATTCTGCATTCCAATTAATTATCAATACAAAATACCTATCAATCTAGCCACGTGCATCTACAGGAAAAACAAGAAAAAAAATAGCAAAAGAAAGAAATAAGAAACATAAAAATTCCACCACATTTCATAGAATCACCTGTGAAATAAGCAACAAATTAATCAACCAAATATCTCCTTGCCTCCATTTCGACTCAACTAAATAACTAAATTCTCTCACCTAATTAACCCACAGCCTATTTAATATAATCTACATCCAGCTAACATTTACTAACAACAAAACAAATCACCTTCCCCTAGTCCGAGCCAAAGGAATAAGCTCCGAAAGAGGTGTAGCAACCGGCGACGGTACCGGTGAACTCCTACATAACGGACATGTGGCGCTTAATCTTAGCCACTCATCAACACATGCTACATGGAAACAATGCCCGCAATCGGGGCCCTGTCTCAACACATCCCCACTTACATACTCTCCTAAACAAATCGGACATGGCCCTGATAATGCATCATCCCCACCGGCATTCTTGTTATTATTCCCTTCAGATTGGTGTACAAATTTTGGATAGAAAGCGTCAATTGTATGCAAATCAAGACCGACGACAAAGTTTGGTGGTGAGGAGGGGGGAGGAGGTAGCGGAGATGAAGGGGATAACGGGAGAGGGGATTTGGATCTGGCACAGAGGTAGGAGGCAAGAAGAATGGTCGAGATGAGAACAAGGAGACCGACGGCAATGGCGATGCCGTAGCCAAGACCGACGCCGGCTGGAGAGGTGGAAGCGGAGATGGGGAGGGATGGAGGTGGGAAGGGGGTGGACATGAAGATGAAGAGGGGAGGTGGAGAGAGAAGAAGACTAGAAGAGAGAGGTGGGAGTGGGTACTGTAAGGGAGCGCAATTAAAGAGCAGTGAATGCATGGAAGCGGCTACGCCGGCTACGCCGGCTAGCTAGTGGGGAGGTCTTATATATGACTGTTGGATTTTATGCGGCGTTGAACTCTATGGTTGTTAGTTTTAGTGGGTGTTTCCGTTTTGATTTTGTTTTGGCATTAGTTGTAGAGTGAGGCTATGGTGCTATGCATAGCACGGATGACTAGTGTACTACGGCTGAATATAGTACTTTTTAAAATTCTAACGGTCGATCCGAACCGTTCAATGTGATAACCATATGAATATGTACTTGCAAACTAAATTTTATATTTTTTTGAATTTTTTTACTATTTTTTTAGATAGGTAGAATTTTGATGGTCCAGAATTTTCAAAAAACATTGATTTTTCTACCTATCTAAAAAAATAGTAAAAAAATTCGAAAAAATATAAAATTTAGTTTGCAAGTACATATTCATATGGATATCACATTGAACGGTTCGGATCGACCGTTAGGATTTTAAAAAGTACCATAATGAGCCGTAGTACACTAACCATTGGTGCTATGCATAGCACCATAGCCTCACTCTTAGTTGTATCTCCATTTCATTATTAAGCACGTTGGGTGTCCGATCCGCCAGCGGCTACGATTGAAAGATTAATTTTGGATTTAATCTCAGCTCTCCAATTACATAATATATCTTCTTTTGATTAAATGCATTTGTTTTATATGTAGAAGTTTAAATTTAGTTACAAACATACTGCCACACATACCGCCACAAGATGCGTTACAATTAAAATTAAACAGACTCTAAAATTTAGCGATATAATTATTCGTTTCCTTATTTATTTGTTTTCTTATTTCTCTATCTCCAATTGATATTTTCTATACGGCGGATCACAATGCAAATTAATTTTTTGTTCACTTCCTTATTTCTATATATTACTGTGATAAATCTAGAATATATTTCTAATTTTATTTTTTTTATGAAAATTTGTTATTTTGTATGAGAATTTATTTTTGTTATCTTATTATATATTCCGTTGCAACGCACGGCCACGATACTAGTAGCTTTATAAAGTTTTATGAGGTGATGTTGCTGCATGATACCCTAGTTTCATTTGGAGTCTCAACTCATGAGTAGTATATATATGTACGAATTTTGATTAAACAAATTAATGTTTTCAACTCATGAGTAGTCCGTGTCCGTGAGATTGAATCAAGAGTATCGAGAACTCAGATTAAAAAAGAATATAATGGAAGCAATAGTCTTAATTCAAGCTGATATTTCTATTTATTTATCCACCTAAAAAAATAAAAGCTTTGACTTTGCCGTACAGACAAGGTAAGATTATTACATCTTAGTTATTAAGAAGATTTCATTATCTGATATGATTATATGAATCTCCCAATTTGATGGACGGCTCTAGTGTAAGCTTTGGTTTATCATTGCCGTTAGAGTGGGAAAAATGGCAAGACATAGTTGGTTCTGTCATGTGATGGCATAGTTACGGAACGGTACGGCACGCGTGCCAGCTACGTACCGTGACTCGCGTGTCTCGTGCTGTGACTATTCACGTGCCGTGACCATCTTTAAAAAATTTAGCACTGCACGGCACGTCACGCGAAAGATCTAGTCACAGCACGGCACGTGGTCACGTCAGTCACGTGTAATTAGATTCATTAGATCTTGACCAAATGGTGAATCTTGAATAAACTAACATATATTATAAACAAATGGTCACGCGAGTCACGTTTGAGCACGATATGACTCACGTGGCGTGACCATTCGTGTGTCGTGACCACCTCTTGACATTTTCGGCACAGCACGGCACGGCACGTGAAAATAGATTGGAATGCATAATATGAATATGTAGTCAATAAAATTTGAATCCAAATCTTTACAGCACAAATTAAAATTTTAACCACTAGAAAACACATATTTAATATTTTACAAGAGAACTAAATTATATATAAAATGAAAATTTAAAATTCCCATTCAATTTCAATATAACATATATGATTACAAATTTTAAAATTACGAAGATAACTAAACAACCTTTGTCTTCTTTTGACTTGGATTTAGATCCAAACTAGTAGTTTATTAGAACTTTACATTGTTTTAGAAAGAAAAAAATGCACATTTATGAATCTCAACTTTTATTTATTTTTTGGAGGAATTTCATGTATACCCTTCAAAAACCTTGAAATATGTATTGCCCTCTTTGAAATTCATAATATCATATTTATCCTTCTAAATTTTATAAACTCACAAATTTACTCAATTTATTGACTTTTCTATTAAAACTCATTTTGAATTTGTAAATTACCCATTTTGCTCTTTATATAATCCTCTCTTCCCCTCCCATTTTACCCTCTATCAAATGGTAACAGTTTCCTCTTTATCTTGTCTAACATCACTCCTTGATTCAAAAAATTATTAGCTGCAAATTATGGCCCGCCCAACCATAGTAACATAACTCGTGAATAATTTGCGTATAATTCGTTTTTTTTTATGTTTTCGAACCGAACACCAAATAAAATGCAAATAAACTTATTATACGTTTTATTCGTGAATAAAACGCGAAAAAAAAGTGAATTTTTTTTTTTGGGGTTTTTATTTTTTTGTGGTACCAAATCATTTCCGAATCATACTCAAATTATTCCTGAATCACAAATTTTTTACCTCGCCAAACCAAACCCAAACTATTCATTTGTCACTATGCACCCAACCATACTTAAGCGGCAGTAAAAAGTAAAGGCTTGTATTATCTTTTCCTTCTTCTGGCTACATTTATGCTCATAATCACACAGAGTGACGAATAGTTTCGTATGATTGCAAATTAGATTATGCGAAGAATCTGACCAAAGACCTTGTCAGCTTGAAGCAAAAACCGAATAGTTACCTGAATATATATAGTATTATAGTTTGACATTTTTTATGTACTTTAAGGTGTTGGCAAAGTGGTATGATATATAGTGGCTGCTGTCACTGCATCTTATGAATTTTCTTCTGATTCACCGAGGATGCTATCTGTATCCTATGAACGATAATTATGATTTCCCCTGCCTTTCGGCTTCTTATGCTAGAACATTTTATTATGAGGCCTCATTAAACAACATAAACTGTTTGCAATATCAATTCTCGGAACTTCTGTTTGTTTTGTAGTTGGGATTTTATATATTCAGAGTATGTAATGACAGTTGGTCATCATTACCGCTCCGCTGTGTGGCAGCTGTGGTTATTAAAACAGAATCCAAGTACCAGTAAATTACAGATTGCCGAAGACAATTCCCATTGTGAGTTCGTGCTCAGATTACCAGGCTCTTGTCCAACTATGTCATACCTCTTGGTACAATTGGTATATATTTTTTTCTATTATGAAAATTGTGGCAACTAATCTTACACTTATTATGCCTTGCAGTGCCAGCTTTTTGAGACATGATTGACATACCATTGGTTGTCAGAAGATTACAATAATCTCGGGCTGAGGTTGTATTTCGTCTAACGCACATACTAGTTGTTTTGATGCCCAGCTGAAGGATGTGAAACAGTAATTGGGTAAATTTGTTTTGATGCCCAGCTTAAGGCTAAAGCAATAGAGATCGAGAGGATGAGGTAAAATGGACAATTTATAAATTTTAAATATTTTTAATAGAAAAGTCATTAAAGTGGATAAATTTGTGAGTTTTTAAAATTTAGAAAGGGTAAATATGATATTATGAATTTTAGAGGGGGGAATATGTAATTTCAAAGTTTTTGAGGGGTATACATGAAATTCCCCCTTATTTTTTTAGATATATTTTATATATCTCTACGTAAAGAAACGAGATACATCCCTGATTTTAAACATACGGTCGGATTTCACATTTTTTTTAAGTACCTACAATCCTATTAATCCAAGCCGTTAATCCGAAAGATTTGCAAGCGGATTATTTTGAATTTTAATACAAACAAGTTGCTCGCTTTCATGAAGTTGTGTAAAGGTAGCTGAGAGGGTTATCAACAAAGGCCTCAATTATTCAGCAACACTGCGAATTTGATCCAAAAAAAAATTGATGCAATTTTCTTGATATATATTCAGCATTGCATTACAATAATCGCCATGCATTTTGCCTGTATATATATATAGTATATACACAACTTTAGTTTACCTGTAAAACCTAATCCTCTCTCTATTTTCCCCTCTATACCAAGCAACTCATCTGTAGCGCGCTTGTTCCTATATAATCTCCAAATACCCAAAAAAAACTCACTAAGCCAAAAATAAATACAAGAAGGACAATTGTAAACAAAAATGATAACACTATCGACCATATTTAATCCTCTTGCTCCCCATACCAACAACCTTCCGGCGAAATTTCATCTCACGTCTCATAAAAGTAGCATATAATAATTCATTCCATGCATCCGGCACGCCAGGTAAGCACCAGTGACTACAGTCCTGTCTATGTAACGGTGCAGGACCTTTCTCGCCTAGGTAGAAGACTGACAGGTGACCGTCTTTTCTTCGAGCAGTCATTTCAGTTATGTTTAGGATATCAAGGTTGGGCATGCTGTATTTTTTGGAGTATGTACTGATAGGATTCAAAAGGTTGCTCCAAGGTTTAAGAGACAGTGCCGATGGACCGAGTTCAGGAGTGGTTTCTTGGTGGCAACTGCCTCCAGTTCTCCAGTCACCTCCTCTAAAGAGAAAAGATTGATCGTGTATCAGGTACAAAAGTATGGCATTGCAGTTTATGTGGACCATGCTGAACAGACTTCGGTTAGCACTTAACAGTTATTGATTGGCACTGTGGGCCTATAACACTAACAAAAGTTAAAAAGGGGGATCTCATTATGTTTTAAGTTCAGGTTAGATCCAAGCATAAAGTAATTATCAAATACAAGAGATACACAAAAGCCCTAGATATTAGAACCGGAAACCAAACTTGTGTATGAGACAGAGAGGCAAGGAATGCAGAAAGGTAAACATCAGTTCAAATATCAGGCCCTATAAGGTGCTGTTGACAAAAAAATAACAGACAAGCCAAAGAAGTTTATGATACAATTTGGTTAAGAATTATTCTTACCAAATGAAGAAAAAGAAAAACACAAACCTGAAATGAACAGGTGCATACGTGCGAAATATGACTTGAGTCTTAGTTCTGTTGACCTCACCATTAAGCCAATTAAATAATGTTCCTATTGCTTTCTTGTAAGCTGTGTCTACATTCATCTCCATTTTCACCTCATTGCCTTCTTGGAAGTAGCATCCTCTGTTTATGATGATCAAATGTGATAACCAACTTAGGTCGAAACCTCAAAATATCATAAAAATGCAGTAGTGACAGAGTGAACCTTGTTTGTGTAGCTAATAACACATTGGACCATACTAAAGCCTAATTTAGTGAAATTGAGTCTCAATCTAAACCAGCTGGCCTCAATCTATCCTGCATGGGTTTTTATTATACACTAAACTACTCTGGATGTGCACTTAACCACAAAAACAAGAACACATTTTGTTACAGAAATATGAGTAGAACTAGGGTGTTCTTAAGTTCACCAAGTCCCTTTGTGAACTCAACTCTAAAACCTATCGGATTGGCTTCAAATGACGAATCCGAACCATTGGAACCCATTTACCTTACAAGTGATGCGTCTACATGCGAAAATTTAAAATTTTCAAATTAATTTTGTATAGAGTTAAGCGGTCAAAAAACGTTCAAAAAATGAATGCACTGAAATTAATTTATAAACCTTCTAATTTTGACCGCTTGACTCTCTAAAATTAATTCAAAAATTTTAAATTTTCGCATGTAGACGCATCACTCATAAGGTAGATGGGTTTCAACGGTTCGGATTCATCATTTGAAGCCAATCCGATAGGTTTTAGAGTTGAATTCACAAAAGAGCTTGGTGAACTCAAGTACACCCTAGTTCTACTCCAGAAATATTAAATAATATTCAGGTTTTGACAGGGATAGTATAATATTACAAAAAAAAAAATTGCTGCCCAGCAAAATGCACAAGTGTCGCTCGAACATCATGTTGACAAATAGGAGTTGGTCGATTGACCTTTGATACTTCAATAGTAACAAATTAGCACATGGCTTTCACTGTTTTACAGTTTGATTGACATTCAACTATACCTAGGTTGAGACTATATTAGGTATGAGCTGAAACTCCAACTGGGCAGCATTTAGCCGATTTTTATTTACTTGGTGACAGTTAGCCATTTGGGTTCTAACAGGGGCATCTGTTAGCTTCTTTTCAATTCTTCTTATCTGAAAGTAGCAGGTGAAAGGGCTCACTAAGCGGAGCTTTTGTCAGCTTCAAAATAAATGTTAGAAGTAGAAAGGTACTTGACACCAACTGTGAAAACCAATTCAATTAAAGAAACCAAATTTTCTGACAGTTCGAATTGAGGTCCCTTTTGTCATTAACTCAAGGCATTGTCATAAAAAAGAAAATAGTCAAACAACAGTCATCTTCAAAAGAACAAGCAAACATCAAAAGGCAACTATGTCATTTTCACTTGTGATCATACAACTGGTATCACTTACATATCCATCAACAATTCCATTTTCCTTTTCTGTTTCTGTTTATATTTTCTTTTCAGTTAAACTTATCCCGGCAAATGCTGGTTTTGTATTGCACAATTTAAGTATCAAATCTGTTTTAAATCTTTAGGATAATTTCCTCTTGTTGGTGTTTTCTAAATGAACATGTATAATAATGGTATTGAAGAGTTTCTTTTAAAAATAATAATGATAAACTATTATGATGAAAGAAACTTACGATCTGACAGTTTTCTCATAATTCCACCAGTGTCCAGTATTGAAGACTAAGACATCAGCATCTCTCCAGTGCCAAGACAACCAGTCCATTACATCCAGCTTGAGTGTGGTGTGAACCTTTTTGTGTGCACCAGGTGGGGCCCGGCTCTGCAAAACCAGAAATGGTGCCCGGTAATACTCCACGGTACAGTTATACTCGCTAAATTTAAACACCAAGTATCCCATGTGCTTGGTTATTGGGTTGCCGTTAATTTCGTAAATGGAGGATTTATTTGAGACAGCACTGGACAGTAGGCACAGGAGAGATTCCCACTGGTTCCGGCCGATTGAGTCGCCAGCAAATACTAGTCTCTTGTTCCTTAACTTTTCTAGCATCTTTTTTGCACTGAATCTGAAATAAATCGTATAGTGTCCAACAAAAATGAATAACTTAATACACAAATCAATGAGATAGAATAGATTAGTAACTTTTTTTTCCGCAAAACAGCATCCACAATTCATTTGTATACCACAATTCAGACATAAACCACAAATAAAACAAATATATATATAATTAAATGAATGTATTCACTGATTAATAGATACTAATAAAAGCACTTGTTGAACATTCCCAAGGAACATGACATACTTCAATTAGTTTCCACTCCTAGGAAACAAAGGGATGGATATTTTTGGTGTCAAATTTGAATGGGTTGACATTGCATTTTATGCAAAGGCATAAACAAACTTATACATGGAAAAGAGAAACATGGATATTTTTGGTGTCAAATTTGAATGGGTTGACATTGCATTTTATACAAAGGCATAAACAAACTTATACATGGAAAAGAGAAACCAAATATATAACCACAAGAGTTCCAAAAACCGAAAGCAAGATGTTCATAAACCAATAAAAAATTATTGCCTTGCCCCTAAAAGAGCACACTGCGTGAACAAATTGAAATTCACAAAGAGAGTGTTGTTTTGGGGGGTAAATATAATTCAATCCAAAACAAAGAAATGAAAAATAATTCGCTTGAAGGAACAAAAAGTTGGATGGGTGTAAATAAAGAAATCAAACAAGGCATTAAAGAATAGAGCAAATTTACTATTTCTAACATGGTACTACTTACCAAATTTTTAATTTCCAATTTCTATTCCCAAGGATCCAATTTTACAGACAAAAAAAAATGAAAAAAAAATGCGCTACGAGGTGAACTCGAGAGATTAAACAATACAATATACAAATGATTAAATAACTTGCTTTTTAGTATTCCAAGAAAGAACAATTACACAGTTTAATCAATTCAATCCTGTCTTTGAGCATTCCGAGTCATTTAAAGAACCTCTTTGGGCCTTGATAAAAAAATCAATTCTCCTAACTCCAAAAAGTTCGTGAATTTCTTTTCATACAACAATTTATGATCCTAAAATGGTAAATGACAACGTTTGTGGTTGTAACATACCTTTCATTTAATCTAACTAAAAGCAGTCTCAACTCTCGTACTGCTGCTTTCAAACCTCTTTATCTTACCAAATCATTCTCTTTTTTCCTCAGAACTTCCCTTAAATCCAATGTGTTTCCAAAGAAGCAAATATTACAAAACTAGCAAGTAAAATCAGGACCAACAACAAGGACCTGGGTCTCATGTTCTCATTTGACATTTAAACCAACAATCAACCCATGCAAAAAACATAAATGGGAAAGGAAAGAACATTTAAAAAAGCCAATTCCATAAGAGCTCGTGTAAAACCAAGGCGTGGAGAATAAATGGAAAAGAGAAGAAATTAAATAGACCTGGGGAGATCACAGTGCTTCGGCTGCCATCTCCAGTGTGAATACAAACTATCGGTTCGACCATTTTCAGAGCACCTAAACCCCGAATCGAGAAAGGGACAATTTCTGGAATCGTAAAGAGGATACTTCTCGTCCCAAATCCATTCTCCATCAAACCAATCGCACTTCAAACTAGAGTTTCCGCCCCCAAAAACCTTCTTTAATTCGACTCCGCTCCTCATCTGTCGCATCTTTCCATCCCGCCATAGAAGCGAACCCCAGTCAAAGTAGAGAGTACCGAAGAGAACCAAGAAAAATATTATCGCGACGGTGAAGAAGAACCAGATGGGACCCACCTGTTCCAAAGGCTTAACCCGTCGCGAGGGAGGCACCATGAGAGAAAGAGAAAGATGATAGCGATTTGGTTAGTTTAACTAGTAGATTTTGTTTGTTGTAATAGTATAAGCACTCTTGCTTGGTGCGAATTAAGAGAAAATTGGCTTCTTGCGCCGCAAACCCACAAAACTGTTTTCCCCGTTTAGAGAGAGAGCCAAGGTGTTGGTATTCTAGAGAGAGACGACTGAGGGAAGCGAGTAGAGAGAGAGTGGGTAGGCGATTGGTGCTCAGCCGAGCGTGGAGAGCGTGGGGGATTGATGTGGGAGAGAGAGAATTCTGTCGGAATTTAAAGTGGGGTTGGCCTAGGCTGGTGAATGGCATTCAATAACTTTGCTTTCTTACTTTTAAGATGGAGAAACAAACATAAATGCTCAGTATCCGTAAAGTATCTTTAGTGTACCAAGTCGGAACTTCAACCCGTTTTAGAGAATCCCAGTCTCCTGGGACCTGCTTTTAGTGAAAATCTAAAAGTGTGCAAAATTACGCTGCTACTATATTTTTTCTAATTCGGTAGAATTAAGTTCGGAATTGGACTGATTTCGGTGTAAACTACCAAGTACCAAACATCTAACAAAAAAATTGGATTTATAAGAGCATCTACGTTCCTGAAACTATTAGAGTTTCTAAATAACTGTTAACTGTTTTTTAGAAATTAAACCTCTCTTAATTTTTAAGCCTCCACATCCTTGAAACTAAAATTAGAGTTTCCTAATTGTCACGTCACAGCTTATAAAATTTCTTATTAAGATATATTTGCAAGAGAAAGGAATTTCAGCGAATCATTTCGCCACGTCACAGTTTATAAACGATTTCTTATTAAGAATTATTGAGCAAAGTTGCTAAATAAGAAATTCATCTACATCTCTGAAACTGGCTTAGCAATTGCCACATCAGATTAGAAACTCTAAGAGTTTCAGGAATGTAGATGCTCTAAAATTTAGAACATAAGATTAGGATCATCTACTCGTCAATCCAATTCTAAAAAAAGATCAAATTAGAAATCACTATAACAGGATTAGCTCCAAGTACAAATTAAATATGGAAGCAATTTTAATTTTTGTAACAAAAATTTGCTATGTTATACAAACTTTCACAATAATTGTTCTTTTATTTCTAAACATAAAGGCTGATACCATCATAAAAAAAAATTAGTGCGAGGGATTGTCTAATTTCAGGACCATGCAGAGGGAAGGATTTCGATTCAACATGTGTTACCAAATGGACCATATAAAATATTAAAAAATGTGATCATGCAGATTGGTCAAGGTTATTACTTTATTATGTTGTGTGTAATTTATTATATGTGTTAGACAAGCTAAAAAAGATTGGTCGAATGTTGTTTTTTCTCTCTGAGATTTTTTTTCATATTTTAATTGCTTCAAAATCACAATCATGAATTTCTGAACGTTTTTATAGTCATCCTGCAAAGAAAATTCGTCCCAAGTGCTATTTAAATATTCAGAAATAAGAACAAAAATTGTGCTGCATAAAAGTGATACACTTTTTATGCGGACATAGTCCATGATATAGTAAAAAATTTGGTATAATTAATTCATAAGGAAAAAACTGAAGTTTTCTCTATTTTTTGAATTTTTTTAGCTTGAATTGAATATATGATATTAAGATTATAAACACATTAAAAGGACTGACACAGTATGTTAAAATTTAGCCAACAATCTGACAATTATTTCTATGAGACCCCGTTTTGTTTCATTTATCATCATTAATTATTATCGTCTGCATGTATAATATTTTGATTTTTGTATCTTACAATAAATTTTAAGTTGTTTGATAAAGGACAAAATTTGTATAAAATTTTACTATTTTTTTTTTAATTTGTGCTATAGGAATGTGGTGTAGAGTTATTTTAGAATCAAAATTTAAATTTACAGATAATTTTTTTTACATTACAAATTGTCAAGTTAATATTTTGGCAAATAAAACACAACCTTTTCTATCTCATCTGTTGTGCTTCCGTATAGAAAAATGACATATAGTTATTCTCTATATATAAATAGAAAAATGACATGTAACTTTGGTAGCTTCTACTAAGTATTAAAAATAAAAATAAATAAATTATATACTATGAAGGAACAAAAATGAAGGAAAATGAGTTGAGAAGGGAAGGTATTTATTCAAAATTTAAACGTAGAGGAAGAGAATCTGAAGAGGTGATTGATTGGGAGAAGTAGTGCAAGTCCTTTCCCTTCTCCAACGATTAGTGCTTGCGTCTACTAACGACTAACGAGTCAAACAGATCGTGCGCCGACGAATTCAAATCCTCTGAGGTAACAGAATATTTCTGTTTAGATTTGGACCGTCCAATCAGAATTCGGACCAATCCGGCCTGAGGTGAAACGCACTGGATCCAAGAAGAAATATTCAGTTACCTTGGGTGATACGAATCCTGCGCCGACTAGGTCGCCTGTTTTCCACGGTATAAAGTTCGGAAAGCTATCGAAGATTTTCTAGCACGACCCTCGTTTTTCTTTATTTTGAAAAGGGGTCTGTAGGCATGGCCTTAAAAGCTAGAGATGGCCTAATCCCTTGTTATTTGTAAAGTAGATGACTTTATGTTTGAAATTGTTACTTTAGTTAAGCAAATTAGAAGTATTTTAAAACAAATTAAGGTTCGTTTGAAATATCAATACCATCGTGCGAGGTGGCTTATTAAATGTGTCGAGATATTATGATGATTTCAGGCCTATTTAAATATATTAGAGCATGTTCATCTCAATTACAAAAGCAAATGCAAATGTTAATTAGACAATTACAATTTTTTATAAAAATGTAATAAAATTGCTAATTTTGTAAGCTTAATTAGCAAAATGTCTATGTCTAAAATTATTACACAAATGTTCTAATTGTTTTACAAGTACAATTTCAGGGATGTCAAAGAATGAACATTAAAGATGTAAGAAAATAAGAAAATATGTTAAAACATTCAATGGATCTCACAAATTAGGATTCTAATTAAATTCTACGGATAGAGATGATTAGAAATTAAATGAGGGTTTATTTGCAAATGTGGTTGAATAATTCATTTTCTTCGATTGCGTGGATGGAGATCCTTTTTTTTTTTTGATATCGAGCAGTGGCTGGCTGACTGCCATGCGTGGATGGAGATCGTCTTAGAAGATTGCGTGGATGGAGATCGTGTTAGACAAATGTGTGTCTACAATGTTTTCATTTTATTTTTATTTTTTTGTATAAGATAGAGACAAATGTGTGTCTACAATGTTTTTATTTTTTATTTTATTTTTTTTGTATAAGATCGAGAGACCAAGAGATATATACATTAACTTGATCCATTTTTTTTTGTACATTTTTTTATGAGCAATGAACTAAAATGATGTAAATTATGGATATTATTTTTCAATCCAGACAATTAAATTTTTCGACCAAATTGAAGATATTAGTGACATAATAGAAAAATGAGGACGGTTCAAATGCCTTTATTTTTTGTGACTCCACCATATCTTCATTTTTAAAAACTTTAATAACTCAAAATTTAAAACTTAAAGTCAAAATAAAACCGTTGGATATGATCTACATCATTTTATCTATGTGCTCATAAAAAATTATCATATTTTAATTTTGTTTTTATGTGAATCAATAAGTTGAAAAATCAAAGTCTAGAAAATATCCACATTAGTACATTTTTTACAAGCTCTCGATGACAACCAAAACAAAATTGAAATGTCATAATTTTTTACACATGCATAGATAAAATGATGTAGATCATATCCAACAGTTTTATTTTGACTTTTAAGTTTTAAATTTTAAGTTATTAAAGTTTTTAAAAATAGAGACACAGTATAAACATGGTGAACCCTCTAGAAAAAAAATTATATTTTTTCTTAGCTACATCTACACATGCACTAAGGGGAAAACTATCTGGAAATCCCAGGTACTATAAAAGATTCTCCTCACTTTACGGTTTGAAATTAACTCCCAACCGCTTTGAAATTTGGATTAGTGCAGGGGCAGTATTACTTGGCTTTGAGATTTGTGCCAAGTTAAAAAGAACGGTCCAGATTCACTAATTCTAAAAGATTGCCTATTACGGTACCGGGAAGGATCTGAATTCGCACTAAGGTTCAAAGTTCAAACATCGAGGACACGTGTTTCCGACTAATTATCGGGTTCTTCATTAATCATTATCATTTGTCCCGTAAACAAGGATGTGAACCAAATTTTTTAATTTTTAGATACTAAAAATTCACATTATCTGAAACAAGATGAATTTTTTTTCCGGATGAAATATATGGTACCAAACCAATGTTTTGGTTCCATTGAAGTATCTACTGGTACAGAATTAATGGTTCAATTTCAATAAAAATTGTGAAATTACGGGCCCTAGCTCTTGCTTTCTTCTTCCTCCTCTTCTCTATTGGGAATGTTCCAGTACTTTCTGAATATTTTGTAGCCAAAATATGTTGTAAATACCAAAAACTACTAAGATCAAACTATTAATTTGTTCTCAAAAAATACCTCAATGGGACCAAACCTGTCCCATCAATGGATGCAAAAAATAATCCATCTCTTTTTCGATAATTTGATATTTATAATTTCTAAAACTAAAAAAGTTCAGTCCTATCAATAGATGAAAAAAAAATAATGCGGTCCTTTTTTATAATTTGATTTTTTTTAATTTCTAAAACTAAAAAAAATGCTCCAATTCTCCATTTGGTGATTTATTGCCTGATGTAGTGGCCAGTGGGGTCCATATCCATTGACATTCTCCTCTACGCAATCTTATCATCAATTATTTGCATTCTGTGAGTTAGCTCCATTCACATGGATAATCAAACTTTCACATGGATAATCAAACTCTTAAATTTACCAATATGTTGAAGGAAAAATGTCGCTGCTTTCTTTATCCATATATATATTTGAAATATCAAGAAGGGTATTCAGAGAAGATTCAGATGCATTTTTATGTATACTGATTTGTCTTTTAAGTGGCATGTCTAACAAGTTTAGAACTTTCTAGGAAGCAATAAAAGCAAGAATACAGTACGTATCTAACTAATGCTAATTTGTTAATGAAAAGTACCTTAGAACTAGAAATTAATCAAACTTTGTACTGTTCGGCAACGACCTGACGTTAATACTTAATACTGAAGCGAATAAATAAAAATCTTCAATGGTCCAGTCCAGCTGTTTTTTAAACAGTTGATATGGTTTTAGGTTACAAGTAATTGGCATATAAAAATATTGAAAGACCTATTTTGATTTCTTGCAACATATGACTAATAAAAATATATATGACTGGTGCATGTCACCGAATCATGTATGTCTTTATATTTGACCGATATAAACTTTTCTCCCCAAACGTTTAAGTACCTCTTATATTAACTAGAAATTTAGGGTTAGAATAGCTAACTTTTGTTAGGCTTGTCAAACTTTAATAATTCTGTTATATATAGACACATTCTACCAAGGTCCTAGATCTGATCTTTTTAATAAAATAAATCCATATAAAAAGAATTTAGCTCAAATTCACCTGACAATTTACAAATTGTTTAAATTTGAATATTCTGAAGAAATTTTAGTCAAAATGAATAGTTAAAGTTTATTGAATTGTTGTTGATGTTATTGTTGTTGTTGTTGTTGTTTTTTGAAAGACTTGGTAACAACTACTAAGCGTCGAGTAATTAGATTTGATTAAAACTCTTCTACCAATAACATCCACTAAATTTATTTGAAACTTAGCACTACTAATTTGCAAAACTCCTACACTTCTGTGATTTAACACCCTTACAGCAGTTGAGCTAGTGTCGTTTCCTCCTTAATCCTTCCTGCCAGTACCCTAGGTGGCATCATTTCTCCCCGAAAAATTATTTCATTTCTTTGTTTCCAAATTCCCCACAACACCCCTATGAACCAAGTAGCCCAATTCATCTTGTTCTCTTGACTAACCTACTTGAAAGCTTCCCAAGAACACTCCCAATACCTGTTGGCTGAGTCTGTGAATGAAATCAGATCCGCAAAGTAGCTTCAAACCTCAATTCCGTACCGACACTCAAAGAACAAGTGAAAAATAGTTTCACTTGAACAAATAGAACACATTGCATCCTTTTTTCAACATTGTGTCATGGGTCAAGATTTTGTTGTGCAACCATAGAAAAACAAAGAACTTGATCTTTGGAGGAGCATAGCTGCGCCAGACTTCTCTGTACCTCTATCTAACCTTACCAGACGTAACCATGATCTTGTAAATGGATGATGATGAGTACATTCCATCCTTATTGCAGCGCCATATAATAGCGTCCTCCTATTCAATGAAGTCCGGTACCAATTGAGTTGGTATCGGCATAATTATAAGCCAGCTGGAAATCATCTCCCTCAGTGATATAAGTTGAAGGCAAGGCTTTGGACCTGCTTTTTTGAGTGGTTTAATCGATAATCCTACCCAAGAATCGTACCAGAAAGAAATTTTGCGTCCATCTCCCACCTCTTATTGAAAACATTTTGAAATAACAGATTAATTTTCAGTAATTGATTCCAAAAAAAGAGATCCATTAGCCATACAAACAACTAGTCTCATTGGATTTCTAATAAGTCCCCTTATATTTAAAGTGATAACATACTACAGACCCTTCATTTCGGAGAATAACTTCCACCACCATCTTAGCAATAATGTCGTATTTCTTATACTCAAATTCGGAATACCCAGGCCTCCATATGCCACCGGGTAGCATGCCACTTTCCAGTTAATTAGATGTACCCCTCTACCTTGGCTTTGCATCTTACCTCATAAGAAATTGCGACATAGCTGCTCAATATTTTGAATTACCCACTTAGGTAAAAAGAACAATGTCATGAGGTAAATTGGCAAACTTGATAGAACCAATTTGATTAAATTTCAAAATTTTATACAGACTATACTATTATTTTATTTTATTATTTTGACTAAAAAGCTCAAGTATACTTCAACATCTTTTAATTGTTATTTTTGAAAATTAAACCTACATCTTTTAATAGAAAGATGAAAATTTGTGCCACTGCACCGAGACTGGTTTCGAATCATACTATTATTGTTTTATACTTTTATTACTTTTTAACCGGTTAGACTTGGCATCGAGTTAAAGTGATCCGACCGCATTTGATATATCGGGTCACGGGTCAACCAACCAAGCTCCGTTTTAAATCAAAAGTTACTTTAAATATAATGATTATTGCTATTAGAAAAGGGGAGTGCTATATTAAGTGCAGCTTTTGCAGTTGTGAGAGCTGAGGGAATATTTTTCATTTAAATACCCAAATTACCCTTACTTTTTAATACTCTCTCTTTTTAATTCTATATATACCTAGATTCATTAATACATGTACATTCTATATAAATGGAAACAATTAAATTCATGTATATCTTAAAAAACAACGATGACAGCTGAATGGGATTGCCTATTCTGTATTTTAGTTAAGCACATGTCATAATAAAAAATTATGAGAGGGCTAAAATGTTATAAGCACTACTACAAAAATGGTAATTCTACACTGCACATTGTACACGGTTTTTCCAATTTTATATAAAAACCGTGTACCAAATATGATTTTTTGAAATCCCAAAAAATCTGTAGGAATTATACACGGACATTTAGTTAAGAATCAGTGTAGAATTGTTTGAGAGAGCTACACGGTTTATTAGGGATCAAAAATCTGTGTGGAAAGAAGACCGTGTGGAAAAAATTGAGAGAGCTACACGGATTTTTGTTAAATATCCGTGTAGAAATATATACACGGATTTTTGATAATATATCCGTGTAGAAATGGTAGAAATGTACACGGATTTTATTATAAATAGCCGTGTATGATTATTTGCAGAGCTACACGGATTAATAAGTATAAATCCGTGTATAAAAGGCTGTGTAGGGTTTTAATTAGTATAAAAGACATTCTCCTTCCAGCGCCGTTTTGATCAAGTCTTTTATACTGTCTCTCTCTCGCTCTCTCTGTATTGAATGTGGATCTGATTTCTGCAAATGCTAGCAGCTGGGATCAAAGATCTTTGAAGTTTTTATTTTCTCCTCTCTATCTTTCTAAGGTTATTATTTATATATTTTCATTTTCTTCCTCTAATTTTCTGTTACTTATTATTGCTTATTAGGTCATGTGTAATTCATGCATGCTTGATTTCTTAAGATAATGCAAAAACGACAGAAAGTTCGGCTGAGCGGGAGCCGAAGCGTGGGGGCAGCCACGCAAAAGCGGGAGGAAGTCGGCTGAGCGGGGAGCCGAAGCGTGGGGGCGGCCACGTTTGAAAAAAAATTGAATTTAAAGGAGAATTTTTATTCTCTATTATGCATGCATGCACATACATACATACATATATATATATATATATATATATATATATATATATATATATATATATAGAGTATGGCTAATTTGCTTCCGGAAGCATTTCGGCCGAGGTGCTTACGAGAGCATATCTTGCAATTTGATGTTCAAACAACAAATTCAAACCGTTAGATGTTCAATCTATATTAAAATCTACTTGGAGACCAAATTTTACATTTTTTGGAATTTTTTTACTATTTTTTAAGCTGGTTTGAAAACCGCTGTTTTCAATGCTTCAAAAATTTAATAAAAACAGCGGTTTTCAAACCAGCTTAAAAAATAGTAAAAAAATTCCAAAAAATGTAAAATTTGGCCTCCAAGTAGATTTTAATATAGATTGAACATCTAACGGTTTGAATTTGTTGTTTGAACATCAAATTGCAAGATATGCCCCCATAAGCACCTCGCCGAAATGCTGCCGGCAGCAACTTAGCCGCTCCCTATATATATATATATATATATGTTGATCAAATGTATTTTTTTATTGGAGATGCAATATGTTGGAGACCTTTAACCAAGATGCATCATGTCATGGATCACATGGGTATTCTCCTTTTTGATATGTTGGATCTAATACACCTTAATTTGTATGAAATTCTTGTCCAAACTAGATTATAACCAAGAGTTTTGGCAGCATAAGCCCAACTTTACGGAATTTGGGCCAAAGCTTCATCACATGCTTACTAAGTGGTAAGGACATAACTTGATCTACAAACATTGTATTGGATCTTGAGGAGTATATGTTATATGTGGATCACATGAGATTGTATATGTACAAAAGGCAATATGTATATATATGTTGATGCTTTTATGCTTTTTTTTTGTTATATATGTTGATATTAGAATTTTATGTTTTTATGGTTTTGGTTAGAATTTTGTAATGATAAATATGGATTTGTATAATTTTGTATAATTTCATGTACATGAATTTTAAATTGCTATCTGAAAAATTTAAATACTGGCTAGCAAAACAAGAGACTAGCAAAAAAAAAAAAAACTAAAAAAGAAATTATAAGACAACCCTACACGGTATTTAACAAAATTCCGTGTAAGAATAGTAATTTATAAAATAATCCATGCACGAATACAAAAAAAAAATTTAGTTAATTCTACACGGATATTTAACTAAAGTCCGTGTATGATAGTTCAGAGAGCTACACGGATATTTAGTTAAAAGTCCGTGTACAAAGATGAGAGCTACACAGATGTTTAGTTAAAAGTCCGTGTAGAAAGAGGAGAGCTACACGGATATTTAGTTAAATGTCCGTGTAGAAAGAGGAGAGCTACACGGCTGTTTATGTTACAATCCGTGTAGCTCAGCTTTGGAGAGCGCCACTGGCAAGGAATTGAACACGGTTGTTTATGTAATAATCCGTGTAGCTCTCAAGAATTGCACACGGGTAAATATCCGTGTATAATTTATTCAGGGATTATACACCCTCGCACTCCACACGGTAGGAAATCCGTGTAGCTCCCCTGTTTATGTCCGTGTACAATCTCTATTTCTGTAGTAGTGAAGCGTTGAAATTTATTTTTGTAAGAATGTTCACGGTCACTAATTAATGAGATTATAGTGTAAGAAGATAATCAATATTTTTAAAAATATATGCAGTCACTAATTAATGAGACAACATTATTACTGTATAAATCATATGTTTTAATCATTGTTTCTATGTATCATTCAATTGAAGGGGAAACAACAAAGGCACTTCAAAACAAACATATTATAATGAATTCCTCGTTCAGTCAAAAACATTAAAATATTAAATATGTACTTAGCGAATGCATCATTTCTATAGATACTTCTTGTATATAGAGTTATAGACTACGTACTGTCCAATACATGGATATGGTTGGGGTTATAATTAATTATCATGTACAAGGTCATACGCATATGCAGTTTATATATCATGTAGGTTTCTATCACATTTTTATGAGAACAATTATAATTCAAAGTGCCTTTTCTTTTTTTGCAAGATTAAATTAATTGCAACGTATGTTCAATGATACAGGGAATAAAAACCTAAGAGAGGAAGAGAGAATTTTTATAAAAACAAACTGATGAGAAAAACAAAATGAAATTCAATCAACAACATGAAATTCAATCTTAGTTGTCTTGTTTAATACATCTCAAAATTAGGTCATGAATTAGCTAGTCTTTTTTAATCTAAAAGACAGCTACTTCACTGTTTAATTGCTGCATTAATTAATATTTTTGTTATATAAATAGTTGATATTATATATCTAATGTAGAATATATATAAGAACCTCAACAACCTAAATCAATACAACATAAATGAATAAAAACTAATTGGTTATCCTTGAATTAATTAACTATAATTGATTTTTTGATAAACTATGTCAAAGTTTGGTCATAGATTTCTTCTCAAAAAAAGTTTGGTCATAGATGATAGATTTGAAATTGAGTGTGAGATTAATTGACTCTTTAATTATTTCCATTAATTGATTCATTCTCCTCTTCCTCCGAAGGACCCACTATTTATTAGCTCCCTTTTAAGTCGGAGAGAGAAAGGATAAACCTGAAATTAAACGATAAAATTTTTTCTGAGCCCTCAAAATCTCAATTTATGCTCTTAGAATAGCTGCGCCCATTAGAAAAGCCCAAGTTTGAATCCTCGCAACCTTTTCCCCTGAATCTTACTATTTTGTATCATACTATTTTTCTTTAGTTGAGAATAGGACACGTCCATTTCTCTTTATTATTATAGAAATAAATAAATAAAAGAAGAAATTAGGTCATTATCCAATCCGATAGAGTTATAGACTGTGACCGGTCCAATAAAATACCGGTTCGGTGGGATTGAACCGTTGAATCGGATCGGATCAACTATTGACATCCCACCAAGATACTCAGTTATTTGGTTAATTGATTGTCCCGATCACTATCACAGATTATGATTGTCTAATTGTTTTTAGTTATTTGATTAATTAAACTTGCTTTATTGGACAAGCCAGCTCGACGTTCACAATTGAAAACCAAATATCCCCTCATAAGCAATTTATTTTTATTGATTTTTAACATTTTTATAATCATGAGGTTTTCTAATACTGAATCGGTTTAATCTAAACGGTTTGTTTGGTTCTACTTTTATTCAGCTGATAGATTTATTTATTCAATTTGTTTACATTTGATAAACCAAAAGAATGATCTCTCTTGTCACCTATTGGACAGGTCATGTGAAGCAGCTGGTGAAGGACACCACTTCACTGTGGCTATCTGTGGAGCTTGATGTCTTACCCCTTGCAAGTTAGCCTCCGGCTGATAAGGTGATGATAGTTGAAGAGCCGATGGCAGCAAAGGAGCCTCCATGCTATGATGAAGACCCTGGGCATCAAATTGTTCGTTATACCACTCCAGTTACTCTTTGAAGCCTTTAGTGCCTTCAAATATCTCTTGATGTTTTGCTTTCTTAATCCCAGCCCCAACGAGTGGCTTAGCTGTGTTTTGAATATAATTACCACTAGTATATCTGTTTTGGAGATTCAGTTCCTGTTAGGGCTGTCCTATATGCGGCTGATTTCTGTTGTTAGGGATATCCTCTGTACTTTTCAGTGAACTCAAACTAGCTCTTATGTAACTTAAATTTTCATGAATGAAAATGGACTTTAGTCTTTTTATCAAAAAAAAAAAAAAAAAAAAACCAAAAGAATGACAAATTTTGCTAGTGTAATTTTATTTGAACCAAATTAATCAGCGAACACCCCTCCAAGCGTAGAGTATCAGTTGTAAGGCTCTTTAAATAAATAAATAAATAAGATATGAAAGTTGAGAAATTTTAAAGACGAAATCTCATTTTCTGAATAACTAAAGTTACAGAGACTCTAACTTAGGATATGTTTACACGAGAAAAACACTAATTAAAAAAAATATTGAAGAAAACAATAATTTTTTATAATAAAGAAATTTGCATAAAAAATTTAGGTAATTTTGTGTACAATTTTTTTTTCCAAACAATTCGTATAAAATAGTGAAAAGCATAATTAACCACACAATAACTCAACAAAAAAACAATATTATATTAAGTGTTAAACTGCACTTTTGACACAGCAAACACATAGCCTTTTGATGATTAAGGGGAAACGTGATATAGAAGGCATTCAATCAAAATACGAGGAGAGAGGAAGTAAATTTATTGCATACAAATATCAATGATATATTATAACCATAGCAACAATATTCGCGAATAATTCGCATTTTACTCGTTTTTTGACATTTTCGAACCGAACTCTGAATAAAACGCAAAAAAACGTATAATACTTTTTATTCGCGAATAAAACGCGAATCAAGAATTATTCGCGATAAAAATGCAAAAAAAAAAAATTTTGGGGGGGGGGGGGGGGGTTTGAGTTTTTTTGGGGGGTTTTTTTTTTTTGCTTCCTTGCTATACCGAATCATTTCCAAATTATACCCGAATCACGAATTTTTGACTTCGCCGAACCGAACCCGAACTATTCGTTTGTCACTATGATCATAACTACAATTTTAGAGATTTAACACTTTTGTGAGTATCAATTAGTATTAATAAAACACCAACTACTGTCAGTTTAAGTTATCATTTCGGACAATAATTTGTAATTTAATTAGTAAGACGTACATTGAAAGGAAGTACGTATTTAAAAGATGTTGACATATATCGTAACAAGGATTTAAATTTATAATTGCATGGATGGTTTTGGCTGGATGTTAAAATAAAATTTTAATCCCTTTATTAACAAGTAATGGAATTTTTTTAAGAATCAATAGTTATGCTATGAAAAATCAACTTTATTTTTTTAACATAATTTGCTTGTAAAACTTGCATTAGAATCATCTGAATTACTACTATACGCAACCATTTGGACATGGAAAAGTATTCTCCCAGGTACCATAAAAGATTCCCCTCACTTTACGGTTTGAGATTAACTCCCACCTGCTTTGAGATTCGTGCTATTGCAGGAGGCAGTATTATTGGACTTTGAGTTTCGTGCGAAGTTAAAAAGAACAGTTCAGATCCACTAATTCTAAAAGATTTCCCATTACGGTACCGCTATTACAGTACCGGGATATATCCCATGCACACATACTGTTTAAATCAAAGTTTTAATTTAATTTTTGTTTGCATTTGATTTTAAAGTTTCCTCACAAAAGACTATAATACTACTATTTAATTATTATATAAACTTAAGTGATGGAAATATTCGACATACCACATTATTTGAGCTAAAATTAGTACCTTAATTTTTGAAATTAAATATGGATAAAATTATATTGGTAAATTATGCGATAAAATTTCTACACTCTTCTGAAAAATTGTGACTGAACATGTGCATTCAAACTGGTGCAACTTAATAGATGAGAAACAGACAGAGAGATTTATATGTTACAGTTCGGATTTACATATGTGAATATGAATATACATGCGTATTATCACAAATCGAAAAGTGAAAAAGAGGAGGCATTTGTTCGGTACTAACACATCGATTCACAACTGTTTTTTTAACTTATTTGTGTAAATACTGATAGAGATATAGTTATTATTGTTGCGCACATCTGATAAATAATAGAAGAGAAGAAAATTAGCTGAATTTCTAACGTTATAAACATAAAATCCAAGTTGTGTATGGTTCTATAAAAATCATGACACCGTACCGTTACATTTTCACGAGCCAATTGATTAACATGAAACGATATAAGTTATATTCTTAATTATACAAGAAAGAAAGTTTCCGACCCTTTATTACAAAACGTCCGATTCAAGTAAACAGGGCGCACATCTGCACGTGCGAACTACGGATAACGCGTAAATGCCATCCTTTGGCAGAATGCAGAATGGCAGCGGAGCGTGGAGCCTTTAAAGTTGTTTCTTCCGGGCAGTAATGGACCAGAGTATGATTAATAGGGGTGTCAATGCCACCCCTTTATCTGTTTATCTGACTCGTATCTTATCCAACAAGACAAGTACAGACAAGAGTTTTTTTTTGTAAAGTATAGGTAAAGTTTCTTTTTTCGTTATCTAAATAGATAAAGATACGGGTAAAAACTATTTCATATCCGTTACCCGATCGAGTAATTATAAAAAAAATTATATTATATATATATATATATATATAGTGCTGGGCTTAGCTAAGCCATCGTGTAAAACGACTTGGTGCTCTACGCCTCATTATTTTCATTTTGAAAATCCAAACTACCGATCCAAACCGCTCAAGTTGTTCTATATATTGATATGTGCTTGGAGACCAAATTTTACATTTTTTGGAATTTTTTTACTATTTATTAAGCCACTTTGAAAATCGCTGATCCATTGGTCCATAATTTTTTACTGTTTTGCTACTGTTCATCCGGATCAGCGATTTTCAAAGTGGCTTAATAAATAGTAAAAAAATTCCAAATAATGTAAAATTTGGTCTCCAAGCACATTTAAAAATGGAGAACAACTTGCGCGGTTCGGATCGGTAGTTTGAATTTTCAAAATGAAAATATGACGTGGAGTACAAAGTCGTTTTACTCCATGGCTTATCCTAGTCCATCTCTCTCTCTCTATATATATATGAGAAGGGATCAAATTACATCTTTTTTGGTGACACACTTTGACACCTACCATTTTCAAAGTCCAAATAGTCGATCGAAACCGTTCAACATGATGGATATATTAAAATGTGCTTGGAGATAAAATTTTACATTTTTTTGAATTTTTTTACTATTTATTAAGATGGTTACTAAATTGTTGTTTTCAGACCATTGAAAAACAACGATTTTGTAACCATCTTAATAAATAGTAAAAAAATTCAAAAAAATATAAAATTTGATCTCCTACCAAATTTTAATATGGTGATCATGTTGAACGGTTCTGATCGACTGTTTGAATTTAGAAATCGCAAAATTGACCTATAAAAAAATGGTGTCATGATGTGTCACCAAAAAAGGTGTAATTGGATCCCTCCTCTATATATGTATATAGAGGGAGAGGGGGGGATCCAATTACACCTTTTTTGGTGACACACTTTGACACCTATCATTTTCAAAGTTCAAATAGTCGATCCAAACTGTTCAACATGATGGATATATTAAAATGTACTTGGAGATCAAATTTTACATTTTTTTAATTTTTTTTACTATTTATTAAGATGGTTACAAAATCGTTGTTTTCAGACCATTGAAAAACAACGATTTTGATGAGCAATCTGGCTTGGAGAAACGATGGCAGGCGATGGTGAATGGCATGAGGTACGAAGGCGCAGACGCTTCCCCGACAACTGGCGAACCCCTTCCGACGACAGGATTGACAAGGTCAGAGCCTATAGACCTAACCAGGGGGGCAAAACCTATGCACAAGTGGTGCAGGGAACCTCCATCTCCAGCAGAAGTTCAGACAGCTCGAACTCAGTCAAGTCTTCATCGGCTAACTCCAGACCACACTCTCCGACCTCCCCCACCACGCCAAGGTATTACTACTCCCCGCACAGTCCCACCAAGCTGCGCTTTCCCCCACTCCCAACATATCCGGAGTGGTGGGGCCGCTGTTTCAATTGCTGCCGGCTAGGTCACACCTCCTCCAAATGTCGCAATCCTAAATGTTGTGGCAAATGTGGGAATACGGGACACACCGCTCGCCATTGTGTCGCCTCCAACCTCAACCCGGCTGCACCTCCCTTTCATCCCGTGCCGCAGAAACCAACCCCCAAACACACAGAGCCCCTGTTCGATGAACTACTGGAAGGTGATTTCCCTCCAACTCCGGAAATGCCGGAGGGGAGACCCGAGAAAATCCAATGCTTTATCGAAAGGGACGACGCATTCTACACTGAGGTGGAGAGGCTTCAAAGGGCGGTGGTGTTGAATGGGGAGCATGGTCGTTTTGCCTTAGAAGTGCACCAAGTGGTGGCCATGGCGGTAGATACTGGCTTGGTGCGAGAAGAGGAAATAAGGATAGCTCAGCTATCACAAGACAAGTTCCTTATTCATTTGCCACGAGGCTTGGCAGTGAATACCTTTGTTAGAGCCACTCCTAACTCTCTCTGGGATGAGGGATTCACATTCGAACATTGGTCTCAATCTCATAATGCGAACGTAATTGTACCTCGTTTCAAAGTTCTACTGGACCTCTTTGGGATCCCCATGCACATGTGGGATGAGAAGAAGGTCAGCAAGGCTGTTTCCAAGTTTGGTCTCTATCTTGGAACAGTGGCACCGGAACATGAAACCAACTTCATGTCTTTCCGTATAGCGGTGGCTACGGACGACTTACGAAGAATTCCCTTAAACATGGGACTGGTTGCTGGTGGTATTGAACACCTCGTGCGAATTCGGCCTATTTGCTGGAAGAGGGGGGCCGTCTACGAGGCAGAAGAATTTCCCAAAGTTCCTCCTAAACTTATGCGGCCACCTTCCCCACCTCCTGCTAAGTCATTGTCATCAGACGAGTACCTCAACCTCCTCCCAGCACGGCATGAAGATTCTGAATTAATCGCTTGCTCAAGAAGAGTACTCAGAGAGCTTTGCACTGGGATTAACCCGGCCAGAATACCACCGGAGGTTCTTGCGGTGCTCGCCGGCGAACAAAACATGGCGGAGCTATCCCTAGGCACGCTCAGGGACCTCATGCATGCCACAGAGGATCAGGCCGTAAATGATCGCGGTACAGTGGCATCTCCAGCTGCGAGTCGGGAGTCTCCAACGTTCCCACCCGCTACACGCATTGTTACAAGACATGAGGCAGAGGGATCGGGTGTAGCCGAGCAAACGGTTATGAATTATGATACTGATCTGTCTCGAGAACTCCAACAACCACGCGGGGGAGAAAACAAAAGTTTGGATGGTTCTGGGGATCCTGGAATGTTGTTAGTACAAGGTACTGTTCACGCTTTGCATAATGAGGAAATTAATGCATCAGCCCCAAGGAAAGGGATTGAATGTGGTGAAGGAAGTGGGGTACGGCAACAAGGTCTCCAAGGAAAGTCACACCAAATCCTTGTTGGGTTTTGAGGCTACCCAAAGCCATGAGGCTTAAGCTGCGGAAAGACTGTAAAACAAAAAATTTACTTCTAACTTAAGCCAAAAAGGATTGAAGTGATATGTCGGATAATCTACCGAGAGTTACATACCTGTTCAATCCTTTTCTTAGATGAAAAACCGTAAGTAAAACTTTACTAATTCAGATCATAGATTAAGTAGTATGTCGGATAATAACCGAGAGTTACATACCAGATTAATCCTGTATAGACCCAAAGTAGTAAAACCGTATTTACTTGTATTTTAATCAGTTTATAGATCTACTCCTTTGATTGATTTCTAAAAGATTAAATCTATTTAACAATTAAATAGATTAATATAACATTTCTTTACCTTGCTTCCAAATTCAAATTGGAATGCAGTCTGACCCGGTTAAGCAAGCACCAAAAATATAGTGCCTCTATCGGTTATCCACCAGGAACTACCAGAGAGTTGGTATTTCTTTTGCCAGAAATACTATACCAACGGTATTCGAAAAGTCGCGGTTTTCGGTAAATCACTATTCACCGAAAGTACGAAATTTCTGACAAAACACTATTCACAAGAATAACTTTTATTCTCGCAAAAATATATATATGGATAATCAGATTTTCTGCAAATCACTATTTGGGAGAGAAAATTAGATACGAATCGAATCAGATTCTGATTCGTACTTTGATTTGAACTTGGAATGGATTTCTTATTTTCTCTCCACATTTCAATCCTTTAAATAGGCAAATATATGGCGGTTTTGAAGTGAGTCGGTTATAGAAGACAAAATCAAATTTGATTTGTCAAATTAATGAATGACAAATACACGTCCACATAATGATAATGATGCCTTGTTTAATATATTAATTAAACATTTTCATTTCATTTAATTTAATTTAATTTAATTTAGGCTTTTAATTAAATTCTAAATTTAATTAAGGCCTAAATTCAAATTGGACTTTTTGATCCATAATATTAATTCATAATTAATATTTTAATCCATATATATATATATATATACAATTATTCTGAATAATTGTATTTCTTGCGTTTGCGATAAATTTATACGACGTGTCATACACGTTTATAAATTTAATTCGGTTTAAGCATGTCATCTCCATGACATATATTTTATTCTTAATTATAACACTTTATAATTAATCATAAAATTTCTCTGATTACTTTCCTATTGGTGTGACCCGATAGGATCTGTGTTATGTTGGCAAATAGAATTAGAACTGTTCTAACTTCTATAATCATAGGTGGCACCTGGCAAGTACAATATGACACCAATTACACAGATGATGCTGTACGGTACAATATCACGATCCAGTAAACAATTTACTTCGTGTTAATTCTTTTGTCTCATAGCTATCAGATTAGTTTCAAGGTAGGTGTGTGTCATCCTTGCAAACTTAATCTTTTCTTGATCCTGAATAGATTATCAAATATGTTTACTCTTGTAATCATACTGGATCCAGATAATCATATTCTATCAAGGGGCCCAGTGATGCTATAGCTCGTATTGAGATACGAGGGACAATAGTACTTTTGATAAACCATCTTTTCCTCCGCATAAGCTATGAATACCGAAAAACTACCCTTATAGCTACTTTTTACGGATAGCGTTAGATAGCAATCACACATATACATCTCTTATGTAGGAAAAATGAATATCTCATACTTTAGAACTTAACACTAAAATGAAAACATTAATGACACAAACACAATTCCATTTAATGTTTCATTTGGGGTCTGTCAAATATCATGTTCTCTAACATGTATCTGTGTGATTAAAATGACAACTCTTTGTCTATGGTTTGTAAAACTTAACCATCATTTAATCCACACACTAACCTTATCGCGGTAATTAGTGTTCCTGCTAATTACCTTGGTTAGAGACTTTTTAAGAGTATTATCATCTATATTATGAAGTTTCACAATTCCAGTCATGAACTCGAAATGATTCATAAATTCAATAATACTCAAGGTAACAAAATGATTAAACACAAAATGATTAATCATTCAATTCATGAACAAAATATATATGATACATTTATTGTTTTATTGACTTCTAGATTATTACACTAACAATCCTGCACCAGTCAAAACCGGTTCAGCCGGTCACGCGACATGTGAATAATGCAACAAAGTCTATCAGAATTCGAGGAATGCTTGGGCGTAGTAGAGCCAGGCCGCTGGTTTCAATTCCTGGAGCGGGTCACTCTGGGAAAGGGCCGCGGGTCAATCAGTGGATTCGTCAACACAAAAAGTCACAAGAAACCCAGCCAGGATTTGCGCTAGAGACACGTCCATCAGCTGCAGTGGCTTCCACTACACTGCTCCCCATGGAATGGGCCTCCTAAATAATGAAGTTCGGCCCGGAATTAAAAGGAAGTCACCCAAGACAATAACAACAAGGCCAGGGGGCCGAATCAAAAGCCACACCCAGGCCGCTCCAACTCCTCCACAGGCTGAAATTAATTTAAATCCGGAAGGCCATTTTGAGGTTCACATCCCACAAAACTTAGGAGAACAGATTGCTGCTGTGTGTGGGGTATCTGCTGCACAAGTATTCCAATCGGTAACAGATGACAATGCCGACAGACAGGCCGCTGGACATAATCCGGTGATAGAGGCCGAGCCAACCGAGGAGGAATTTCTGCAGAGTGATGAACGCTTCCATCTTGACACTGAGGAGGAGGTTGATTCTGAGGGGACATGCTAGCAGAGCTCCCTTAGCATTTAAAGGGTCTAAAAGGATGATGTTGCTGTAACAGTTATTATAAATTACAAAAAAATTAAAATTTTGTCGTGGAATTGTAGAGGGTTGGAAAGCTTAGATAAATGCAATGTGGTGCGAAATGTAATTAGAACGGCTAGGTGTGATGTATGTCTTTTGCAAGAAACCAAACTTAATGAAGTAGTTTTTCGCTATGTCTCGAGATTTTTACCATCTTTCTTCGACCAGAATGTGGCCTACAACCAAGCTTTTAACACAAGGGGGCATTATTATTGCATGGAGGAGATCCTTCATTCTTGAGGCTTGTTGGTCAACAGCTCATACCTTAACAGTTTTGCTTCTCCATGCAAGCACAGGGGTCAAGTACTTGATTACGAATGTATATGGTCCCAGTGTGGATGAAGAGAAACCTTTGTTCATTGAAGAATTGCGAAGAGTGGCTGACCTCGTTAAGAACCTTTGGATATTGGCGGGTGATTTTAATCTTGTAAGATGGTTGGTCGATAGATCAGGAGATCTAAGAGGGTTGCAACTTATGGAACTCTTTAATGACTTTGTTAGAGATATGGGATTGATGGATATTCAATTAAAGAACAGAATGTATACTTGGTCCAACAAAAGGCCAAGCCCGACTTTTTCTAAGATTGATCGAGTCTTCACGTCTTCAGAATGGCAAGTTAACTATTCGGTGCTCCACTTTGAGGCAATAGAAGTGGTGGTTTCTGACCATGCGCCTTTGCTTCTCACGTGCAAGAACAATGCAACTCGGCCTAGGGCACTCAAATTCGAGCTATTTTGGTTGAAGTACGAGACTCCAAGAGCACTAGTTCAGCAACTATGGGGGCATGAAGTTAGGATCCCTCAGATAAGTTTACAAAACTTTTTAGAAAAAACGGTCAAATTACATAAAACTTTGTCTCTTTGGCACCGGAATGATTTTTCTCTGATGGAAACACAGTTAAACAATTGCAAAAAGGCAACTCTTTTCTTTGACAGGATTGAGGAAAAGAGGCCTTTGTCGGTCCATGAGTTCAAGCTAAGGTGCAAGATTAAGGAACGGGCCTTCGAGTTGTCAAACAATGTTGAGGCAAAGTGGAGGCAGCGAGCCAGATGTAAATGGCTATCTCAAGGCGACCGCAATACTCGATATTTCCACGCATTCGCCTCTTCTCGAATGAATCGAAATGCGGTTCTGACCATCAGTCATGAAGGGCAGCAGTTCACAAACCTACACTCCATCCAAGAGATTTTTCTTCAACACATGCAAAGAACTCTTGGTCGGTCTCTTCAGGTCAAGCCTTTCAATCCAAGGGTACTATATCCGAATAATCCAAACCTCTCTCATTTAACTGCCCCGGTCCTTGAATCTGAAATAGAAATGGCGGTTAAAGGTTTGGCGAATAACAAGGCTTCGGGTCCGGATGGAATCCCGAATGAATTCCTTAAGTCATATTGGCCGAACTTAAAAGGTGAGGTGTGCAATATTGTGTGGGGTTTTTTCAATGGCCAAATTGATATGACACTCACAAACCTTGCTAACCTGATCATGATCCCAAAGGTGGAGTCACCCAGTACGGTTCGAGACTTCAGACCGATCAGTGTGATTAATGTTATACCAAAATTAATTTCCAAAATAATGGCCAACAGACTAGGGTCTGTTATGAATGACTTAATCTCGCCGTATCAAACCGCTTTTATAAAAGGAAGGCAAATAACCGATAACTTTGTGGCCACCAGAGAAATTTTGCAACATATTTCGGTATCTAAAAAAGAAGCAGTGTTCTTAAAGCTCGATTTTGCGAAAGCTTTTGATTCAATAGAATAGGACTTCCTTTGTACTGTGATGACGGCCAGAGGGTTCCCGGACAGCTGGGTTACATGGGTCAAATCATTACTATGTACAGCACAATCGAGGGTTCTCATTAATGGAAACTCTACGGATTTCTTCATGCATAAGCGGGGCTTGAGACAAGGCGACCCGCTTTCGCCTATGCTCTTTAACATAGCGGTGGATGTACTCTAACAAATGGTACGAGCTTTGAACCAAATCTTGTACAGGAAACTATCCAGGAAAGTTGGGGAGGTGATTCTTGCTTTGCAATACGCGGATGACACCGCTATTATTGCATCAGCGGATGAAACCACCTTGGTGTCTTTAAAGTTGGTGATGCGTTTGTTCTCCTCAATCTCGGGTCTCCAAATAAATTATACAAAAAGCACTTTCGTACCGATAAATGTCACTGAAGAGAACATAGCATGGGTGCAACAGATTTTGGGGTGTGCGAAAACTAATTTCCCTATCTCCTATTTGGGCATGCCCTTGACGGTAAAGAAACCGACAAAAGCCATGTACATGCCGCTCATTGACAAAATTGACCGTAAATTAGGAGGTTGGAAAGGCAAGCTACTGTCGCGAGGTGGCCGACTAGAGTTGGTAAGGTCGGTGTTGTCGGCTATACCGATCTATTACATGACATGCTTTCAACTCCCTCAATGGGTGATCGACCGAATTGACCGAATCCGTAGAAGTTTCCTTTGGGGCAGAAACGGCGAGGTAGCAAGAGTATGTCTTTAACGAATTGGGACACAGTCTGTTTGCCAAGGAGTTACGGAGGCTTAGGGGTGTCCAATCTCAAATTGGTGAACATAGCCCTTCTATTGCGTTGGTGGTGGAAGGCCTACCAGGAACCAGAAAGCCTGTGGTCGGTAACTATCAGCAAGATTAGAAGAAAGAGCATGGCTAATGGGACACCGAAATTTTGGAACTTGACGGGTTCCTTTTTTTGGTCACTGTTGAACCGAATTAAACGATTCTTTACTTGGAGCACCAACTGGACTGTGGGAGACGGTACTGGATCTCCTACTGGTACGACACATGGCACATCCAGCCTAGGGCATTTTCTAGGGTGCCAAAGGAGTCCCGGCCTTATATTTCCCTTAGGGAAGCGTGGATGGCGATAGATGAAACCAACCCGGATGAAGTTCTAAGGGGCAGCATGCTGCTCTTCACAGAAAATTCAGATCAAATTACATGGAGATGGGACAAAACAGGTCTATACTCGGTGACATCCACATATCGAATACTTAGTGAAGGGGGACGTGTTAAAACTCATTTCAGGGATATATGGCGGTGCAAGATACCATCAACGGTAAAACTGTTTGCATATTCAGTTCTATGTGATAAGCTGTTAACAAAAGAGGCTCTTAGAAGAAGGGGAATGATGGTACAGATGGAATGTGTGTTGTGCCGGAATTGCCCGAGTGAATCCATGCTGCACCTGCTCTACCTATGCCCTTACTCAGTACGGTTTGGTTTGAGGTCTCCAGAATCATTGGCATACCTATCATGACACCGGCATCTACGGTACAGCAGATTTGGGAAAGGTCTTAGGATGGTACAAGATTGAGAGGTGGGTTTACATTCAAACAATGGCTAGGCCGCTTCCTTTGCGTAACATGGATGATATGGAAGCAGAGAAATGCCGTGGTATTTGAAGATCAAACATTGCCAGCAACATGTCTCGCAAGGAGATGCACTCTGGAGATGGACTTATGGCTCCGGTTTTGTTAGCTCTTTTTACAATTGTTTTTCAGTGGTATAGTTTTATTGGCAACTTTTCTTTTAGTGGATCCTGCAGCGCAGATGGCATGGTATAGGAGGAGCCATAGGAAATTAAGTCACGTAGTGCTTGTGATAATTTATGTAATTTTTTACTCTGTATTATTCTAACTTGTCAGCAACTGACAAGATTTCAAAAAAAAAGAAAAACAACGATTTTGTAACCATCTTAATAAATAGTAAAAAAATTCAAAAAAATGTAAAATTTGATCTCCAAGCACATTTTAATATGGTGATCATGTTGAACGGTTCAGATTGACTGTTTGGATTTTGAAATCGCAAAATTGACCTATAAAAAAATGGTGTCATGATGTGTCAAAAAAAGGGTGTAATCCGATCCCTTCTCATATATATATATATAGAGGAGGGATCGGATTACACCCTTTTTTTGACACATTTTGACATCTACCATTTTCAAAGTCCCAATAGTCGATCCAAACCATTCAACATGATGGATATATTAAAATGTGCTTGGAGATCAAATTTTACATTTTGTTGAATTTTTTTACTATTTATTAAGATGGTTACAAAATTGTTGTTTTCATACCATTGAAAAACAGCGATTTTGTAACCATCTTAATAAATAGTAAAAAAATTAAAAAAAATGTAAAATTTGATCTCCAAGCACATTTTAATATGGTGATCATGTTGAACGGTTCGGATCGATTGTTTGGATTTTAAAATCACAAAATTGACCTATAAAAAACAGTGTCAAGATGTGTCAAAAAAAAGGATGTAATTGGATCCCTCCTCATATATATATAGACTAGGGCTATTGTACTTCGCGAAGTAAAACTTCGTTTTACTTCACGCTAATATTTCTATTTTCATTGGTTTCCTTACGCTTACCATGATCAAAATTTTTTTCCAACAAAGTACTATACATGTGTAAAATAAATGCATATGTTTTAATGTTTTATTTAATAAATCATAAAAATAATTATTATATTAGTAATATCCGTTATTTATCAGTTATTGTTTTGTTATCCGACAACCATAACAAATAATGATAAAGTACGGATAAGATAATTTATAGCGGATAAGAATAGAGTATGAATAAAAATAATTTATAATAGATATGGATATGAAAATGCTTCCACCGATTCTTACCGTACCGTTGACACTCTAATGATTAAATATATCTGATGAAAATGGAATGATTATGGCTAAGGTTGGTGGGAGGGTTGGCATCAAATCTAAGTAACGGGAAGTAAAATTTATGATTTGGCGTATCTCTATGTGATGTCATTAATTGGCATGGCCTACGTGGGCCCACTAAATGCAGCTTTCCTCCCATTTATTCAATTTTTTTAACAGAGGATGAGTGTCGGAACTGAATTACCGTAAAAGGGAATATTTTAGAATTAGTGGATCCAAACCGTTCTTTTTAACTCTGCACGAATCTTAAAGTCCAATAATACTACCCTGCACTAGTCCGAATCTCAAAGCAGCTGAGAGGATACTTGTTCGTTGGAACTGGCATTATTGCGCTCCCAAAAACGTCACCTTAATGCTACACCGATATTGTCGATCTTTTTTTTTTTCTTTCTTTCCACTATTTTGAAAGTACCTTTTTATTTTTTTCATTTCATACATATTTTATTATGCGCACATTTGGAAAAATTATCTATCCAGCAAGTAAATGCTTCCGCGGACGAAAATATTGAATTAGCTTTAAATAATGAATCCAAACCGTTAAAACTGATTTATTTCACGAGTTATGATTTACATACAAATTTTATAAATTTTTAAAATAATTTAATATAAATCAAGCAGTATTCGTAAAGCGGATAAGTTTCAATAGTTTTGAATTAATTGTTTGAAATTAACTCAATAAATTTTGAAATTATATTTGATGAGCTTAAGAAAACTTAGAAACTTGGTGACCTGAAGAACACCTTAATTTTACTCGTGAAATGCATATTTTTAACCAATGTACATTTTTTTATTAAACCGGATATGGCCTACGCGTGTTGCTATGCACACAAGCACATAACAATAGAGATTAAATCTGCACTACATCAACAATTGAGACAAATCTAGTAACACACAGTCACACACCAAAAGGAATCTACAACATAAATACACGTGATCAGATATTCAATCTAGCGACACGCATAGTTATTCAACATTTTCCAGTTTCCAATTGTCCAAATCCTCACATGCTATTTAAGTAATCGTCTTTGTCTTTTCATCGCATTTTCTGTCATTAGAATTTAAAAACCTTTTCATTCTACCAATCTAATGAAGGATAAATAGCAGCCCGGCCTAATCGAATGTTTAATAATTTGGGCTTGGGCTGAAAATGCACGAGGAGATAGGGCTTAAACGGGTTGATTGGTTAAAAATCTAAGCTAACAGCGCTTAACCCGTTAACAACTTAATCAGCTTATTTATACTCAATTGAACCAACCCGATCCAAGGTTTATTGGAATCCGTATCCTAGGGATGTAAACGGATCGGATATTATCTGGATCCGAATCCAGTAAATGATCAATTCGGATTTTCGGATACGGATATTATCAGATACGGATCTGGATTCGGATATTTTTCAGATGGATATGGATGCGGATACGGTTTTAATTATGGAACCGCATACGGATCCGGATTCAGATAATTATCCGGATCCCGACTTTTAGGATTAAGTGGATTATCCGAATAGATCCGCAAAATTTGTACTTCCAGCATATCTGGGCCGGCTCAAAGTACGAACTCTGTAATGGAAACAACTTCCTAACATATAATTCACCTCTATTATTTGCAGTTTTCTTATTAGATTAAAGAGAGGAGTTTCGTGCTTGCCCGCTCAAACGGCGCTCGGCCTTGTTTGTTCGCTCATGGAAAGGCCCCGGAGAGCTACCCGGATTCCGGACCTTTTTTTTCTTTTGCTTTTTTTTTTCCTCTTTAATTTATGAACACTATTCAACTATTGGACAGCACATTATTTTTTCATTCAACAAAAATTGACATGATTCTCTAGCTACCTGATATATCATATATGATTCTTTTTTTATTTTTTTTGCGTCAATTTTTCTCGGAGGCAGTACATGATTCTTTTTTTATTCGTCAATTTCTCTTGGAGGCTATACATCAATGAACCTCTAATTTATGAAGGAAAAATTATATTTAAATGTTATTTATTTTCCATAATATACATTAGTTTATTTTTAATTATTCGAATTATATTCGTACCCGTATCCGTATCTGTATCCATCCGGTATCCGATCTGTATCGTAAAAAATGTAAAATTTGGTCTCCAAGCACATTTTAATACACAGATCGTGTTGAACGGTTCGGATTGGCTGTAAATATTCAAATTTTGTGACCTCTAAATCGGAGTTTAACCGATTATCTTTCCCCCTTCCTTCTCCTCTTTATTTGTGAAGCACAACTTAAGATACTGAATTCTTTGTGTAGCCATTCACATAGCTTGTGACGCTCGGATTTCTCCAAAGAATTCAAATTTAAAATATGATATCTATGCCCACCCCAATTCCTTTAAAACCTATTGACCTGTTCGGCTAGAGGCATAATAGTGGTGGAATAGTGAAATTATGGAATTGAGAATTGATCACTCTTTCAAAATATTTCTCTATTCCATTGTTATGTTCGGCGAGCATGATAATTGAAATTGTGGAAATACAAATTTAATAGAGAAATGACTATTATAACCTTATGAATTTTTTGTATATATTTCTACTACAACGTACTGCTTATAGAAATTGTCATTAAATGTAAAAATATCAAAATTGTCATCAAGAAATACAAAAAAAATATAAAACTATTGAATACAATTTTTAATTACAGGAGGGTTCAAATGCCTTCATTTTTTGTGCCTCCACCATGCCTCCATTTTTAAAAACTTTAATAACTCAAAATTTACAACTTCAAAGTTAAAATAAAAACCGTTGGATGTGATCTATGTTATTTTCTCTATGTGCTCATAAATTATCCAGAAATTATCCACATTAGTACGTTTTTTGCAAGCTCTTGATGACAACCAAAACAAAATTAAAAAGTTATAATTTTTTACATGTGTATAGATAAAATGATGTAGATCATATCTAACGGTTTTATTTTGACTTTTAAGTTTTAAATTTTGAGTTATTAAAGCTTTTAAAAATAGAGGCATGGTGGAGGCACAAAAAATAGAGGCATTTGAACCCTCCTCGTTTAATTATGTCTAATATGAATTATTAAATCTTAGAGCAAACATCAATACAAATAAATTTAAAGCTATAACAAAGTTGGCACCGATAGATTGATAAAAACTAATAAAAAGACAAATTTAACATTTGCATAATATTTCGTTTCCTTTTATTTTATTTTTAGCTAACGGAACAAAAAAAGATAAAATTTGAAAATACATATGTGATAAACATAAAATAGAGATGTCCATTATTCTAATAATATTTCTATAAATAAAAATTCTGTAGTAGGAGTAGACCTCTTCGATCCGAGATAGGAGTAGGTCCGATGGGCATCGGACCTATATTTAGGTTAAATTAGCCCTAGAACCGTACGATTAGTATCAAGATCTATGCGCACGGAAATTGATACAGACCTGCACGGAATTTGATGCTATCACACTATATTTGATGCAGATCGGATGGTTATCACACCCATCGAACCAAGGTAGGTCCGATGGCCTTTCGATCCGGAATCCTGGACTGGTCTTTCCCTCTGACATATGGGCTGGAGAAGTTCCATCAAAGACCGGTCGGATATACGGAGCGATGATAAACGGGGGCCTGACCATACATAAAACACCAGGTCCACAAAAACTCTCTCTCTCCTGGGCCGTCGTTTTCTGATGATTCCTATGCAAAAAACAAATCGAATGAAACCAACTTTTCTAATTTCTATTGCTTTAAAATTCTAAAAGAAGAAACAAACTCTAGAACCGAAAGGAGCGAGTAGAAGATTTCAACTTTTCCCACATTACGATCCCTTTCCCTCTATGATTCCGGCAAGCCAGCTCGCCGGATTCGGCGATCTCTCTTTCAATTCCCATTCTCATTCCATTTCTCATCTGAATTCAGCTCAGATTCCATTTTCATATTCCAAGCCGACTAAATTTCAGCTCGAATTGCACGATCCAAACGGAGGAGAAGAAGAAGACGAATGGGCGGTGTACGCCTCAAGCCGAGTTGCAATTCGTGAGAAGATCGGAAGTGGTAACTTACAAGCAGGTCTCACTCAGAAACCAGAAGATAACGTCGACGAATGGGGACTGTTTGTCGCGGGTCCAGTTGGGGGTCCGGCTAATCATACAATTTCCCCTGATATTTCGAGCAGGAAGTTTGAGAATGGAGTCTTACAAGTGGGCCCCGCTCAGAATGGAGAAGATTGGGGTTTGTTCATCTCAAGCCCTGTTGAATCTCAACGGAAGGTTAATGGCAGTAATCCTGTATCCTCTAATATCAATTCAATTGCTTCTGAAATTTCAACCCAAACAAACAATGGTGGATTGCAAGCGGATCTAATTCAGAATGAAGATTGGGACCTTTTCAGCTCATATACTGGTAGCACAACAAACCTCATTCCTACCCATCAAACATCAGATAAAAAAGATAGAATAGACGACTTACAAGCGAATCCTAGTCAGGTAAAAATTCTCGTTGAAGAAGAAGAAGAAGAAGAAGAAGAAGAAGAGTGGGGCACCTTTGTTTCAACTCCAGTTGCACCTCAGGCACTCGACAATGATTCTAATGGTACAAGAACCTCCGTTTTCAATAACATATCTCAAAGAAAACTCGGTAGTGTTAACTTGCATGTGAGACCAATTGATTATGAAGAAGAATGGGGAGAATTTGTCTCAAGTCCAGTTGCATCTGGTACGAAATCTGGTGTTAGTAATAGTAGCAGTGCATCTCCTAGCGTGAAATGGGAGAAACCGAAGGGCCCAATACCACTTTCTTTCTTTGGTGGAGAGCAAGAAGAATTGGTAGAAGAAGAGATAGAGATTGAAACTTTGCCAAATTTGAGACAAGTTTCTGTTTCACATTCTGATTCATTTTCTGAAGCTTCACCTTCTAACTCTTCTGGGGTTCTTAAAGAGATTGTTTTGAACCATTATGGTGTTAGTGAAAACTTGGAATTAAAAAAAGCTCTATCTCCCAAGGTTCGTTTTGTTATCTTGGCTTTTATGTTATTATTTTCCTCTAGGATTGAGATTGCAGCCTGGACATGCTGATACTGTACCAAAGGTGCCAGTTATGGTTATTCTAGTATTATTTGGTTATATTAATATCATATAAATAATTAATCCTCAATTGAGCATTTTAGCAACAAAAAGAGAATGTAAAAAATAACTGTATGCACTTAGCTTTAAATGTGTTGAATTTTTTCAGTTTAATTGTAGAACGTTTTTTTAAGTTAATGAAAACTTTGATAAATAAACTACTCTCACAAGTTCTTCAAATGGCTCCAAGAATGTTTTTACCATTGTTTTCTTATGTTGTTGTTTGTTTATGTTAACCTCAACACTTTGCAACACAAAGTTAGATAAGATGAATTAAAACAAAGCAGACTGGATTGTGAACTTGGTTGGTCTTCATTTAGTGTTCTCAACTTTCATTGAAACATTCTTTGAAGATAAATGGACATGACTTTAATCAAGAGGCTACCGCAACAAGTTCCTTAAATGGCTCCAAGAGTACCACCTCAAATTTAGGAAGCACTGGTGAGAAAGCTGAGCATAGTGCCAGCAGTTGGGATCCTTTTGCCGATGGAGAAAATGGAGTTGGCAATGAGGCATGGGAGTTTAAGGATTCCTCGTCAGATATAACCAGTAGCTTAACAGCCTCCCCTCCGAAAGAGGTGCTTTTCTTTTAGATTATCTTAATTTTAAGCATATTTATATCAGAAAAAAAGGGACTGTGCGAACCAATAAATGAAAAAGAGTTCTGGAGGAGAACTGTGCCATTGGCTGAATTAACATTTGCAACTCTTGAACAGGATTCAACAAGCAGTTGGGCTCCATTTTCTCAATCAAACAAACAAGCAGTTAGCTCTTCAGCTACTGAGTATAAAAATGGTACATTGGGCCTTTACACCAAACCAGACCATTCTGAGAAGCAAACGAGTTCCCCGGGTCTTCTCTCCCACAACAAAATGGTAAATGGAACAGAAATATTCATATATTTTATATGGAATGCTAAAAGAACTTTGGAACTAACGACCAGTTCTTAGGCTGTGCATGAAACAGATCAAAGGTATTCAAGCGAATCATCAAAAGAATCTGTATTGAAATTCTACAAAAAACTGCAAGAGGGCTCTGTGTTACTAATTTCACATCATTTCAAGGGCCATAAGGTTAGTAAATGTTAATTACTCTCAAGGCCTGCCTTAATTCTTCTAAAATTTTAAACCATATATACGGGAGAAGATAATACAAGCATTTACAGTAAGCTTTGTCAACAGATGTTGATACAAGTCATGACCATAATGGTGCTATGTTCCTTTTACTTTTGTTTTAAATTGCAGGAGGCATCAAAAGTAATTACTTTTGTAGGACAAAAGGTTGAAGAGGAAAGGCTTGAGGAGGAGATTCAGGTGCTGTAGTACAACTAATAGCTTCCCTTTTTGACTAATTTCATTAAAGTGCCTGTACATCTACATGGGACTGTGATTATGTTATGTGCAACTTCTTATTTTTCTCAATTGCTGGATATTTAGTATATATTTGATGTAATTGTGTTTTTACGCACAGGAAGCTTATACAGTACTGAAGAACTTAAATGTCAGTGAAGTTTTGAACTCTGGAAACAGTTCCAGGGATGCATGCATTAATGGATTGCTAAATAGCACTGAAGAAGAATATCTCAAAATTTTTGAGAGAGAGTATCAACTCTCTACAAAAATATTGTTGGTATGTGCCTTTTTCAGCATAGATCTGTCATGGCAAAAATGCTTTACAAATTGTGCCTAAAAACCTTTATTTTTGTCAAGTTTGCAAGAAACACCCAGATTTTCCCTCTTTGCAACTGATAGACAAAGTTCTTGGAGTTCAAACATTAACCAAGTAATGTATCCAATTTTCCATGCACTCTGTCATTTTAGTATATCCAATCTTTTTTATAACAAAAAATTGCTCTAAGATCGGCTTTCGTTGCAAACATGAGAAAATGTTGGGACTCTTATGCAAGATAGAAGCATTCTGTATAATTTTATTTAAAGGAAAAATGATTTACTCCCCTGTTTATAATCCTTTTATTTTTTTGAAGTCATTTCTTGCATTTTAAATTTTACTCTAACAAATAAAATTCGATTTTATTTTAATTTTTATCTCTGTTGCATAGGCAGTGGAGAACTTGGGTGCTGCACTAGACCTACTGAAGCATAGTCTTTCTATTATAAATGCATTGGAAATGGCATCTATGGAGGGAATAAGTTGTTACATTTCCACATGGTATAGTCTTATATCAGTTTGTTCTCAAGAGTTGAAAAATGGTGCTTCTATTTGGGCTCAATCTTTCAGTGCTAATCTATCTGAGAAGCTGATTTCTTCAGGTATGCATCTGTAGCTTTAATCTTTTATCCCTGTATTGCTGATTCTGGTTGGGTTTCATTTCTAGCCTATCCCAACTTGTTTGGGAATAAAGGCTTTGAAGAAGAAGAAGGATGTTGCAACCATCCAATCTGTTACAATTTGATTCAGGCTTAACCCACTTATAAGCATGTGAAGAATGTATTGAAACTGAGATTAAATGGGTCACTGACTGCCATTAATTGGAGTCCCTCCAGTTTTCGTATGAGTGGAACATATTGGAAGCTGGACCTTTTCTAATTTTGTCCTGATTATTGTATATTACCTTACATTTCCATTATTGTCTAATATTACATACTTCTATTATGCTTAGTTTCCTCATGAGTACTCTTTTTGCTATTGATATTGTTAAAATTATTTGAATTTTTTTTTTTTGTGGTTGCTATTTTTTTGGGAGGTGAGAGTACTAAATTATGATAACATTGCAAATGGAACGAAAAATTTCAGAAGCTTTTTTCTTCGGTTTGCAGGGGAAAATTACTTCATTGCCCTTGGGGAGATATACCGCGTTGTAGAAATTCTAAAACTCACCCTAAAACGGTTCAGCTCATTGTTACTCTTATCAAATCAAAACAGACTGAATGAACTTAATATGTGTTTGGATATTTGCACCAAAGCATGGGGCTCTGGCTTGAATGTTGCCCTAGAGACAATCTCTGGTGGTAATTCGGCAAGTGCACTAAGTGCGAAGTCACTTGCAGAATCGATCAAAAGGATAAGAGAAGTTGATATTCAAAATGATGACCTCTACAAGGAAAGAGCATATTGTAAATTGTGTCTTCTTCCTTTGGCTCTTTTACCAGGTAAACAAATGGACTTGGACTATGAAGATATTTATGTCCCAACAAAAACATTCTCGAAATTAGCAATGAAGAATCAAAGTTGAATTATTTTGAAAAGAAGAAAAGCCGGATTTTCAAAGTCTGGTCATGATTTTTTGGGCCGTCTACTAACACTGGATTTACTTTGGACTAGAGAGTCTATGCTGGACTTCGAAAGTCCGGCCATAATTTCAGAGTCTGGTTTTCTTGTTTTCAAATTTTGTCAAGTTTGATTTTAACTGCTAATTGTGTGATGGTATTTATTTCCAAACAAAAAGGTTTTTGTTTAGTCTGAAATGATGAAAAGGCAAAAGTGTCCCTGATAGGAATGATGTTTAGTTTATATAACTTGTAGTGGCATGTCTTTGAAACTAAATGTAATGTGTACATATACTGAACAAAACTGCTATTGTTCCGAGATATGGTAAACAATTCTTACACTTGCTACTCTTTGTGCTTTTAAGCAGAGATGAAGCCCATTACATGGCATGGAGATCGATACGTTATGAAACTGGTGAATTTATGGGCCAATAAGATATCTTCCTTGCCTCCCAGATTGCCTTCCATTCAAATGAAGTAGATTCAAGTTCATGCTTCCTCAAAATAGGGGGGAAAATATAGAAACATATACAAATTTTGCACCAAGTGATTCAAATGAAGTAGATTCAGAGTTCATCCCCATTCTGTATCTAGCGTCTGTAACTCATAATTCTTTATTGCCGTTCCATCTACAAAATAATGTAATGCTTCAAGCAAATGTGCGATGCATGTAGATAATATACTGCAAGCCCATGCAATAAAATGCTTGCTTTTGAGGTTAACAATAACAGTGAACTTAAATTGTATATTAATAATGTTGGTACATTTTGTTCACTTTTGATGGCCAAAATTTGATAACTCGGTTCATCACATGAATATATTATTTCTTCGGAAAAAAATAACGAGAAAAACAATAGCATGCTTTATGCAATCTTTGGCGAAATAGTTGTCTCGCCAATAATCTTTGTTGTCTGCAATTTACAAAAAAAGAATCAAAACCAAATCCATGGTTAGAAGAAAGAAAACAAAACAACGGCTTTAGAAATGATTTAGTTGCTCAGATACATCTCTTACAATTATACACATCAAAATCTCCACAATCTTAAAAACAACAAAAAAATACTCGTCAAAACTACCAGAAATAGTGACCCCCTTAAAAAAATGACTTCTATTACATTTATTACGAAAGCAGTTTCTCATTTCTACCTTAAAAGAGTAAAATTATCAATAATCCCCATTACTTGTGAAGTTTTACTTCTTCACTCAGACCAAAATTTGATGATGGCCGTGACGAATGCTCGAAGGGTATTCCACAGAGGGTTGTTTTCAGCCTGTACTCTGGTCTTTTGGGCACCTTCCCTGTTACTGGAGGCATCCATTGAAAGCTCACGAGTCAGAAAATCTAATTTAAGATAAGATTCGTGCCTATGTAGAAGGTACTCATTGATAGGAGTTTTAGGGTTCAATTCCCACCTAGAGCACACAAAACAACAAAAAGAAAATTACACAAATACCACCCAAATTTACTAGATCACTACGCGACCGAGCTCTCCTCAAACAATAAGCAAGAATGATTTTCCTACTTGGAATTTTCAACAAAGCACTAACCGAGTACAAAAGCAACTATATGCAAGCCAGCTTTCTGTTCTGAATGAACTTACTAATTTAAAGGAAATAAAAGATTACCCTTTAGTTTTGGTAGAATTGTTCACTGTAGCTGCATCCTCAGTCTTCCGCACTGCGTAAAGATTTTTTCCAGAACTTAGGTCTTCCAACTCAGGTTTAGTCTCTGTCTTTGTAATTACAGTGGCAGGAGCTTTTACCTCGACCAATTCCTGAAAGAAATCAGAAAATTAAGAAAAAGAAAGAAAGAATTTCAAACATGTATAACTTCAGACCCAAGTCACACAAACATATTTTTCTGCTTTTATCAGTAAAGTTTTTCAAAATTTACCATTTCTCTCTCTTCCACAACAGCAGAAGCAGAAATATCATCAGAAGTTTCCCTATTCAAGGAACTGTTGGCTCGTGGCAATGGGAATTGCTCTACCTCAACAACAGTCCTCACTGATTCAAAGCCTCCATTGGGAATTGAAGCTTCCACGGACTCCATGAATGAAGTGGACTTCTTGTTTTCATTAAGTGACATTTTACCATTACTCTCCAAACTTTGATCTCTCCCATCTATCTTAATTTCAGAATATGACTTTTCAATGGTTTCTGTAGTCATCTCCCCTGCTGACTCCTCCTGGACATCTCCTATTTTAATAGCCCCAGGCATTTCAAGACCTACATTCAATATATTGTCACCTTCTAAAACTTCACCTTTCACTTCCTCACTGTCAGATTTAGACTCAGTGACAGTTTTCTTACTCACTTCCATTACTGACTCCTGGATAGCTCCATTTTCAACAACCATTGACCCTCCAAAACCTCCATTTGAATCACTAGTTTCTGGGTGCTCCACAAATGAGTCAACCTTTATTGCTACATTATAAGGTAAAGGACCATCAGTCTCTGAAATTTCACCTACCTCTCCCGTTTCGATGTCAACCTTTACTGTTCTCATGCTCATTATAGACCCCTGAACATCTCCATTTTTATCAAAATCACTTTCTAAAACATCAACAATTGGTTGTTTCCCTATATCACCAGTACAATTTTCCTCAGCTATTAGATTTCTATCATAATTTTTGTACTCCAATACCTCCATTTGCTCAAAACTTCTATCATTCAATAAATCCAAATTTTGGCCTTCATTCTCCAAGAAATTCTCCTCCGAAGATTCTAAAGATACATTTGAACCTTGATTTACAGATTCCACAACTATGTAGACCTCTTCACTGCCAGCTTCGTGGTGCAGCTCTGCACCAGTATTGGTATTAGCATTCTCACATATTTCAGGCTGCACTGGTACATCTTCTAAGGTAAGAGATTGCATGTCCAAGTCACCAGGGCCTAGAACCTTATTTTCTTGGATTATGTCTCGCACAATATCTCGAACTATGTAATACGAGCCACCGACTTCCTTCTGAGTGAGTTTGAGAGAAGGAAAGCTGCCCTTGTTTTTATTTCGGTAACTGAGAAGTAGTAATCACAGATAAATTAAATTAAATACTATTTTGCAGTACCCATTCCATACCTATGACAGTAAGCGTCAAATTTTATACTATTTTTCAGTAAGCACTCCATACCTATGAAAATTCAATTAACACCTAACAATTAAAGATATTTGTCAGTAACACCCAACAGATAAATTAGTGTGATGACAAGCAGAAATGTACATTTTCATTGTGTTACCCATAACTCATAACTATATTTTTCTTTAGGCCCGACAAGTACTAGGATCAAGTCAAGGGGTACAAAAGACATGTTCCATGTCTAGAAAAAAATGTTACTAGAAAATTTTGGTAAAGTCATAAAAAGAGTTGGCAATTGTTTCAATTATTTCTATTACTTAGTCTTGGTGCAATTACTGTAACAATAATATTTTGAAATAACCATACAATTAGCATTAATAAGAATATAAATTAACTCTAGGTATATCACCTCTTACTCGTAACACAACGGAATCATATTTAACATTAATAAGCAAATTAGATTGTAATAATTTAATGAACACATGCTATCGTCCTAGCAATAAGTCACACATGCAACTAAAAAAAGTGGGAACAATAAGTCAATGCTTTGATAACTCATTGGTAAAACCTCTCATTTCTCAATACATTTTTTTTTCTGAAATTTACTAAAATGTCATATACTGGTTCTTTGATACCTACTATCCAACTATATTCATCAGATACCTTCACCTTCTCAAATTTTGCATGTGCTATAGATGCTCCTTTTAATTCTCCAAGTATAGCTCTTTCCATGACAATACTTATGGTATCAGTCTGACCTTTCTTAAGGGGGAATAAAATGAAATTACCATAATTTAGCGTTTACTATCTATTCTTGACTTGACAGACTTTCAGTGTATTGTTCAAAAAAGATGATAATAATGACAAATATAGTTTGTATCCCTGTAAAAGCTGGGAAAACCAATCTACATACCTACAAAACATGGAAAACATTCACCGTAGCCCTTGATACTCCCTTTCATTTGGAACTTGATCTAAAGGGGTCAATGCAGTTCTAGAAACAGTCAGGAGATGATCATTTTATAGTTAAATTATAGAACTTTTGTATTTCCCGTTTTGCAAGTTTATACGAGATATTTCACTTCTTTGGAATTGCAATTGAGTATGGAGCATTATTTGTAAATAATACTGGGGTTGCACAGCAACCAAAAAACTAAAGGTGGCAGGATAGGTTCTTACTTGATTATGAAATTCTCGACCATACCACGTCTCTCTTCTTTTGACTTTCTTTGACGGGGCTTCTTCTCTTGTGACGAACAACGACATCTTGTCAGTGCAAATCTTTGACTGGTACAAGTTATACCTCCCACTTGCATTCTTTCACAAATTTAAACAAATATAAAAATATCAGCTTCCTTACAGTTACCAATGTAAAGAGGGCCTTATTTTGTATTCCTTCCTACAAAGGTTCGACCAAATCTCAATTATACACTTCTAGTAGAAGAAATGTAAAAAAGGAAAAGTAGACCACAAGTTCAGCACAAAATTTGAGACTGTACCAGTACTGTTAGTCTGTGGGTCCCACGACTATTGAGAGGTAAACGAGCGACCACATATAAGTGACAGGTAGCGCCTTAGAGAAGATCTGAGAAAGAAAGAAATGGGTTGGTGCTTACCTCGCCGTAGAAATGGAGGTGCCTCCGTTACTGCAATTACAGTTGTCGGAAGTAAAGAGCCCCGCCGCTAGTCCAATCGCATCTAAAGCGCCGTGAAATAGAATGGAGCAGAGAAATGTTAGCTGAGTTAAAAAAATGGAGTAGAGCCAAAACCCTAGCGAGATAGAGCAATGGCCAATGGGAGATGGTCGAGAGGCAAAAGCCCAAAACCCTGGCATCCGATTCCACAAATGGAATGAATGAATCGGGTATGAATCTAAAATTTTAATCTGTAGTGAATTGGGTCGGATCATAATTTATATATCCAGCCCAACTTGTTACTCTTTTTTATGAGAGTAGAGCTAAGGTGCTCTTAAGCTCACCAAGCTTTCCGTGAGTTTAACTCAAAAACTTATCAATCCGACTTCAAACGATATTTTCAAACTGTTAGATGTTCAATATATATTAAAATGTGCTTGGAGAACAAATTTTACATTTTTTGGAATTTTTTTACTATTTATTAAGCCGGTTTGAAAACCGCAGTTTTTTAATGGTGCAGATTTTTAATAAAAACAGCGGTTTTCAAACCGGCTTAATAAATAGTAAAAAAATTTCAAAAAATGTAAAATTTGGTCTCCAAGCACATTTTAATATAGATTGAACATCTAACGGTTTGAAAATATCATTTGAAGTCGGATTGATAGGTTTTTGAGTTAAGCTCACGGAAAGCTTGGTGAGCTTAAGAGCACCTTAGCTCTACTCTTTTTATGAATATTCAATTTTCCCAAAAACATGTGACAATCAAACGTGCCAAAAACATTTTCAGTTGATTTTCATTTCCTGAAAAGTGATATTTATAGATATAACCTCTTCTAAAAAAATGACTGAAAAATCTCACATTTAATAATACCTTTGTGTCTCATCTGGTGTGATATGGACTCAATTATTTATTTAGAAATCAAAATATTTAAAATGTTGTTATTACTTCTGATTAGGTTTGCTCCAATGACTCATTAACCATTGACATAAAGCATTTTATTTTTGTTTTTATTGACATGTTAATTCATTGGAAATATATGGAAATATGTGAAAGAATTTTTTGTGTTTGAACTTTGTATGCGTGTGTGTGCATATAAAAGTTACAAGAAGATACTAAATTATAAAATTTCTCAGAAATTGTCCGTGATTTTTATAATATCCAAAGTTAATTAGAAACTAATAAATATGTCCAAGTTCTACTGGAATTTTTAAAATTACTCATACCGGCCATTTTTTGGCCGATTTTCATTTTTTTCGGTACCGGCCAGAAAATGGCCGGTACTAAATATTTTTTTTTTTAGAGACAAATAGCAAAAATGCTGAAATCTAACACTAAAAAATCGATTTCTTTTTAAATATTTGTAAGATTACTTTTTTTGATATATAATTAGCATATTTATACTAAAATACGCTAAATTACTTGAAATTATGTTAAATTACGCTGAATTACACTAAATTACAATAATTATGCTAAATACGGTAAATTATGCTAAATTACGTATAAATAAGGATGATAGCTTTACTAAGAAGGCGAAAAACGACGACGAAACTTCAAACGGCCATAAAACGGCACTCGAGTGTCCGATTTCAGCAAATGACCATTTTTCAAATTAAGATTTTCATTTCTATTGTTCAATCTACGTAGCTCAGTAAATTAGTTATATAATGAACTTGTAGAATACCAATTTTTATTATTTTTGGAATTTTTTACTATTTTTTATGATTTATGAAAGATGGCACAAAATCAGCCCTCTTCATATGTAATTTAGCATAATTATTGTAATTTAGCATAATTTAGTGTAATTCAACGTAATTTAACATAATTCCAAGTAATTTAGCGTATTTTAGTATAAATATGCTAATTATATATCAAAAAAAGTAATTTAACAAATATTTAAAAAAATCGATTTTTTAGTGTTAGATTTCAGCATTTTTGCTATTTGTCTCTAAAAAAAAAATTTTAGTACCGGCCATTTTCTGGCCAGTACCGAAAAAAATGAAAATCGGCCAGAAAATGGCCGATATGGGTAATTTTAAAAATTCCAGTAGAACTTGGGCATATTTATTAATTTCTAATTAACTTTGGATATTAATAAAAATCACGGGAAATTGTCTGTAGTTGAGGGCTCTCATCTTCAATCATAAATCCTCAACTTATAATAAGATCCTTTTGCCTCTTAACTTACAAATGTTCATATATAGAAACATTTCTGGTTCATGCATTCTCATGCTTCAATCCATATAACGTGATGTTCATTCTAAAAGAACATAACATGCTCTTATTATTTTTAACAAGTACATATATTGAGCTCTAAGATCATGCTTATTGCGTTGAGAAAATATTCAATGTATGGCATTAGTGTAATTATGGCAATATGCAAATTGACTTGTTAAATTATATCTGTAGTACTACATTTTTCTTAGCTAATTGCCTAATTTTATCTGCATATATATATTTTGTCTTCTCATTGCATGATTGTTATATCTGGCTGCTTATATTGAATCACTCAAGATTTATTGTATGTAGTCCAATCAGCCTGAATCGGACCAAAGAATTTCTGAACCAAAGAATTTCGGATCAACATGAGGGTCTAACTCTATTGGACCTGGGTGTTCCTCGGGTCTCATGATTTAATCGATTTTAAACCGTATTAAAAGAGTTCGGATTAAAAAGTTCAATTTTTCCAATTAAATGAATTTGTTCAGTTCATATTTAAAACCGGTTTAACTCACTTCGATTCAGCTTATAAATTTTTAAAACCGGCGACCGAAATTTTTAAACCCGTCTCCCGTCTGAACCAAACATTTAAAAGAATTAAAAAATTACGAGATAATATTTATTGTTATATTCAGTTTAAAACCGGTTAGACTGAACCAAACAAAATTTATTAGATATAAATGAGATTAGTAGTATTTGATAAATTATAACTGCCGAATCATTAAGCAGTCGTAGTATTTATTGAATTCCGCCGGAAACGGTGATATGGATTTGATTATTTTCTTTTTTGCTTTGAATAAAAAATTCTGTCAAATTTGGTCCATTTGCAAAATAATATATATTAATATGTACTCGATTTAACTTATTAGTATGTATGTATGTATCTTCTGAAGTAATTCACGAAGTGTGTTGGTCAGCCCATAATTTTTCAAACCGTTTAATGTACTAGATATAAATTAAGTCTCTGATTTGGAACAAATGGCAACCGAAAGTCCTAGTGCTCCTTTTGGCATGTTCTCATAACTTGCTCAAAACTTGAACAGCTTGCTAATTAGAAAGAGTCAGAAGTAATTTTTTTAGAGTGAGGTTATGGTAATATGCATATTACGTAACAGTTTGTGCTATGGACTTATATTTTTATTTTGAAAGTGTAAATAATTAATTTTAAACTGTTTAATATGATCAATTTTAGATTCCTTTTACTATGTTTTTAGATGAGTTGAAAATCAATTGTTTTGAAAATTCTGGGCCATCCAAAAGCTGAGACTTTCTATCTATCTAAAAATAATAATAATAAAATCTTACAAAAATATATAAAATTTGGTCTACAAATATATTTTAATATGAAAATTAAGTTTAGCTGTTCGACTTGACTGATTGACTTTAAAAATAAAAATCATTATCCATAGTACATGTCAATCCATAATATAATATGCATATTACCATAGCCTCACTTATTTTTTCAACCTAACTACTACTAAGAAAATAGACAATCAAGTTTTAATTTAGTAACCAAGGACGATGCTTCCTGAGTAGATGATGCATGTTCAAAATTAGATTAAAAAATTCTCTTATAAATATTTAAAGTTAAAATTTAATCTTATAAATATCTGAAATTAGCTGAGAAAATAACTTTTATAAAGAGTATGATAATAGATACAAGCATACACTTAGCAATGATAGAAGTTACATTCACAAAAAAAAAAGAAATTCATTTAATATTCCGGGCACATAAAATTTTAACTTGCATCGTCATTTAATGAAGCCATCAATCAATTCCAGGCGTTCAAAAGGAAACGGATAAGTGTGCCGTGAACAACAACCAAATTGCCTATGGACAATTAGACCTGCTAATGAGCGGAGTTCAGCTCAAAACTCGGCCTAGCTCGATCATATAACAAAATAGGTCTAACTCGGCTCAGCTTGGTCTTGAAGAAAAAAGCCCAACTCAGTTAATTGAGTTTGAGCCTTCAGCTCGGCTCAAACTCGACTCAGCTCATAACTTGGCTTTTGTTTCTCTAAATTAACGGCATGTTATACTATTTATTTTATATTATTTTATTGCTTGCTTGTTTAAAAATTATGAGATATTTATTATATCACGTTTCAAGTTCAAATTATAACACTTAAACTAAACATGGGACCCATGCCAGAACATGCGCATGTGGTGGTTTGTTTGCCCAACTCATATCACCTAAAGTAACTCAAATTTTTCTTTTATATTGAAACCGTCAGATCTGTATTGGGACAAATATTAAGGGTCCAGATCTAATCTCAAAATTTGAGTTACTTCAGAGAAGAGGTACACCTTTTTGCCTATATAAATTAACTGGTCTCTCCCCCGAATACCGAATAATTTCATTTTAACCCTTGTAAGTTAAAAGAGCCTCGTGATTCTCAATCCGTGCCTTCTTTTACGCTTGGAAGAGTGGAAAGTATAAAGTTTCGGGGGGGTTTTGCGATAATTGTTACAAAACATTCGCGAAGACCAGGTTCAGGAACAATAAAAAATCTCTCTGGCACGGGTCACAGTTCTCTCCGACAAGACCGGATTATTTTATTTCACGTTTCAAGCGAAAGATGGGAAGATAAGAGACTCGATGGGCTACTTGACTTGCCTCGCGCTCGGCCCTGTTTAAGTGATAAAATATGAGTCGAGCTGAGTTCAAGCTTTATTTAGTTTAGAACCTAACTCAATATAAATTATTGAGCTGTCCAACTTATTAGCTCATGAGCCGGCTCAGCTCATTAGCAGGCCTAATGGACCACTTGGCCAAAAAATAAAATAAAATAAAAAATACATGTGCGTGATTTCACACCATTAAGGAAATTTCCTATATTGAGTTCTTAGGAAATTTCTTATAAGGGTTCAAAGGATCCCTTAGCTTTTTACCACAAGTGGCAGCAGACAGATTCTTGATGGTGGCGGAACTAGTAGACGAGGGCCTAATTGAGTACTTTGGGTACACTACTGCGATGCAAATCGCAACACAAATTCCCCCACCGTCTCTAAATACGGGGCCTAATTCTTTGATCTTCCTACTAGCATCCAACGAACGTTTGTCTGTAAAGTTGGCTTACCGCTACCTGTACCAAATGAGATTTCCGTATATAGGCCAGCAAGCGGGTTCCAATCAGGAGCAGTCCAATGTGTGGTTGCAGATATGGCGCAAAGGGGAAATCCTATCCAGGATCAGAGCCTTCCTATGGAAACTATTACACAACAGGTTGCCATAGAGGGCACTAATGGCACATAGATTGGGAACGGGAGACCCTTTATGTCACACCTGTGGTCACGATCTGGAGGACGCCCTGCATTGGTTGTTAAGATGTAATTTCTCCAGGGCCTGTTGGTTGGCAGGGCCACTGGCTATGCAAATGGAAGGCATTACTGGCACGATAAGGAAATCCTGCTTTGGATAAGTGATAATGTTTTGGATGATCAGTGGACGATTTTTGCCAAATGTACATGGGCACTTTGGCGGTCATCAGGCCAACTTTCAAACCTTTTGTAAGTACTTCGATTCCATCTCCTCGGAAACCAGAATTGCTGTATCAGGTACTGGTAAACATGCTGAAGTCAATTGCGGTATCGTAACTAATCCGGTATCCCTCATATCGGGTCGGGTCTGTCACATGGATGGTTCTTGGAAGGAGGGATGGGTGGGGGACATTGGGTATGTCTTCATAGAAGGAAGAATAGTACAGCTCTATCGGTCAGCAAGTCAAAGAGCTTGTAGCCCCCTGCAAGCAAAGGCGAAGGCGCTATTGAAGGCAATTAACCATGCCAGTCTAAAAAAATGTATGACCTGCACTTTCTACACAGATAGTCTAACACTGGTCAGGGCATGTACTGGGTTGCAACCCACTACTAGAATTTGAAATATTTGTATGGAACAAAAAATGCTCATTTGCATGCATTATCCATACAATTAATGACAATTGCATGAGTATCCCATGCAAATGGGTTCATACAGTTGACATCGATGATAATGACTCTTATTTACATGGAACACATGCAGTTGATCAATTGCATGGGTGCGCAAACCTCTTTTGCATGAGTTAATTTTTGGCAGCCATGCAATTACATGACCCAGATACTGACGAAATCGGCCTTTTGCATGAGTGTGTTGACCTCTTTTGCATGGGTTAAAATTAGACAACCCATTCAATTGAGATGGCTCAAATTTGTCATAATTCTGATATTGCCCATGCTAAATTACTTTCATATTAAATGTATTAGTATTACAATTTATCATCAAATCAGAATAGAAAACAAATAATATAAAAATCACATATTAATAAAGATCAACGTATACTAAAAATAACATATATATTGTATTAATTTGGTTTTGCATCCACAATATTACAAGTATCATTATAACTTTTGACCCAAAAACTATATAGTTAACAAAAAAACCTAAGTCAGCACTAAGCATAATTCAAAAGAATACTTACATCACATCAACACATAACTACTAGTCACAATATAGACTAAATTGCCAACACATACCATTTCACTAATTTAGAGTGTACCAAAGTCATCATTTAAACCTTCTTGAGCACCTAACCCGACTTCGTTATATTGAGAGCCCATAACTGACGCTGCTGAAGAAGAGGCCTATTGAAAAACTAGCATGGATAAGTAACCTCATGCAAAAAGGCACAAAAAAAATAGACCATGAATGAATATTTCACATTTGAATCAGAAAAAATGACATGCATGTATATAAGCTCAATATTACCACCATTTCTAAAAAAAGAGATATTTTGGCATAATACAATTAGTAACGTATCTTGATGAGCTAAAGACTCACAAGGCCACAGGCTCGAGCTGCAACTCCACTACAATTGTGAGAAACGGCAATAATTCCAATGGAATCCAGACCAGACTAAAAAATTACAAAAAAGAGCACATCAATAAGTCAATTAGCCGATATTAAATTAATTAGTAAACAATACAAGTACTAGGACTATCACACCCCAAACTGAGAATTCTGAATTAAGACGTGATCGTTCCTCGCCTCATGTTTAATTACCATTAAATACACAAGGCTAAACAAATACAATAAATAATAAAAGACTGCCGAAGCAAAAATAATAAAACAAGCATCAGTCATAAATCTATAAATAAACATAGACATACAATATCCATACAGTCCACATCAAAACAAATAGAACACAAACTAAAGAAGGGGTATACATGATCTATCGAGTCCGATGTACAAATCAAAAACATTGAACTCGTAAACCTAATCAAAAGGTCATATAAACATAATATCAATCGACGCGGCCCTCAAGGACAGCTCCTGGCATCCCCAGCTGCGGAGCACTAGTCTCTGTACCTAAAATCCACAAAAACAATGAGTGTGATGAGCGACTAATCGCCCAGTATGTGACCTAGAATTATCCTTTCAGGGATCCTCTTTCGGTCAAAGAACTTTAATTTTAAATCTACGTAAGGTTAATAACATAACTTTTAAATGTACATGATTTAATATAATAACCTAATTTACTAACTATTAAACGAAAAATACATATAGTAGATGAAATAATGCGATTATCCTATCATGACAGCATGCAAAGATTCCTAAATAAAAATACAAGGAGGATAAAATATAGGTATTCAAATCGGAGTCCAATACCGAAGTACTGTGTGTACAAATTTAATATAATAATATGGATAGAATATATACACACCCCGTGTTGTGCCAATCGGACCAACAGTCCTATAAGATATTAGTCCAAGTATTGTGGGCAGGGGGCCAATGATACACGATGCCTAGTGACATCGAGCATTGACCCTCAAGTATGTATAAGGCCCACTAGCAGATGAATATATCTAAATTCTGGGTATCATCTCGCCTAAAACGATTCTTCAACCAAACATAAAATAGGAGAAATCATACAAGCAATGTCGTAAGAATGTGTTAATCTGTTTCCTCACGAGCAGAAATGAAACTCTATCGTCCGGCCAGACCAATAGGAAAAATAATAAAAGGCTCGAGATCGGCCTATGTACAGAAAAGTAAATATAAATGCCACCGCAACCGCGAAAGCCGTACTAGGCATGTAGCTCCTAATGTAGGTGGGGATCACATCTCGAATCGTTTCGTGCCTCTGGACTCGAGATCGGACCGCACAAAAATGGTTAAATGAATCGAAAAGAATATATAATCTCGAATTTAATACATATAATATTAATCCTAAAAAACCACCCGAGAGATCAAGTGATCAATCAGCTCAGTGGCTAACGGACCGTCTCGTACCCCATCCTACGAGACGGAACGCAGTCACTGCACCCGAGAGATCAAGTGATCAATCAGCTCAGTGGCTAACGGACCGTCTCGTACCCCATCCTACAAAACGGAACGCAGTCACTGCTCTTGCCCTCACCAATACATATGCGCGAATATTTTACTAATATATTGTCCTCTACGAGAAGAGGACAAATAATATCCTAAATAACTATAATAATATATATAGTATAGTTAAATTACTCTACTCCTATAAAACGGTAAATTTTCAATTAAAAGGGGATTATGCAATCTAATTACAGTTCGGAAAATTAAACATGCTCTAATGCATCTAATCCTTACTCCTTATAAAATCACCTTGAATTTTAGAGAAATGAGGAGGCTATCTTCCCAGAGAAGATCTCAGTCTCTCATTCAATCAATCTCAACCATTCATTACTGTTTGATTTTATATCTTCTGTTTCTATGTAGTCTCGCGTGTAAAAGTATAAAATCAATTAGAAACTTACCCAATTCAATACAAAGTATACTCAGCTATTGGTACAGATCACAACATTTTCCATCTTTTTCTCTATTACTGCGCACGCGCCTTTCACCTTCCCAACGCAGAATGCACGTCTTTTTTTTCTTTCTCTTTTTTCCTTCCCCGCATAACCGACTCCCCTCTCTTTTTCTTTACTTCTTCCCCACGCAGAACCAATGAAGGCATTGCACAACCCTCTCTTTTTCTGCTTTCTTTGATCAAACCGGGTTGAGCCAGCGCGTCTCCTTTTCTCTACCTCGAAGAACCTTCAGCGAGCTCAGAACGATGACGGTTCTGATGTGAGATTTCCTCAGAGAGAGCTAAACGTGCTACCGTCCCTCAAGGACGTGTTGCTCGCCCCAGCCTCTGCTACCTCCTCCTTTGTTCTTTGTTGCGTTTCTCGCCTCCGACCTCTCTCTCTCTATTCATCTCTTCTATTCGACCAAACCCTAATTGTGAGAGGGGAGGAGCGATGGGGACAAAGTACATGGCGGTTGCCATGGGTACGGCGGTGGTTCTCTACCTGGTGCTAAGCAGGAGGTTATCCGTTGAGGATGCCGAGGAGAGGAGGCTATTGAAGGAGGCAAGTAAGAGAACACGGATAGAAAGTAAGGAAAAGAGGGAGAAAAAGAAGAAGAAGAAGAAGAATAAAGGTTGATATTTTTGAGTCCCTTAGAAAGTTTTTATTTGCAAATGAGCCCCTATAAAGGACGACACTTTATGTAAAGTTGGTGCAAACATATACTTTTTGTATTTACCAGTAGAATACTTTTTGAGTTCTTCCTATTTCGTTTTCATATCTATCCCTTGAAGATTTTTTACTTGCAAATGAGCCCCCATAAAGGACGAGACTCTATGTAAAGTTGGTGCAAAGATATACTTTTTGCACTTTTGACTACATTTTACCTAATATCAGCAAGTTTCTGTATCATAATAGATATTTGTCAAGGAGAGAAATTGGGTTTTTAGAAAACTCCGATTTCGACTTGGTTTTTGTTTCTTCTATGACATTGTATTTACCACTAGAATAATTTTTCTTAAGTACAAGTTATTCATTACTATATGGCTATGCACTTGTAGCAATAAGTTACACCCAATTTTTCATCTGGTATATTTTTTAGAGGACCTTGGTTTGAATATTTAATTTGCAATTCACTAATTCATCATGAACTTGGTTTGAATTTGCAATTAAATACTGAAACAAGAACAGAAAGAGGAACAAAATTTGATTAAAATCTCTTGGACAAACCAATTTGACCTGAATTGTTTCGAGGTGACCATTTTTTTATGGCAATTTATGTTATGATCCAGTGAAGTAGCCAGAAAAGCCACCTGTTAATTTCGGGCAGGCTTTGGGTAATCATCAAGGGCTATAAGGTACACTTGGAAACAAACCCTAGGCAAATGGACACTTGGCGAGATTGCATTTGGCATCAAGTATTATATGAAACAATAGGTACGTAACAATTCCTTGAGAAAATTTAATTTAAGCTGTTTACAACTGTAATTTAAGTCATTAGAAATAACTTCAAATTTAGAGGGAAGGACTGGAGTGATATTCAGAATAAGCTAAGGTCTGGCTATTATTGAAGCTGATACTTTTCGTTTTTGTAATTTTATCTATATGAGCTGAAATTGTGTGATAGTTTGTATAATTTTATGTACATTAATGATAATAAATGCACTGGCTTACAAATTTCTGGGTGGATTGATCCGATTTTTTTTTTTTCATTTCCATATCAAATATGTATAGAATTGGGGGGGGGGGGAGCTAGGAGTTATCTCTGTGGGTTGAGTCTAGACTGTGGACGATTTTTTAATTGCCACAGATTTAGATTTTTTTATCTGTTCCCTTAAATAGTACTGTCGTTTTACTCTCAGGTTGTTGGATTGGAAGAAACCTTAGAGCTCTTTATGAATCTTCAACTCATTGGCGACCGCTCTGAGAAAATTGATGTTTTCACATATTGTACACAACATCAGGCGCATGAATGAAGAATAATACCTAGAAGAAGAGTGAAACCAAGCATAACAAATAACATTGGCAGTTATCTCATAAACCAAAGCTTGCGTCTGTGCAGCTCACACGCAACTGTAAGGGCTCTTTTTGCCCTCAACTCATCCTCGCTCTATACATACGAGAAGAACAGAGAGTTAGAAAAAAGAAATGAAACCATAGCCATCTAGATGAATAAAATGAAAAAGAGGAAAGTGTGAGGTCAAGACAATTAAGTGTCGTGTTGCTTACATATTAAGTGTCGTGTTTCTTATACATATATTTTCCATAAAATTTCGGAAATCATACTCTGGTACTGGTATGGATGTCAGCCTCTCTTTAACTGGTATCACAGCATTACCTGTATTCATTAAGCAAACATAAACTCAATTAATCTTGTCCTGCATGCCCCACTATTTGTCGGATTTGCACAATATGCCTCTGGTACTAATTCCTTAAATCAGGGTTTATGGTTAATTTTTAAATTTTGTTTCTTGAAGTTTTGTGCCTCTGGGGTGGCTTATTACAATATGGGTAAAACAAATATAAATTTGTCAGCCACGCAAATTAATCTTCTTTCAAGCATGGGCAAAATTGTCAATAATTTGGGATCCAGTACTGGTATGCAAATATTGAATCTGTACCAGTCTGTATTGGTATGCAAATAAATCATGGCAATAGTGCTTTCATAAATAAAATAATTTGCAATATGTCATTAAATTAGGAGGTAATCAGATAAACTAACATGGTAACCATATATTCTTGGTTTTTCATTCCTGTGTACCAGTATGGAAATACTGCTTTCTTGGCGTTTCATTCAGAAATATAACAATCATGGCAATAGAGTTCTTTCAAGAAAATGTTTTGATTTTCTATTTATTGTATCTTCATGTTGGGTTTTATACTTGATTTGGATAGCCATTTGCTTTTTTTCTTTCTCTGTGTGTTTTTTTTTTGCAGTTAATTTGAATTTGTTTCTCAGTTTTTATTGAATTGACAATTAAGGTATTGAAAGGGTTTTGCTTCATGATGATGATCTTGTAGGTGTGGTTTATCTATATAAGGTGCACTTTAGATGGTTGAGCTGTAAATGTTGAAATTTATCTGACATTTCATGCAAGAAATTGTTGTTTACATTTTGTTGTGCATAAAATGATTGTTAAATTTGCAAGATATGCATTCTATAAATTACCAAGCTCAGTGAAATGAGTCAGTCGGACCCACTGTGTAAGTACCATTGGTACAGATTCAATGTTTGACCCAGTCGAAGTGTGACCTTTTATTCATGCAGACCTCCATTTATTTTAAAATTTTCAGTACAGTATTAATTTTTTTTCCTTGTAGTATGAACTAGAGATAGAAGGAAATCTATTGAGTGATGGGAAATCTGTCAATGACACCTCAATTGATTTCGTGAATAAAACAGCCGAGAAAATAATAACACAAGCACGCTACCAAGTATCTGGCAACATCTAGCAGATTGTAGTGGTTTATGATGGCCACATATGCTGCTTTTCTTTTTTTACAAATAATTGCATTCAGGCATTTTTAATGCTCATAAAATCGTAAACTGATGTAAAAAAACATGCAGATGGTTTTCTTCAAGGCATATTAATAAATAAAATTTAATCTTCCTTTTTTATATTTTGGAAAAGAGGGTGTGCAAATGACTTAATTATTGTCCTTCTGTGATGATAAAAGATTGCTATCACAAGAACTTATCTAGAAGATATTCCATAGAGAAATTTAAGTAAAAATATCATAATTATACTTAAAAGTTGTAATTTAGACACATCTTGTTCCTTATAAATGAAAAGGTTTCATAGCTAAGAAACTGGAAAGAAAAAATATAATTTTTATAAAAGAAAAGGTGAAGAAATGGTTTCACAAAAGTAGTGGTTAAGAAATTAAGATAATTTTTATAAGACTTGCTCTTTCTTTGATTGGTTCGTAACTTAATTAAAATGGAGAAATTAAATCCAGTGGTTAAGAAATAAAGATTGAATTAGTTTCTATTAATATCAAGACAACTGTATTTGATTTCTTTTGGGTTTCACATGTGTAGGTGCTCTTAGGATCTTCTTTTCTATTATTTGGCTGCTCATTTCTTCTCCATTTACCGCTTCATTTTCAGCAATTTCTTGTGTTTCCTAATTCATTTCAATCTCTTTTCTAATTCATTTTCGCCACGGCAACGCATGGCCGGCATTGACTAGTTAAATTAAAGGTACAAATGATAGGTCAGGTGGTCGACTTAGTAAGAGTACGCCACGAAAGGAAATTCAGATATCCCACACCTGTAGGGTTAGCTGAAGATGTGCGCACGCACTAAGCACCGACGTAGTCTGCAGGATCCACGCTTGCTCCGGTATAGTCGTCCGCGGAATCAGTCCACAGATCTAAGTCGAAATAGGTCTGATGACCTGTAATTCGTAACGTAGAGTAATTAAAATCTAACTAAGTATCATACCCCTTATTCCCTTGTGTTATTACTTATCTGTTCCAACTTAATTGATCAACTACGGTGTACAATACTCAATCGATTCGGTCGGTTCGACCCGGTTTCGATTAAGCATGGGTACTTATAGCTAATTCAGTGTTAATTTAATTTAGCGTACTAAATTTATTTATTATATTTTAATTTGAAGATAAACTGTTTATTTAGATTCTTAAAAACATATATATAAAGTACTACTATTTACTTATACGATAAAAATACGTAACTATTTATATTTATTTAAATTTTATGATAACTTATAATAATAATACTAATAATAATAATTTTATTAATAATACTAATAATAATAATTAAATACTAAATTCCTAACTATAACTAACTATAATGTAATTAAATTAATTAAATTTAATAATCCTAATTAACTATGGGTTGGTGTATTTTAATTAAATTAAATTCATATACTACTTTGAAGTTTAAAAATAGAGTGATGCTTTTATGGACATAAGGACTTATTTGTAAAATGAACATATTTTCATTTTCAAAGTTCAAATAGTCGATCCGACCGTTCAACATTATCTCCATATTAAAATGTACTTGGAGGTCAAATTTTACATTTTGTTGAATTTTTTTACTATTTATTAAGTATTTTACAAAAACTAGTCAAATTCAGACCATTTAATTTTGTAAAATACTTAATAAATAGTAAAAAAATTCAAAAAAATGTAAAATTTGACCTCCAAGTACATTTTAATATGGAGATAATGTTGAACGGTCGGATCGACTGTTTGAACTTTGAAAATGAAAATATGTTCATTTTACAAATAGGTCCTTATGTCCATAGAAGAATTTGCCTTAAAAATAACTATAATAATTTATGACGTGTCACTTGTTTATTTTGAATGAAGAATTATTTACACATACGATTAGACTACACATTATACTTGTGTTCATATGTCATTAGAATATACATTAACATATCAAAATACTAGATAAGTATATAAGATAAATTATATTATAATTATAATAAATTAGTTATACTAATTATATTTGGAGGAGGGATCCGATTACACCTTTTTTGGTGACATACTTTGACACCTACCATTTTTTAAGTCCAAATAGTCGATTCAAACCGTTCAACATGATGGATATATTAAAATGTGCTTGGAGATCAAATTTTACATTTTTTTGAATTTTTTTGCTATTTATTAAGATGATTACAAAAATCGTTGTTTTCAGACCATTGAAAAACAATAATTTTGTAACCATCTTAATAAATAGTAAAAAAATTCAAAAAAATGTAAAATTTGATCTCCAAGTACATTTTAATATGGTGATCATGTTGAACGGTTCGGATCGACTGTTTGGATTTTGAAATCGCAAAATTAACCTATATAAAAAACGGTGTCATGATGTGTCACCAAAAATGGTGTAATTGGATCCCTCCTCTTATATTTGTTTAATAATTATACATTAACATTACAATTGTCATTTACAATTTATTTTGTTTGGAGTTTTTGGAGTTGTTCATTTGTCTAATTATTTAAAAACACTTGACCACTTTCATTTTTATTTCCAATAACCATTCATACAAAAAGAAAAAGAAGAAGCAATATCAATTAAACCTCAAATAATCTTTTCTTGAATGCAAATTGCTGTTCCAAACTATTACTTACGTTTTCAACATTTTAAAACTAATATTTCTATGAAATTCCCACTAGAAAAGGCTTATCATACAAGTTTTTACATTCTGTCACAAAGAGGTCCCTATTCAGGGACTGTTTTCTAAACAAGTTTTATTTTCTGTCACAGTTCAGTCCCTGGAGCCTGTCAGACCCGAAAATTTGCACTACAGCCCCTGATATTTACCAGAATCCATTCAAAGATGTACAAAATACTGGAATTTTATAAAGAAGGCCCTGGAATATTGCAGAATTACTCCAGGATAGTGCAGAAAACTGGAAACTTACAAAACAGCCCTTGAATTTACCAGAATTCGACCGGAACAACACAGAATGCTGAAAAATGAGAAACAGTCCTTAAAACTGTCATATTTTTACCATATTCATACCAGAATTGTCAGAAATTCATCATACAGCCCATAGCACTAGAATCTTACCGATTCAGATCAAGGACAAGTACAGTCCCTTAGATCATAGCCAAGAAAGCAACATAATTGACAAAATGAATTAAGGTCAAGCATGGGTGATAGGAGCAAGAATGATTTGGCATATTCCCTAATTCAAAATCAGCAAGGACAATGTCAATCAAGAAGTTCAATCCAGGCTATTCATGTCAAGGGAAGAACAAGAAATTTCAGTGGCTCATGATGCCAAAAAGAAGTTAACTTCACAAGCAAAAGAGCCAAAGAAGCACTGATAGTGACCTTACCAAAAAGGAGGATCAAATATGAATCACAAGGGCTCATAGGAAATTTCAACTTTTCGAAAGACTCTTGCCCCATTTAATCATTTAATCAAGTTGCATATGTCAAAGAAAGGTAAAAACATCTAAAGCAATTCACAGCACAAGTAACAAGGGTCTCAGCCCACATGAATCACATTACTCACATAAACACAAAGAACAAAAAGGAATGATACTTACCCGTATTCGCTCCAATTAGTACTAGGGAAGGGTCAACCGGTCTCGACGGAATAGAGAGTGAGACACCTCAGCACCTTTGCCGTAAATTTGTTCCAATCGATCTGTAGCATGAGTCGACGGGTACCAAAGCGGAGGTTGGGCCTTGCTTGTCGCTGTCTCCTACGTCTTCGCTTCTTGATCGACCTCGACTTCAAAGTGTAAGTCAGCCAAGGGAAAGTGCAAGGAAATCCTCAACTCGGGTGTAAAAGAACGCGGGACAGTGGTAACGAGAAATGGAGGGCGAAAAGCCATAAGTCAGTTTTGTGAGAGGAGAAAAGAGAAGGAGAGAGTGAGGGATTTCAACAAGAGCATGGAGGAAGGGAGTGACAGCGAGAGAGTAGAGAGATGGTTCTCCTTCGAAAGAGAGAGAACGAGGGTTATAACCTGGGAGGGAGAAAAATCTGAAGAGAGACCTAAACCCTAGAGAGAGCGGTACGGAGGACAGTCGTAGGCGCACGCAAGTCTTCGCTAGCGCGTGGGAGGAGTTATGGCGCGCGTGAGGGGTTGACGATTTCGTCTCTGTTGGCGTGGAAGAGAGAAACAGAAAAGGACTTCCGTCTCCAGTAAGGAAAAGAGGTGTTTAATTGAGGTGGGGCCCGATCTTAAGTGAGATAGGAGAGGAAATGGTAGAGGTCATGTGACCATTGGTGTGGCTTGTCGTCCATTATTCAAAATCTTAGAATTTAATTCCTGTATTCAAGGTTATAGATTACTAATTGTTATTGCTTATTGCAATTAATTTTTTTTTTTTTATAATTTTCATCAATCGTACATTTGATTTAAGAGCCTTGATTATTAATACTATTTTATCTAATGTTTTCCAACTACTTGCGTTAGTTTATCACGTTAGTTTATTGTATGTTCTGATTTGTTAATAAACAATTTTTAATTCATTTTAATTAACAATTAAAAGTTTTAATTGGTTTCAAATTTTAAACATTTTCAAATACGTAGTTAATTAATCGTTAATTATGATTAATAATTTATTAATCATCTTCAAATTTTCAAGTTATAACAAGGACAATCACATGTACTTAAATTTAACGATCACCCTCATATGTTAAAATTAGTACATATCATTCTTACCTTGGACTTGGACTAGGATAATGAAATGTACTAGGATAATAAAATTAGTAATTAAATAAATGATACAAATAAATGGTCATCACTGGAAAATTGTTGCATGCAAGGTTAGCAATCTTTTGGATGGTGTATGACAGGTAAGGAAGAACCACAAACCTCAAACAAGTACTGCAAAACAAAAAGTAATCAACTGCGTAATAGCCCAACAGCCCAACTCTTCCTCTGGTACGCACCACCTCTGACTCCGATGACCAATGGTCACTTAATAGAGGTTCAATGCTCAGGGAAACTTCTATATATAATCAAAATAGAGTACAATTTTATCATTTACTCGCCACGAAATATTCAAAAACAAAAGTGCAGAAATGCATCACCCAAAAAGTAAAAGAGCATTGACCAGAACAACATAGCTGGTTCAAATGGAAATAGAAATTTGAATTTGCTTCCAGAATTAAGAAGGAAAACAACATAAAGTATAATTTCAATCTCTGTTGTTTCACTTCTGCCAATTTCACTTTGACATGTGGCACTAATATCTAGCAAAAACGATAGCTAGTAAATCGAATGTAATAACCCAAGTAGAGAGAGTTTCCATCCTAACTTGTGGTGTCTGTTTTACCAAACTGGTCATTTAATTTCTCAGCATATTTATGATTGCAAATAAAATTGGACAGAAGTATAGATAACATACCGCGCAAGTGAAATTGGGTAATTTATCCCAATACTTATACTGTGCAAGTGAAATTTATCAATTACCGTTGCACGGCTGAGACGACTGAGACAGGGAGAGAGACGAGCAACGGAGTGGCATAAGTGACTGAGATGGGGAGAGTCACGAGCGGCTGGGCGGATGAGAGGGGGTACAGCAGGGCAGAGGAGCGGGATTGCGGCAAGGGCGGAGGATAGAGGGAGTGGCTGTGCGAAGGAGAGGGGCTGCGACCGAGAGGAAGAGCTAAACCCTAGACGAAAATGAGGAGAGCAGATCTAAAAATTGCTATGGTCCGAGTATCAAATTAACTTTTGGCCAAAAAGAAAGAACAGATCTCCTTTCAACATCTGCATAACATCAATTGCGGGGGTATCAAAATTAATTACATAGAGAATTATTTGTATGGGCTGCATATTTTTTTTTTTTACCCATACAATTTAGTTTATACACCCATACTAATTAGTTGAAGTTGAAAAATGTTAGCAAAATACATTTGCACAAGTACATTAGTTATCAATTGAACAGGTATTTACATCAATTGCATGAGATTATTAATTGCATAGGCTGAAATTTCTAACCCATACAATTTAGTTTGTGCATCCATGCAAAAAATATTTATTGCATTAGATTCACTTAAAGATGCAATTGTATTTAGTTACCCATGGAATTAATCAAATTCTAGTAGTGACCCCCTACGGAGGTGGATTGGAGAGCTTTCTCGTAGTCCTATGAAATCTGGACGAGGCTGAAACAAAACTCATCGTACCAGTGTGTTTGAAAATAAATCTGCTGTGATTCTCGGGAATCACAGGATCCTGCGATCCCAATCTCAACTGTTGGTCTTTTTCGAGATGCGTGCATGAAAATTTACTTTTTCGAAAATATTTCTGAGATCCGCACATGAAAAAGTTTGAACCGTTGATCTTGGAATTTTAGAATCCTGCGATCCCTCTCGGAATCGCGCAGATTCGGATTCAGTGTGTTTATGTCCCAAGGCCCCAAAATGATTTGGCGGACCGCTTGGCTAAAACATGGAAGGACAACGCGAAGGGACAACCATGGGCCTACTTTTCCAACTGACTTCTGATGAAATAGGAGTAGTTTGGTTCTATCTTGGTGAATGTTTTTATGTTTTCTGGTAAAGGAATGATGTATCGGATGATGCAAATTTTGGCCTACGGGCATGATCAATGCAAAAAAAAAAATTCTTTCACAAACAATCCCAATAGTAGAAAATTCAGGTCAAGGTTTGTTTGAGGATGGAACTTGGGTCAAATTTACAAGAAGCATACGTCATTAATTATCGGTATGTGCACTTCAACTTTTATGTGTACGATAGCATGACAAATTAAGAAATTACACGCATTGGGATAGAGACACAAGAGATATATGACTTTAAGGTTCACATCCTTTCCCGTGCAAGTAACCTTCAGCTTGGCTCCTATTTAATTTTGGAGATTTCAATAATTGATCTCCATCGTTTCCAAAAATCAATTTTTTTTTTTTAGTTTTATGTACATGAAATCAAGAGCAATGAGCAATAAGTTCTTTTCAATATAATTAATTCTAGGTTCAATCATTCTAGTATATTCCGTCCAAGATATTGAATTTTCCTTGCCTTGGAGACAATCACCTCTCTAACTAGATAATTAATCCAGACTAACACTCTCCCAAATTTCCTCAATACAATCCAAAATCCCACGCATACTCCACCGCCTTTATAAAACTTAGCTATAAAACTGAGATCTCTTATATCAACTACACATAAACACATAAACCCAACTCTCACAAGCAACCAGAAAGGCAACAACTAGGATACACCTTGGTGTGCACTCTAGCTTGTCTTCTATGGCGCATGATACATCCAACCAAGCTGATCAAGACCCATACATCAAAGTCCAAATCAGGGACCAACCAAGCATCAACAGCTTACCATCCCCGTTTGAACCGCACCAGGACTCATCACCGCACCCAAGCCAGAGCAATGAAGATGATACAAGTCCCGTATCGAACGGTAATACTGTCGGTGTTAGTGACATGGCACCGGAGAAGAAGCTCACGATGTTTGCTCTCAGACTGGCAGTGTTGGAAAAGGGGGCTAGTGGGCTAGGTGCACTGGGTTTTGTATGGGCAACAGTTGTACTGCTAGGTGGATTCGCGATAACGCTAGAAACGACGGATTACTGGTTTGTCACGGTGATTTTGCTCATAGAAGGGACCCGCATTTTTAGCCGGAGCCACGAGCTCGAATGGCAGCACCAAGCCACTTGGTACATCACAACTTTAAGATAGCATTTCTATTTTCTCATACTTGCACTGTCTTTATAAGTCCGTAACTTACAGCAAACTTAGCTCAAGTGGTAACTAGTTGCAGCTATATATATATATATATATATATATATATATAGGGTCTGTCTAATTTGCTGCCGGCAGCAGTTCGGCCAAGTGCTGCCGGAGCTATATTTAGCCGTGTGATGTCCAAACAACAAATTCAAACCGTTAGATGTTTAATCTATACTATAATCTACTTGGAGACCAAATTTTACATTTTTTGGAATTTTTTTACTATATATTAAGCTGGTTTGAAAACCGCTGTTTTTAGTAAATTTCTGCAACGTTAAAAACAGCGGTTTTCAAACCATCTTAATATATAGTAAAAAAATTCCAAAAAATGTAAAATTTGGTCTCCAAGTAGATTATAGTATAGATTAAACATCTAACGGTTTGAATTTGTTGTTTGGACATCACACGGCTAAATATAGCCCCGGCAGCACCTCGGCCGAACTACTGCCAGCAGCAAATTAGCCACAGCCTATATATATATATATATATTTTTTTTTTTGCAGCTATTATATATAGAGGAGGGATCAAATTACACCTTTTTTGGTGACACACTTTGACACCTACTATTTTCAAAATCCAAATAATCGTCCAAACCGTTCAACATGATGGATATATTAAAATGTGCTTGGAAATCAAATTTTACATTTTTTTTGAATTTTTTACTATTTATTAAGATGGTTACAAAATCGTTGTTTTCAGACCATTGAAAAACAACGATTTTGTAATCAGCTTAATAAATAGTAAAAAATTCAAAAAAAATATAAAATTTGATCTCCAAGGACATTTTAATATGGTGATCATGTTGAACGGTTCGGATCGACTATTTGGATTTTGAAATCGCAAAATTAACCTATAAAAAAACAGTGTCATGATGTGTCACCAAAAAAGATGTAATTGGATCCCTCCTCATATATATAAAAGGTAACTAGTACATAGAAGAAATATAAACATCGTCTACATATATAAAAGCCATAGTAATATATATATACCAAGAAAAAGCTAGTGTGTTCGTATTAATTATTATAAAAAATACAAAATGTCCTCTTCAGACATAACTTATCTCCTTTATGAAGAATAAAGAGCACTATATGTTCCGCTAGGCATACATGCAGTTACAGCTAATCTCTTTCTTAATTATTGATTTTCATCAAAATCGGGTCTCAAAAGCTTGCTGGTCTCGTGTCCTTTTAACACAACCCTTCCCGCTCTTGATATATTTCCGACATTTTTAATAATACCCCAAGTTAATTAAAGATTAATAAAAATATCCACGATTCCCGAAAAATTTTAAAAATACCCAAACCGGCCATTTAATGGCCGGTTCTGAATTTTTTTTTTTTTTTTTTTTTTTAGAAAAATAGCTAAAATACTGAAATCTAACACTAAAAAATCGAATCGTTTTGTTAAATATTTTTTCATAGCATATTTATAATAAAATACGCTAAATTACTTGAAATTATGTTAATTTATGCTTATTGACACTATATTATTTTAAATTATGTTAACTATTTTTTAAGAGACAAATAGCTAAAATGTTGAAATATAACACTAAAAAATCGAATTTATTTTTAAATATTTGCTAGATTACATTTTTTATATATAATTAGCATATTTATACTAAAACACGCTAAATTACTTGAAATTATATTAATTTATGCTGAATTACACTTAATCACTTTAAAAAAAACTGATACATCAAAAACTAACTTTGCCAAAAGACTTGACGTCTGTTTAAATACAAACCCTAAAACAGAAAATACATAAAAGATACATCAAAGACCCTAAAAACTCTAAAATTATAAAGAAAGGTCCAAAAGTCCATGAAGGAAGACTCGGATCGCGAATCTGAGCCCGCAAAATGGGCAAAACCGATCATAGATCGGTTTCAGATCCGATTTTGGGTTGTGGAGTTCCTGTCAAAATTTCAACCCGATCTGACGGACGGATCAAAAGTTACGCTCTTTTTCGTGAAGCATGCGCAGGACCATATTGCATCAAAAATAGGTCATATTGATACGCAATTTACCATTTTAGCATAACTCTACATAATTATTGTAATTTCAAGTAATTTGTGTAAATCACCATAAATTAACATAATTTGAAGTAATTTTGCATATTTTAGCACAAAATCGGCCCTATTCATAGTGTATTTTAGTATAAATATGCTATGAAAAAAGTAATCTAACAAATATTTAACAAAACAATTCGATTTTTTAGTGTTAGATTTCAGTATTTTAGCTATTTTTCTATAAAAATAAAAATAAAATAAAAAATTCAGAACCGGCCATTAAATGGCCGGTTTGGGTATTTTTAAAATTTTTCGGGAATCGTGGGTATTTTTATTAATCTTTAATTAACTTGGGGTATTATTAAAAATGTCGGATATATTTGCGTAACATAATTTGTCTACTTAATTAACTTACAACAGTGGATAAATAATTATTACTCTCTTTACACTGTTTCAGATTGATCTTCATTAAAAGTACATTAATTTAATTAGCCTCTTTTTTTTTTTTTGTCAAAAAGGTCTTTAACTAGCCGACGGTCAAGCTTCCGTGCGATCAAATCAAGGTCCCGCCTCCTTGTTGAATCTGTCAAATATATATTCAAACCCTTCTCACTCAAAAGCTCAAACATTGCAAATGATGTGCTTTCTAAGAGCAGGCAAGCACTTGACCAATGCAACGGTTCAAGATCTGCAAGGTGCGTTCAACGCACATCAACTATGCGACGGTTGCAACTCCTCCCTCATGCCAGTTGGGTCTTCCTCTCGCAAAACATTAGCCGCCTCTTCAACTGGCTCCAGCTCCTCTCCGCCATAACTTGTGTTGTTTTAACTCTGATGCGGCTAACTGCACAGGATTTTGGTGAAACAACAAAAGAGGGAAAAAAGGCCAATCGGGACTCCGCTTTAAATATCTTCTATAGTCTGGCACTCGCAGAGGCATTGTTGTTCCTTGCTGAGAAGGCTTTTTGGGAATGGAAGATGCGTTACTGCAACTTGCTTGAACAAGTGAATGCTGAGTGCCAACTCGGTCCGTCCGGCATGCTTTCAATTAAGAGATTCTTCTATGATGCATACTCTAAATGCGTGACTGGGAGCATTTTTGACGGGCTAAAAATGGATCTAGTCACCTTTTCTGAAGAGCTCCTCATGTCAAGCTCACACGACGAACAATTGATCGGCATAAGAATTTTACTGGCACTTTCTACCCGATCACACTTCTCTGATGGCACACTACGTAAGGTCGGCACATCTATGGTGGTAATTGATCGGCTCATCGAGATGTTAAATTGGAAAAACCCTTCCGAAGAAGAGATTAGATATTCAGCAGCCATGATTGTATCAAAACTAGCCAGTAAAAAACAGAATGCATTGCGTCTGGCCGGAATCCCGGGAGCGATGGAGTCAATCTCCTCTTTATTGTACTCCGATCCCGTAAACCATACACAGAACTATGATTTCTCGAATCTCAATCTATTGGGGCTCTTGATACTGAAAAAGCTTGCAAACGACCACGACAACTGTGGGAAGATCGGGAACACTCGTGGGCTACTTGACAAGATAATCGACTTCACTAGCATCAGGCAGGGAATGGGAATGCATCTAAAGGCGGTGAAGAGGTCGCTGCAATTAGTGAAGATGCTTGCTAGCACAACGGGTCACACGGGATTGGTGTTCCGACGGGAGATATCTGAGATTGTTTTTACCACCAGCAATATCAGGAATATACTCCGTCACGGAGGAGACCATCTAGAGCTCCAGAGGCTGGGATTAGAGGTATTGCAACTATATATATCTTCAATGCATTGTGTTTAGACTAGTGGCCTCATTGATAATTCCTATGGTACTGATATAGTTATATGCATAATCTGATGCTTTATAGGTACTGACAAACTTGGCAATGGATGGAGAGGCACGAGAGCGGATTGGGAGCACAGGTGGGATGGTGAAGGAGTTGCTTAGACTGTTCATTCAACCGGGAATCACGCACGATCAAAATGCAGTGAGAGTAGAGGCAGGCGAGGCATTAGCCATGCTTTGTTTAGAAAACAAAGAGAACTGCAGAAGAATACTCAAGGAAGAAAACATCATCGAGAGGCTTGTCGAGGCTCTCGAGGATCCAGTGCTCTCTATCAATTCCTCCAGGATTTTACGTAATTTGTGTGCTTTTGGAGCACCTGAGGAATCTTCTCAGCTGAGGGGAGTCCTTGCTGCCTTTACTCCGGTAATTAAGTAGTCTCCAATTTTTTTTTTTTTTTCAGTTAATGAAAGTGCATGAAAGGCTCAGGTTTATTTCCGGAAACTATTTAATTTTTGTTCATTTAGCTTATCGGGTATTTCGTTAACATAACGGATAACGGATAAGGGTGTGAAAATGCTTTCTTTGACCTCCCTAATGAACATGTGTTTTTCTTTTTTTTTTCCTTTTAATTAATGTTTTCTTTGCTTGAACTTTTGTCAGGTCTTAAATGCCATAATGACAGAAAGGGTAAAACTAGTGGAGGTATCTCTTGGTGTCGCTGTTCAGATGCTTAAAATCACAAGTGCTCATAAATTAACCGAGGAGCTTCACAATGCTTGCATCTCAGATGCCGATTTAGTAATAAAATTGGTTCAAATACTAGCAAGCTACGAATACCCTTCCATCAAAGTGCCGCGAATTAGGCGGTTTGCAATCGAACTCGCCATTGAGATGATGAGAATTAACAAAAGCTATGTGAGATTGTTGAATGAAGCTGGAATGATTAGGGAATTGAACCGCGTGGCAAATACGACATCAGAGCTTGAATGCTTCAACATTTTCTCTGGCAGTGTTGGGTTGAGCAAACATGATGTCAGCCTTGACTCGCTTGTTGACATGGCATTGACTTTTATGAAACAAAAATAAAACTATAAAACTTTAATGAGCAGATGCGGAAATGTACAGACGAAATTGTAAATTATGCAATTATTTCATTTGTTTATAAATGCGAGCTGATTTTTTTATATTATAATTTCATTCATATTCATATAAAAAGTAATAGACATGATCGATGTATCATTGAGTATGTTAAAATTTGATGTTCAAAATAAAATGTTTTAATGCAAACAACTTAAATTGCATTTACATTTTTTTTACCGGATCAATTACAAGGTCAGCTGACCAAATCCGTAATAGATTTGTTTAAACTTGTTAATTTCTCTTTTTGGTTTTTTAAATGAAAAATCTATTTTTTATTAACACAGACTTTACATATTTACAGTCTTAACCTTTTATCTAGTCCTTTTCAGAATCTGGCTCTGTTAATTTGGTTCGTAGATCGGATCAAATACGAGCCTTTATTAATTCATTGCTGGCCATTGTTATTAAATTGCAATAGATCGTCTGACTTCTATTTTTAATTTTTTGTAGTCTCTGTATTAGAATATAAATAACTGACTTTAGAAAAAGAATTTCGTACATTTTTTTCTGATAAAAATAATAATAATAACTTGCTCCGGTATTAAGCAAAAAAAAAAAAATAACTTGCTCCGGTCCTAAGTTTCATTTAGTCCCACAGTGTACATGTTCGGCAATGTTTTTTTAGCATCCTTAACTACTTAATCTTACTTATCTCACCGAATGTCTGCTCCTTTGTCAGGATTAGAGAAAAGTAGAGTCATGCTTTTCTGATTCTAACCATTCAAAATTTTTCATTTGCGTTCTCGATAAAGAAATTTCTTCATGCACAAATCTCAATAAATTTGAATGGTTCCCTAATCCTGACAAAGGAGCAGAAATCCGCATATCGGGAGACATGTTTGAATCCCGAGGCGATCTCGAACAACGGATTCAATTCGGACGGTTCCGTTCCAAAACCCAATTTTTGGATTACTTCACTGTATCTGATCCTCTCCTAATTTTCAAAAAAGAAAAACGGTATAGCAAGTCATTGACAAGATGAGTGCAAAATTGTAAACGGACAAAATTTTTTTTTAAAACCATAATTAGAAAAAACAAAATTAGCAAACCAACACGATTAGTCGGGTTTTTACAAAAATCATAAGAACCGAATTGGCAATTTGGGTCCCGCTTTTTTATCTCCTGGAACTGAAATGCCAATTCGGGTCCCCCCCCCTTTTCACAGTTTTTCCGCAACGGAAACGGTGTAGGTTTTGGTGTAATGCCTTGGACCCGAATTGGCATTTCGGGTCCCCCCCTTTTTTTTTAGAGACAAATAACTAAAATGATGAAATATAATACTAAAAAATTGAATTTTTTTTCCATTTGTCAAATTATTTTTTGATAGCATATTTATACTAAAATACTATAAATTACTTGAAATTATATTAATTTATGTTGATTTATACTAAATTACTTCGAATTACTTCAAATTATGTAGAATTATGCTAAAATATGATAAATTACGCTAAATTATATATGAATAGGGCCTATTTTGTGCCATCTTTCATAAATCATAAAAAATAATTAAAAAAATTCCAAAAATAATAAAAATTGATATTCTACAAGTTCATTATATAACTAATTTACTGAGCTACGTAGATTGAAGAATAGAAATGAAATATTAATCGGAAACTTCAACTAAAGTTTTGAGGCTCTTCCTTTTGTTTTTTGGCGATTATAAATTTTGAAAAATCGCATAGCAGTCACTGGCGCATGCATCTTTTCATAAGATTTCCGAAAAAGTGGTCATTTGCTGAAATTGGACACTCGAGCGCCGTTTTATGGCCGTTTGAAGTTTCGTCGTCGTTTTTCGCCTTCTCAGTGAATATATCATCCCTATTCATACGTAATTTAGCGTAATTTAGTGTATTCTAGCATAATTCTACATAATTATTGTAATTTAGCGTAGTTTAGTGTAATTCAGCATAAATTAACATAATTTGAAGTAATTTAGCATATTTTAGTATAAATATGCTATCAAAAAAGTAATTTTACAAAGGGAAAAAAATTTCAATTTTACCGTATTATATTTTATCATTTTAGCTATTTGTCTCTTAAAAAAAAAAGGGGGGATCCGAAATCCTAATTCGGGTCCAAGGCATTACACCACAAGCTACACCGTTTCTGTGCTGCGGAAAAACTGTGAAAAGGGAGGGAACCCGAATTGATATTTCGGTTTCAGGAGAAAAAAAAAGCAGAACCCGAATTGCCAATTCAGTTCTTATGATTTTTGTAAAAATTCAGCTAATCATGTTGGTTTGCTAATTTTGTTTTTTCTAATTATGATTTTTAAAAAAAATTCAAACGGACAGCCACACTTTTGCGATTTCAGTCCTTCCTCCTTCCCTAGTCGGCCATCTATTTCGCGCAATTTCTTTCCTCTCTCTTTTCTTTTGGAACCTTTAGATTCTTTCCTCCTTTCTCTCATCTCCTCTCTCTCTCTCTCTCTCTCTCTCTCTCTCTCTCTCGTGCGCTCGCTCGCTCTCTCCTGTAGAGTTTTTCCTTCTTCCCGATCAAGGTTCTTTCCAATCTGCGCGTAATGAAGGGGGCAGATCTGATAAATACCGTGCTACCAGAGGAGGTGCTACTGGATATCCTTAGCCGGGTCGAATCCAAACCCGATTTAGACTCCTGCGCACTTGTTTGTCGCAAATGGAACCGCATAGACCGCTCAACTCGACGTACGGTCAAGATAGCGGCATATGGCGCCGCTGATCAGTTGTTAGCTCGAGTGATCGGACGATTCACTGGATTGACTAGCGTGATTATTGATGAACTAGTTCCGTTGTCGTCTTATTTCCCCCCCGGCCTCGCCACCCCGTCTAAACATAGGGTAATTTTATTTTTCATTTATTTTTCTTTGTTTTAGGTTATATAATTTTGTTGGGATCATGCATAATTGGAGAATTTTGGTAATTTTGGTGGAGATGTACACAATTGCTAATTGAGATGGAATGTGCTTAATTAGAAATTGAGATGAAAATGTAGAAAGGTTGGATAATTTAGGTGTAACCTGAATACCTGATGTCCACTGGATATCACTTTACCCCATTAATTAGTGAGCTTCTGCAGTTTGTGCAGGAAATCACTCAAGATGACCTTTTAATTCGGTTAATTCAGTTTGTTGTCATTATAATTATCATAACTGTTGTGTGTTTAATGCTATAGCTCTTGTAACTCACTCCTTGGTAGACAGACAGAGTACTCACGGGAATTAAGATATAGAAAGTGAAATTATGAGGATTGCTAATATGTTCTTGCTTGTGTACACATTGGTAGAGTATAATGCAGATAATTATCGCTTATTATTAGGTCACATTCCTCAATTTCTTGTGTACATAATTTTTTTTTTTTTTAATATGATAATTTTCTATATCTATTATCTTATATGGTGTTTGGTTACTTGATTTTGAGCAGAGAAACACCCTCAGTGGATCTCGCAGGCGTAATCGTAATTCCCCAGGAAGCAGTTCCAGCTCAGTTGAAGAAAATGGGACTGAGCAGCATTCCCTGTCTGATGCCGGTTTGAGTTTTCTTGGAGTGGGATGTAAACGGCTTGAGCATCTAAGCCTCACTTGGTGCCCATCTCTTACCTCTCTTGGGTTGGTAAGCATTGCAGAGAATTGCCGAGCTTTGAAATCCTTGGATCTTCAGGTACTATCTTTGTTTAACCTTTTTTTTTGTAAAATAAAGAAAGTTTAAAGTCCCATATCATATGCAATTATGGGAGTTTGGAGCAATGAAATTTCAGTTGTAATTTGAGAAATTGACCAGTTATATAATATCTTTAAGCTTAAAGTCTTAGACTTTAAATTAATTCATTGAAATATAATATCTGTGGCCTTCTGGGTATTTGCGTAGTACACTACTATCTTATGCGTGAGAATGATTGATTTTGCGAGAAAGGGGAGGTAGCATAGTTGGCTAGGAACAAAGTCCTAGGATTGTTGGTTATCCAAAGGTCGAGAGTTTGATTCCCCCTCACGAGTTCGCAGCCTCTGCGAAGGTTTTAAAAAGAAAAGGAGAATGATTGATTTTGCTTGTGGGAGTGGGACCAAAACCGAGACTAAATACTAACATATGTTTGTTAAAATTTAGTAGCTCTGTTGAGACATAAGTTAAAAAGATGATTTTTTTGTTAAATGTTTGGAGCTTTCAAGATCCTCGAGTGGTCTTCTTTTCTTCTCCTTTTTTTTTTGAGGAAATTATTTTCTTCTCCTTAAATGACTATCTTCTATTATTGAATTATTTGCGGATGTTTTTTTGTTTTTTCTTGTAGGGATGCTATATTGGAGATGCTGGTCTGATAGCTATCGGCCAAAATTGCAAGTTGCTACAGGAGTTAAACCTAAAGTTTTGTGAAGGCATATCAGACAAAGGTTTGACAGACTTAGCTAGAAACTCCAATTCCTTGACGTCTCTAGCAATATCATCATGTCCTAGAATCACCGATATGTCCCTGCAAGCTGTAGCATCCCACTGCCACCACCTGGCAGCCCTCACTTTGGAATTGGATTCCATCAAGGACGAAAGTGTAATTTCGATCGCTAAAAGTTGCAGATCTTTGAAAAGCCTCAAGTTACAGTGTGTCAATGTTGGTGATTTGGCTTTACAAGTAGTAGGGTCATTTTGCGCTTCTTTGGAGGTTCTGGCTCTTTACAGCTTCCAAGGTTTTACTGACGGGTAGTTAAATATTTCATTAATCTTAAAAACTTTTTCTTAGAGAAACTCTGCTCTACCAGTGCAGGATCTTAATTGATCTAGTTTTACTGTCATTGTCTGGCTGGGACAGATTAAGTTCATCTGATAAAGCTACTAAAAACACCCAGAGAGATTTTTTAAACCTGAATATGGTAAAGGGAGTTTTCTGTGCTTTGATTCTACTTAAACAGTTGTTGCAAATACTACCGACTTCCTATCAGGCTCAAATGTAGGTTACCTTAACAATAGTAATGGTTACACTACATTTGTAGTTTTGACTCTTATGAGAACACATCAAGTTTCTTCAGATACCATCAGGATGTTAAGAAAAGTTGACTAACTTGATCATGTATTTATTATCATTTTTTTAACTATGAATTTTTGGCAGGAGCCTTTATGCGATATCAAAAGGGTGCAAGAATCTGAGACAACTAGTTCTGACAGATTGCAACCTATTAACCGATAGAAGTCTTGAGTATATTGCTCGTGGTTGCACCAAGTTGGAACATATTGAGATAAATGGTTGTCAAAACATTGAATCAACTGGACTAGAATCAATTGGTCGATTTTGCTCGTAAGTACTGTATTTGAATTGATATTTAGGATTATTTATATTCTAAGTAAGCTACTGTTTTTCAATTTTTGTGCCATGTAGTATATTAGGCATTAGTTTTAATTTTTAAACAAGTAAATGTTGCTAAAGTGTTACAAGGTTAGTCTGGGAGTTGTTTTAGAATGGATATTCCTCCAAATAAAACTCAAATATGAGTTAGGCTTTCATGATATGAAAAGTGGTTGCAGCTGGTAGAGGGAAAAAAAATAAAAAAAACTTGAACAACATCAACAACAACAATAGTTGTAAATACATATATGCCAAAAGATACCATCCCATTAAATATTTGCTACCAAACTGGTCTGGAATTGTTAATATTTAATGTTGACTTGCTGTCTAAAATGTAGTCATACCACATGTTGTATTTTTATTTAGGAAATAAGAACCGTTGTTACCAATGTTTTAAACTGTGCTGTACCATTTTTTACCTTTTATGTTTGAAGGGGCCTTCTGAAGCTGTCATTGGTCTATTGTTCTATGTTGCTCAAAAGTGCATTCATAGAAGTAGGCAGTGGCTGCTCTCTCTTGCAATCTCTTCACTTGTTCGACTGTCCGAGATTTGATGATGATGCCATGTGTCAGATAGCTGTTGGTTGCAGAAACTTAAGACAAGTTCACCTTAGGCGCTGTTACGAGGTTCATTCAATCTGCCTTTCTTCTCCTTTTTTTCGGTTCAGCAGAACTGTAGAAGAAATAAGCTGTGTATCTTATTATAGTGTCTTGTATTTTACAGATAGGAGATAAAGGAATGATCTCTGTTGGGAAGAACTGCAAATATCTGACTGATTTAGCCCTTCAATTCTGTGAAAGGTGTGATTGTTGCTGCATATATTATGCTCTCTCTCTCCCTCTGTTGCACACGCAAGAACAAACACACAGGCACACACACACACACACAGGACTGCACAAATTCCGTTTTTACTTCTTATTAGTGAAACTGCGTAAGTTGCAGCCATTTACAAATGTAAGCCCTCACACACACTCATGCACACAATTATCCACAAGTAAAATTGAAGCTCCATGTTGAGTAACAAACCAACAACCTTTTAAAACACAAATTTAATCTATAGGTCAAAATATTGGATGGTTAATATCAACAAGCAACAAACTAGTACCTTTCGACATTTGTGAAATATTGATTATTTGTCTGTGTTTATTGTTGCTAAAAACACAGTGTAAGCGATGAGTCACTGTTTGCAATTGCTGAAGGATGCTCTCTCCAACATTTAAGTGTGAGCGGCTGTCATGAAATAACAAACAATGGATTAGCTGCTATTGCTAGAAGCTCTCCTGATCTCATATCCTTGGACATAAGTGTGCTTGAGGTATCGCTCTCTCCTACTCTCTTTCACTCTCTGTAATGGCTATTCTGTTGGAGTTCCTGACAAAAGATTATGAAGTTTGCTTTTTCAAAGAAAGAAGATTATACTCTGCGGATATACTATAATTACTACTCCATAGCCAATAGTTGGCTGTGTACCTGTCCATGACCTGTTAGAGGTTGTCCTGGCTCTATTTTGAGATCAGGTTAACAAAAATGAAAACACAATAAAAAGTTAATTGACATAATGACCCTCAGTGCAAAAAGCAAATGTAACGATACATAAAATAGACCAAAGTTGAGATTGCTAGATTGTTATTGTACTTTTGTTGCTCACTATGAATTGTTTGGTGGTGACATCTGGAAGAATAAAGTATATTAACTTTGTGCTTAACTACCATGTAATGATATTTGAGAAATGACAAAAACACCCTCCACAGAACATAGGGGACATTGCAATGGCTGAGCTAGCTGAAGGGTGCCCAAAGCTGAAGGAAATATCCCTTTCTCAGTGCACTAAAGTAACAGATGTTGGCCTGACCCACCTCGTGAAGGGCTGCATGGGGCTCGAAACATGCAGCATGGTGTACTGCCCTTTGATAACTGCATCTGGTTTAGCAACTGTTGTCTCAAGCTGTTCCAAGATAAAAAAGGTGCTGATAGAAGAATGGAAGGTTAGTGAGCGAACCCGTAGACGTGCTGGTTCTGTACTAACTTCTCTCTGTTCTGAGTTGTAGTGTTTTTTCTTTTTACATGAGCGATTAAAATGAGTTGATTGCAGCACCATTCAAGCATTTGTTTATTTAAGGGATATAACCATTAGAACTGGAAATAATAATGGTTTGGCTCATCTTTCTTTTGTGTTTATTCATTTGTGTTATTGTATTTGTAATTTTAATCTCACATGACTTGTAGAGTGAGTCCAAACTGTACCAGACCTGCCAAATTCTTTTGCTAATGGATATGTAGCTTAATTTGGGGCTCTTTAGCTATACATACGGTTGCAATGTTGAACACTTCAGTACTGATATGAATCTGACAACTATGAATGTTGTTTTTCTTTTTTTAAGAGGAAGAAGTATGGATTTATGTTTTTGGACCCTCTTATGTACCAACTTCTCATATCTCCCAATAAACTCGTGCTATATTAGAACATTCAGCATTTATTTCTGCCTAGGACGAAGCCGATCAGACCAAACCGCAGCTTAAGTTTTGTGGCAAATGAGTATTTTTCAAAAAGGCTCCTGTGTTTTTTTTGTTATTGTAGCCTTACTATCTATAGCAGCAACAAATGTAAAAAGGAGAAAAAAAAGAAAAAGAAAAAGTGCCTCCTGCTTCTTTACAGAGAATATGGTATTCATGGTGATGAATATATTGGCATTAATTTTTTTTTATAATAGCGCTAATTAGCGAATTGTTCATCTGAAATGAAATTACATCTTTATAATTTAACAAAGTCTGTGTATAAAATTTGTAGAAATTTATTGGTTAATCCCTCATCTATTGAATGATTTGAAATACCGACAATTCATTTTTATTGACACTTTATTTATGACGAAATAATTTTTACATTGTACTAAATTTAGTACATAATCTATCTAAAATAAAGTCTCTAATTTGGTTTTCAAATTTGACGCCAATTGTCATGGCTGTCAAGTAAACTTGTAGTTCTCAGTATCCCCTCATTTTAAATTAATATTGCTTGATGCATTGTGTGCCTTAGTCTAACCTCTTTGCTTAGAAAAATATAATATTATCTTTGATATATTAACGTTTCCTCCTTTGAGATACGTGCTTGATACTTAATGCCTTGCTGCAATAACAAGTGAGAATCATGTACTGTTCCAATATGTACTGTTCCAATCATGTTGTATTTGCATCATATGCAAAAGCTCCATTCATGCATATTCTTCGCTAATACAAGCATACAACTAATGCGCACTATTCTCTAGTCTCAACAATACATTGCAATGGAGAAAGAGGAAGATCAAAAGAAGTCTGTTGGCATCTTTTACAGGGCTCTTTCCTTTCTAGTGAGAACTTTTCCCTTGTACATACATCGACAAATAAGCAAAGGGAGGGGCAATAGTTCTCTTGGTAGGTCCGAAGGTGAACACATACAAAAAAAGGAAGTATCACCCAATTGCTGATATACTTTTGTTCGAGTATTGTACCTTTTTGGTGTATGTAGTATCCCAAAATTTTGATGCAACAAGTCAAATATACTTGTCAATTTGTCCGAAATTTTTATTATACCCTTTCCAAAAAAAAAAAAAAAACCAAAACACCCAAATTGTAGAGAATTCCAAAAATACCAGGGCCTCCAAATCAATCTGCGGCTCCATTCTTGGGGGCCACAGATTGGCTTGGAGGCCCCTCAAAAACCTAAATGTATTTAATATTACAGTCGTTATTTGAGTTTTTGGGGGCCGCCAAGCCAATCTGCGGCCCCATTCTTAGATTGGCAGTTCTGGTATTTTTGGAATTCCCCACAAAATGGTTTTTTGGTTTTTTTTTTTTTGAAATATGGTATAAATAAAAATTTCAGTCAATTTGTCGTATATACTCTGCATCAACCAAGTTAGTTGAACATCAGTATATTTTTTTAATCCTTGTATGAACCCAAATATTATTTTTCACATAATTTCTGTTTCAAATATTGACACATTTCTTGTTTGAAATGTATGTTTATTTGAGTCGTGATTTTTAGTATTGTTTTCAAATATTCATTCTACATCTGTTGGATATTTTCCTATAGGCACTGAAGAGGGGAAGGTAATAAGTTCTTTGACAGCAAAGTGTGAGACACAAGAAGAAAAGAAAGAAGCTTTAGAAGAAGAGGAATTAAAGAACAGAGGGAGGTCAAGGATTTTGAGGCCTGTTAAACAACTAACCAGGGTTATATCAAATATAAACGAGAAATCTCATGCTTACATAGAAGATAAAAAGAAATCTTTTGCTTCTCAATAGACAGCAGTTGATTTCTTTTTCTTTTTATGCTATCAATTGTTAATTCTAACATAGCATAATTTGTAACAAAAATGTATAATGGATTGGTTGATATCTGGTTTTTAGATAGGCTAAAATCATTCGATTATAGGTGTTCACTGATATATATTGTGTGATCTGAATCTAGATTTGGTAATATCAAATGAAGTATATATTATATATAATAATGTATTCTTTGAAAAGAATAAAATGTATTCTGTTTTGCGTGCCATATTTAAAATTTGTGGGCGTAATAGTTCTAAATACAAAATTCTACAACCTTGGAAAAAAAATTACGCGGGTTCAAATTCCTCCGATGTTTATGCTTTCGTTTTATTTTTTATTTTTCTTGAAGAAAGTAATTAGTAGTTGATCCGAATTGCTCAATATGATCTTCATATTAAAATGTACATGGATACAAAATTTTAGATTTTTTGAATTTTTTTTGCTATTTTTTAAGATAGGTACAAAATCACTGTTTTTAGAAAATTCTGGACCATTAAAAAATAGTGATTTTGTACCTCTCTAAACAATTAGTAAAAAAAATTCTAAAAATTCTAAAATTTGTTATCCAAGCATATTTTAGTATGAAGATCATGTTGAACGGTTCGGATCGATTATTTAGACTTTGAAAATAGAGATAATAATATTGGATCACGATGGGGCAAAAAACCAATGGGACTTTGAAAATAGAGTACATGTAGGACTCAGATAACAAAATAAAAGTGTAAAATATAAGAAGTTTATTTTACATTGAAATGCCCAGGTTACTTCTAAAGGTGTGCCTTGGAGAATTCGAACAGAGGTGATGAGGAAGAAGGAAAGGAGGGGAAAGAAAAAGCATGTTTATTTTGCTTTTGAAGTTACATTGTAGGAGGTGAAGGAAGATAGATGATGGGACTTTTTATTTATTTATTCCTTAAAAACTTATTCCCTCCTTATTCCAATATTAGCTTTGTAGTAAATCTGTTTTTTTCTCTGTGTTCTGAGTTTGTAAAATCACTTCAAGATGGTAATAGGTTGTGTGATTTTTATTAGAATATGTTTTTGAGAGGCATAATCCTTCAATAATCTAACATATTAAAATTTAGAAATTGCACTTTTACCATAATTTGTTGGAAAATAGGAAACGAATATTTTATTGTATGTTTTTTTATCTCTCGTCAAGTCCAAATGAATTTCTAAAGAATGCTATGCATGAGAGTTAATGGGTAGTAATAATACTAGTATTCATTACAGAGGTATATATTTGATTAGATTAAAAAAAAAATACAATTAAATAAATTGGTTATAAAATGAAAAGTGCTGCTGAAATTAAATTAATTAATTATAAAAGATTAAAAGTAGATAAATTTTCATTAAAAATTTAAGTTTTTTTATATTTTGTTCTAACATTACGAGGTTGGCTAACAATTACTAGTAAAGGGAAGTTCAAAGAATGGGGTCAATCGGCTCTCATTTATTTTTAAAATTTTAATACTTGTACATAATTTTCTATATAGTTTTGAGTAAAATGTTATGGATTTGTAAAATTGATTCTCATTCGCAGTATCAAAAATTTATATGATTGACCCCATTCACGTTTGACTCCCATAACTTGATAGTATAGCTCCGTCCACGTAGCGAACCTATATAAAAAATTATATATTCCTCATCAACATCTCTATTCTTATATTAAGCACGTAGATGTTTGATCCACCAACGGCTCTGATTAAAAGATGGAATTTCATATTAAATATTAGCTCTCTGATCAAATATTTTGATTCTATGTATCTTTTTTATGTTTTTTACAGGTAGAAGTCTAAATTTATTTAGACATGTACTCGCCACACATACTCGCCATATGCAAATTGTATTATTTTTTTATTGATTCTGATTTCTTTCTATTTTTTTAAATGTTATTTAAAGAATTTTTGAATTGATTGATAATTGGTTGGTCATGTCTTTATTTCTTTCTATTTTTCTAATATCATTTAAGGAATGTTATTTGTCATTTAACATGTCATTTTTGTATGAGTTTTTTTTTATAAAAATAGGTTATAAAGATAAAAAAAAATGTGTGGCATTTAATATATTATTGAAGGAATGTTATATAAGTGTAGATGTCATTTAGTATGTCATTTAAAAAAATATTATTTAGTCTAAATAATTTTATAAAAATATATTATTTTGTATGAGATTTTTTTTCTCTTATAATATAACCCGTTGCAACACACGGGCACGATACTAGTATTTTTTTTATGAGTCATAATTATAAACTCTATTTTATACAAGTTGACAAGGTGTACAAGGTTTGCATTTTTTGTATGCATAAAAATTTGTGTGCGGCTGTTATAGGATTTATGCTGTTTCAGATGCATCAAAATTCGTGCACAAATTCAAGAAATAAAAATAATGGGAGGGTGCAAAATATTTTGACAGTTTTGGTGGGTCAGCTTGTAAAATTATGAAATAAATCTGCTGTAATTCTAATTTCACGCGTTCATGAGCAAATCTCAATGAAATTTTTTTCATGCACGAATCTCAACGAAGATCAACGGTTGAGATCGGAATAACATGTTCATGTTATCCTTTTGAATAATAGCAGAGCTTGTTACTCGAATACTCCAATATAGGCTCTGTACTTGTATCTGACGCATATCGACACAAATACACGCACGATACGTATCGGATACGTCAGTTGGCGTATCCTTAACTCTTGATACAGTCTCTGATACGGCTTGGATAGGTGCACTGCGGACCATGCCCACCATAAACCAGTTGTAGACCGCGTATGGACCACGCCAAAAATAATATTTTTTTTTTTTTTGCACATGTAGAGAATCGAACTCGAGTTCTCCCCTCTAGCGAAATAGACTCTTACTACTACACTCAGTGTTTTAATATTCGGTTCTCATACAGTATGCGAAAGGCCACCGTATACCGCATATACGGTATGCGGCCGCATATGCGGATTTTAAAATAAAAATTCATATTAATTTGTATGCAATGGAAGTATCTAATAAATGATTGATTTACATCAGTGTCACATCAATGACAAAACTATAATTTGCATCATAGGCATTAAGCATATCATATGAAATTACAATTTATACAAAATTATACATAGACATTAACTCTAATATGCTGCATATCAAAACTCACGGACTAATATCCTGCAAAATCTCACATCAGAATATAAGACATGATCCGATTAAAATAAAAGAACAATGTGCCTCTGTATATAATTTAAATACAACTGAACTTAATATACAGAATTGTTGAAAAGAGTCAAACAGTGAACTTAATATCTATAATGTGTATATGACTTTAATATATAATTTAAATACAACTGAACTGAGCAATGTACATATGACTTTAAGATAATTCAACACTATACTTGACCGAATATACGGAATATATGGCCGAATAGATTATATGCCGAAAAAATTATGCGGCTGAACATATGGACCGAATAAGAATATTCAGCCGAATAGACTGAATTTTAATACACTGACTACACTAGATCACATTTGATGTTAGATTCTAATAGCTACTTTATTTAATGTATACCTAAAATTTTTTATATTTAATTTATATAATATAAGTGTTGAATTAATAATATAATAAAAATAATAAAATAATGTAATATACTAAGCATATCTTTTTCTTGATTTTTTAGATTACCGTATCGCCGTATCGTATCGTATCGAGGATATCCGTGAAATTAGAATTCAGATCCAGTGAAGTTACCCAAAAATTGGGTTTTGGATCGGGACCATCCGATTCGAATCCATGAACATCCAACTAAAGTGAAGTGCACGTATTCCGAGAGACAGGTTCGAATTCCAAGACGATCTCGAGCGATGGATTCAATTCGGACAATCCCGATTCAAAATCCAAAAATTGGGTTACTTTAGGGGATCCGGACCCGTGAAATTAGGATCTGACTCTGCTGCTTTTCTCTAAGAAAGCAGGATCCTGCTTTTCCGATCCCAACCATTCAAAATTTTACATTCGCGTATCTCGATAAAGAAACTTTTTCATACACAAATCTCAACGGCGTTGAATGGTTGGTAGCAGAGTCCGTTCTGTGAAATTAACCCTCCATCCCTGTCGAATCCGGGTCCGGATCCCCTAAAGTAACCCAATATTTGGATTTTGGATCGAGACCGTCCGATTCGAATTCGTCGCTCGGGATAGTCTCGGGTTTCGAATTCTTCCTCGGGATGTGTGCGCTCACTTCGCGGATGAATTTTTACGGATTCAAATCGGACGGTCCCGATCTAAAAACCAAAAGCTGGGTTCCTTCACTGGATCCAAATTCGTCGAATCCGGGATTCAGATCCAGTGCGGTACCCTACCGTGTAGAATGATATCTGGATCGTCCGTTTTTACCTGGCACGAAACTGGAAGGGGACCCTCCAAATAGGCACCGATCATCGCCCTCTCCAGTCTCGAGTTCCCTTTTTCTACTAAAATTTTTCTCCTGTGAGAATACCATATCACCATGGCGGGATGTAGCATCAGAGCAATTTGGATTCTCACTCCCCACGACACCATCGCCTTTTCCAGGTACGGAAACTCTCTCCCTCGATCTCTCTCTCGGTATTTTCCACTAATAAATGGGATCACCAAATTTTATAACAGGACATTCCCAGTGGTGGAGAGGAGGTGGCGCTCCGCCTGCGAAAGAGACGGTGAAGTGGCAGCTCAGGTGTCGCTTCCCTCCGACCTGGAGCTCGCTGCGGCGTTTTCTGATCGCAAGCTAAGGTCAGATTTCTTCTTTCTTTCCACTATTTTAAGAAGGTGAACTGATAATAGTCCCCAGTATAGAATCCGGAGAAAAGTCTTCTATGCATTGGCGATCAACATACTCTCTTGAACGGGTGTAAAACGCTCTCGGCTAGCCCCTTTCCTAGAGTGGTCACCTCTCCCCGAAACTATTTCTAGTTATCATTCTGGTCACATACAAAATAGGAAGTTTCGGCAATAGTGTTCTTCCTATAACTGCAGTACTGCACTGAAAAAATAATTCGAAAAGAGCAAAAGTATAGTTAAGATTTCAAGGGTATGTCATGAACATTCAATTTGGTTATAGAAGCATTGTTGGTATCATGTGTATGTTTTTAATTAGTATATACTTATTATCAACTATTATCCACAAAAAGGTTCAAATGTTAGTACAAAACATTCCAAGTGAAATTATAAAAATATAGATCTATATTGTTTGAAGAATTGTAACCGACTTCAGCACTGATTCTATTTTATAATGTATGAAGACAGATATTAAAAAAAATTCAACTACATAAACCCCAAAAAAAAATCAAATAAAACCTGAAAAGGAATGAACAAAACACAATACTTATAGCAGGCTTGACCAGCGTGATATCTATTTAATACTGTTATTAAAATTACCATAATTAAACTGTTTAGAACGACTGCAAAACTATTATGCAAGAAATTGCTTGCCATTAGCCATACTACAAACACCTTATGTGTAATGACTATTATATTCAGCAACACTTAAGATTCTAAATAATATAACGCTGGGGATGATACTTATGTCACATTGCTAACAAGTGCTTGTGCCTCCTTGCAGTTCCAAGTACCCAAAAAAATAACAGCAAATCCAACAAATTCAATACAAGAAACTAAGTTAAACAACTGAAAAGGACATGAGAAAGTGAGATGCACAAGAAGTTGCTTTGGAAGGGGCAAATGACAAATTCATAAAATGCCTTGCTTAGAGAAGAGGCACTTTAGTTTGAAGGGTCTTGCTTAGATTTGCACCGCTATGTCCAAAAATAAGGGGACAAACCCACAGAAACATAAGAGGTAGGAAAGCATGCTGAGGAGAAGAGAAAAGGAAAGGGAGCCGTGTATATGGAGAAAGGAAAGAGAGCCATGTGAAAAAAGGGAGGGTCGAGAGTTACAAAGGGACCCCTCCTGTTGGGTTCCGATCTCTCCTCTTTTGTAAAGTTTGAAAGAGAGTCATAGGTTTGGGCATGGATTTCTTGAGGTTGTCTGGAACATAATAGAATGCTTTAGAGAGCCCTATTGCCAAAGTAACGAGAATCGGTACAGATGTCACTGTATGAAATGGAAAATTAAAACCTGGAGACTGTAACTAAAGATTATAGGTCTGAGAATTTTAATATTTATAGTTTAAAAAAAATTGACAAAAAGAGAAGTGCCTTCCCTTTTGCAATGCATTTTGGCTTTTCAAATGTCCTGCTTTCTTGACCCAATGTTGAAAAATAGCAGTCCCCGATCGTGTCTACCTTAACACTATATATTTGATGTTTTAAATTAACAAAGAGTCTAATTTATTGGACTGCCAGGTGAACTGATGATTAGAGTAGGTTAAGTTGTTATCCATTGAAGTTACTGAAATAATATTGAATTGGATTAAGTACTTGAATTAGAAGAAAAAAAGTTCAAGACCTACCTGAATTAATGGGTCTCTCTCTCATTGTCACATTGTATTTTCAGCATTCACTGTTGAAGTGGTTAGTGTTATTACTAAATATCACTGATGGGATGTTTTTTCTCATGTATCTATTTTGTGTACTTTCTAAATTTGTTTCTTTCAAGATGCCTTGCTGAATCACCTCCGCATAAATTTGTTTCAGGGAAGGATCAGTACGTGGTTTTGGCATCCGTGTTGGCTCATCATCTCCTGGTTCAGATTCCTGGGTCGATGACCCGGTCACCCGCCATATCATCACACTTTACATAAACCGAGAAGAAGCAGAAGGATATATACTATGGCCGGTGATTTTGCATACCAGTGCCAATTACTACGTTCTAGTGTTGCCTTTGGTCGAGCCAAAGAAAGTGAAAGAGTACAAAAAGTTGTACGAAAGGAAGGATTGTGGAGGCTCAGTTAAAGAAAATGACAGCCTTTCATCGCTCCTTCTCAACCTCCCTTGCATCACAGGGTAATGTAAGTTTTTGAAAAGTTGCAAATATTAACATACGAGTATTACAATACCCATAGAAAATGTAAGTTGAGCATTGCCATTTGGACTTGTACCTCCCAGGCCAAGTATTGTCATGTAGATGGTGCTGTATCAACCTGAAGCACCACAGAGGAAACAAAAATTAATAGCAATTGAAGATGTATATATGAATACTGATATCATAATTATGGATCAAAGGAACCTTGATATAACACTGTCACGATTGTAGGGCATTTATGGTGGCACATGCAATTGGGGACCTGATATCAGGTGAAACATCTGACCCGGAGGTGGTAGCAACGTCTTCATCTGCTGTTGGTGGGCTATTAGATACCTTAACAGGTAGCATTGGTATTGCTGTTGCACCTCGACCCAAACCCGCTTCTGTACCCATTTCAGCTTCAGCCTCGTCTGCGACATTATTGGGCTCAACTTTGGTGGATTCATCGAGAACCATGACCAAACCTATTGACAAGGATTTGCTTAGAGGCTTTATCAGTGGCTCCATGCCGTATGGTTAGTATATCTTTATTTGTTTTATTCATTTCTAAGAATGTTTTCATGGTTTTGTTTTGAAATCATTTTCTGTATTTTGCAGTATACTGGACTAATAACCAATATAACATTTTTACATGTTGTAGATAACATCCAACTAGCATGTCAGTGTTGTGGGTACATATATTCTTTGGAGTTTTTAAAATTTTACTCTTGTTATAGTGCGAATGATAACTACAACACACCCATTTTTGCTGGAAAATCAAGGATAGTTTGGTTGATGTTACGGTTCAATTAACATTGGTTTCAAGGGTTATATGTGCAAATAACCAAAACTCATTTTTTGTTAGTTTCAAACATGAGGATTGCAGAGCTAACTTAAAACAAAGTAAATATTGGATGCAAATTGTAAAAATCCTGTTTCCACTTCACATGCCTGCTAAATCATAAAAGATCTTTTAGAAATGTCCTCTTTTGACCTACCAATAATGAGAAATAACCTCAAATATTCCCCATAACCCTGTACTCCCCCTTTAGATAATTTCAGAATGTACTTCTCCTTTAACATGTATTGTCGATCAATAATTTCAGTGGCCAAGAATGGAGTCTAAGATCATTAGTTCCTTCCCTTGATTATTTTTTATTCTGTTATCTAACTAGGTACACCTCTTGACCTCAACCCAAACAACATAGCTGCAATCCGCACAACTGGGTTTGGATCTGCCGACCCCCCTCCTGTTGACCTTCGGCAACCTGCTTGGAAACCCTACCTCTATAGGGGTCGTCAGAAAATACTCTTAATGACACAAGAAACAATAAATGCTGCATTATATGACCGTGAAGATATACCCGATTCGTTCTCAGTTTCAGGCCAAATAAACTGTCGTGCTGAACTAGAAGGGTTACCGGATGTTCAACTGCCCCTTATCGGGTTGAAATCTGCAAAGGCCGAGATCCTCTCTTTCCACCAAAGTGCCCAGTATTCAGATCATGGGGAGGAAAAACAAGCCATAATCTTCTCTCCGCCAGTTGGCAGCTTTGTACTGGCCCGATACCAGGTCTCTCACGCCACCAATCCAGCACCTGTTAAGGGATTCTACCAGCTATCATTGGTGTCAGAAGACGGAGGTCAATTTTTGTTTAGGTTGACACTAATGGAAGGCTATAAAGCTCCTTATTTCATGGATTTTTGTACCGTCACAATGCCATTTCCTAGGAGGAGAATTCTGTCTGTTGATGGTACACCCTCGGTAGGCACTGTTTCTGTGACAGAGAAGTTGATAGAGTGGAAAATAGTAACAAGTGGCAGGGGTCTCTCAGGAAAAACAATTGATGCAACCTTTTCTGGGACAGTTAGGTTTCACCCAAGAGTGGTGAATAAGTTTTTATCTATTTCTCTCTCTAAGTCAGTATTGGGTTGCACAGCAGAAGAGGATAGTGATGAGGAGAGAGAATCTGCGAACAGTAGTGTAAATGTAGATGATGTTTTAATGGAGAAAATGAATAGGGACTTACAAGCGGTTGATTTGGAGGAACCATTATGTTGGCAGGCTTTCAACTATGCAAAGGTAAATATGTGCTTTTCATGTGATTTCAATAATATTATTAATTCCTTTTTATTTGCTGAGATGGTATGTCATTGATTTTCCAATTTGTCTGCAACCATGTTGAGTTTCTAATTTTGCATTTTGACTGACTAGAAATGATGTATGCTGACTTTGTAGGTATCTTTCAAGATCACCGGTGGCACATTTTCAGGAATGACAATTGATCCCAAATCTGTTAGCATCTATCCAGCTGTAAAAGCACCAGTAGAAAACTCAATGATGGTACAGTCAAACTGTTTTAATTCCATTTTTTGTTTCTTTCTGCATTTCTCATTTACATCTGGTATTTCAGTAAAATGACTCTTTTTCTTTCCAGGGTGCAGTGTCAGTCCCGAACTGCACAAGGTTTTGACAAACTTTTTTAACTGCGCTAATAATTGTCATCTGATGTTTTTGTCATTGAAAGGTTACTTCTGGAGACTACATTTTGTGGAATACGCTGGCGAGATCTCCTCATGCTGTTGTGTCCAAAGATTAATTTTAATTGCTTTCTTTGCTTCTTTTTTCTTTATCCAATTTCCTGTGTATAGAATACATTTTTCTTACCTTTATCCTTTCGTCCTGAGAACTGAGAAGTGAGGACTGCTTTCTGTTTCTCTTAGGCCCTGTTCGGCCTACAACTGGGATTGGGAACGGGCTCGGGATATGGGCCAATTTGAACTGAATTTTTTTTTTCCCATGCGCACAGTAACCGCGCCGAACAAGGCCTTAAAAAGATCCCTTTTTCAGTACCATTTAGTAGTAATCCATTTCAGTACCATTTTCCTGTATGTTTTTTGGTCTGTTTTAATTGTCAAATGGAGCTCAAATTTGCTATTTGCCATCAAGCTTCAATATCTGTATGGCTTTGTCTTGGACCGAGATTGAAAAGAGCATGATTGATTTCAAATTAATCCAAATACTTATTGTGTCATCTGACATGCTCGTTTTCATCTGCAATGAACTTGTTCCAAAACCAAGGAGCTGTAATAGACCGTGATCATCTTTCCAATTGGCATCTTGCAAGAAAACAAGTCCCCGGACCTAAGCTGAGGCGCCATCCCATGCTGCTTTTATCTTGTATGTGCCGTGATTTATCAGATTTGCAGGGCTATCAGTGGTGACCATGGGCTGACAGTTGCTCTTGATCATCCTGCAAAGTTTGAAATGTGCCATCTCTAACAGATATAAAGGAACTGATTGTAGAATGCGTTTTAGGATTAACCACTATGTTAAATTTGAGATGTGATGCCGCCATATGCATAAAGAAGAGTATGATTCAAATGTCTCGTGTCTTTCATATTTCAAATGTGTTTCAAATCTTTATTTTTATTTTTGTAGTTCAAACTAGGAGTGATTAATGAGTGAGTTTGAGCGAGTTTGATATGCTCATGCTCGGCTCATTAGCTTAATGAGCGAGTTGGGGTATGCTTGTGCTCATTAAGTGATTCGTTAAGAAATTAAGCTTGTAAGCAATTTGAATTTTGTTTTGAGATTTTTTTTAAGATACATCATTCAAAAACTAATTTTCATTTATAGAATTTAACAAATTGTCATAATCCAACCTAATTAAATAATACATAATTTAACAAAAAATTATTCATAAGCAAATTTAACAAAATCAAATAGTTATTAAGCAAATTTGATTCAAGGGATTAGATGTGGCAGAATTTATGTAACTCAATTCTTGAGCGAGTTGGGGTATGCTCATGCTCGGCTCATTAAGTTAATGAGCTTTTAGTGAGTGAGTTATGAGCAATTTACTCACCCTTAGTTCAAACAGTCAATCCGAATAGCTCGATATGATCTCTATATTTAAATGTATTTGGAGACCAAATTTTACATTTTTTTAGAAATTGTTTATTATTTTTTTAGATAGGCACAAAATCACTATTTTTAAGAAGATTATGCAAAAATTATCAAAAAAAAATTCAAAAAAAATATATAATTTGGTCTCCAAGTACATTTTAATAGGGAGATCATGTTGAGCGGTTTAAATCGACTGTTTGACTTTGTAAACGGAGATAAATATGTGAGGTACGTTTGAGGCATGAAATACATGAGTCATTTGAACCTTGCTCCAAGATGGCTTGGTAAGCATAGCACACACTAACTTTGCTCTGCAAAAGTTATCAATATAAACGAGTAGAAATAGGGTGTTCTTAAGTTTCAAAACCTATCGGATTGACTTCAAAAAACAAATCCAAACAATTGAAATCAATCTACTTCACGAGTAATACGTTTACATGTCAAATTTATAAAATTTTAAATTAATTTAGTATACAGTAATCAATGAAAAATGAACATATTAAAATTAACTTATAAATATTTTTTTTTACTGCTCGACTTTATACTAAATTAATTTGAAATTTATAAATTTGATATGTAAATGCATCAATTGTGAATTAGATTTCAACAATTTGATTCCTCATTTAAAGTAATTCTGGTATATTTTAGAAAAAAATAATTGTTGCACCAAAAGGTAATGCACAAAGTTTCAGTACAGTAAACTGTACCTTTTAACCTTAAATACACCTTCGGTTCAGACTGCAAGTGCACAGTCCTATCGAGTAGTATATTGTCGGGTATCGATCACAGGGACGGTTTGATAATTACCGGACTTTACTTAGACTACAGAGATTCTAGAAGTCTGCAAAGGTTGATTTGGGTTTAATTAATTAAAAAGGAGTTCCTAGGGTTTCTGATTTCATCTCAGCCAAGTCTCAAGGTGCCCGGTCCGTGCACTTTCATGCACGGGCCGTGTACTCTCGTACACGGTCCGTGTGGCCCTCGAGTTAATACAGCAGCTACTGGTTTCTGTGTTGATTTTCCTGTGCAGGGTTCTATTGACCGAACCCAAAGTACCTAGACCTCAACTCTCGCATGTTGGCTTAATTACTCGGTGCGGGATTCAATTTCTGCCCTCCTAGGGTTCTCAAACCTCAACTTTCGCTTGTTGGTTTAATAATCCTAAGTCACTTGTTGGTTTACTAAAGATATCCTCGATCTCTCGATACGAGGAAAAGTTCACCTCTCGGCTACTACTTGGTTTCACCTCTCGGATCGTAAACCTATCTCAAATACTTAGTTTGGTCGAGTGAATATCAAGGTTATTTATATTCCATTTAGATGAGGCCTTTCATCTAGCGGATTAACAATTCAATTCAAACGAATTCTACTAAGCAATAAAATACTACACAAGCAAGCAAGCACAAGATTCAACACAAATTCCAAGTAACTACAAATAAAACAAAGCATTCGACTACATCATAACCCTAGAAACAATAAAAGTCTACTCAAGCATGATTAAAAAGAAAAAAACAAATAATAATAATAAAGTTCATGACAAAACTCGAAGAAAGAGATGAAGATTCGTTGCCAAACTTCTTCTCCAAGCCAAGAGTTCTTCCCAAGAGCCAGCCGTCCCTAGGTCTGGAATAATCCCCCTTTTAATGCCTCCAAATCGCGCATTTAAAGCCTTCCTATTCGACCTTCCCAGCTGGCATTTCTTTCCATCGCCAGACTGGACTTCCGGATTTTCTGTGCACGGTCCGCACAAGATTCTGCACGGACCGTGTGCCTGTGCGTTTAAGTTACAGAAATTTAGTCTCTTCATGTGAACTCTCTGACTGCTCGGGCAGTTAGTGCACGGTCCGCACGAGAATGTGCACGGACCGTGTGAAAATGTGTCAAAGGCAGAATCTTCCTTGTTTTTCGCCCGTTTTCTGCAAATCAATAAACAAAGCATAGCAGTACCACATTCTATTGATATTTAAATGAAATGTTCACACTTTTAGGCTTTTAGGCACAGGTTTATGTATGAATTATGGTCGGAATATAGACATAATGGAGAGATATCAATATTAAACTTTAAAACACCATAATTCTACCAGACATTTTTATTAATACCCTAAAAAAAAAAAATATCAAATCTGCCCTCATTTTGAAAAAAATTTCAAAACTGCCCTAACCGCCCCATAATGGGGCGGTTCACTCCCTCTATCAAACCGCCCCATCACTGGGCGGTTCACACCCTCTACCCAACCGCCCAATGAGGGGGCGGTTTACCCCCAATTTTTTTTTTGTTAACCCCCTCTGGTTCCCCTCCCCCCCCTCTAACCTACCCGCCCCCCCACCCTTCCTCCTACCCGACCCGACAGCCACCCCAGCGCCCCCCCCCCCCGCCCACCCCCACCCTCCCCTCTCCCCGCCCTCCCCTTCCCCGCCCCCTACCCGGTCTCTCCTCCTCTCTACCCGGCCGCCCCTCCCCTCCCCCACCCCGCCACCACCACCCCCCACCCGAACCAGCCCCCCCCCACCTCAGCCCCTCTCTCCCTCTCTCGGCCACCCTCTCTCTCTCTCGGCCAACTTTCTCTCGATCGGATTTTTTCTGGTACGTTTACGTAAATTATTAATTTATTTTTTGTAGAATTAAGAGGATTTAGTTTGGAAATTGAATTGCCGTGTGCGGGTTGTTGATTTTCCCGACGCGATGAAGTTGATAAAAATTAGAGTTTAGGGTTCAGTTTGGAAATTGAATTGCCGTGTGCGGGTTGTTGATTTTCTCGACGCGAGTAAGTTAAATTAGGGTTTATAAATTAAATTAGGGTTTAGGTTTTATAAATTAAATTAGGGTTTATAAATTAAATTAGGATTTATAAATTAAATTAGGGTTTATAAATTAGGATTTAGGTTTTATAAATTAAATTATGGTTTATAAATTAGGGTTTATAAATTAGAGTTAGGATTTATAAATTAAATTAGGGTTTATAAATTAGGGTTTATTAATTAAATTAGGGTTTAGGTTTTATAAATTAAATTAGGGTTTATAAATTAGGGTTTATAAATTAAATTAGGATTTATAAATTAAATTAGGGTTTATAAATTAAATTAGGGTTTAGGTTTTATAAAATAAATTATGGTTTATAAATTAGGGTTTATAAATTAGAGTTAGGATTTATAAATTAAATTAGGGTTTAGGTTTTATAAATTAAATTATGGTTTATAAATTAGAGTTAGGGTTTATAAATTAGGGTACAAAATTAGTGTTTCGATTTAAAATCCCTACATTATACATTTTTATATCTAAAATTGTGAAATTTAAGTTATTTGCAAATTGTGCACTGCAGATACTATGGAGAGGGGCGGTAGTTCGTCCAGTACAGAGGCTCCCAGTGCATCCGGTGCAGAGCCTCTCGGTGCAGACCACGCTACACATGCAGCTGATACATTCAGCCCTCTTCTGTGGATTCCACACGTTCAGCACTGGCGCGAGATAGAGCCCACACCACTAGATCCGGATCAGCCCAGAGTCGCTATATACGGTGATGAGATGCCACCACCTCCTCCAGGTAATTTGATTTTGTCGTACACAGTCATTTCTCGGTACAAAAACTATTCTCATTAATTTTTCTTCAATTATGCAGTGGATGAATCAGGTTGGGGCTTCCACGAATGGGTGTTGAATAATAATGCGTGGAGCGCTTACTACAATGAGTATGGAGTTCCGGTGCAGGTTGGACAGGTAGCAAAAATTTATTATTTATTCAACTTACTACTTATTTGTATGTAGCAAAACTAACATTGTTTCCATTAAGGGTGGAGCTCCCCCACGACATTCCACTCCGGAGTTCACTATGGATGACTTTACCGGAGATTATGCCGGGGATGAGAGACGGAGCCTCCACATACCACGATATCCGGAGGCCAGACAGCACGATGACGAGGCCAGTGGGAGTGGAGCACAGCATGCAGATGCCTATGCATCTGCTATATTTGGCACACCGCCTCCTCCGCCTACGTATCCATCGACCTGGGAGCCATGGGAGGTGCCTACTATGCCGCCTATCCCCCCACTGGTGGAGGATCCGTGGGCCGAGGCGGATACAGCCGCACAGGAGGAGGAGGTTCACGTCAGGCGTGTACAGCCGCCCAGGGACCGTCATCCACCTCGTAGGTTGGATCTCTCTGGTCGTCGCCCTCGCCCTCGACGTTAGGTTTTTTTATGTTTTGTAGTTTGATAGGTTTCTACTATTATGTATTCGGTCTGGACTGTTTTGCATGAGTTGTGGACATTTATTTTACGTAGTTTGGATTTTTTTTTTTATGTGGACTTACGATTTAGATTACATATTTTTCACTGTTTACCACGTTAGCCAAATCGACAATCAGTACAACAGCCGTATAACCGCATCAAAACTCAACTCACTTTTATTGAAAATTATAATAAAAAAATTAAGCACTTTCCTTCATTTTTATATAAAATCTACAATAAAAAAATATATATCAATATATATTTCCTTACAATAATATATATCTTAGTAAACCAAAATATATCTTAAACAATATATACATCTTACCAAAATATATACCAATATATATTTCGGAATAAATATATATATCTTAAAAAATAAAAATATATCTTAACAATATATACATTTACTTATAAATATATATATATATTTATATCTTAAAAAAGAAAAATATATCTTAACAATATATACATCTTAAAAATATATATACATCAATATACATTTTCTTATAAAAATATATACCTTAACAAACAACAATAAATCTTAAAAATATATAAAATCTGAAAAAAAAAAACAAAACACTGAACCGCCCCACCGCTGGGCGGTTCTATGGAGGAAGTGGACCGCCCAAAAATAGGGCGGTTTTGTAGCACCAGTGGACCGCCCCATTATGGGGCGGTTAGGGTAGTTTTAAAAAAAAATTCAAAATGAGGGTAGATTTGATTTTTTTTTTTTTAGGGTATTAATAAAAAGAGTGATGCTTCTATGGACATAAGGACTTATTTGTAAAATGAACATATTTTCATTCAAAGTTCAAGCAGTCGATCCAACCGTTCAACATTATCTCCATATTAAAATGTACTTGGAGGTCAAATTTTACATTTTTTTAAATTTTTTTACTATTTATTAAGTATTTTACAAAAACTAGTCAAATTCAGACCATTGAATTTTGTAAAATACTTAATAAATAGTAAAAAAATTCAAAAAAATGTAAAATTTGACCTCCAAGTACATTTTAATATGGAGATAATGTTGAACGGTCGGATCGACTGTTTGAACTTTGAAAATGAAAATATGGTCATTTTACAAATAGGTCATTATGTCCATAGAAGAATTTGCCTAATAAAAATGTCGGTAATTCTACTCCCGTACGTAGTGGAAAAAATTAATGAGTATGAGATTCATCGTTTAGCTTTGAACTTTTGAAGGGTATTGGTATTTGCGCAGATACAGGAAATGGGCTCTTTAATTGAGACAAGTATTTTACGGTGGGATTAACTACGGTACTGATTAATTCAACGCGGTGTCTATTCGGAAATAGCGCAAGAGGCCAGTATTATTTGTGCTTTGAGATTCGTGTAAAAGTTAGAATGACGATCCGGATCCATTAATTCTAAAAGATTCCTTTGTCCGACTCCGCTACCGGGAGGATATGAATTCCTTTAATTGGACCCCACCGTTCCCGTTTGGTGATAAGATATTTTGATGAAGACCCTTTTTTTGCCGAAATTGATGAAGACCTTATTACAGAAGTAACTAAATAAATTTACTAATTTATTCTGGAGACAACTTGAATCTTATTTTAAAATTTAACTTTTTTTAATTTACCAATTTATTTAAAGTCTACCCACCCAACCCATTTAAATATTTTACATGCGGGTTATATGGATTAAACATGATTAACATCTATTAAACTCTCTATGATATAATTTTGTTTATTTTTTATTTTTTTATATTTAACAAATTAACAATGTTACAACTATTGAAAAAATATAAATGATAAAAAATAACATAAATATATCCTATTTTATTTAATTAGATCAGATAGAAATTCTAATATAATTTAATATTAAAGACTAAATAACAACAATTCATAACGAAAACAAAACAAAAATAACTTGAAAATATTGACTAGAATTCAAAGTTTGATTTCTACTGTCTCAAATAACTTTTTTTTTTGTCAGAGTTTGAATCTTGATAATAAACGTGCCTGCGTACTTTGCCTATAGAATTAAAATTATTGATACTAAAATATAAAATTAAAATTAAAATTATTGACACAATAAAAAAATATAAATTAAAATTATTGCCTATAGTTTGAATCCCTTTAGTTTGAATCTTCGATTTGATACTAAAATATAAAATTAAAATTATTGACACAATAAAAAAATAAATCCCATATATATATATATATATATATATATATATATATATAGAGAATGGCTAAGCTCAAAACGTTTGTTCCTGGGCTCAGGAACAAACGGGTCGGTTCTCCAATTTCCGAAGTTCAAACAACAAATCCAAACCGTTAGATGTTCAATCTATATTAAAATGTGCTTGGAGACCAAATTTTACATTTTTTGGAATTTTTTTACTATTTATTAAGCTGGTTTGAAAATCGCTGTTTTTATTAAAATTCTGCGCCATTAGAAAACAGTGATTTTCAAACCAGCTTAATAAATAGTAAAAAAATTCCAAAAAATGTAAAATTTGGTCTCCAAGCACATTTTAATATAGATTGAATATCTAACGGTTTGGATTTGTTGTTTGAACTTCGGAAATTGGAGAACCGACCCGTTTGTTCCTGAGCCCAGGAACAAACGTTTTGAGCTTAGCCATTCTCTATATATATATATATATATATATAGAGAGAGAGAGAGAGAGAGAGAGAGAGAGATGAACTTAGCTAAGCCGTGGTGTAAAACGACTTGGTACTCCACGCCATATTTCCATTTTGAAAATCCAAACTACCGATCCGAACCGCTCAAGTTGTTCTCCATATTGAAATGTGCTTGGAGACCAAATTTTACATTTTTTTGGATTTTTTTTACTATTTATTAAGCCACTTTGAAAATCGCTGATCCGGATGAACAGTAGCAAAACAGTAAAAAATTCTGGACCAATGGATCAGCGATTTTCAAAGTGGCTTAATAAATAGTAAAAAAATTCCAAAAAATGTAAAATTTGGTCTCCAAGCACATTTCAATATGGAGATCATGTTGAGCGGTTTGGATCGGTAGTTTGGATTTTCAAAATGAAAATAATGAGGCGTGGAGCACCAAGTCGTTTTACTCCATGGCTTAGCTAAACCCAGCTCTACTCTATATATATATATAGGAGCTGGGCTTAGCTAAGCCATGGAGTAAACCGACTTGGTGCTCCACACCTCATTATTTCTATTTTGAAAATCCAAACTACCGATCTGAACCGCTCAATGTCGACTAAGGATAACGTGTTTTGATCAAAAAAATTTGCATTTGGCTGAATTAGCTACAATGTCGACTAAGGATGTAAATTCGTGCTTAGTCATAATTAATCACACTGCGATTTAGATAACGTGTTGTGTTGTGTCATATATGATCAAACTAAGTATTGACATATTGTGTCGTGCTATGATTAAAATTATAATAAATTCATGGCACGTTAGTCACGAAACGTGGCGATCAGTGACATAATTAGCTACATTAGTTCTCGTTTAACTTTTTTTTTTGAATTTTAATTTTTTTAAAGAAGAAAAGATATTTTAAAAAAAATGTAATAAATTATAAAATAAAAAAACAAAATTTATATCTAAAATATAAATTTATTGTTTAGAATTTGAATTAATGTTGATTAGAATAAATAATAATATAAATTTTATGTTGTTTTCATCCGAGATTTTTATTTTTACCCAAAAAAAAAAAAATTTAATATAATTAACCAAGTTTTTGAAAAAATTAAATTTTTACCCAAACCGTAAATAATATTTACGGTTTGAAACTTTTTTTTTTTTAAGAGAAAAATAGCTAAAATGCTGAAATGAAATATAACACAAAAAAATCGAATTGTTTTTTAAAATATTTGTTAGAAAATACGCTACGAATAGGACTGATTTTGTGCTAAAATAAGGTAAATTACAATAATTATGCTAAAATACGGTAAATGTACTAAAATGCTGAAATTACAACAATTATGTAGAATTATGCTAAAATACGGTAAATTACGCTAAATTACGTGTGAATTGGGCCGATTTTGTGGCATCTTTCATAAATCATAAAAAATAGTAAAAAAATTCCTGGTCTACATTGTAGAATTTCAGCATTTCAAAAGTTAGCTATTTCAAAAGTTTAGGGAAAGTAAAGTCTCTATTTTATTTCTGGTCTACATTGTAGAATTTCAAAGTTCAAATAATTAATTCAATCGGCTCAACATGATCGCTCTATTAAAATATGTTTAGAAACCAAAATTTACATTTTTTTTAAATTACTTTTTCTACTATTTTTTTTGTTCATAATCTTTTAAACAACAATAATAATAAAAATAAAAATAATTCAAAAAATATATAAATTTTGGTCTCAAGCACATTTTGATATGGAAATCATGTCAAACAGTTCGACAGTTTAGATTTTAAAAACAAAGATATAAACAAACAAGTAAAAGTTTGGACTTTGAAAATAAAAATATAAACAAAAAAAAAAAAAACTTTACTTCTCAAAACACCGTAGTCCACCTTTTAAATTAAAGCAGCCTATTTGCAGCTTGCAAATATTTTTTTTTCAAATGAGGTAGCCTGCAGATTACCATAAATTAGATTAAACAAAACGCATCTTACAACATTGACGAACATCTTTATATAGAGCTGGTAAATTGAACCCCCTCAGCTGCTCAAAAATGAAAATATAGAGAAAACAAATTAGAAATCTCAGAAGAACACTAAATCCTTCAAAAAAAAAAAAAAGACATACAAATCAACTAACCTAAAAGTAAAAGAAAAAGAAAAAATGTGGTTAAGAATGCGAAAGTTCCTTTGATGTTTCTAAGACTTGTTTTAGTACATCCGCTATTCGGTCGGCCATATGGTGCTCCATGAACCGCTCCTTGACCCGCTCATACCCTTTTCGACCCATTCTTACTCTTCTCTCCACATGGGTCGCTAAATCCACCATGTTTTTTGCCAGAGGCATGATTCCCTCCTTCCCAGCCGGGTGCAACAGACCTGTTGTACCATTCACTACTATCTCTGTCGTACCACCCGCCGCAGTTCCCTAGTATTGCCAGATAAGTTATTCAAGTATAAATCTAAGGAATTCATATCACCTCAGGTAACAGAATTTTTGAGTTTAAATCCAGTCTGTTCATTATATACTAGCATGAATCTTAAAGGGGAACCATGCATTACAGGCTTTGGACCGGATTGGCCCGGATTTTGATCGGACGGTCCAGATTGAAACTAAAAAATTCTGTTACCTCAGAGGATGCAGACTCAAATATAAGCACGCCAGCATTTATATTTAATTCATTTTATTTATTTATTTGATTGATTTATGTGGTACTTACCAAAACAGGAAGATGGAAGGCCATAGCTTCAATAGTAATACGTCCAAAGCACTCTCCACGTGCCTACAAAAACAAAAAATAAATAAATAAATTATGAACCAACTTTTCTCTTAACATGAGATGCCCTCTGTGGGGTCGGAGATGAAGATTGGAAATCAGATAACCTGTTTTAATCGGGTAAGTAAAAATGAGGGGCCTGAGCTCTTTCATTAACTCAAATAAAAAGAAAAAGAAAGGAAAAATACATTGTATATCAAGACATGTATGAGCACGCAGCAGAGCAGTTATCAGTCCAAACTGTCTCATTTCCATGTCCTCCATTTCAATTACATGAGTATAGCCTATGAATTTAAAGTTGGCAATTCATGACCCACCCCAACCCAACTTGTGTAAAATATATGCCCATGAGTAACTGGGTTGGGTCCAGGCCAATGTTTCTTAACCAGCTGCAGAACAGGTCAACTACAGGTATGGCCACTTATATGGCACAATTTATAAAATTCATTTAGATTTCACCATATATGGCACAATTTATAAAATTAATTGACTGCACCTTATCGAATTATGAACACTACCCATAAATCTACCTTTCAAACATGTTGGGCCAAATGTCGGTCAGACAATACGATGTTGGCTCGACCCAAATGATTACCACCGCGGCCCATGATAAATGTCAGAAAAAGAAAACCAACAAAGGGGTAAGAAAAAGATAAGTACCTGAGAGTTCTGAACAAGCACATCTATGGCAGCAAGGTAAGGTGTAACATTCATGGTCTTATTAACAAAATGGACCCTGTCTTGGATTCCTTTTTTTGAGACAAAGTTGCGTAATTCCAATTCAAATTTGGTCTGTGCATTCATGTCACTTCCTACTATGATCGCATGCAAAGGTGGCACCTTTATCTTTTGAGATTTTATGATTTGAAGCATCTGGTAGAATGCTTGTAGAAACAAATCCTGGCCTTTTCCCCTTGACACACCTGTATAATTTTTACACAGTTTTGAAATTGAAAGTATGAGACAAATATGAATCAGTAAAAGTTATGGTCTGATCGGAAGGAATGAGGTTATTCAGAAATAAGAAATGGAGTTCTTATTTTGGGAAATTCTCTGATTGAAACAAAAAATGGTGGGAAATGATTTCATTTCAGGGGATTTGAAAGGATAATTTGGAACATATGAAATCCTGTAACTTATGGTCAGATTTGACGAGAATTCAACATGCACCATTAAAATTACTTGTTTGCCCCTATTGTCTTTGAGTTTTTACTCTTCTGCTTGCACACCTATCTCATTTGATGGCAGCTTTGTAAATTTGATGAAAATTATGGATTTTTTTTATTCTTCTCAACAATGAATTCATCTCATTATCATAATGGTTCCCATCAAACATTTTCAAATTTAGAAATCATCTCTATTCATCTCTTTTCCAATGAAATGAACTCATTTCTCCTTTTTCATTGCTTTTGATCATAGCCTTAATTGTTTATAGGAAGTATGTATAAATGAAGAGAGAAAGGCTTTCAATCACTACTTTCGAATGGCTTAAAATCTTTAGATCAAATGATTTTCTACCTATTTAAAAAAATATAAAATTTGATCCACAAGTGCATTTTCATATGGAGACCATGTTGAACGGTTGTTGAACTTTGAAAACGGAGATATTGATCCATAGTACAGACCAATCTGCGCTATGCATAGTACCATAGCCTCACTCAAAGGCAATTGTTTATAGGAAGTACGTAAAAATGAAGAGAAGCATTTACTGTTGATTAAGGCAAAGAGAAGGTCTTCTTTGCCAACATGAAGATCTTGATGCCGCACATGTTCTCTCAGAGCATATGTCTCGCCTTCCGCTACCTTCATCAACTCTTTGCTATTTCCAAGGTGTACCACATATGTCTTTGGCATCTCTATTCTTCACTCCTCACATTACATATACACCCAATCGCTTTGAAATTAGTTTATGCAATTAGTTATAACATGTATTGGAACCATGCAGGTTGGTAACCTTGATATCAGCAGGTACCCACTGCCATACTGGTACCAGACCTTGCCAACTCTAGTACGGGAAAAGGGACGGTCCAATGGGCATCGGACCAAATTCAATCTGATGCCTGATCAGAATCGTTAGATACGCTTTAAAATTTGTGCAGCCCATTGAAATTTTCAGAGCAGATTTCAAAAATCATCCGCACGAATCTTAAAGAAGATCGAACGGGTTAGATCCCATCAGACCACCCCCCGGTCCCTCTAACATTATTTGTTGACAGTGAAGACTAAATTTGGAAACAAAATCAGTGAAAAAATGTCCATGTGCCCCTAGCTTTCAATCACCGAAGTCCCTGATATCTTTAAAAATCATACATTGTGATAGTATAAGATGCAAACCATACTCATAAGCTCTGTAAAGTTTTACTGTTTAAAATTATCATATTGTCCCAAAATTAGTTCGTGAAAACTTCAAGCTAATAAAACTACAATCAAATACAATAAAAGAAGCTAGTAACCAGTTGAATCCAATGATATGTAAAATTTGCATAAATTATACATACTTGAGACGTTCTCTGGTGCGGTTCTTCCAATAGGCAGCGGTGACGTAAGAATCAATCATGGCACCTGCCACATAAGGAAGGTGCTTCACATACTCCAACTTAAAATAGTGACCTCTCATTTCATGGATCCACCAAAGCACCTTGGGCAACACCTGGTGCACCTTTTCTTTCAATACACCATCCAGCCATTTGCCAGCAACAGCTGTGTTTAAAATTACCAGATCACTTCTTAGTGCCATGTCGATTGCTTCTTGACTCTTAGCATTTATTATCTGCGAGACAGAGAATAGTTATAAAATATGTTAATTAAATAAACTAAGAGTAACTCCGCCCGTGTAGTTTTACACAACCTGTCCCAAGCAAGGAAAAAGGAGGGTTGTGATAGGTGTGGCAAGCCAACGTAAAATACAGCCTTTTTAGTTTTTACAGAAATGAAACCCTCACCAAGTGACTCCAGTTGGGTTTCATTTCTAGCCTACCCCAACTTGTTTGGGACAAAAGGCTTGGTTGTTGTTGTTGTTGTTGTAAATAAACTAAGAGTAGGGTTAAAATGCCTCATTGTTTTTGTGCCCCAATCATGCCTCACATAAGTATCTCCGTTTTCAAAGCTGAAACAGTCGTTTCGAACTGCTCAACATGATCTCCTATTAAAATGTACTTGGAGATCAAACTTTATAATTTGTTGGAAATTTTTTACTATATTTTTTAGATAGGTACAAAATCACTGTTTTTCATAAGATTCTGGACCATCCAAAAAGAGTGATTTTGTACATATCTAAAAAAATAGTAAAAAAAATTCAAAAAAATATAAAATTTGGTCTCCAAGCACATTTTAACCCTACTCTTAACCTAAACATGATAGGAGAGTGAGAAAGGAATGTTTTGAATGAAAAAGGTTCACCTCGACTCCATGGTTGAGCATCTTGTGCTCCAACCGATTCGTGACATCATTTGCCTCATCGGTTTTAGGGTAAGTAATCCATACCACTTTGGAACTGACTCCTCTTAGGAGGAAAGCGAGCTCCATCAGTAAAAGAGGCCCACCTAAAATAAATGACAGTAATTACTTAAACCAGAACTTAAGTACTAGTTGTCAGGAATTGTATGCCTCGCTAGGAAATTGCATAACCACCTCAATTACAAATGTAAAAATGCATCTTTTGATGTTCACATTCCCCTATTTACTAGAAATTGCTACAGCTGCAAAATTTACAAAAGATGTAAACTTCCAAACAAATTGCATTTCAAATATTTTCACAGATCCTTACCACAAAAATGATGATAATAATAAATGACAACACTCATTAGATTTCTACTTTTAATAACACAATTTACCTGAGAGTGAGAGTTCATGTGAGACAAGAAGAACCAGTTTGCTCCGCATGAACTCCAGAGGATTACCACTCCGATCAGCACCTGTTCGTACCAGCAGCTGTTTGGGAAGGCTATTTTGTTGGATTGAGGCATCTGACGTGGCGCTGGGGTTGCAACAAGCGGAGCGACAGAGAAAGAAGCCGAGAGTAAGCGACACGGAGATAACGAAGGCTAAGAGAAGAAAGCGGCGCGTGTGGAGCGGGATGCGACCGTTGGAGAGAGACGAGGAAGGGGGCCTCGCCATTGGTGTCGTTTTGTGTCACGGTTTATTTGGTGAATGAAGAAGATGAGAAGTTTAAGGGTCTGATCGGAACGGAGACACAACCTCTCAAACAGGAAATAGAAATAGAATTCGCGTCGGGTTTGTGATAGGAAGCAGCCAAAGCAAGAGAAACGATTTCAGTCAGCTCGATTTGGAGAGGCCGGAATCGCGAGAAGAAATCGCGCCAAAAGAGTAGAGATTTGGCGACAAATGATTTTGTAACGGTGAAAATACGTTTGCACCCTCATCTTCTTCGATAAAGGAAGTTCGAAAAGTGGTAGAGCACTCTCGCTCATGAGCGATCTTTTCTTAATCTGAAAATGTCTCTGTCGCTCTTGCTCGGTAAAGAAGAAAGAAAGATGCAGGGTAAACTTTGCAAATTTTTCTGTATGTATGCTATGTGCGTCCGGAAATGCATCTCCCACCGAGTTGGTTTTGTTACAGATCTCCAATAGTAATCTTGATTATATGTACATGCTGTTATGTTTTTATCCCAAAGGAATAAATTATTGTTTTGATGTTATTGATAGTGGTTCAGATATGATTAAACTAAGAATTTGTACTGAGATTATGAAATGGAGTGTTTGGATTTGCATATCAGTCGGTACTGTATTTCAGATTTTAGATTTTGTGCTATCTATATTCAATGGCATGTACAGTAAATAAGATAAAAGGTGTAACTTTTTTCAATATATCTTCAAATTAATTCTTTTTAAAAATTAATCATTCCGATCATAAAAATTCAATTTCAAATCATTTCTTTTTAACTCTATTCTATTGAAATGAATTGAAATCTTATTATACCTTCATTCCGATCATACCCTAAAGTAAAGAAATCTAAGGAGAGAGATGTACCTTTACCAATTACTTTTGTTTTAACTTTTTGTCCAAGTTAATTACTAGCAACAAACCTCGCGTTGCTTCGGCAACGAATTGTCATGGCTAGTGAAGAGGCATGTTAGAGTTTTTCGATAAGTATATATTTGGTTGTGGTCGAAAGGTGGAATAAGAGATTTAGGTCTCTTTATTTCACCAAATGTGATTTAATTGAGCCGGTTTAACATGGCATAAGCCAAATTTTAGGTCTGCCTAACTGAACCATCTCACATGATGGTTTAATTTTATTTCACGTTAAGATCTAACTCGAATGATTATAATAATATCTTATTAGTATATAATTAGTATATAATTAGTATATAATTATATAATTAATATCTTATATTGTTAATATATTAAATAATAATTATAATAATATTATATAATTATTATCTTTTTATCAATAATTATTATTAATATATAATTATATAATTAATATCTTATATTGTTAATATATTAAATAATTATTATAATAATATTATATATATTATAGTTACTATTAATATATTAATATTATATAATTACTATCTTATTACTAATAATAATTATTAATATATAATTATATAATTAATATCTTATATTTTTATTATATTAAATAATTATTATAATAGTATTATAATATTATAGTTATTATTAATATATTAATATTATATAATTAGTATCTTATTATTAATATATAATTATATAATTAATTTCTTATATTGTTAATATATTAAATAATTATTGTAATAATCAATTGTAGTTATAATTAATATATTATTTTTATATAATTAGTATCTTATTATTAATAATTATTTCTAACATATAATTATATAATTAATATCTTATATTGTTAATATAAGATATAGTTATTATAATAATATTATAATATTATAGTTATTATTAATATATTAATATTATATAATTAGTATCTTATTATTAATAATTATTATTAATATATAATTATATAATTAATATATTATATTGTTAATATAGTAAATTATTATTATTAATATATAATAATAACTTAGGCCATGATTTAACTTTAGATCTCAACCAAACGCGAACAATTTAGGCCGGCCTAAGTTGGAATAACAACTTAGGCCACCTTAACACCACCATAAGGACAACATAGTGCAAAAGTTGTAGTTTACTTATATTAGGACAAAAGTCATACCAAACAGGTATGTCTCTCTTCCTACCTCGTAGAATCACAATGCAACTGGATTTGGTAGCTGATTTTGATTTTTAATGTATCTAAAAATGAGATTTCATAACCTAACGAGTCTAATGCAGTCATTTCCAGATAAAGCGGTGAATGTGACATGTCAGTTATCATAATTTTATTTGCCTATCATTTGGATCTTTCATTTGTTATACATCTTATGTTAATGAACTTTAGATATTATTTAACAGGTATATGCATCATGTTGTGACCTGTAGCACTCTAATGCATGGGCTATTTTTTTTTTAAAAAAATCTGACTTTCAACACTCTTGTGCAACACTCTAATTTTACAGATTAATTGTGCAATTAGTTACAAATTGAGAAGGCAATGTAATTCCTCTATGCAACTTTAAAAAAAAAATTGAATTGTAACTTAAACGACCATATCATAATTGTGTATGACACAATTTCTTATATTGTTTAGAGTTAAGTGAAAAAATAGAAATTAAAAAAAATAAGCAAACTAGTACAAAACCCTAAGCCCCAAAATTACGCACAGAGCATAAAAAAGAGGATAAATTGGGTCGAAAATTTCAATTTTTGAGAATAATCAACTAACAGAAAAAAGAGGATAAATTTGGTTCGAGATTCCATTTTTGAGTAATAATCAACTATAAACTCTAAATTGAATGAGAAAATAGAGAGAAAGAAGAAGAGAGATAAATACCTGAACGTTGAGAGACAGAGATAAAGCAGAAGAGATGTTGGCATCGACGATGGGAGGGAGAATCAAGTGATAAATACCTGAACATTGCCGAATCAAGTGAGATTAATTCACCCTCCCTCGCATCTGAGTGAGAGATGGATGGCGGAAGAAAGGAGAAGAGGCTGAAGGAAAGGTGGGGGCGGACCGCTGAAGAGGAGAATTTTAGGGCTTTCAAAAGAAACGAAGACGGAGAGAATATTAGCAAAGAAGAGCTCTGATTAAAAGAGAGAGAAGCAAAGAGATCTAACCGTCTGATGAAAATGATGCAGATCTAACCATCAGACATGGATCATACGAATGAGAGATAGAGGGTAATGTAGAGCTACAATAATTGGCTCATCCAAGATTAGATTATATAAAAGACATGTATCTTTTACTGCGGACACGTGTTAGAGTGGGATATCATCAAACTAGTAGAAAAGGAAAAAGAATAAATTAAGGAACTAACAAGAAATTATGAATTAAGTTGTTGTTTCTCTATTTCTTCTTTTTCTTTTTTGCTTTTCAAATTGCTTCCAATTTCGTTTTAATTACTCAAAAATTAGAAAAATATTCAAAACAACTGATTGGGTTGTGACAAGTTGGTATCAGAGCTCGATTCATGGTTGAAAGGATGCATACTCCATCTAAACAAATGGAGGAGCAAATGAAGCAGATGAAAGAAACAATAGATAAGTTTCAAACTGATTTTGTTGAGAAGCTACACGTGTATAGAGAGAAGATGCAAAATCATCTACGCCAACATCAGCTATTGATACAAGCTCAAAGCAATCAATAACAAAGTAAGATAGATCAACAAGTTGGAGAAAACAAAGCTCAGTTTGATCAGATTTCAATCATGTTGAGTCAAATGATGGAAAAAATGAATGGAGAAGAAATCAATACACATAACATTATACATAACATAGCTGCAAACCCTAATATCTCTATTCCTTTTAATTATAATTTCCAAACTGCACAAGCTAGATCTAGTAGCACACCACAAATCCCAACTCCAAACACCCATACAACTATACTAGAAGTAACCATACCCGTTACTACTATATATATATCCATTAACCCAATATAAACTATACCAGGAGAGGAGGAGGTAAATTAAAGGAAAGAAAAATGCAAGTTCATGCAATCAACATCGCACAACTACAACCAATTTGGGAGGAGGAGGTAAGAAAAGGCTATGTGGGAGATAACTTAGCTAGTAAATTGATGCAAGAAGACCAAAACAGTGAAGAAGGTGATGAAGTTTGGCAAGTACAAGCAGTGTTGTAAATAACGGTATGCGGTCGTCGGACGGATGGAGTACCGTCAAGCGATTAATCGGTATGCGGCCGATTAATCGGAATTATGCGGACAATTTAACGCTTTTATTAAATTTATGTATATATATCATAATTTATTAAAAATAATTTATTGAACTCATTAAACTTATCAAATAAACTTAATCTAACTTAGTTTTATTATTATAACATGACACTACGCTTATTTCTTCTTAACACATAAATATTTTTACATGTGTAAGTAACACATTTATTTAATGAAAAAATAAATTTGAGAATTAAGTTTTTTCAAATACTAATAACATATTATTTGAAATAAATGAAACATTCCAACATAAAATCACTAAACTTAGTTTATGATAACAACTTAATTTCATAAATGTACACGTCGTACTAATTGAAAAAATTACATTAGTAAGTAAAAAAAATATATGGTATATAAATAATAGAAGAAGAGTGAGGCTACAGTACTATGCATAGCACGGATTGGGCATTGCTACGGTTCAATATTTGAGTTTTCAAAATTCTAACGGTCGATCTGAACCGTTCAACATGATTATAAAATAAATATGTACTTGCAAACCAAATTTTACATTTTTTTGAATTTTTTTACTATTTTTTTAGATAGGTAGAAAATCACTTGATCTGAAAATTCTGGACCGATTAATCGGAATAAACGGCTGATTAATCGGAATAAACGGCCGATTAATCGGAATAAACGGCCGATTAATCGGAATAAACGGCCGATTAATCGGAATAAACGGCCGATTAATCGGAAGAAACGGCCGATTAATCGGAAGAAACGGCCGATTAATCGGAAGAAACGGCCGATTAATCGTTCTCATCCGCAAACAGGCATCCGTTTAGCATATTCGTAACGGTTTGGCCGCCGTTAACGATTAAACGGCCGTTTAATCGGCCGTTAAGACCGTTTTTTACAACACTGAGTACAAGCGGGCCTAATAAAAAAGAAGAAGTTGTATGTGGGTAAAGGTGCTGAAATGAAAAAGAAAATCATGGAAGAGCTTCACAATTCAGTGTTAAGAGGTCATTCGGGCATGCATGCCACCTGCCAAAGAGTAAAACGAGTCTTTTACTGGCCAGGTATGAAATAAGAGATTTGTGGATTTGTGAAAGAGTGACATTTGCTAGAAAAATAAAGGGGAAAATATTGTAAAACCTGGACTGTTACAACCTTTACTAATACCGAACAAGTTGTGGTCATGTATTGCAATGGATTTTGTGGAAGGTTTGCCAAAATCAGAGGGCAAAAATGTGATTTTAGTAGTAGTGGATAGGCTATCAAAATATGCACACTTCGTAGGATTGTCACACCCTTATAATGCACAAACTGTAGCTAGACTATTTGTGGACAATGTATTGAAGTTGCATAGAGTGTCGCAATCAATTGTGTCCGATAAAGACAGATTGGTAATTATCTGAAGGGGTGTGAAAATTATTTCATGACTCAAACCTCTTGAAACACCACAGTGTTTTGGTGTTTTAGAGGGAGAAAATCGAACATTGCTGGGCGTAGTTCGATTGATAATATGCCAAACAAATTTGCCATTATTTTCTAAGAATTTGCACTTAAAGCTGCCACGTTTACTCTTAAATAGAGTACCATCCAAATCAGTAAAAGGAAACACCATATGTGATATGGGATGGAAAGGATTCTATTGTCTTTCCTTTGGGATTGCGAGGCTTATGAGAAGCGTCAGATGACTTTGTGACTCGAACCCAAAAGACTGATAAGCATAGTTTTGTAGAATATTTAAAGAATCAAAAGGGTACCACTTTGCAATAGATTTGAGAACAAATGTTTGTTACTCAAATAGATGTGTTCTTAAAGGAATGTGATTCTCTTAAGAAATAATGGAAGTGATGTTAAGATCACATAACATCTCATTTAGAGAATACCCTTCTTTTGTTTATAGATATTAAATGTAGTAAAGGAGATCAAGGAGTACAACCATTACAGCAAGTATGAGAACAAAGTGGTTGTTGCTCGAGTGATTGTATTCTTGGAGAAATGGTTTCTCACAAGAGGTAGTGGGAGTGATGTTCATCTTGAAGAAATTCTTGATGCGTCACAAGATGTCCAAATTGGTGACATACTCTTAGTCTCTAATATAAATATAGAACATCTAAAGGAAACAATTGAGTCCCATGAATTTTAAGAGTAAGCTGTATTGCTCAAAATAGATTATCTTTTTTGAGGGATTTAATTCTCTTAAGAAATAGTTTGAAAAATCCGTCTTGATCCGGTCCATCCGTTTTAATTATTAGTGAAAACAATAAAACGAATTATTTAAACATAAAAATCAATCAATTACAATTATGTTGCTTATAAGTTATAAGTTATATGTCTACTTAATTTCTTTCCATTATAGATCGTTCCATATTATTTTAAATTTGAACTTAATTTGAACTAATAAATTAGTCAAAATTTAAACCGGCATCTGATCCGACTTCATTGTAAATCGGTAAAAGGCGGATTGGATTAGGTGGGTTGAACGGATGGGCGGGTTGCACAAGCCGAATTCAACACCCGAGGTAATAGAATATTGATTTTGGATCCAGAACGTCCGATCTAATTTGGCACGAATATTGAAAAGATCGGTGCATTCCACCTCGGACCGAATTAGCTCGGATTCTGATCGGACGGTCTGGATCCAAACTGAAATATTTTTTTACCTCAGAGGATATGGATTCTGTACATCCTACTTTCTATGCAAGTGTATCACAATCGAATCATCTCATATACAGTAAAAGGTAGAAGTTCAGTCAATGGGCGTAGGCTGCTCCAACCTTTCCCTTTCTCCCTCCGCTTTACCGCTTAAAACCACCACCACCTCTCGTTCCGGGCGATATACCAATCCATTTTCATCTTTTCCTCTCCATTTCACTTCTCTACAGTACCACCGCAGTCGGTATACTAGTTTCACCATGAGCCTTTCGTCTTCGTCGATTTCTTCCCCAATGGCCGCTTGGAGGCCCGGCGGCTCTGACGAGTTGTTAAGCGATGAATTTCTGGACAAGGTGATGAACGATGCGTTGATTTGGAGTGCTCTTCATGGGCTTGTAGTAGGCGATCGCTCCAACTCGGTACTGGAAATATTTTGTTTTCACTTCTCCCGGTATGGTAGTTCGTGTAGCGAGTCCAATTTTCTTACATATGTTTTAGACCGAGATCACTACGGGGAACTGAAGTCATGCTTATATTTAATTAAGTTATATTTCACCTTTAGGTCGAGTTTGTCTTATAATTTATGTTAACAGTTATTTTATAGATGGCTGCAATAGCATGCTGACTTGTTTAACCAACTTATTGTAACTTATTAGACAACTATTAAGATGACACAAGTTAAGCATGCGTCACCTCCATTGTCATTTGAACTATAATAATAGAACAGTTTGTACCTAAAGATGTCATCATTTCTTTTCTGGGCTTCATTTTGTGTTTAATTCCATCAGTGTGGGCAATTTTCAGGTTAATTGGTTGAATATGGGGTTCAAGAGAGTTTATTTAGGCTTATAATTGAGAGGTAATTATGCATTTGGGATTGACTCGAGATTAACTATCAGAATTGAAGCTTAACGAGATGCTAATTTGCTCAGATAAGAGACTTAATCAAACTTGCAGCATGAACTATTTGTTTCTTGAATTGACTAAATTGTAGATAACATTGTTTTCAGAGATCCGGGAAGGTACCAGGTGTAGGCATGGTGCATGCACCATTTTCTTTGACTCCCACTCCACTTCCCACATCTTATTGGAGACAAGCTTGTGAGCTGGCACCTTTATTTAATGAGTTGGTTGATCGGGTCAGCTTGGATGCTGAATTTTTGCAAAATTCTTTGTCCAGGTTATTATCCTATTGAAATGTGATTTCTAATTTTTTGTGTGTAACATGTACGAAGCACGTCCCTGTACTAAGCCCCTCTTTACTTACTTTTACCAATGGTATTCTCAGACTTAAGACTAAAGAATTTAAATGGATTTATGATTTTGAGGCCTTCATTCCTTAACACAAGACAAAAAAAATAAAGAATCCAACAGAAAGTTAATCTAGGAAAGTTACAGACTGAGAGCAAGCCGGTAACCCGGTTGGACCTAGTAATGCTTCATAGCATCACTTGAAGATAATAAATTTCTTTATACCCTCCTCTAAAGCATTGGTTCTGTAAACTTTCAACTTGGATTTTTACAAGGTTAATAACATGTAAAGTTTTTTTTTTTTAGAACAAAGGAGGTTGATGAATTCACAGGAAGGCTGCTAGAAATCCATTTGAAGATGCTTTCACTTAATAAAAAGGAGGTAATTACTTCTATATTATACTTTATAGTCTGGTCCATGCCATGTTCGCTAGTTTTCTTACAGTACCTTTTATATGACAAAAGTAACACTTCTGCTGTTCAGCTAAATACTATGAAACTCTTGTAAAAGAAACAAAAATGGCAATTATATGAAAAGGTACTGACACAAAAAATAGAAAATTAGCCCATGGACGGCTGTTTTTTATTTTTTTTAAAGTGCTTTTAAAGAAATTAAGAATTGACGGCATACCAGAGAAAATGACATGTTTCAGGAAATACGGCTGGGTTTGCACAGGTCAGATTATATGATAGATTCGGAGACGGACATGCTTTATCAAATAGAACTCAACACTATTTCTTCTTCTTTCCCTGGTCTTGGTTCACTAGTCGCTGAGCTTCACAGGTGAACTTAATCACCATTAGCTTTTTTGGTAGCTCCGTAGACCACAATATGATACTTTCTTGAAAATAACAGGCTGTCCTCCTTATATGGAAATCCAAGAACTGTAAACATTTAATATTGTTTGGTGTTATTTGCAAATTACCCAAAAAAATATAAATGGTGTCTTAAATATTATTTGGAGTCATATCCATTTGTAGGGCAATGACCGTTGACCTCAGTATGACTTGAATTATTATAAAAAAACTTTACACGGGAAATTAGAATTCGGTTGGCCCCGAATTTGAATAACATCATTCCCATGTTAAGATGGTATTTTGTTGCTTTTCTTTCTAACTTAAAAAAAGGCCAAGAATACCCAATAAATTTTTCTGGTGTTGTTTTAACATGCAGGAATTTACTTGGGCATTATGGCAAGGACCTTGGTTTGGATTGTAGAAATGTTCCTGAAAACCCAGCTGTGAGTCAATTTGCTGGATCATTAGCCAAAGCGTGGTCAGAGTATAACGATAGCAGGTAGCTACAAGGCATTCAGTAAACTTAGATATATTTTCTGCTAAGAAAAGGATATTGCTTTTACTTGTGTACCTTAATGGCTATGACTGATTTGTTATAAAATGGTGCTGGGTATAGTTAGTTCAATACAGTTAGCAATATCAGGTTTTTTGGATTTATTTTCGGTTTTCTCAAGAGGCAATATTAACCCGTCATTCTCATTATCCAGTTCTGTTGTTATGGTGGTTGTTCAAGATGAAGAAAGGAACATGTACGACCAATATTGGTTAAGCACTGTTCTCAAGGACAAATATCCTTCTTTTACTTAGTACATATGCTATTCTTTGGAGATGAATATACTTCATTATTATTACACAAGTTGACCATCTTGGGATTGGTATCTAGTGTATCTGTTTCGTGTTTGATTCTTCTGTGAAGAGATTCCTCTCAAGTTAACCATCTTGGTGTTTTTGATTTCCTTTCTCAGCTGGAGCTAGTTGTTGGTTGATATATATATTATTAAAATTTTACCTTAACATTAAATTACGCATGGTGTTGCATCCATCCGTAAAACATTGGCAGAGATAGAAGCTCAAGGTCATGTTCTTCCTAATGGCACGCTAGTCGTGTATGTATATTACTTCTAATATTAAATTCAAATTTCTTTTTTTTGGGAAAAAAGTGACATTTGTCATTCATTATGTCAATTTATCTGCCACTTTATTTTGTGTGTTTTTGTATTCAGAGATGGACATTCTGTTGCCGTGGTCTATTTTAGAGCTGGGTACACACCAAACGATTATCCTTCTGAAATGGTAATTAAATAGTATTTTTTTCAAGATAACAGTTCTTTTTTCAAGCTGGAATAAACTTTATTATCCTCAATATGCAATCCCCGATACAAGTACTGCCTGAATATGCAATCCCAGTATGTCTCTTGACATCTGGCGGATGACTAAAGAAAGACAATGGTGAAGCGCAGACCAAAATATCTAAGTAGTGTATAGTCTAACACATCCTTTTCTTTTGGTAATCTTTTCGAACCTGAACATCTTACAGGAGTGGAGAGCAAGGCTATTGATTGAAGGTTCTTCTGCAGTAAAATGCCCATCCATAGCATATCACCTTGTGGGAACCAAAAAGATTCAACAAGAACTTGCAAAACCTAACATACTTGAAAGGTAACCTCACATTTTTATTGTCTTGTAACACCTTTAAGTAGAGTTTACAAGTTTTGTATGCTATTTTAGGTAAAAATTTCGTTAATGCCCCTGTAAAACTTAAAAATGTCATATCCCTAAATTTTTTTAATTATTTTTATATCAAATCCTTATTTTATGAATTATTGCCGTAGTGCAAGAGGCATTTGATTGATTTTGAGCACTTTGATCAAAATTTGACAGCCTCCATCGGCACTTAAAATATAAGGGCTGGTTTTGAGGTCTGAGCTGTCAAATTTTATCAAGTCCAAACAATCTGAGAAACAGCAGATGGCATCCAGTTGCTGTCGTGCTGCTGCCATTATGACAGAAATGGGAACAGATGTGAGCTCCTCATGTTCATCCCTAAGACATGGAAATCAACATGCATGCCTTTCCCTGCCAAAATTTCCTGAAAAATAGATATAACTTTTTTCCTTACAGCTCATATGTCAAGATAAGCAGCAGTGTAGGAGGGCATAGTTTAGGCAATGATTACAATAGTCTGATGTCCGGTGATACTCATCTGATCCGCGTTGAGATTCATGTGAACAGGGTAGATCCACACGAATCATGATAATGTTTTTCTCATCTCCCTGTTCCCTGCCTCCCTTCCCCCCTCCCCCTGTTGGATCCGTATCCTCTGCATTAACTCAAAAGAGAATCTTTTGAGTTAATGAATTCCAACCGTCTGATTTTAAACGGAGGTAATCCGGCTCGTGTCTATAATATAGAGGCCCTATAATATTAGTGCAAATCTAGTTCGTACGAATCTTAAAATAGATTGGATGGTCGAGATTCATTAACTCAAAAGATTCCCTTTTGAGTTAATGCAGAGGATACGAATTCCCCCCTGTTTCCATATTGGATATATTTAATATTTCTCATCTCTTATAGGAGATGCATCATATCTTTTTTTAATAAACATGATAATTTACGTTTTGCAAGGGCATATCATGATAATGTATTTCCATGAAATGCTTTTTGTCGCAAAAAGATCCATCACCCATCACCAATCTGTCTTGATGTTGGCCAAACTTAATCTAGTTATATTATCCTTTTTGACTGAACATCTTTTTTTGGACTACTGCACAATTTTGTACAATCAATATACTGCTGTGTCCCTTTGTTGTGTATATCTTTGTTCAGTCCAGTGTTTTTTTGGCAGTGATTTGATTTTTTTTTTTTTTGAGGGTCAGTGGCCAATCCAGGGGTACCTAGCTTAACCTAATGTTACTAACTAGCTCTAGTTACAAAATAAAACAGATTTGATGTTTATATTTATCTACTATCTTTTTGCATCCATTATTAGAAACTGATAGGAGTATCAGAAAGTCAAAATGCTCTGTTTTTCAACGTTATACTCCAGTTTCCATATTGCATTGCAAAATTAGGTGCAAATCAGATAACACTAGTGTTTTGTTTTTATTGGAAAGCTGCATTCTATGGTTTGTTTTATAAGAATAAGCTGAAACTTTATAAGTTTTTGGTGTATGTTGAATTTGGATTAGCCTTTTTATCTCTCTTAGTCTGTTAATTTCAATAGGTTCGTTGAAAACAAGGATCATGTAGCAACATTACGGAAATGCTTTGCTGGTTTGTGGAGCTTAGATAATGAAGAAATTGTGAGAACTGCTATGGATAAACCCGAATTATTTGTTCTCAAGCCCCAGCGAGAAGGAGGAGGTGTAATTTTTGCATTAAACCCTAACTCTGACAAAGATGTCAGAACTACTGCACTGATGGTTTCTATACCAACTTGTATGGTATTAGTACATACCCATACCAAGCCTGACCAGTTTGAAAATATAGTCCTTCATTGAGCCTTCTTTGTCTTGATGGTTATAATTCTTGTGTGTATCTCCATTTACTGCAGTTCTGACTTCTGTTTTATAATTTAATCTAGGGAACAACATCTATGGAACAGATGTACGTGAAACATTGAAAAAGTTAAGAAATGAAGGAAACGATGGGCTTGCTGCATACATACTAATGCAGAGAATATTTCCGAAAGATACCCTTTCTTATCTTATTCGAGATGGAATTTCTCATACAGAGAAGACGATCTCTGAACTCGGCATATATGGGGCCTACTTAATGTATAATTCTGGTCATCCTTTTACTGTAATTTCGGGCTAAATCAAATTCCTTGTGCAGGAAGAAGGGAAGTCTTTCAAAACAGTAGTTGGTAAAAGAAAAAAAACAGATTATTAAACATCAATCTGTACTCCATATGATATGATAAGTTCTTGTTCTTACTAAATTTGTCTGCCCATGGCCTTTGGTACCGACTTATCAGTTTTTTTTTGTCTGTTATTGATATTCACTGTCCTAATTTGAGATCTTAAATGTTTAAATTGACTTTGTATTTACCCAATATACTCATTGGAATTTGACTGGTCACTGTATACTGAAAAACGTACATTGCATGTTTGCTGTCAGGAACAAAGACAAAGTGATAATAAATGAGCAAAGTGGGTACTTGATGCGCACAAAAGTTTCTTCTTCAAATGAAGGAGGTGTGGCGGCTGGATTTGCAGTTTTGGACAGTGTGTATCTCACATGATTAGGTAATATAAAATTTTATTCTTGTATGTATTAGTCTATTATCTCAATTTAACCCACTTCTCCTTGTGTGCCTCAATTGTTTCTCTCAATTGATCCAGTTACCTTTGGTTTTGAAGTGATTGTTTAAATCAACACAACAAGCCAGGACAAAAAGGGGAAAGAGAAAGGGTAAACATTTGGGGAATACATTATCATATTAATTTGGTGGTAGCTGGTATATTCTTACCTGTGTAGGCCTGAATCTTGTTATTAGCATAATACCAAAGTATCACTAACAAAATCAATGATTCCAAAAAGGTTCAAGTAAGAATAAATCAGTTATTATTGAGCATGTTATTATTTGGAACTGTCTTTATTACGTAGGATCTTATAATAGGTAAAATATGGGTACTACATGTGCTTCTTTTATTCATTTATTTATTTGTTTTCTTTTTTCTTCCTTTTGTGTGATACAGTATTCCCATGCGCATTGTTGATTGCCTAGATTGATCTTGTTTATTAACAAGGCATATGAAACTTAGTCTATTTATGTATCAATAAGCCTCAATGTTTCTGTTGTTGAAGTAACTGTTGTTATTTTTATCTGTAATACAGTGCTAATAAAAAAATAATTCTCAATCAGTCAAGATGTTGTGCAGTAATCGCATGAACAAGGACCTTAGCTTGCATTGCGGCGGGTTGTTAGTTTTGACTTGATCATTTGTGGGTGATCACGTGTTTTTACGATACTAAATTATATAACCATGTAGAAAGCAGTATCATGTTGCTGTAGAAGAAAAATAACAACATAATTTTTTTCTGACAACGCAAATAATGGATTTAAATTTCATTTGGATTGGTATGGAACTATGGATTGTATTTTGTTCAATCCGTTGAATACATATATATCGGTTAAAATCCGACCCTATCAAACAACACAATGAAATGGAATTTACAAATTATAAATTTTGGATAGAGCTTTAATTATCATTTAATTCAACATAATTTTAAAAATGAATTGTGCTTTAAAATACATTGTCGCATTTGTTTATCTTTTATTTTTCTTAAAATAATTTATTTATATATTATTGTCTTCTGAATAATGTTTTTATTTTTAGTTAAATATAGTGTTAGATTATAAATATGTTATTACATGAATATTGTTATTTTTAGATTCTTATTAGAAATATCATTTATGTTGTTCTCTCTTTGGTTGTATTCTATTTGTATTTTTAAATAATTAATAATAATTACTTGTGCTTTTATAGATAATAATTTTTTGTCAATGAAACCTGTATAATTCAAAAAACCCGACTGTCTAAAAAATATACGACTTCAACGCATTTTGAGAAACTGCTCAAATGTTGGCAACTTGTATGCAATTATCTCATAATTCATTAAGGCTGTGCTCCAATAATTGTATTAGAGAGGGAGGGGAAGGGAGGGGAGGGGAGGGGAGGGAAAGAGCCTACACCCCAAATCGGGGGTGACGATTTTGGATTCCGCAGGATGAATTATTCACCTGCTCTGTCTTCCTTTCCTTCTAAAATTGAATTGTGGAGCAGGTGAAAGTTAAAAATCTCCTCACCCTCCCCTCCGCTAACCCTATATGGAGCACAGCCTAAGGGTAGGGTATGTGATAATTTAAGTCACTGCCTTGAGAAAACAACCCAGAGGAAAAGCAGTGCTAACACTGAACTATTTGAGACACTACCACGTAGTTAATTGAAAGTGTAGATGCAACTTGGCACATGCTATGTGGTCATTTTACTATCATACATTTATGTCAACAGTATATAATCTCGAATTCAGGACATTAGGATGGTAATGAAAATCAACAATGTTGATTTAACTATGTAGAAACACCAGCCCATCGAACTGACAAATATTGCATTGCACAAATCTTAAAGCTCGTCTTTAGGACTATCCAAGCATTCTTGGTCCCAATAGTAGGGGTACTTAAACTTGGCGGCAGTATGAGGCACACTCCAATCTTCATATATAAATCTGTAATAGCAGCATCATGCCAAAGATTCAAAAATCAAATAGACTCCGCATAATCAACAGACTTACTGCTAATCACAAAATTATTCTTTAATAAGCTAACTTATATGACATCAGTTGACAAGGGGTACATAGAGAATGTACGAAAGCAAACTTTTACATATAGCTAAACATAATTCGTACACTGATCCTGGACCATGATAGTATAGTCAGTCTTATGGTAACTAAGAGCCACATACAGCACATTACCCACATTGGACACAAATGGAAAGATATTCTTGCCAATAAAAACAAGTATAAATAGGTTGGTTTTATACTCATAACTATTTGTATAACAATTTAATTACTTACATTTTGACTGGGGGTCGAGATATTATTACAAGCATCTGCAGATCTTCATACTCATCCGTGTTCCAAACCTACACAAATTAGTAGAACTTAGCTCCAAAGTATCACTACTGATGACCACTGTAAGAAACACCTTATCACCTCTTCCTAATTATACTTCTATAGATGAGAATTTTTATGTGTGCTTCAGCTAGAAACCCCAGATTCAGCAGAACAAAAATTAAATAAAATAAAACTAAGAGAGAGATTTCTTGTCCAGTTATACCTGGTGTGGATCATTTATGGGGACTGTAAATGTGGTATTTGCATTGATTTTGAATTCTTGAGGCTGGCCCGGATACCTCGAAGAGCTGGAGCCCAATAGAAATGTACCAGTCCCTTTCAGTACCACAAACACCTCTTCACAAGAGTGCCTGTGTATTGGAGTTCTTGTACCAGGTGCAAATGTTTGAAGCCAGACTTCAACCTTGAAATTAGAAATACTTCTGGATGAATTTGGTCAGATTGATTTAAGGGCTTTAGTACTGGATTTTGTCACCTCATGGAGTTGGATACATCCAAAAACTTTGTAACAGTTAGTTCAGTAATCGGTACTGCATTTTTATTATATACTCATAATTTATGCACTTAATATCAAACTATGGGATCCATATGGAGTAATATACAAGGCGTCTAAGAATATACAATACCTCTTTCATTCCATGAGCAATTGCGCCTGCAATAGTAATATGTGATAACCCGCCTCTTCCGTAGTTGCTTGAAGGAATCTCGCTTATATTTCTCACTACAGACCCTAATTAAATGAAAACCATTCAAGGGTTTACTAAATCAAATACCACACAGAGGCGATAACTCGACCAAAAAAGAAAAGAAAAGCTATCTGTCGCAATTGGATTAGAAACTAATCAGATGAGAAATGGTACCATCGCTGGAGCACAGAGAAGCGGCCTGATCAGAGAAGAGAGAAGCGATGAAGAAGAGTAGAAGAGCGAGTTGGTAGGACCCAATGCCACAGCTTCTCATCTCTCCCTAAACTATCTTCGAATCGTTCGCTTGGGGGTTCACTCGCGTTAATGGTTTACATTAACCAGGCAACAAGTAATCTTCTCTCTTTTACATTTTTCCCCCTGAATCGCTAGTCCGGATACTCTGTGGTAACTTAAATTTTGGGAGTTTTGATCCGTCCGTCCGATCAGAATCCGGACCAATCTGGCGCGGAGAGCTCTTTTATTATCGTGCAAAATCAGATCGAACGGTCCATATATAAACTAAAAATTTGAGTTACCTTAGGTGATACCAATTCGTGATCCGTTTAGAAAGTTCGGACGGTTTCGATACCCTTCCGCTCAGAAAATTTAAGTTTTGATTTTCCGGGATGAGTTTAATTTCAAAATATATTTGTATTTGACTTGTAATGAAAAATTAAAATCATTCGAACTATAATTTATTTAGTATAAAATTAAACAATTAAAATACAGAGATTTAGGATTTTAATTTTTAACACAATAGAAAATAAACATTTAAAATTTTATTTTATTTTAATAATTATATACTAAATATACGAAAGAGTTTGCAAATTTTTACATCTAAATGCAACATTGCGCCATTAAACATAATAAACGTTAAAATTGAACTCATGAATCACTTTAGTAAATTTAATCTCACAATATTTTTATTCTTCAAAAAAAGTTTCATCTCATTTGCAATACAATATTGTTGAACTGCTTCGAAGTTCGAACTGATTATTGATTATTGATGGATATGCGTAGTGCCAGATCACTACTTCAGTAAACTTTGTCATTTATTACGAATTAGTTATTCAAGTTTAATTTGTTTTTTGTAATTAAATAATTTTTATTTGTCTCAATCAAGTCACACTATAATTTTTTCATAAAAATTAATAAAATGTAACTTTTTTGTTAGTATTTTTTGAAAAAAAATTAATAAAATATAACTTTTTCGTTAGTATTTTTTGACGGAATGAGTATATTCAAATAGAATTTTGGACAGAATGAGCATATTCCATTTATATTTTAGACAAAAAAAGTGATAAAGTGACTTAATTGGTTGGAGCATATGAAAAGTTCAGTGGCTAAAAAAAACAAATCAAACTCGAGTGACTAATTCGTTAACAAAGGACAAAGTTTAGTGATCTCTAGTGAAATTTACCCTATATGTATACTAGAAATTCAAGAAAATTAGTAAATTTTCCTAACTACATTAATACTGTTTGATCTGTTTGAATGAAAGACATAAAGGAAAATTGCTCACTATTTTACTTTGTGTTATTATTCCAAATTTTTGCCCAAAATCACAAAAAGTCTGTGCTAAAAAATTATGTCTAACATTTTCTTGATTTTTTTTTTCTTTGTACTAAATGCAACGAACAGGGCTTGAAACAAATTTATGGTGCCCAGCTCTAAAGCATATGAAACTCCCCGTTCTTTTTCTTTCATTCTCAAGAATCACATGAATCAGATACAAAAAAAAAAAATCAACAAAAGCGACCAAGCCGCAACAACAGCATCCTGCTGTCCGTGTCCGAATTGCTTGGTTTGGCACTAGCAGCGCCTATTATGAATCAGTTGAGGTGTGCAATGATAATATAGTTAGCAAAATTGCCAGATTTTAATTTAAATCTGAGAACCTACTATGCTGATTCATAATTTGGCCATAGACATATTCCTCATCAATTACATTGTTGCGAATGCAAATGGATGAGACTTGCTACTAAATAGTGTGTTCACGCCGTCGTGACGAACCCCTGATGCCACCATTGATGCATTCTGTTACTTCTCCATTCTCCCTGATAGCTACAAAACCCCTCCCGCCTTACTGGCTCCATCTCTTCTTCTCTTTCCATAGACTCCTCTTCCACCTTCTCTTCTGTCCATGGGAAGCAAAATCGCAACCGTCCGTTCTCCCTGGTCACCTATAGTACATGCATATATACAAATCAAATTAACATTTAAGCAAAAAAATTATTTCGTATATAAACAAAGATTCCAACCAATTGCTGTATAGCCAGCAAAGAAAGGAGACATTTTTGGCTCATTTGATGGGGCCTGATTATGCATCAGTACCGGTGGGTATCAAACATACAGTTTATCTAATTTGAAGAAATTAATGAGATTTTTGGGTATGAGTTTATAATCTGGTACGCTTGTGATTGACATGTAACAAATGATTACTTTATAATTCTAGAAATTAGAATTACCAGTGCTAACCTGAAACACTTCTGGTCGTTCAATCTGGACCTCGGTCAAGATCAACCGTCCATCCTTGCGCTCCGACTTCATGTACGAACTTTGTTTGCCAGCATGGGTGCTCATCCACCGCAAGGGGGGTGGAAAGCTCTTTTGCCTTTTCCCTTCAACTCTTTCATCTTCTCGTCCTTGATCTTTATTTTGTTGAAACACATTCTCAACCTTCTCTTCATTTGTCGGTGCAGATGTAAGCAGATCGAGCTCTTCTTCTCCTTCTCCGACACTGCAGTCGCCGCTCTCAAAACCAAGGCTCTCTGTGCATAGCTCAAATGAAGTCTGTCGAGTCATTTTTGAACTATGATGCCTTGTCTATGATTAGCTTAGAGCATTTGTTTTTTCTATATATTTCTTCTTTCTCTTTTATGTCTCTTTGCCTTTTCAGGGAGGGAGGAGAGGAATCGGTTTTCTTCCCCTATCTCTTTCCGTGTTACACAGAGAAATTATAGGCCCCGTTTCTGGTAGGTTAATCCGGTTAGGATTCAGTTTCAGGATCCTATCCGATCCGTTTGGAACACGGCTAATTTAACTGATATTTATTCCTTTTGCATCCTTTCGGTGTCGTGAGCTGCTAAATGCTAATTAATAATATCCTTGTCAAGCAGAAGGAGTTAAAACGGATCAGCATTAAACCAGCGATCAGGTCCGGATCCAATAACCCGTAAACAAAAGCACACTTTTTCTAAATATGGATTGATGCGGATGGATTGAACCCATGCCGAAGATAGGAATGAGTTATGAGTAGGTGCTGTGTCCTGGAAGCGAGTGATGATGCTTTCACACGTAGTTGTGTTCAAAGCCGTTAGTTTAGGCTAGTGGGCCCACACAGACAGGATAGATGCCAGATCTCGTGCAGCGAGTGCTCCTATAGTCAACGCGGTGGTCTGTTGACATGCATCCAAATTTACGCCTATTCTATTGCAGCACAGAATGTAAAATTTAATAGGTGCCGCATAATTTTTACTGGTTTATGGGTCTACTTTTGATTGATCATTTGTATCATGTATGCCAGTTCCACAGTATTAATTAGATGTCATTTTCCCGGAAAAGGGGAATACGTATTAACAGTAACAGCTGGAAAATGATAAGCGGCGTTAACGTTAGCTGCCTCGGCGCCGTTAACGCGCTTATTCAACGGCACAAATCGGTCCGTTTTCTCAGCCAACGGTGTGGATTTAATCTGCATCTTTATGATGCTTATTTTTCATTTATTTTATTTTATTTTAATTTATTACATTATGAGGCTTGTTAGTTGCTTCTCTTGCATTTCTTTTTTTCTTTTTGGAAATTGATGCTAATTGTTAACCCTTGCTATTCCCGATATAGTAGATGCTATCACACATACAGTCATACTTAATTTGATGAAATTGTTTGATATGAAAGGAGATTTTCTATAATTTCACATGTAAGGAGTTATTTCTTGGTTTCATCCAGTTATTAATAACTTGATTATTTTGAGATTATAAAAAAAATTATACATTTTTATATAAGCAATTTGAAGTATTTTATAAAATTATGTACAGAGGTGGAGTCAGATTTTCAAGATATTAGAATCAAATGTGAATATGATCAATTATATAAAATTTTGCATGTTGTATATAGAAGTCAATTTTACAGTACACTTGATATTTTTACTTTAAATTATATAGAAAATAATGCATATAAAAAGTTTGAAAATAAATGGATGCATCCGCCACTAATTATGTAAACATGCAGTGAATATTTTTTTTAAAGATATTTTGTTGAAGAACAACAAAAACATGTGTTATACATTTGCCATATAAGCATATTTATTCTATTTCTCTAAAATGAGTAGGGTTAAAATACATTATTGGTTTTGTGCTCCAATCATATTCTATGTCTTTTTCTCTGTTTTCAAAGTTCGAACAAGCAATCCGAACCGCTCAATATGATATTCATATTAAAATGTTCTTGGAGACAAAATTTTATATTTTTTTACTATTTTTTTAGATAGGTACAAAATCACTGTTTTGGATGATCCAAAATCTTCTGAAAACAATGATTTTGTACCTATCTAAAAAATTAGTATAAAAAATTCCAAAAAATATAAAATTTGGTCTCCGAGTACATATTAATACAAAGATCATGGTGAACGGTTCGAATCGACTGTTCGGATTTTGAAAATGAAAATAAGAATGTATAGTATGATTGGAGCACATAACCAAATGGTGCATTTTAACCCTACTCTTCTAAAATATCAATCTATATAAAGTATGTAGAAATATATGATTTCTATGAAATTTTAAATTTGTAGAATTAAAAAAACATAACTGACTTAATATTTTTTATATTGTCTAATTAATATTAAATATTTAGAAAAATAATTTATTTTGTGTTGAAGATGTAGATCTTGAGATTATTTAAAATATTATATTTTTTATTTTTCTAGATTGTCTGATTATTTAAAACTTTAGATTTTATAAATCTTGAGGAAAAAAAATATGGATAAATTTCGTTATTATCTAATAAACTTAAAAAAAAAATTCAATCCACAATAAAAAAGTTGTGACAATAAAATGATGACAAAAATTAATTTCTTAGCAAAAGAAGTGAAAAACATCCGAAACATATCTAATAATAATTATATTAATTCCGTTTATAAAGATAAGGAGGATTTTTTTGAAACATTTTTTATGTTTGTCGAATTAAGGAAAAATAAGTCATGCACAATATGCCACACTAAAAATCACAAAAGAAGTTACATATGATTGTTCGTTTTTTTTTTTTTTAATTAACATAAGAAAGATGCTACTTACAATTTATTTTAACTTATTTTCACATGTAATCCAGGTTCACTAAAATGACAAAAACAGTGGTCTCGAAGACTTTCAAAGCTCTTTTTTACTCGTCCATTGTCTTCTTTCACTTTCGTTGTGAACCTGGCCCAACCCAACCCCTTCATTACCCTCCTTGCAACATAGTAACAAACGAATATTTGAACCGTTCAATTAGAATTCGGATCAGTTTGTTATGTATTGGCACTAGAGCTGTTAATGATTTGAGTTCGAGTGAGTTAGGGTATGCTCGTGTTCAGTTTATTAAGTTAATAAGTGAGTCAACTCGAGTTGAGAAGACAATATTGAGTTGACAACTGTGCTCGTACTCAACTCGTTAAATATTCGAGTTGACTTATGCTTGTTAAGCGACTCGTTAAGAAATCAAGTATATAGGCAATTTTGAATTTTGTTTCGGAACTAGACAAACTAATAAGTAATAGTTAATTCCTCTAATAAAAAATATTGGCATACTGTCATGCCGAGTAGTACAACCAGACTCAAACATCACAAATTATCAGTTAATTAATTTCAACAATGTCTTATAGATATCCACTAATTCACATAAACAAAATATTTGTATATTATTTTGAATTTGTTTTTGTTCATCAATCCAAACAATGTATCTTTTTTCTTTTTTGCTTCAACAAACAATGTATCTTAATGTTGCAATATACACAACATGTTTTCTACGTAATTAATGGAACTACTTAAGATTGAATGTGGCATGATTTTATGTAACTCAGGCGATGCGGACTCCCGGAAAGAAGGTGGTCTCCTTTACCTCGTTATGTGGCCTGAGTTTTGGGTTTTTAGAGCTTCCCATGATTCTTTTTTTTTTTTATTTCTTTCACATGTTTGGGTTAGGATTTTATTAGCTGCAAGAAAACATGTTCCAATTCGCTGGGAATGGGATAGGAATACAGAGTAGGTCCGATGGATAATTCGCTGGGAATGGGATAGGAATACAGAGTAGGTCCGATATCCATCGGACCTACTTTGGTTTGATGGGTGTGATGACCATACGATCAGTATCAGTGCACTCTACATTAAAATCTGTGCGAGTCTTTATCAATTTTCGTGTACACAGATTTAATGCTAATCGTACGATGGTAGAGTTAATTGAACCTAAAAGCTATCTCATGGGATAGATGCTACAATATACAACCTGACTTTGATTTAACAAGCGACGGAGCGAGAATCAATCCGGTGTTTTTAGGTGATTCAATCCGTTCTCTTCAGATTAGACCAGGCAGGTTGTCACTCAGAAAAGCGGAGCGCGTACGATGGACGTCGAACCAGCCTGTTCGGAATCATCCGATTCACCCCGTGATTCGTGGCCGTCTCTTTAATATCCGTGCATGTCACTTTAAGATATGTGAAAATTAAATATTTACGAATTCCAAAGCGAATATTAAATTTCCGTTTGTTTGTGTCCGTTTGTTTCTTTTAACAAAATTTCCGTTTCTTTTAGCGCTCGGAGAGGTATTTTAGCGTTTCCAAAGTATAAAATTGATTACTAAACGGTGTTTTACTTGTTATCATTTCCTCGTTTTCATCGCCTCCCCTGCTAAAACCCCAAACTCCCCTCTCTCTCTCTCAATCGGAGCAGTAATGGAGGCGACCACCATGAGTAGATCTCTCTTTTCCCCTTCCGCTGTCTTCCAGCCCAGCCCTTCTCTCTCCACTCCGAAACTCGCTGCTTCGCTTTCCATTAACTCAACTCTTCAAGCCCAAAAGGAGAGACCTCTGTCCATTTCAAAAGATAGGACCATCTCTCCATTAATGAAATCGAGCCGATGTTTGCTCAATTGTAGTCCAAATGCGGCAGTTGAAACTGAAGCGGAAACTCCTATTGAGAAGAGTAAGCATTAATTTCAGACTTTTCTTTTAGTAAGATTTGCTTATTTCTATAAATTTTATTGGAAAATTTACTTTTATTTCAACTAAACAATTTATTTATTGGTATAATCCTTTTACTAATTTTGACCGTACTGTGATCTTTTGATAATTTGTTGTAGAATTCCCTGCATTTCCCACCGTCATGGACATAAACCAGATCAGGGAGATTTTGCCTCACAGGTGAGATTATTCAGCTTTTAATTATTTTTCTTGGATATGAGATTATAGAGAGAAATTTTATCTTTTCCTACTAGTTGTGCTCTGTAACTGCATTCGAATAGGAAATCTACAAATCACAATGCATTTTGAAGGCAAACATTTATTTATTTATTTTCCATCTCCATCTGTTCAAAAATTAGTTCTCCAATTCATTTCTCCTGTGTGGCCGTCAGCCTGTATATTCAAAATTCGAGGGGCAAAAGCTACCCTGAACCAGACAGAAACTTTTGTTGAAGGTATTCAATAGAAACCTATTGTACAGTATTTGCATATCTTGGTTCCAATTGGGTATTCAACTTATTAAACTTGCATTACAAAACTTAGTAAACTCATCTTATATATTTCAAATTATGGGCGTTTAATTCAACACCAAATGATGCATTGGGATCCACCAATGCTCTGAACTCATATGAAAACTGCCAAACCAAGTGTGACCAATTTATATGCATCATTGTGAAATGAAGTTTTCAACCATACCAAAATTTAAGCTGTTAAGGAAGTGTTCTTTATGTATATTCTGGGTTAGTATGCAAACTTACAAGTTTGAGATAAGCAATAATAGCCATGTATCATAAATTACCACTTTTTCCGTCTAATGTATAAATTTTGCATAGTACTTATAGGAACATCATTTTTTCCTTTCCCTTTTATATTTCCAATTATATAGGGTTAAATTTATAACACAAGATATGTGTGAAATGGTTGGATTTGGGTTAGGTGAGGTTAAATATACTGTTCTAAAAGAGAAAAAGATGCAACTGATCTCAACTTCTGAGCATTTGAATGGTAGTAACATTAGCAAAGTTCACATTTAAAGATCTAAGACTACTGGTTCCAGACTTTAAGGAGTCCTGTATTGGTCCTATTCCTCACAGCAGCTTAATATTATTATATTTATTCTTTTGTTTGTTATCTTTTGGATATAGGTTTCCATTCTTGCTAGTGGATAGAGTGATAGAATACAAGCCAGGTGTAACAGCTGTTGGTATAAAAAATGTAACAATAAATGATAATTTCTTCCCTGGACATTTTCCTGAACGTCCAATCATGCCTGGTGTTCTCATGGTTGAGGTACTTATCTTATTATTTTTTAATAATTTTTTAATTTTTTGTGTCTATTTATTTACTTCTTTTTTGTTTCTTTGATTTCTATATTTATGTACTACAAGTGATATTAGTTTTATAGAAAATGGTAATATTTTGGTTAATAAAGTTACCGAGTGTATAAATTTAAGTATTACAGCTGCAAAGAACTATCACAAGCACAAGAAATAATAAAAGTGCCAGAGGAGCTTGTTTCAATCTGAGTGGCAGGTCCATGACAGGGGTATTTGTAATATTGCAATCATTCTTGGAGAAACATGGATTGTGGAACCCTATAAATATTTATTGATTTTACAAGCCTTTCATTATTTAATAGGCGCACACATCTTATTGACTTTTCTGTTCACCATGAATATATAAATCAGATCTGAAAGATTCTTCTTTTAACCTTGTTATCAGTCATTAGCAAATGGTACCAGATGCAATATCAGTAATTGATCTTTTGATCTGCTTTGTTTTCATTTGATCTCTTCTAGACTTAACTTCAACTTTTGTTGGTGAAGGCAATGGCCCAAGTAGGAGGTCTGGTGATGCTTCAACCTGAAGTCGGTGGGTCCCGTGAAAATTTCTTTTTTGCGGGAATAGACAAGGTTAGATTTCGCAAACCAGTTATAGCTGGAGACACACTTGTAATGCGCATGACACTTGTTAAACTCCAAAAGAGATTTGGTATTGCAAAGATGGAAGGTAAAGCCTATGTGGGGGGTGAAGTTGTTTGTGAAGGAGACTTTCTGATGGCCACCGGCAGTGAATGATTTTTATTGTTTTGAACTAGAGAGACAAAGAAAGGGGGGCTGGTGGAGGGGAGGATCAGTAAATTATTTTTGCAGTTCAGGGGTTTATAAAAAACAAATTTTTTTTTTTTACCTGTAGGCTAAAAATAAAATGTTGAGAGACCTTTACATTTCAAGGTATTAATTTTTAATTAGGTGTCACCATGTTTTGTTTAGTTATACTTTGTTGGAGGTATTTAAAATTTTAAACAATCCCATCTGGTGAACCTGATTGTTCCCTGAATGTTTTTAAAAGGGTACAGTTTACCTGGTGGTTTTTGGGAACTTCTTTTTATTTTATTTTCATTTCCAATAGATGGTTGTGAAGGAACAGAGGGTTTAGTGTTGTACCAATACTTAGTTTTGGTACCTAATTTGATATTTACAAAAATCAATTTGAAGAGAAAATTGAATTTATTATGGAACCTTTGGCATCAGTTCGTAACTCACATAGTATTGTAAGCTGAAAATACTTTTGTGGCATTTTTACTGGGAGGTTTGCTTTAAACGGGTGTTTGTGATCATTGAGCTTTTCTCTAAGGATGTTTTTTGCGATCTTGAGAAATTTGATGAAGTTTTGGATTGCAAATTCGGCCAAATTTTACTTTTTTGGGTAAAATTGGAATCTGAAATATTGTCAGATTCGGTTTTTGATGCTATAGATTTTGAAAATTAAGGTGCAAATCTTGGATTGCAAAATATGGCATTTCATATCTACATTGTTTTTTTAGACTACTTTAAATTTAAAAATATTTTTGGAACGAAACTGTCAAAACTTATTTGCGCCATTGGAAATGTTTAAGATGCATTTAACAAATGCGTAAGAGGCTATTTTACAAAGGGAGAATTTGTAGTGTGTCTGTGTAAACTTTTAAAATAACTAATTTTTTAATGAAAATATTATTTTCTCGAGGTTGGTCAGGCGGCCAACACAGCAAAGGAGAGAAGAGAAGTGAAAAGAAAGGGTATATTTGTAAATTTAATTTTTAAAGTATTTAAATAAAATAAATAAAATGTAAAGATTTTGTGGAGATATTAAATATTATAATATTTTTATGAGAAAATTGACTATTTTAAAAGTTTATATGGATACACTAGAAATTCTTCTTTTTACAAAAAAGAATGCAAGCGAGAAAGCGAAGCGAAGACTTATCTATGCATCTTGCGTGAGTATATATATATTAGACATGGCATATTTGGTTAAGATGGTTGAGTTGTTTGAACATTAAGCCGCAAACACACTAATTTCTCAATGCTAGTATTTATTTTGTAGTAGAAAATGGCTTATGGTACTGTAATTTTTGTTAACTGGTGCTTTTAGTTGTGTAACTCTTTCACAGATGTATTCGGTACCAACCTCTATGAATTAAATATTGATAATGAAATCGGTAGGCTTTTATGCCTACTTTTATCAAACAAAAGTTTCTCAATGCCAACCTTTATTTTCATTAGAGTTATAGACCGACATTATTTCAACACAGTAATCAAACGGACGCCGTGGACCGTACAGATTATGATCCTTAGCGGTCTCAACTCTCAAGTATAAGGATTAATTTTCTATATATCTCAAAAACATTTTCAGTTTTCTATTTTCTCTTATACCCTTTATTATATCTGATATAACCTATGTTACCCCGATATTCCACCTAGGGTCCCATACCCGTATCGGGTGCGTATCAAATACGGATACGCATCCGATATGGCTCTGATATGTGTTTGATAAATACGGCTCTGTTTGGACTGGATACGTGTCCGGATACGGAGCAGTGCACCAACGCCAAAAATCAATTTTGTTTGAACTGGATATGCGTCCGGATACGGAGCAGTGCACCAGCACCAAAAATCAATTTTTTTTGCACTCAGTGAGAATCGAACCCGCCCCCGCTTTAGTGAAGTAGCAATGTAGCATACCTCTTTGCCACTAAACTAACTTAAGTTTGCTGTTAGAGCAGAGTAGCCATTGTATTTAATTTATAATTGAGTTATTGTATGGTCCCATCTAATATTTTTGATATTTATTAAGTGTTAGATTAATAATATAATTAAAATAATTACAAATATTATATTTAATATGCGTATCGTATTCATGATTTTTGAAAATTACCGTATTGCCGTATCCGTATTGTATCCGATACGATACCCGTACCTGTATCCATGCAACATAGGATATAACTATTATTCACAGTTAGGTGTTGTCACTTGTCAGAATTTATTTTCTCATTTTACCCTTGCTCTTTGTCTTTTATTAGATCACATTTAAATTAGAGTATATACAATGTCGAATATTTCCGTAGAGGCTCCCCTATATTTAAAATGTAGGAACAAAATATAAAGCCCAGGCATCCAAAATTACAATTATGTCATGTGTATAAGAGTTCTCATCTCCGTGTACATTTTCACACTACAAAATAAAATTACATAGTGAGACTATAATATTGTGCATAACACATATTGGTCCGTACTATAAATCAATTATCTATTTTCAAAATACAATTAATTTGAACTGTTTAACACGATTTTCATATGAAACTGCACTCGTAAAACAAAATTTACATTTTTATAGAATTTTTTATTTTTTCTAGATAGGTTGAACATCACTTGATCTAAATATTCTATACCATTTAAAAATAGTGATTTTATATTTATCTAAAAAAATAATAAAATATTTCAAAAATTGTAAAATTTAGTATGCAGTACATTTTTATATGAAAATAATGTTGAACAGTCTTGATCGACTATTTAAATTTTATGAATGAAAATATTGAATATCAGTGTTGTAAAATGCGGTTCATGCGGCCGCATATGTGTTTGCAGTTGGATTCCGCATGAAAATCTATACATAGTCCATATATGCGGTTCCGTACATGCGAACACATATTATTACCACATATGCGCTCATGCGCCCGCATTATACTGCATATTATTACATATTATTACCGCGCATTATACCGCATGTTGTTACCATATTATACTGCATACACATTTTGCATACAAATTATATATGAATTCTCATTTTAAAATCCGCATATATAAATCAACATGAAAATCCGCATATACAACTGCATACTGCATATATAGTGGTCTTCCACATACCACAACAACATCGCATCTAAAAACATTGCTATACATATATTAAAGTAGAGTCACAATCACTAACAAATAAAATATTAAAAGAATACTAAAAGTTGATATTCTTTATCATAATTTCATATCATAAAATATATTTATGAAACTTTTTTAGACTGGAACCATATATGTCCGAGAAATAACAACGAAAGAAACGCGAAGGAGAAAGGAAATATAAGAGGATATATTTGGAAATATAAAATTTGTAGTTGAACTAACTGTTAGGATAAATGAGAAAAAAATTAGAAGAGTCGAGAAGTAAATTAGTAAATATAATATATTGAAGTATTAAGGGATAAATAAGAAAATTAATAAGGGCGAGAGAAGAACCAATAAATTAAACCTAAATCTAAGGGTGAAAATGTGAAATGAATATCTAACGGCGGAGTTCGAAAAGATCCGACCTGTTAACACTCTTCTCCTCCCTCCTGAGCACCACTTTCCCGGGTTTAGGGTTTAACTGGCTTCCTACATCGATACCAGCCTTGCAGCCTTGTCATTTTTCACTACCAACCCGCATCTCTACAGGTCGTATTCTTCAGCCCAATCCCCATTTCAAACAGAAAGTCGTTTCAATATTGTACAGCAATGGAGATGGAGATGGAGGTCGATGCGCCTCCAAGCCTCTTCGATCCCACTAACGACACCCACAGAGAACAGTACCGCCGCTACAGGTTCGCCTTTTCTTCTTGCCTTTGTGTTTTTTTTGGTTCTCAGTACTCTCTGAAGAAACTCAGCTTCTGTATCAATCTTCGTTAGAGTTTAATTAATGAAAAAAACACGCGCTGATCAACGTGGTATCACAATGTGAGAGTTAGTCTTTTTTCGGATTCAAATAATGTACCCTCGAGGTCTGGTATAAGAACTTTCTTTGTTTTTTTTAAAAGAGGCTGAAAGTCCATTCCATTACTGAAATAGTATAATTACAGGTACCAGTTCAGCCAGGGGGAACCCCTGGTCTTGCTGTTTATCCAAATCACATTAGCAAAATAACCAAGCAAGCAACACATTAACTAGATCTTAGAGATAGCCAAGTTCTGAAAGTAGTCTAAAAAAGCTAATACTAAGCCACTTAAGTAAGGGCTGAGGGGTAAACTAGGTACAAAAAAGATTGGATAATGGTCTTTCATTCATCACTGGCATCCACTCCCGTAGCTGGTTGATAGAGGACTATCTCCATGCCAGGGGGAACTGGTATAAGAACTTCATCATTACATGTCTATGAAATGTGACATGATTTATTTTTAGCTTTTGTATTTGTTCTAATCTGTAAAGGCACAGGAGAAGGCAATCTGCCTCATCCAATGTATCACCCCTCCTACAGGGCCCTGTGTCGAGATTCTCTGACGCGAGTCTCTTATATGAAGGAAATACAATACAAAAGCGCCCTAACTCGGCTTTACTTCTGGAAGAGATTAAACAGGAGGTATTGCACTATCAGTGTTATGTGTTGTACTATGATTTTGTACTCGTGTAGGTGTACGAATCAGCTGGTAACAGGATGAACTGTCATGTCTTACAGCAATCTCTGAGCTGAACTGAAGTAAAACAAAATGCAAATTTGTCATTCCCTTAAATAATTAGCATAGGAATTACTGCTAATTTTTTGCAGCTGTCCCAAGCAAGGATAGAAATAGTGGACTTCAGGCCTTTGAAACCAGAATTACAGATGATTGCTCAGGGTATAAAGTAAATTCCTGAACTGAGGTGCCAGAGAGAGACTATAATCGTTCTTTTCTTTCTATTTATATATGATTTTCCATCTTCTCCAAATTTTTGGTAAATCCTGTTCCATCTAAATTATCACTCTCTTCACAATTAGTGTAGAATTTATATGATTTCTTCCTATTCTTCAATTCTCACGTAAATCCCTTTTCTAAATTACTACCGTCTTAAGAAGAAGTCTGGAATGTAAGTAGAGTTGTGCTCGCTTCCTTATTTCATTGCATTCCATCTTTGCTGAGCCACTAACTTAGTTGTTTTTCAGTTGGAGACCGATGATGTTGATGGCATGGATGGAAATACCCCTTTAAATTCTGCAATGAGAAGGGCATCTATTGATAGTCGTGCATCTGGTGAGTTCAACTCCAGCTTTGGTCCTGCATGTCAGACAGGAAGGCACTCGCTTCGACCGATCAAAAGTGAGGAAGAGGATCTGTCAGATGAAGGCTCCACCTTTAGTCTGTTCGCCTCTCTTCTTGACTCTGCTCTTCAAGGTTTATGTTTCTTTGGCTTTGATGAAGATTATCATACCACCTTGTTGTAGTAATCCAAGAATTATTGCGGCATTAACCGCTTATTTCTATTTTGGCCTTAAATTATCCTCTATTTTTGTAGGTAAGGACTGAGAAAATAAAGGTCTTTAATTATCTCGAACCAATTCATACTCATTTGGGATCAACTGGTACAGTTTTCTTTATTTATTCGGTGGATTTCCATCTAATTTCTTTCATTTTATGGTTATTGCAGGTTTAATGTCATTTCAAGATTTGATTTTACAACTTGAGAAAACATGCCGAGATGTGTCTGAATCGATCAGGTGCTTGTTAAATCTATAAATTGATTAGAGCACCTACTTTGCTTTGGCATATGAAAAAGGCAATCTAGGAAGTGTCACTAGCCTCTTACTTGTGCAAATGCTGAGCTACTCTTGTATTTTTTTTTTTTTTTGTACATTTGGTATTAAAAAATGTAAATTTGAAATTTAGGTTTGGTAGCACAGTGAGGCACCGGGTTGTTGAAGACAAGTTCATGAGACAAAAAGCTAAATTCTTAATTGATGAGGCTGCTTCTTGGTCACTGTTTTGGTACCTCTTTGGTAAAGGTGGGTAATTTGAAGTTGTTCTGTTACTGCAGTAGGTTTGCATTTTTGTTGAGAGCTCTCAAGCTCTACAATATAAGGAAAAAAAAGCGAGAGCTTGGAGAACTTGAAAATGGCTAATTTGGAGAAAATCGTAATGGCACACAAATGCTAGTGCAGATTTTCTTTTCCAGTATTAAATTTGCTCCTTGCTTAGAATCCTTTTTTTAAAGTCAGATTTATATAGTTGCCTTTTTAACTTTATTTATTTTTGTGTGCATTTTTCAGCAATTGATGAACTTCCTGAAGAGCTACTACAGGTAAATTATTGAAAGTTGCTGAGTTTCTTTGTACCGGGCATTTCTGCAATTTGCCTCCTGATGTTTCAAAAGTTTCTTCTTGTGTTCATCACAGGAAGTTTCTCTCAGGAACAAACAAATTTGAAAGGAATCCTTCTCAGTTCTCACTTATGTAATTGAACAAAAAATATCTCTTTCTAAATGGCTTATTCCTTTCGTACAGCCATTAGATGATTTTCTTTTTAGAAAAAAAAGCTGAAAAGCCAGTTTCATTGTTGAAACAAAGTGCTGAGCATTAGATGCTTATACAACCTGTTATAAAACCTGAGAATATACTACTATTAGGTCCGTCTGATTAAAAGATAGTTTGCTGCTGACCTTGCAATTATCCCTTTTGCCCCTGTAAATAGTGAAATATTCCTCGTTCTTCTAAGAACTCAATAGGATATTAACAACGCTTTGACAGGTTTTGCAATAATCTGCATCTTGACCTTTCAATATTCAGAGAGGAATAAATTAAATTATTTTTTGAATTTTTTCCCTCCTAAATAAGCGGGGAGGATATCTTTTTTTTTTCTTTGAAGGGTTGAAAAAAGAGTTTAATTGAACTAATTGAATTTTTAATATTGTTGTAAACAGTCTCCACCGACTTCGCACCAACAAGCATGCCAGTTTGTCAGAACAGATCTGACGGCTGAGGCTTGTGTTCGTATTGTATTGTGGCTAGAAGGGCTTGCTTCTGAAGCTCTTGATTTGGAGAAGAAGGTAGTTTAACAAGTTTTGACTGGAGAAATTGTATACACCCCCTGTTCTATCACTAAATTAAAGAACACTATACCATCAGTTTTTACTGTTAATTAAAACAAATAGATAAGTTAAAAATTTCTTTCAGATAGCGTCAAAACTAAGATCATCAGAGAAGTGAATCAGGGCCAATCTAAGTTCTATGGAAGGTTTTATTTTGGTTACTTGTTATAGTTAACCACATCACTATAGTGGGAATGTAAACATGCAAAGGTTAGGTATTGGCATAGCATTTTAAACAGTTTTATGATGCGTTGAAGGATTTTTTTTGCTAGTAATGAAAGAGAGGCCTCTAAGCGAAAATAATTATATTATTTTTGTGTTGTAGGTAAGAGGTTCCCATGTTGGTTCATACCTCCCAAGTTCTGGTGTATGGCATCACACACAAAGGTTTCTCAGGAGAGGGAATAATGATCCTGCTATTGTACAACATGTGGATTTCGATGCCCCGACCCGTGAAGAAGCCAAACTCATTTCTGATGACAAGGCAATTTTGTCTAATCTGATCGTATTTTGTTTGATTTCAGCTTTTCTCCCTAATTTAAATCATCAAAACACACCAAATGTAAAGCAGACAAAATATGATTGTACTCACCCGGTTTGTACTGGGACCTAAGATTGCTATCCTTTCTTGGAAGACTCAGTTGTGAGCGTTGGTATTGCTTCAAGTTATCCTCTTAATGTACTGTCTAATTAAAAATGTATTAGTTTATGTAATTAGTATGTTGTTGTACTTAATGTTATTATTTTATGGGGGAACAGAAACAAGACGAGTTACTGTTGGAGGATGTCTGGACTCTCCTAAAGGCAGGAAGGTTGGAAGAGGCTTGTGAGCTGTGCAGTTCTGCTGGTCAGGCATGTTTCATTCTTTTCTATTTTTCATTTTTGTAAGACTTGCTATAAAGTTTGGTACTTGCCAGTACTAGTTACAAGAGGCACTATATAAGATGATGTTGCATTGATGTTTTAGGGTTTAGGGTCTAATTGGCTCATGACCTGTGGCACTGACCCAATTCACCCTGCCCATGGTTCAAAGAACCCTGACATGGATCTGATCGTTCAGTCTAAGCCAAGTTGGATCCAGATCCTGTCAGGTTGACCCATTAGGTGTAGGTCAACTCTGCCAACTGAACCGGTATGCTCTTCTTGATAAGTTGATACTGGTAGGCACTATCTCGTTTTGCATAATTTGCGTGAATACACTAATTTAGGCTTGGAGAGCTGCTACACTCTGTCCCTTTAGAGGAATAGACCTCTTTCCCTCTGTTGAAGCCATGATGAGAAATGGGAAGTCGAGAACTCTTCAAGCTATCGAGTTAGAAGGTCGAGTCGGGCACCAGCTTCGCCTCTGGAAATGGGCCTCCTTCTGCGCATCTGAGGTAATGGGTTTCTCAGAGTTTTTGTACCTTGTACCTAGACTGGTATTGTGCTCCGCCAAACACACAAGACTGTCTGTTGACCCAATCTGGCATCGAATTCTTTTTCTCTGCACTGTCCTTTAGTTTACTACCTTTATTTGATTTGTTTTTTTGTTGGTCCTAATTTAGCTTCTAAACAAAAGGTTTTGCAAAAAAAAAAAAAAAAAATTGTTACAAAACAACACAAATAGCACTGAGGCTTAAAAATTGTTTGTCTTCTTGAATGTTTTCTGATAAACTGGGTCCTAGATTAGGCTACAATATAGAATTTTAGCTGGAAACAGAAGTTATTATCCCAACAGACTTGAGCCCATTCTTGGTAGAATGTATACAGGCTGATTGACGCAAATCGTTATACATTTAAATGACTGCTCTGTAACATCTCTCTCTTTCTCTCTCGCATTCATTTTCTTGAAGAAAATTTCTGAGCAAGATGGTGGAAAGTATGAGACAGCTGTCTATGCCGTTCAATGCAGTAACTTGAAACATGTATTGCCTGTTTGTACTGATTGGGAGGTACTTCATTTATTTTCTTACTTTTTTTTACTCTTTCAACATGCAAGGGCTTTTTTTGGAAATAACCAGTTACTTGCCCCTTTCCCATTTTACTTCCAGGGATCGTCTTTGATAGGTCCACTCAAATTTTATTTCAATGTTCTGTTAGTTGTTCTCAATATTAGGTTCTGTTGTGGCTCTGTTAATGTAAAGTTTAAGAATTAGGGCTATTAGTAGTAGTTCAAGTTGGAAGTTTGGTTGTGAGTTTTGCACAATATGATTACTGAGTTTTGCAATTCGGTTCTGCATGTTTAATGAAATTTGTCTAGAATCATTATCCATAGATAAATATGTAGAGAATGATTTCGATTCATGTCCAAATTATATTCTTCTTCTAGGGTGTGCTCCACAAATGGGTCGTGTAATGGAAAGGAAAAGGGAAGGGAAGGAAGCGTGTTCCCTGCCTTTACACCCTCTCTTCCTCACATTCCCCTTCACTCCCCCTAAAAAATTTCACTTATGGAGCAAGTAAACCCCTTCGATCAGGTCCGGTCACCCCACCATTTCCTTCCCCTCCCCCTCCCCCTCCTTCCCTTTAATGTACCCCTTCTGGAGCACACTCTTAGGTAATTTCTTGGGTTGTAGCTGGACATTAGAATATTAAGCAGCATGAACCCTAAGTCCCTAACTTTCATTCCATGTTCTAGAAAATTGCCCCTTCAGGACATTTACAACATGCTATGTAATATTCACCTCAAAATGAATTATGGGCATTGATGTACATCCAAATGTAGTGTTCCTAGATCTCTTTTGAAAATTAAATGAGACTGGTTTTTGTTTGCAACAATGGCTTGACTTTCTCTTCTGCATTTAACATTTTATCCAGTCGGCTTGTTGGGCGATGGTGAAGTGTTGGCTTGATGCACAAGTAGATGTGCACCTATCCCGGCTTCAGAAAGGTGGTGGTGCCATTAGTTATGATAGAAGATCTAATGAGGATGAAATGAGTGGATCTTTGTCAGGAGGTAGTGAGCACATGTCACTCCCACCGGTGAGCCCTGGGAGCTGGCCATATCAGATTCTGGACCAACAACCACGTGACATGTCCTCCCTTCTCCAGAAGCTTCATTCCAGGTATTGTTCAAGTCTTCCTTTGTATGGTAATTAGCACTAGTAAATGCTGGTTTTTTCTGAGTCCGCATCTGCTCTCGTAATAGTCATCACGCTGCTTTCATAGTTCTCATGGTCCTTCTGGTCAAAGTCAAACAGCCCAGATTACACCTTGATTTTGGATTGGATTTTTTCTTATTACCTGATATGAACTTCAAATTTTGGTTGGCTGGACCATGCACAAACAATGGCACATTAATGCCATCACTTCTATGGCAGTGGATGTGGAGTCAGTTGGGACTAGCTATGAGGTTGGTTTTTGTTTATATTTGAGTACCAGGATGCTCTAATATAGCCTTAATCCCCATGGTTTGTCAACAAATTGTAAAATTAAAGGTTCAAAAGAAATGACAAAATTATGAACTACAAATGAAAAGTATCTCATTTGGTAAAAAAGAAAGCAAGGAAGAAAAACTATGCAAATAAAAGGAATTTTTAGTAGCTTCATTGCTGTTTTACACAGTGACATGGTTCATGAGGCTGTATCTCGATCATGCCGAGAGCAACATCGTCAGATTCAGGTATGATATTTACCTGGCCTTATTTTGCATTTCTTGCTGTCTATTAACTTCGAGTTGCACCAGTTGATATTCCTCTGCGAAAGAAAACTTGTCAACTTTTGCAATGGAAAACAGGAGTTCCTTATCTCTTTTAAACTTGATGAGGGATATTTCCTTATGTTAGATGCGTTTGATGCTTGGAGACGTGTCAAACCTGCTAGATCTTCTCTGGTCATGGATTTCTCCTTCAGAAAGTGATTGGGATGATAATCTCAGGTGTGTACAGATTCTTACCATTTTTTCTAGAATCTTCGTATATGACTTACTGGGAATTGCTTTCCTTGATAAAAAATGTATTGTCAAATCTTCAAACAGAACCAACTGAACTGCAGAGCATTGATCATTCTAAAGTCTAAATGGATAAAATATGCATACTTGATTGCTAGCTTGCACAGAATATTGATTGCAGTATGTTGATCCTCAGTAAACAATTCAACAACCAAAGGCTAAAGTTTTAACTCTTTGGTCTGCCGCTGACAGTGAATTATGCATGATTCATTTAGGCCCCCAGGGAACCCAGAAATGATGCGCTTCGGAGCCCACTTAGTACTTGTTCTTAGATACATCATTGATGTTGAATTAAAGGAAGTTATTAGAGAGAAGCTTGAGACAATTGGTGACCGCATCCTTCACTTGTTAGTATCCCTCATCCTTTTCTCACGTTGTATTACATTCATAAGAAATCAAGAAAGGAATTAATTGCCTGCCACTGTTGTGTGACCTACGCCTCTCTTGCATGCAAAATTTTACGAGATGTAATAGGTGGCATCTTTCCAGAATGAATCTGTTGTCATGTCTCAAGTGTCCAGGTAGTGTGTACAGATATACATGGTGTGCAAGATAATGATCGAGATTATTTGACTGAATTTCAGGTATGTCATGTACTTATTTTCTCAGCAACACGAGGAGTGGGTTGGTGTTTACGCATCTCAACTTGTACGCCACTTGTGTGTTGACTTATTTGTTCAAATGATGGAGCTTAGATTAAATAGCAGGTTTTCCCTCCTTTTCTCTTTCTTTCTCTCACTTTCATTTTCTTTTACAACTGCTTTTGGTCTTTTAGCTTAGTCCTTTCGGATAGCTATGGAAAACAACTCCATTTGTCTTGTTAGATTGGGTAACTGGTAATCAGCTCAACCCTGTGTTTGAACAAGATTGAACTAATAAAAAAAAAAATATATATACGGGACAAACCTCAGGAAGCACTAAGAAGTAGAAAGAAGGGCTGTAAAAGGAAAAACCATTGAATTGCATAAAATATCCTGTAATTGATAAAAAGATTAATTTTAGTTATTTTCAATGACAGAATGAGTGTGAAACACAAGCTCTTCTGTTCAGCTGTGCAGTACTTGCCTTTTTCTTCTGAGGATAACTCCAAGGCATGCTTTGAAGAAATCATTGACAGGTTTGTTTATTTGCTCACATATTGATGCCAGCATTTTCAGAAATTCAGTATGCAATGTGCTGTGTATTAGTACTTCTGAGCATCACACTCTTAATTGCTGAAAAAGGGGAAAAGCATAAAAGTATATTTATAAGTATTGCAATCTCTAATTTGGCACTTTATTGGTTGCTTCTGTAATATTTATGCACTGTTGGCACTGGACCATAGCTGGTCTGGCACTCTCAACTGCTTGGTTATTTTCTTTGAATGTTCTGCTTCTCCTATTATATACTTGTATTTTTTTGCGGAAGTTGGGCTTAAGTCTTCAAATTTAGTTTTCGTGAGAATATACGTGCTTTTTTCTGTACTAATGTACTTGTGATGTACCAGTTATTAAGGTGATCAATGGCAGAGGCAGCACAGTTATATACAATCTAATAGAACGCACATTTTTGTATCACTAATCTAGCAGTCAAGTGCTATCTGCACAAGTGAAAAGGTGTCAGCTGTGAACATACCATAATACTGGTTCTAATTTGATAAATATTACTTGTTCAGAGTTCTTTCGAGATCAAGGGAGACAAAACCGAGTAAAAATGATGCTGATGTGGCAGAGCATCATAGGTTGCAGTCTCTAGAGAAGGCCATGGTTATTCAGTGGCTTTGTTTTACACCTCCTTCTACCATAAAAGATTTTCAAGGGATTAGTGTGATGCTTCTTGTCAAGGCACTGATGCACAGGTATGTGAATTGATAGCTTCTATTTAGCAGTATCAATCAAGTAGTATTTGCCCTTGTCTTGATATTTAGGCGTCAATTGAGGGCTCAAGTTGTCTACAATAACAACAACAACAACAACAACAACCAAGCCTTTAGTCCCAAACAAGTTGGGGTAGGCTAGAAATGAAACCCAACCGGAGTCGCAAAGTCAAGGTAGATAGTAAAAAAAAAAAAAAGAATACAAAAATTTATAATAATAACAATAGTACTAATACTAATAGTAATAATGGTACCAATAATAATACTAATAATAACAATTGAGGGCTCAAGTTGTCTGTTAGGTAAATATTAAATAAGGTACAAAATGGGAAATGACAGATGATTTTGGTGCCCAATTTCTTAGTACCATATTTCTTATTTGATTACTGTTATCATCATACTATTATCAGCAAGTAAATTGACAAGTTTGTTTAATTTTCTGGTGGTTCAGTAATATACTGTTCAGAGAGTTTGCGTTGATATCAATGTGGAGAGTCCCTGAGACACCAATCGGAGCCCACAAGCTGCTTGCGTTTTTGTCAGAGCCCCTCCAGCAACCAAAAGATAATCTTCTTTCGTTAAATGATCCAGATGTTTCTGATAATTTGCATGAGTTTGAAGATTGGGTTTGAGCTCTCTCTCTCTCTCTCTCTCTCTCTCTCTCTCCACTTTCCATTTTTCCCTACACGTGTTTTCGAAACAACAGTGAGCCAAGCTGGAGCATAGTTTTCAGTGCAGGATGTCTAAATTATGAGTTAGCTTGGTTCACTTTCGAGCTTTAGATTGTTTGCAGTCCCTTTGTGGATGTCAATTGCAAAAGTTTCCTTATTACTAGAAGGTTGATGTGGTTGTCAATATTTTGTTGCAATTGACAGCATGCATACTATTCTTGGGATGCTACATACCGCAAATGGCTAAAGGCTGAGTCCGAGAATGGGGTGGTCCCACCTGATGATCTCTCATCAGAGGAGAAGGATGCCTCCATAGCTTTTGCTAGGCAGACTTTGAGTTCAGCTCTCCCTCTTTTGATTAGTAAGCCAACACAACATACTTTGTATAAGTAGGTTTTGCGCGGAAATCATTTTTTTTTTTCAATGTTTTTTCTTGGGTGTGTGTGTGTGTGTGGGGGGGGGGGGGGGGGGGTTGTTGGCAAGCCCAAAATCATCATGTGTACAGGTAGAATGGTGGAGCAGCATGAGTACTATTACGAAACCAAGAAGTACCATGTACAATACTACAGAAAATAATAAATATCATTCAATCCCTTTGTCATATTCTTTCTAAAATATGGAGGGTGATTAGTAGTTTGATATACTTACAAGGAAGCAAGAGGGGATTGGTGATATTTGTCGTGGGTTGCTGGAATCCTGTGGCACCTATTTCTCTTTTTGCTGGTATACCGGATAATTTGAACTTTTGTTAGGTGTGCCCATCAGATATCCTTTTGTTTTCTTTATTCTGTTTTTTTGGTGGGTGCCAATACCTGAAGTTCCGAAATCACACACTAACATCTTCAAATTGTCATGTGTAGGAGAAGGGGATCCATGGTTGAGTGCAGCTCAGGAGTCTCCATATAATTCCACTGAGCATGTGTTCCTTGAATTGCATGCAGTTGCAATGCTGTGCCTTCCCTCGAGAGAATGCGTTGCACCAGATGCTACTCATTGCGCTGCTTTGACGAGCGCCCTTTACTCTTCTGTTAGTGAAGAGGTGGTCTTGCACCGCCAGTTAACTGTAAGAAACCCCCTTCCCCCCTTCCCCACCTTGCTGGCCCACCAAAATAAAATTGCAAGTTTCAAAATGCTTTGACATGAGCATTAAATTGCAAAAAAGCTCCTCTGGTAAGGTCAAAATTCTCTACTGTTAGTCTGCATATGTACAAGAAGTTGAATAAATCTATTAGTCTCTTTTCTTAAGATACTTGAATTAGTGATTGTGGAATTAAAGTAGAAGTGGCATGACTAATTTTTGTTAGGATTTCCTTTTCGTCAACTTGACCGAATGGTTGGAGTGAACAGCAAACCAGAAAAATACTTTACAAGCTGAAGCTCAATTTTTGTAATTTCTCATATGAGTTGGTATTCTTTTTGGGTTATGTAAATTTCCATTTTTTTTATCATTTTCTTACTATGGGGTTTAATTGCAAATTTTCGTTTGACTCTTGTATGAATTGTCTACTTTCTTGTTGAAGATATGTATATAATTATTTGTTTAATTTATTTTATGTGGATAGGTGGATGTTACAATCTCATCAGAAGATAGTTCTTGTATTGAAGTGATTTTGAGGTGTCTGGCTGTAGAAGGCGACGGCCTAGGCTTTCATGAAGCAAATGACGGAGGCCTCTTAGCCACTGTTATGGCTGATGGTTTCAAAGGTTATAGTCCTTGTTATTTCTTTTTCTGCCTTCATGGCGATTTTTCCAGTCAAGGTCATATGTACATCCATATAAAACATTGGCTTTTTATTTCCCCCCCTCTTTTAAATAGAAAGTTTAGGTAAACAGCTGCTGATGCTTTAGTCTACCCCCTCTATATATGAAGGAGAATGGATGGTGGCAGTTTTGGTTACTTTTTGAAATTTTTTTTATTGATAATGGTAAATTATGCAGTCTTATACAAGTATTTTTTCCTTGTAGGGACACAGAAATATATTCCTCTTGTTTGACAACTTCTGAAACCTTAAATAATGCAGGTGAGCTGAATCAGTTTCAATTTGGAGTTGCTATGGAGATCTCGAGAATTGATGCTTGGTATTCTGACAATGACCACTTGGTGGGAACCCCTGCTACATATGTTGTAAGAGGACTCTGCCGGCGATGTTGCCTACCAGAAACTATTCTTCGTTGTATGCAGGTGAGATTCAGATTGAGATGGTACCATTAGTACAGCTAGGGACTCCAAACATCAAACCTTGTAAACCAGACCACTGAATTAAAACATCAACCATCAATGCATATCTTGCAATCCATTGACAATGAATTAACTTGACAATCTTGAAAATTGTCAAAAATAATTTATAATTTTGGAATTGGATAGTTGGAAAATGATGCATGTTTTACCATTGAATGACTTCAAATTTGCTACGTTCATATTCAATATCCTATAATGAAACTTGGCACAGAATCAATCTATATGGCTAGTAACACGTCTACAGATAAATCTATTTTAAAAATTCTTTGGGCTTGATTTTGAGAAATTTGTTAAGAATTGTTGAGTTAATCTGTTGTCAATGGATCCCAACCCACTACAAACTACATTTGACAACAATTGGTCTTTCTCCCCACCCTACCCCTCTCCGTCTCTGTGTGCAGGTTGCAGGATATCTCTCTCAAGCTGGTGACTCGGTCGAGACTAGTGAAAAATTGATTGAGTTGGTTGCTTCCGCTGATTATGGAATCCTCCATTTATTTAGTCAGCGTCAATTGCAGGTACAATTGTAGAAATAATTGTTCAGATATTTGTAAATCTTTTTTTTTTCTTTTAATTTTCAAAATTGAGCCTGACCAAGCATGGCATGGCCTGAAGGAGGGCTTGCTGCTGAATTCACATCCTCCCCGGTACCGTAAAAGGGAATCTTTTAGAATTAGTGGATCCGGACTGTTCTTTTTAACTTTGCACGAATCTCAAAGCACAATAATACTGCCCCCCTGTGCTAGCCTGAATCTCAAAGCAACTGAGAGTAAATCTTAAACCGTAAAGTGAAGAGAATCTTTTACACATATTGGAGAGGATACTTGTTCCTTGCTGCTTAGGTGGTGCATTTCTTGGTATTTCCAGATTAATGGTTGGAACTTTTATAAAAAATTAGATCTGTATACTGCCTATGATTTTCATTGGTTGTCTTTTTTGTAGAACAATTTTAAATTATTATAAAGCCTTAAGAGTTTAAATATGCTTTTTGTAGGAGTTTTTATCACTTCAAAGGGACTTGATGCTACATCAAATGGTGCTTGAAGAAGAAGCTATTGCACTGGATGCTTGACATGAGTTTATATATGTATTTCATAGGTATACATAAATTTAAGTGTGTTCTGTACTCATGCAACACTAGTTTTGAACATGAACGGTCCAGTCCTATACTAGCACTAGAAGACGTACTATTCATGTTCTCCCCAAAATTAATCCCAAGCCCAACGGTCACAAGAATATGAATAGATTCCTAATTAAGTGCTGTTTATTCACTTTGATCTTGGACATATCAAATTTGTGTATTTCAAGGTTGATGGTTAGCATATTTTTCTATCTTCAGATGAACACCGAGAGCAAAGCCAATGGTGTAATTAATGCCTCATTGGGTCTACTAAGAATTTTTGGTACTAGGTTTTCATGACAACCTCGATGTTACTTTGTTGAAATTAAAGTTCTAGTTGATGAAACTCTTGCATGTTATGGGTGTTCATTTGTGATTCTTCAATCTCTTTTCACGCTCTTAACTTATTTTTTTCTTAGTTCTTTCTATGTTCTGCCTGAATTTTTTCTTGCATTTTTTTTGTACATTGGAAAGGTAACAAAACACATTGACAAAACTTGTTTTCCCCTGTTATAGAAAAGCATTGAAAGATAATAGTAAGAACCGATTTTAACTTGTGAAATTCCTTAAATCAAATCCCTGAATTATGCCAATGTCTCTTTAGAGGCCGAATTACAAGACTTGCAACTAACATAAATTTATTTAGGCAAAGTGGGTTTCATGGACGCTTGAATCTCTTCCAATGTACGGCCTTTAGTTTCTGGTACGACCTTGAAAATAAACACAAGTGCTAGTGCGCACACTGCTGAGAAGATGAAGAATGTTCCTGAAAAATAGAAGAGAGACGAACCAGATATAGTGTCAATTTAACTAGATTTTTCGTGTCCTAATTTGTCAATGTGAAAATTGAAAAATGCTCTCTTTAATTTGGGAACCATGATTGCCGAAAGAATAAAAAACTCACCATGCGAACTCCAGCTCATGAGAAAATTGAAGAAATATGAGACTACCCACGAAGCAAACCAATTCATGATCGTTACCAAGCTTCCTCCTATTCCTTTTATGTGAATCGGGAAAATCTGCAAACGCACATTATGTTTGTATATGTTTGTATTTCCAATGGACTAAAACAATCTTTCAAACTAGAAGTTAGGGATGAATTGTGTTTTACCTCCGACATTATAACCCAAGGAATACCACCCATTCCAATTGAAAAGGTTCCAATGTAGACCTGTTTCATTAGAGAAAATAAATGGTCTATGCATATCAAGTATTTGGGAAATCCATTTTTTGTGCATGCATTTAAACTAGAACTGTTAAATATCATTTTTTTTCCTTCTTTACGTACCAGAATACCAGTTAAAGCAAGTCCAGGGGAAAACTCCGGATAAATTCCATGACTCTGCTAGCACAAATAAACATTTACATTAAGCCCCTTGAAAGGAGGAGTAGCTTTTGTTTACTCAGGAAGAAAAAGGACATGCCTTTAGATAGAAGGAAATTGCAGTTATGAAAGAGCCAAAGAATAACCCAGAAGCTGAAATCTGAAAAAAGAATTTGATGTTGTTAGAATTTTTTATTAAATGGATTTATATATCATGAACCAGTGTGGAGACAATTCTGTAATATTTTAGGGAATGCCTTTGATCAGCAGATTTGACAAAAAGCCACCCATGAGTCACCAACTGCATGATAGTTTGATGCTAATATTTTCGTAGGTTGACAGTTCAACAAGTATTTACTGGTAAGCTGGCCAATCTTACCTAGTTTGAGATCCTATCTTACTCTAGACAATCTTTCTAGGTAGTTTACAAATTTAATACCAAGAGTTTCTTTAATTCCACTTTATTTTCGTACCATTAGGAGAGGCCTTCTTCCACTTCTGTCCATCAACACTGCAGCTAATAGTGTTACAGGTACCTATTAAAAAGAATCAATTAATATAAGGGTCATAAGAGTTGCTAATATAATGAATGAAATTTAAAAATATGACAAGATTCACATTACCTGAAAGCATGCAATCAAAATTGTTCCTAGGCTTCCTGATGCAAAGCCTACAAATTGAAATTGAATCTCTGTTTTAAGTTTACATGTTACTTGGAATTTAGGGTTTCCTTTCTTCTTCTTCTTTTTTTTCAATAAAAAAAAAAACAAGGAAGAAACAATGATTTAATTCGAAGTAGTACGTTACCAGCAGATATAAATATTTCACTTGCATAAAAGAGGATTCCATTTACGCCTCCAAATTGTTGGAAGAACATCAAGCCTACTCCAACCTGAAAAAAAGAAATTAGATAGTTCTTATCTCTATTTTCTTTTTTCTTTTTTCTTGGATCTTTCACCAGTTGCTTCTTGGAACAGCACGAAGAAGTTAGCTTACCATAACCGGACGAATGTATTGTCTTTGAAATGCATCTTGTATCCTGGCTTTTGGCAGATTTTCATTTGTTGTGATGTATTCCTGTCACACAAACAATACAACTTTTTACTAATATGCATAATGTGGCTGTTCAGTGGGTGCTAAGTTGTGAAGATAGTAAGCTTTACAATCTGACATTCACTCTCTGATGATAAATAAATGAAATAAAACTTGGTAGCCGCTACCAATTAAAAAAATAATAATAAAAAATAATGGAATGAAAGGGCCAAAGTATTACCATAATTTCTGTGGCTTCTTCACTGATATCAGCATCCTTTCCACGGAGTTTTCGCAATGAGGATTCAAATTCATTTTGTTGGCCTACCTTTGCCTACATCAGTTTGGGTTATAGATTAGCTATAATTTTAAAATGTCAATATTACGCAAATGAAATTTATCAATTTGTTCCCTTTAAAATGCACCATATCTATATACAATGTGTGTATCTCCATAACATGAAAACAAGCAGTCTTATGTGCAACTCTTCGAACATCGCAATATCAAGTAAACCTCTCTTCTTTTTCCTCATAAAATAACCTCACTACTCTGAAATATCCAAAGCATCCAAACACTGGAGGGAGGAGGTGTAGCTTATCATATTGTGAGGTTTTGCACAAGAGGACATAAATCCCAGCTTTGCATACAATTTTGTAATTTTTTTTTTCTTTCTTGCTATTGTAACAATAATTTGGAATTGCAGGTAAGAACTTACCAACCAGCGAGGTGACTCGGGGATGAAAGTGAGACCCACAAGGAGAATTATGCATGGAATAAGACCTAATCAGAGTAAATTAAGTTCCACTAATAATGTTGTATATTTATGAATATATATGATCATATTTCTAACCAAAGTATAATCCGATGAGAAGAAAAAAGTATATAACCTGTCAGTACCAGCATGCGCCATGTGATAATGGTCCCGATTATATAGGTCATTGATACACCTAGGACAATAAACAGCTGAAACGGATATTTCGCATTTTTGTTAGATTATTAATTTGACCTTTGGCAATTATTATCAAGCTAGAGAAACAAATTAATAGTTAAGTATATACCTGGTTTAGTGTAGTAAGCATGCCCCGAAGTGTTTTTGGTGCTATCTCTGCTATAAATACCGGTACCTGATACACCATGCGCATAGTTATGAAAAAATTACTTGATCAGATTTTCATAAAGTACATGATACAATGACACCAATTGACTATGAATGACCCATTTATGGGGTCTGTTCCTGCCAAAAGAAAAATTCACTATAAATTATATCTTTAATTTGCATTAACATCATAATATGAACATTCTGTTATAATTTTCATATCATTAGTTTTGAATTCAACTTATTACCACGTAGGAGAAAACACCAACTCCATATCCAGTGCAAACTCGGCCGATATCAAGTGAAATGGGACCCTATATTATTTTAAAATTCAACAGTTTTAAGATTACCAAAAATAAATAACTATAAAACATGACACTTTTCTTTTGAAAAAGGTGCATTTACTTTGGCAAAGTAGATGGCAAGCCATCCAATAATACAAACAATAGCTGAACTGCTCATTGCCTGTATCAAAGAAGCAACATGAATTAGCCAAATTATTAATAAAACCTAAAAGAAGTGCTTGATATACTTAAAAATTTTAAATTTTGCATTCACCCCTTTGCGCCCAAGGAAATCAGTAATACGCCCACTTGCAACAGCTCCAACTAATGCACCAATTGTCACAATAGAACCAAAAACTGAAAACTGCAATGCTTGAAAATTAAGGCAAGGATTAGTTAACAGAAATTGTGAACAACCATATATAGGTTTGTTTAAACAAGTATCTCATATTTGCTTATAGGCCTCTTGATGTTGTCATGAAATTGCAAATTAGTATGATAATATAATCTTTGAGATGATAATGAAATGTCTATATACCTCCCCAAGAGAAAGGTTGAGATCTTCTCTGATTTGAGCCTGAGTGGGGGCAGAAAATCCAACCTACAAGTGAAACATATAAAATTTAAATACAATTTTTTTGTATTACATGCATTTGTTTCAGAATTATCTCTTGATAAGTTCTGTAGCCACTTTAGTAAAAGTAGTTCACTTGAATGATCGGTACAACATGTAGATAGTACTTTGGTGCGGGGCTCCTCAAATTGCATATATGATAAACAAAAGGAGCACATTTAAAAATTTAATATGAGAAAGGGAGCCACTTTTTATAAAATGATAGTTGTAGCATACATCTAGTTTATATGTACATCTATTTGATATTTAAAAAAAATATTGTTCAAATTTAAAAAGTTAAAATTTTAAATATATTATTTATTTTTTAGATAGCGTGTGAATCAAATAAACCGGTTTGAAAGTATTTAGTTTTTTCTTTTCTTTTGAGTAAAGGTTGGAGGTCAAGCCACCTAACTATTTAATATCCACAGGTAGAGTGAAAAAAACGTGCTGTGCCGTGACGTGACTAACACGCCGTGATTTTGATCACGTGCCGTGTCGAGTCGTGACCAAAATGTCAAGGGGTGGTCACGGCATGTGAATGGTCACGCTGTACCTAAACGTGTCGTGACCATACGTGACTCGCATGACCATTTAATTATAATTTAGGTTAGTTTATTCAAGATTCACCATTAAATCAATATCTAATGGTCCTAATTACACGTGACTCGCGTGACTACGTGCCGTGACTAAATCTTTCACGTGCCGTGTCGTGCCGTGCCAAAGTTTCAAAAGATGGATATGTCACGCGAATGGTCACAGCACGGGACACGCGAGTCACGACACGTAACTGACACGCGTGTCACAGCATGTAACTGACACGCATGCCATGTTGTTCTGTGACGGAGCCGCTCCACCGTGCCATTTTTCCCACTCTATCCACAGGAGATTTTTCCATCCGGATTTCGAACATGCGATCTCTCACACAGAGGGCATTGTCTTTACCACTAGACTAATGTTTTCAAAAGTATTTAGTTTTTTACCAATGTTCTCAAAAGCTTTAATGATTTTATAATAGATAACAAATATAAATTAATTTGAATTGACTTAATTGATGAATTTTTTATTATTTTTTTTCCATATCAAAACAACGATTTTCAAAAATTCTAAAAAAATAGCAAAAAAGTTCCAAAAAATGTAAAATTTAGTTTCCAAGCACATTTTAATATTCCAAACATGTTGAGCGCTTTAGATAGACTTTTGGGACTTTGAAATCGCAAAAATGAACTGTTTGGATATAGGCCTCTATCCAAACGTTTGGACGCTAGCCGGATATATATATAGAGGGATGGGCTATGGTGAGACGTGGAGTAAAACAAGTTTTTACTCCACGCCTCATTATTTTCATTTTGAAAATCCAAACAACCGATCCGAACCGTTCAACATGATCTCCATATTGAAATGTGCTTGGAGACCAAATTTTACATTTTTTGAAATTTTTTTACTATTTATTAAGCCACTTTGAAAATCGTTGATCCTTTGGTCCAGAATTTTTTACTGTTTTGCTATCTTTCACCCGCATCAGTGATTTTCAAAGTGGCTTAATAAATAGTAAAAAAATTTCAAAAAATGTAAAATTTGGTCTCCAAGCACATTTCAATATGGAGATCATGTTGAGCGGTTCGGATCGGTTGTTTGGATTTTCAAAATGGAATTTTTTTTGCGTGGAGTACAGACTTGTTTTACTCCAGGTCTCACCATAACCCATCCCATATATATATAGAGAATGGCTAATATACAAACGTTTGTTCCTGGACTCAGGAACAAACGATTCGGTTTTCCAATTTTCAAAGTTCAAACAGTCGATCCAAACCTTTAGATATTTAATCTATATTAAAATGTGCTTGGAGACCAAATTTTACATTTTTTAGAATTTTTTTACTATTTATTAAGATGGTTTGAAAATCGTTGATTTTATTAAAATTCTGCACCATTGAAAAACAACGACCTTCAAACCAGCTTAATAAATAGTAAAAAAATTCTAAAAAATGTAAAATTTGGTCTCCAAGCACATTTTAATATAGATTAAATATCTAACAGTTTGGATCAACTGTTTGAACTTTGAAAATCGGAGAACCGAATCGTTTGTTCCTGAGTCCACGAACAAACATTTGTATATTAGCCATTCTCTCTCTCTCTCTCTCTCTCTCTATATATATATATATATAGAGGAGGGATCTAGTTACCACAATTTTGAGTTACAACAAAGTTACCACAACTATTTTTTATATTTTCAAAGTCCAAATCATCGATCCAAACAGTTCAACATGATCTCCACAATAAAATGTGCTTCTAGATCAAATTTTACATTTTTTTTGAATTTTTTTACTATTTATTAAGATGGGTACAAAAACTAGTCAAATTTAGACCATTGAATTTTGTATCAATCTTAATAAATAGTAAAAAAAATTTGAAAAAATGTAAAATTTGATCTGGAAGCACATTTTATTGTGGAGATCATGTTGAACGGTTTGGATCGACAATTTACTTTGAAAATGTAGAAAATAGTTATGGTAACTTTGTTGTAACTCAAAATTGTGGTAACTAGATCTCTCGTCATATATATATAAAAAATTTAAATTGAACAAGCATAAATGCCATGCATCCCAACATACTACAGCTGTGTAGATGCGTAATACATGTGCCCATGTGAAACATGCGGGAAGCTGACGTGTTACTGTGTGTGAATTTCTATAATGAAATTAATTAGGTGTCATCTTTCATGGTCGGTTTAATAAAATGTTAAAAGAATAATAAACAAATGCGTGCAAATGACCTCAATAAGTAAGGACAAATATGAGATATCTTATAGCATCTACATTCCAGCAACTCAAATGAGTTTCTAAATAACTGTTAACTACTTTTTAAAAATTAAGGTCTCTAAAGTTTCTAACTCTCACATTTCTAAAATTAATTTTAGAGTTTCTATTAAGTCACGTCAGCAACAAATTAAAAATGAGAAATAATTTGAGCGAATCATTTTACCAACTTGAAATTTATAAACAGTTTCTTAATAAAAAACTTTACTGGATAGTTTCTAAATAAGAAACTCTTTCAGATTTCTGAAATTAAATTAGAAACTGCCACATCAGATTAAAAATTCTAATAATACAAAAAAATATAGATGCTCTTGGCTACTCCTTCAGAACCTTTTTAAATTCTAGTTACGATCTGCAATAATTCAATTTGCAACTTTAATATGATCTCATTTGGTCCCCACCGTGATGTCCATGTTACAAAAAAGGTAAATGAGACAAAATTCCAGACAACTCCTGGTTTGAATAAGCCCTTTTTAAAGTATCTTTGAATTAAAACTTGGAAGATATTAAATCATTGTTAGTACAGTGAAACGCCTTAGATGCAGTTATGAAGAAGCCTGCATCTGCATGTAGGCATCAGATTCAATAACAGTACATCTACACCAATCGTGAACGACAAAAATAATACCCAAAATCATATTCTCTCATGAGTCATGACAAACTAGGCAATATACACTATATGAAACACATGCTTTTATTTTAATCCGTCAATTGCTACGGCTCCACGACAAAGATTATTATAGTTTGATTTTGGTGCTACCAGAGACGAGCCAAATTTACAAATTATGGGGATTAATCATATAAAATTTTCATGCTAGAATAAAAATTAATTTTATCGTATTCATAACATTTTACTCTAAATTATATAGAAAATCGTGTATAAGTACATAAAATTTGAAAATAAATAAAAATCATGACCGCCATTTCTTGAACTTCACTTTGCCCCTAGGTGCTACACATATTGAGTATGTTTGAATGAATGAAAATAACACTAATTTAGAAATAGTGTAATATTCTCATTTAGATGTGGACCAAATATTTTTTTCTTCTTCTCAAAATAGTGTCGGATTAGCATTTTCTTAATCTAATTAAAACATTTTGTATGAATAAAATTCAGTAGTTTTTAAATTAATACTTATTTCAAATAATACAATCAATAAAATGGAATTGCAATTTTTTAAAAGGACGAGATTAACATTTTTCATAAAATTTAGTACTTCTCTAACATTATTTCCACACACTGATTCAAATAATTAATACTATTCAAGATCCTTTAACGTCCCAAACACATCCAATGAGTTGTATTTTATTTTTTAAATTAATTTAAATAACATTAAAATATTAAATTAAGATAATGTTAAAGTAGCAACTCTGTTATTATATAACATTAATTGACTGGCGTGATATATATATCTTGCATCTTCTAAAGCAGAAAAAATAAAGGACAAAAAAACATGCAACACCAAAACAAGTAACTAAAAAAACGAGTGCTAAAAACTAAGTAATTTTAATATCCGCGTGGCATAAATGTCTTATTCGAGTCCTGCCAATCAGCTTACGAAATATATAATTATATAATGTTTTAATAAGAAGAAGGAAATTTAGCTAGCTTTTTAATTTTGATTTAAAGAATCTATAACTTACAGCTACGCCAAAAACGAAGGAGCCCCATACGGAAACCGCGGTACAGAGGAGAACCATGAAAATGGAGCCTCCATTTTTGTCCTCCGAACAGGGGAACTGCTCTTCCTTCGCAATGAGAGGTTCTTTGATAGCTAAACCATCAGGCATGCTGATTCTCTGCTCAGAGTCTCTAATTGGATCACCTAATTCCATTGACAAAATTTTAGTTTAATTTCCTCTTTTGTCAAATGAGGAAGGGATTTGAGAGAAGAATTGAGCTAGACTGACAAGAGACAACGGCTCCGATTTAGTCTTTGATAGTTTTGGTTCTATGATCCACAAGAGCACCGCTATTTATATACGACACTGGTTGGTTCTTACGACTTCTCTGAGAGAGACTGCATCAGATTTCAGATCACAGTATTAGGAGAACTGTTGAATGGACTTGGTTTACGATTCAAGATACAAAACCATTCTTCCGATAATAATAGTGGGAGCACAGTTAGAATGATAGAATAGTGGCCATGTTCGGCAATGAGACTTAGAGTAATGAAGCTTAAGAGTTTAGGTCATGTTTGGTTGTGGAGTAAAGTTAATGAGGATTAAATTACTTACTCCATCTTACTCCACATATTTTACATCTTGTTTGGTAGTATAACTCGTGGCTTAAATTAATCCGCCTAGAGGAGTAAAGTGTTGGAAATTGAGCCTCTTCCTATGATAGTGGGCCCTACAGGTGGAGAAAGTGTGGAGTAAGTTAATCCACCTGAAGTGGTGGAGTAACTTACTCCGGATTAACTCACCTCTTACTCCACCTTACTCCTCTTCTTTTACTTCTCGTTTGGCTACCTAAGTGTGGAGTAAGGGGTTTACTCCACCTCTTACTCCACAACCAAACATGGTCTTAAGCTGTACTAAGGAGAAGTTGTTCGGTTGACAAAAACTTAAAGCAATGAAGCTTAGAGTGTAAAAAGTTGCTAAAGGAGGAGCTCTAAGGAGGCACTGTGCTTAAGCCTGGGTTTTTATGAGCTTAAGAATTTGTTCTAAGGAAGCTTAAGAAATGTGCTTTAAGCCTTTCTAAGGCACAACTGTTCGGCTAGCTTAAGCAACTAAGGAGGCTAAAGTCTGTCTAAGGAGGCTAAAGCCTCATTGCCGAACATGTACAGTAAGACTACGCCGCTACGTACGGTATTTTATAAAGCGTGGAACGGTCCGTCCGTGATATGGATTAACAATTTTGTTTATTAAGTTTAAACAATAACTTCAAACTTTTTAATATGATATCTATATAAAAAATGTACTTAAAGGTCAAATTTTATATTTTTAAGAACTTTTTACTATTTTATATCACTTGATCTAAAGATTCTGGACCATCAAAAGTAGTGATTTTCTACCCATCTAAAAAATAGTAAAAAAATGTAAAATGTAGCATCCAAGTACATTTTCATATGGAGATCATGATAAACGGTTCATATTTGATTATTAAAACTTTGAAAATGAAAATATGAATCAAAATATAGTACATACCACAGTGCACTATGCATAGTGCCATAGCCTCACTCATGATAGAATCTTTAAAATAATGATCCGGTTAACAAATAATAATAAGAATAAGAATAGAGAATCAGTTTTTGATTTAGAAATAAATGATGCAAATCATATATCAATACTTTTCTTTTTTTGAAGGTCAGTGATATGAGAGCTCACCATCATATCAACACTTGACCTATGAATTTTATATTTTGAAATTTTTTGTCTCAACATTTGAAGATCTTTTTATCGAGTAATTAATAATTGATTCATTGTGTTTTCATGAAAGATGAAACACGCGTAGCTTGGTATTGTACAGTATTCGGGTCAGTCCGAAGTAAAATATACAGATTTTTTTAATATTCTTGCCAAAACAGATCTGATCTAAACTAATTTAAGTTAGTTTAGGTGATATGAATTCAGCCTAGTGAGTTTTCGTCAGCTTAGGATTTTTTTCTTTTTAGATTTCCTTTAAGAAAAAGAGTCTGTTATTGAGTAGAACTAAGGTGCTCTTAAGCTCACCAAGTCCTTTATGAGCTTAATTCAAAAACATATCGGATTGACTTCAAACGACATTTTCAAACCGTTAGATGTTCAATCTATATTAAAATGTGCTTGGAGACCAAATTTTACATTTTTTTGGAATTTTTTTACTATTTATTAAGCTGGTTTGAAAATCGCTGTTTTTATTAAAATTCTGTACCATTGGAAAACAGCAGTTTTCAAACCAGCTTAATAAATAATAAAAAAATTCCAAAAAAATGTAAAATTTGGTCTCCAAGCACATTTTAATATAGATTGAACATCTAACGGTTTAGAAATGTCGTTTGAAGTCAATCCGATAGGTTTTTGAGTTAAGCTCACAAAGGACTTGGTGAGCTTAAGAGCACCTTAGTTCTACTCTCTGTTATTAGTCTCTGAGTAATTATGTTTGATTAAATTGAGTCTCTCAAATTCTCAATAATTCAATCAACTTAGTTCCATTGAACTTTATTTTTTTAAGCTTCGCAAAAATTACGAAGTTGTAAGAGGAGCTCAAACTCTCGACCTTTGAGTAACTATGATTTTAGAACTTTTTCTGCTCACCAACTGTACTGCTGCTCCATCTAGGGGTGTCAATGACACCCGTTTACCCTATCCATATCGTATTCGATAAGACAGGTATGAGTAAGGTTTTTTTTCGTTAGCTTATTGGGTATGGGTAAATATTTTTTTTCATTAGATAACGGGTATGGGTACGGGTAAAAATTATTTCGTACCCGTTGGGTAACGGGTAATTATATGAAATAAATTATATATAGATATATCAATATTATATTCAATTTATTTATTTTCATGTTTTCCATATTGTTGTATCAATGTTGGAGAAAATGTATGCATTGTGTTATAAGAAAAATATTATGCTAAACATATTACTTTTTTATTTGAATGTTTTGTTATTTAGTTAACGAATTGAATTTGTTAGAAGAGATATTTGTGATTTTTTTTTTTGCTTTATAAAAAACTATTAGTTAGAATTGATTGCATATTTGTATTTTCATTTTTATATTAGTAATTGTGGTGTATGTATGACGTGATGAATTTAGATGGTTTATTTGTAAAAATAGTAAAATCATTGTATTAGTATTTTCGTTATTTGCCCACTACCGTTTCGTTACCCGTTAATCATAACGGGTATGGGTAGGGTAGGGTAAGACAAATTTTTAACGGGTATGAGTAGGATATGGGTAGATCAATTCTTAGTGGGTATGGGTATGAAAATGGTTCCACCCTACCCGTATCGTACCCATTGACACCCCTAGCTCCATCTCCTATTGAACCATTTTGTTAATGTGTTCCTTCACTCAATCCTTCGGTCTCTTTAGCTCTATATTTTCTTCTTATTCACCCTGTCCTCTGGACTCTCTTTTCTCGACTCTCTCTTCACAAGAGTGATGGTGGAGAGCAAGATGAAGAGATGGACACATGCAAATCAAGAGGAAGGAGAGAGTTGAGGACAGGGTCAATAGTCACCATTTCTTGTGAATGAAAAAAAAATATGGAGATGGAGGAAATTAGAAGCGGTTCGATATCAGGTCAAAATCTTCTGATTCATCAAGATTCGTGCTAACATCTTTAAGTTTTGTGTGGATCAAGTGCGTACAATTTTGATGTAGATCAGACAACTCTAATCATATATCAGACTAAATGATCATTAGTTCACCCTTTGTTTTGAGAGAGAGATGAAAGGATTGAGTAAAATGGATCAAATGATTGAGTAATATGGACAGAGTTAATAGAAGGGTTCAATTGAACTCTATTAAACTTGAAGAGGTTGATTGAACTAAATATGTAGGTTTGTGTTTGGATGAAGGTTTGAGTTAGTGAGAATAGTGAGCTAACTCAAATTTGAGTAGTGAACTAATTCAACTTTGAGGAAGCTTCAAATGCCTCTATTTTTTGTGTCTCCATCGTGTCTCTATTTTTTAAAACTTTAATAACTCAAAATTTAAAACTTAAAAGTCAAAATAAAACCATTAGATATGATCTACATCATTTTATCTACACATGTGTAAAAAATTACAATATTTCAACTTTGTTGTGTTTGTCATCAAGAGCTTGTAAAAATGTACTGATGTGGATAATTTCTAGACGTTCATTTTTCAACTTATTGATTCACACAAAAACAAAAACGAAACGTGATAATTTTTTTATGAGCACGTAGTGAAAATCATATAGATTACATCTAACTGTTTTATTTTGACATTTATGTTTTAAATTTTTGAGTTATTAGCGTTTTAAAAATAGAGGCACAGTGAAGGTACAAAAAATGAAAGCATTTGAACTCTCCTCTTTAACTTTTGGTTGGGTTAGTAGAATAGCATGACAACCCATAAAAGACAAACAAAGAATAGTCTCTTTTTGCTAATCCAAACACATCCAAATATAGAATAGTAGTTGAAAATAGTCGCTAACCCGGGTTAGCACTATTCTTTGTCTCATCCAAACGTATCATACAGCAAGAAAGAAAGAAATGATCTATTTGCTCTCGGAAACTGACAAATTAGAAGACTAGCATTTTTCTGAAACATGCTACTAGTTTTTATTTTTATTTAATGAAGGGTAAAATGGGTATTTCATACATTTAAAATGATTTTCAATAAAAATGGGTAAATTTGTGAGATTTTGAAGTTTAGAAGAGTAAATATGATATTATGAACTTTAGAGGACAAAATACATAATTTTCAAGTTTTTGAGAGATATTCATGAAATTCTCTCAATAAAGAGAGTTTAGATGGAAAAATAACTAATTTGAATTTTTTTATAGAAAAATATCTAAATCAAAAAGTTATGACTAGGTACATGTCTAAATTTCTCAAAAGGAAAATAACAGAGGGGCTCAACTAAATTAAACACAATAGTTCAGGAATTAAATTATTGTTTGTTTTTAACTTTTTCTTATAATAGTTTGAATTATGAAGCAGATTCACTTACATAGTTACATGTAGATCCAAATTATTAATTGTTGTTTTGTTAATAATTTTGTTGTTTTGTTGTTAAATAATTTTTTTGTGTTTGACAAAATAAAATCAAAATTAATAATTGAGAACTGAAATTAAAAATATTAAAAACAATGAGGATTGAAATTTGAAACCTTGTCTTTTTGATATTTAAAGTTCGGCCTCTTATTTGTTCGAGCAAGACCGATTATAGATACAAGTATAAAGTGATACATGCAGAGAAAGTTTGGTTTGAAAACGGAGGCCAGATATTCAAAGTTCCAGTCCTTTTTTTCATAATCATAAATTCTCCATCACTAATTTTGATTTTATTTTTTCATACTTTGGACCGGAATTTTTTTTCCGATCCAAAACTCCTTTTTTTTTGGCTGGTTGTCTGAGATTCTGTGACATGAACCTTTGGTAGGGAGTACATACACATTCAGATACTAATTTAGAAAAAGAGAAACAATTAGTACAAGACTCTTCTCTCTCTTATTTCTGTTGGTAAAAGCCATTAAGTGGACACAAATGACACTAATAAGTTCATGCCACTTGAGATTTTTTGTGACATTTTCATATAAATGAAAAACACCTCAGTCAACCGGACAAAAAATCTCAGACAACCGGACAAAAAGAAGAAGCTTGAGATCGGAAAAGAAAAACTCAGTCCAAAGTATGGACCAGAAAAAGTTCATCCGATTCGTCTATGAGTCTAAATCCTGAATTCAGATCCTTTCCGGTATTGTGATAGAGAATCTTTTAGAATTAGTGGATCTGGATCGTTCTTTTTAACTTGACATGAATCTTAAAGCCAATAATATTGCCTTGCGCTAGTTCGACTCTCTAAGCGGCTGGGACTAAGAGCATCTACATTCCTGAAACTATTAGAGTTTCTAAATAACTGTTAACTGTTTTTTAGAAATTAAATCTCTCTTAATTTTTAAGCTTCCACATCCCTGAAACTAAAATTAGAGTTTCCTAATTGCCACGTCACAGGTTATAAAATTTCTTATTAAGATATATTTGCAAGAGAAAGGAATCTCAGCGAATTATTTCGCCACGTCACAGTTTATAAACGATTTCTTATTAAGAAACTATTGAGCAAAGTTGCTAAATAAGAAATTCATCTACATCCCTGAAACTGGTTTAGCAACTGCCACATCAGATTAGAAACTTCAAGAGTTTCAGGGATGTAGATGCTCTAAATCTCAAACTGTAAAGTGAGAGAAATCTTTTAAGCTACCTAGGAGCATAGTGACAAGGTATGCGTTTTATTCGCGTTTAATTTGCGAATAAAACGTTTTTGGAGTGTTTCCGAACCGAATGACGTATTATTCGTTGACCGAACCTTTGACAGAATAAAACGCGAATAAAACACGAATAAAACGCGAATTTTACGAATTTTACGAATTATTCGCGTTTTTCTCGCATTTTTCTCACATTTTTCTCTTGCACAGTGTTCTTCTGCTGGGAGGATTCTTTTTCTTTTTGACTATATAGCACCCACGTGAACCTTTAGTCTACTTTTTGCCTAGATAGCACCCATGTGAAACCAACTTTTTGACTATATTGATCTTCTATGGCAAATACAAGCAGCATCTTGTATAGTAAATCATTGGTAATGAATTAAATATGCACTGAGGTCTCGTATTGTAATTCCGAATCATTCCTGAATTATACTCAAATTATTTCCGAATCACGAATTTTTGACCCTACCGAACCGAACCCGAATGATTCATTTGTTACTATGCCTAGGAGGATACTTTTTCCTAAATCCTAGGGTATTTTTCCTCTTTTTTCTCTTATTTTTTTAATAAATTTTATGAATAAATTTTTTTCCCATCTGTCAGTGACCGAAGTTCGGAGTAAAGTTGCAAACAAGTTGAGTATTAATGAGTTGAACCTAGAGTGGGAAAAACGTGCCGTGCCGTGACTAACACGCCGTGACTTTGGTTACGTGCCGTGCCGTGACCAAGTAAATTTTTCACGTGCCGTGCCGTGACAAAAATTATGAGGGGGTGGTCACGGCACGCGAGTCACGGCGTGACTCACGTGCCGTGACCAAACGTGCGTTAGTCACGTTTGATCGCATTTAACATTTAAAAAAAATACGAAACGATTCTTTAAAATTCAAATGTTTTAATTGAAATTTAAATGTAAATATTTTAATTAAAATAAAATTATACCTTATAGGAAGGTATGTTAGTGTATTGTCTCGTGACTGCCGTGACTGGCGTGTCTACCGTTCCGTGACTCGCGTGTCCCGTGCCGTGCCGTGACTAAGGCAATTTCCGTGCCGTGTCTTCTTTGCCAACAATTGGTCACGGCACGCGAATGGTCACGGCACGGGACACGCGAGTCACGGCACGCGAAGGACACGCGTGTCGTGCCATTCCGTACCGTTACCGTGCCATTCCGTAACGGAGTCGGCTCCGGCGTGCCATTTTTCCCACTCTAGTTGAACCTTGACTCAATTAATTTCTAATTGAATCAAGTCAAGATTAAATTAAAAATTTATCAAATTGCAAACTCAGATTAATTTAAACTTAAAATCAAACTCAAACAGTGTATGAGGTCAATTTTGAATCAAGTCAAGTTTGAATTATTAACTTTTTTAAATCTATTTTTTATATATATAATAAAATATAATATCTGAAATAACAAACAGTCATTTTGTATTCTAATTTGAAATATTAAATGTCTTATAAATATTCATTATTAGATATCTCATATTAAACATCACGATTACATATCAACCTATTTTAAATCAGACTCTAATGAATCAACCGAAATATTTTCAAATTCAAACTCAAACCAAACTACTCAAAAGTCTAAACAAACAAATCGAACTACAAAGTACAAACTATTATTCCCCTACTTGGGATCCGTATCCTCTGCATTAACTCAAAAGAGAATCTTTTGAGTTAATGGATTTCAACCATTTGATTTTAATCGGAGCCAATTCGGCTTGTGTCTATAACATAGGGGTCTTTTAATATTAGTGCAGATCTAGTTCACACGAATTTTAAAACAGATTGGACAGTCGAGATTCATTAACTCAAAAGATTCTCTTTGGAGTTAATGCAGAGGATATGAATTCCCCTACTTGGGGAGTTTGGATCCTTGAAGTAACCCAATCTTTGAGTTTTAGATCGTGACCGTCCGATTTGAATATGAGAAAATCCATCTGCGAAGTGAGTGCACACATCTCGATGACGAATTTGAATTCCGAGATGATCTCGAGCGACGAATTCGAATCGGACGGTCTGATCCAAAACCCAAAGATTGGGTTACATTAGGGGATCCGGACCCCTACTTTGGAGCCCCAAAAAAAAACTGTAAAGAGACCCGGAAAGCGGACATAGATCGGACGGTGCGGGTTACATCTGATAAATACGTCTAGTGTATTAAGATCGGACGGTGCGGGTTACATCTGAACTTGGTCCATGAAAATCCAAACGGTCAAGGCAGATATTTGGCCGACTATATTATGGACCCTTCGATCTAAACAGAACGGCACAGATCCGATTTCGAAAATTCAATGCTTTCACTTCTTACTTCGTAGGAGAGCAACCATTTGTAAAGAGACGACCATCGTTTTTCTCATCGGTGCGGTGACCGAGTTTCCATTTGCTATTGCACAAGGTGCTTTTCTTCTTCCCTATTTTACATTTCTAATTAACTAATTGTACTCATGCTATATTCCAATCGCTTTCCGCAATTTCCATTTTTGATAGCGGTTCCTTATCGACAGATAAACCCTCATCCCAAAAAGAGAAAAATAATTGGAAAATTGATGAGCCAAAAATAGAACCAAAGAAAAATGGCAGGAGAAATTTGACGTCTCCAAGTCTAGCACTATAGATTCGCATCTTGGTCTGAGGCTTGGTTTGAATTAGTTCCAAAACGTATCTAGGTCAAGCAACCAATTTAGTTGTTTTGTTTCTGTTATGTTTTATAAATTTTATAAATTTCTCACAATAGCATTTCATTAGGTTTGATTGGGCTTTTTCTAGATAGCTAAGAGCTCGGCTTAAAATCTTGACAAAGCTTTCATAATCAAAGAAGAATTTTCAAGAAGAAAATCCACATATTCAGAATACAAGAAGTTTAAGAATTGGTATGGTTAGTACTGGCTTATCAATACCTGACCTGCTTGGGGGGGCAATTTATTTTATTTTCTGCCAACAGGCTTCTTTGCCTTATTTTCTGTGTGACTTTTGGTGAAGCATATTTCTTTCCGTTTGATTGCTTGAACTTAAATAGCTCAGTTGAGTGGGTCAAAGAATTTGCTGTCTACTCGTCAAAAGTAAAAAAAGATGGATAAATTAAATTTGGGAGGAATAGGAGAGCGGTTGAAAAGCAGCGGAGAAAAACTTAAACCAGTGGGAGAGCGGCTGAAAAGTGGAGGAGCTGAGATGGGCCGAATTGTAAGCGGCAAAATGAAAGAGATTCTTCAAGGTCCTTCTCAGGAGGGAAAGATGGTTGATGAGGCGACATCAGACAAGCTCGAGCAGTCGGACTGGGGCCTCAATTTGAAGATATGTGCCTTGGTGAACAGCGAGGAGTTCGACGGGTCCCAGGTTGTCAGAGCTATCAAGAGGAAGATAGGTGGCCGTAGTGCTGTCAGCATCAACCTCAGTCTCGAGCTGTTGGAGCTATGTGCCATGAACTGTGACAAGGTTTTCTCTGAGATTGCCTCAGAAAAGTTACTGGATGACTTGGTCAGGCTGATTGAGAACCCACAAATGGAGTATGCCAATAGGAAGAAGGCATTGCAACTGATTAATGCTTGGGGTCAATCTGAAGAACTAGCTTATCTACCGGTTTTTAAGCAGACTTACATGGTAAGCTCTCTCGCTGAATATTTGGTTTGGTTTGTAATTCATTAGATTGGATTATTTGATTGGTTTGGTTTTTATATGTATGAAATCTGAATAATAAATTTGGTTGGACAATTGTTAGTTTGGTTCAAACCAAATGACCAATGAACACCCTACTTTCATTTGCTACTTTCTTTACCAGTTTAGAAGTCTTAGGGGCATACCCGCAATATAAGACTTATGAACCAAGCAATGATAAATCAGATAAGTAGTTTTTTCACATACCAGTTTATCTGATTGGTGCTGATTTTTACTTAATTGACTGCGTGAAAATGTTGTAGCAATGATAAATCAGATAAGTAGTTTTTTCACATCAGGTCCACCTTATTCCAAAGCTCCCCATTATGTTTTTTCTAATATTTACCTCATGGTGAATTATGGTGAAATGTAGGCTATGAAGGAAAAGAATATGGCAGAGATGATAGAGCAAGTTGAAAGATGGGCACCACACATGTCTTCAAGTGAAGCAAGCTTTGTAGAAGGCACAGCTCCTCCTGTACCAGAGTTTTATGGTGGGGGGCTGACAGAGGAAGAGAAGAAGGAAGCTCTTGAACTCGCTCGAAACAGTGTTGATCTCCTGTCCTCCATTGTCAACTCCCCTGACTTTAAAGAAAACCCAACCCAGGATAATGATTTGACAAGTAGCATATTGGAGAAGTGCAGAGATGTGCAGCCTGTGATAAAGAGAATCATAGAGAGCACTTCAGATGACGATGTCATGTTGTTTGAGGCAATTGGTCTTCATGACGAGATCGATGCTGTTCTTACCAAATATGGAGGGATTAGTTTGGAGCATCCACCTGAAACTGATGGTTCACCCATCTCCCACAAATCAAATGCTTCTCATGTAGGAGAGGAAAATAGCTCTCCAGAGAAAAAAGAAGGACATCTGACAACACCTGATGCTACCAATCCAGCAGCTGGTTCTTCAGCAAAAGATCTCGTGTAAAATAATAATAAGCTTAGTTGGACATAGTTCTTAATTTTGTGTTTGTTACAATAATATACTTCTCCATTGGCTGGAGTTATTTTCTTTCTTTGGTCTTGTTATGTACTGAAGCTAAATATTCTTGTGCTGCTTTGAAGTCTGTATACAAGGGAAGTGGATTGGATAAGGGCCTTACCATCATACCATGTCATGTTGTTTATTCTTTTCCGAGCTGTTATGAACGTATTGTTATTGACATCGGCAAAGAGGGCTTTATTAGGAAAAAACTAACAGCACTAAATTTAGAAAAAAGCTAACTGATGGATTATATCCAAACCTTTATCCAACGTTCCTAGATCTTTAATCTTTCCTCATTGTAGTTGTAGACCTAATCTGGATTTCTGTTAATGGTACTGTCAGGCGTGTTCTAATCTAGGATACATGTGTTGAAACTCTTTTTACCCACCATTCATCCTTCATAATTGCAAATTAAGCATGGCAATATCAAATTTCCCAGCTGTTGTGGTCCATTACTATCCTAATTCGGACGATCACTATTCTGAGATTTTCTCTAGATCTTGTGCCCTTCAAGAAAAACCGAGGGGTCAATCTCCTAATTTATGCTTTCTTTTTAATCACACAGGAAGCATCCCAATTTCAGGGCTTGAATTGCTAGGTGGTCCTCTTCAGTTACTATGGTATCATCAATCACCTCTGATGAAACCGAACCAGCCTTGAACCCTGTGATCCCCCCAGAGGGGCTCAAGTCCTATGAGAAGAGAGCACTTGTTGAGTTGAAGGTGAGATTGGAAGATGCCATTGTCACAAACCAACTCCTCAAGCCCAGAGGTGGACAGTGCCATGACAAACGCAACAGCCAAGTTGTGGCACATCCATGCACTCCAGAAAATAATGACATGCTACTCATGAGCACAAAGCCGAATGAAGACTCTAAAACTTCTGATTTCAAACTTTGGGGGGTGCCGTTGCACCCAAACCAAGGTCATGAATCCACGGATGTCATCCTCCTAAAGTTTTTAAATGCCAGGGAGTTCAAGGTTTCTGAGGCCCTTGACATGATTCGTAACACCCTTATTTGGAGGGAGGAGTTTGGTGCTGATGAGTTATTGAATGAGGAAGGTCTGAAATTGCCCGAGCTCGAGAAAGTGACATTTATGAATGGGAAGGACAGATCTGGGCAACCTGTGTGCTACAACATGTACGGGGTATTCAAAGACAAGGAGTTGTACAAGAGCACATTTGGTAATGAGGAGCAATCAGAGAAGTTTGTGCGATGGAGGGTGCGGTGCATGGAAAAGGGAATAAGTCAGCTTAGCTTCAAACCAGGCGAGGCGGAGTCTATATTGCAGGTCATAGATTTAAAGGACTGCCTCAGCCATTCCATGAAGGAGTTCCGCACCGCCACGAAAAAGGTTGTCTCCATCCTCCAAGACAATTATCCCGAGTTTGTCTCGAAAAATGTAAGCAATTCCTTGATTTTTTCTCTCTCTGTAGTATATGCGAATATGCAACATTTTACATAGGTAATTAAATCATGCTTATTGCAGATATTTATTGTTCTTTTATTGCTTTCCTTTTGAAAAAATGATGGAAGTTATTTTTTGCAGATATTCTTGAATGCATCATTCCGCAGTTATGCATATCATGCTTTATTCTCTCACTTCACCTCTCCGAGAAGCAAGAGCAAGTTCATATTTGTCAGACCAAGCCAAATCACCAAGACACTTCTCAAGTAAGTGCATTCCTATATAGACTCGTTGAATGTAATTGTCGATCGGTATCACCGTTTTACCCGTGGTTTCATTATTCGATAGGTACATAGCACCAGAGGATATACCAATACAATATGGGGGCTTCAAAAGGGAAGATGACAAAGAGTTTTCAGACTTAAACGGAAAAGTTACCGAGGTCACACTGAGAGCCGGGTGCACAGAAACTTTGGAATTTTATATCGCAAAGGTAATAGGATTTTTCTTTGCCAGCTATTTTACATAAAGTGAACTTGCTTTCACCTTTTTCCTTTCCTTCATATAAAATGACAATGATTGTATCAGCCGGGAGAGACTCTGGTGTGGGACATAAGTGTGGTTGGATGGGAGGTGAGCTACAAGGAAGAGTTTGTACCTGACGATGAAGGATCATATACAGTATTAATTCAGAAGGAGAAGAGGCTAGAAGAAACCATCAGAAATTCCTACTACGTAAGTGAGCCTGGGAAGGTGATTATCACCGTCATCAATCGAACCATAAAGAAGAAGAGATTATTTCACAGATCAAAGAGCAAACCTACCATCCCATTATATACTCTGCACCGCCATCGCCGCTCACATTCCGTCATATAGTTTGCTTTATACCTTTTGTTTTGTATAAATGCATGTCATTTTTGTATAAACAAACAGCCAAAGGTCTACTTCACCCAAGCACACAACAGAGATCACAATGTACTAAAAAACTGTTAACATGACAAGATAATAGGGTTCCTGTACATAGAAAAATTCTCCAGATATAATTACTTCAACGTGGCCACAATATTATCAAACAATAACGACAGCAACAACAAGAGTGACACTGGAAGCATTGCAGGCAATTTTTTTTAAATACGATTATATAAGCTAATGTGTATTCTAAAACAATTTAAAAAATTTACAAACTAAGTAGAATTAAAAAAAAAAGTTAAAATATAATAAGACATCATGCCAAATACCAAATCTAAGAAGAGAACCAAGGATAGGTAACTTTCCAGTTGCAAGTTCATGTTGATACAAGAAGACTCTTGGAACTCCATAATAGTTCAAACTATAGTACTAAAAACTAAAGAAACTAATTACAACATTAAAGCAGCACTAGCACTAGGGAATAGTCAGATTGTTTACACACAAAACACTCCAAGTACGCATTATTCTCTATACTTCATGAGGTCAAATGTCAACGTTCTTGAGCAGCTGCACAATTTACCAAACATCAGCTTCAAAGTAAAACTAGATAAATAGAAAAGGCAAAAGAAAATGAAAGCGAGAAAGTAGTTTATGTACTTGATATCAGCATCCCTGTAGACACCAACCAAGGCCTCAGCTTTGTCATAGAAAGTGTCTTTGAGAGAGATGACTATACTTTGGAAGGCGGGACCAATGTCCAAGGTTTCTGGATCTGCTCCTCTGGCCCAATCACATGATTTTGACCTAATAAACCTAGCCACCTTGGCCACATTTAAATTATCCAAAGCAGCATCCACTTCATCCAATATGAAGAATGGGGATGGCCGGAAGCTGAGGCAAAATGCAGGTAGCTCAATAAGAAATGGATGGGACAACATAAGGACAGTGAGGCAATATGTTTTGAAAAATATATACACTACATCTTACAGGTAATTGCATAAAGACCCCTTTTATATGTGATATTTGCAAACAACCAATCACAACTAGAACGAGAGAACAGATATTTCAGGAAAAATAACAACAAAAAGAATTTTTTTGCCTTTAGTTAGACGATACTAAACATGATGCCCTCTAAACTAAATTCTTGTCCTTAGTATTCCTCTTATAAGATAGGTTATAATGACAACAAACTTATTTGACAATCAAGAAAACTAATACAATGTTTATAAAAAAAGAAAAAAATACCAGGTAACTTCTCTATGGTTCTATGGTTCAGATAGGTTGTATCATATATGGTATGATCTATTACCCAATTGATCATCCATGGAGCGATTTGAAAATTTTACAATTTAGCTCTACTGGCATTTCATTGGTGACCACAAACCATTCTTAGACTGCACTACATTTGAAACACAATCTATAACATCTAGAATTTTAGTATTACGATCAGACTAACTTTTTTCTGTCAGTTTTGTCTTGGTTGTCAAGTGCCAACATATCCATTCTCTTATTCTCTGTTATTTCTATACAATGTAACCTAATCATTTTTCTGGTCAGAATGAATCCAAATACTTGTACAAAAATAATAAAACCATTGAATTTGTTCAAGAAACAAACAACTAAAAAAAAGAGAAAAATATTCCGTAAAACACTTTTAAATGTGATTTAAGAAAAAAAAAACATCATGGCAGTGTCGTAAATGTTAGTATATATGCTGCTGGTCGATTACCTGTGGATAGAGAAGAGTAAAGCCAAAGCAGCAACAGTCTTCTCACCACCAGACAACTGGTCCATATCACGGAAACGCTTAGTAGGAGGCATGGCCGTGTATTTGATGCCGTACAAGTAAGGCTCATCCTCATTTTCTAAATTCAAATATGCTGTCCCCCCAAGTGGATGTGTGTTGCTCTTTGTCAATTGCTTGTATATCCTGTCTATGTTTTCTGATATGTGCTTGAAGGCCTCATTAAACAGCTCATACCTAATACAGATGCATGCAGCAACAAGGCCTCATCTTTAGTAGTAGGAAAATTATAAAAGAAAATATTATAAGTGAAATATTCAAGGATATATTCTTACCGTCGCTGCCTGATGGAGTTGAACTTGTCACTGATATCCTTCTCTTCCTTACGAGCCTCTTCATACTTCTTGCTGACCTCTTCCTCCTTCTTAAGCAAAACCTCATATTGGTCCAGTGCTTTGAGGTTGGGAGCAGTGCGGTTGATCTCAGCCACAAGTGATTCCATCTTTTGCTTAAATTCAGACTCAACCTTATCACGCCCAGTTACCCGCAGTTGCACCTCACTCAGCTCACTGTAGTCCAGAGCCATGGTTGCCGTCCCATCAATGTCCATCGCATCTTCAGTTGTTGGGAGCTCCAGTTGCTCCATCTTACACTTCTCGTGTATATCCTGCTTTTGGTGGTTTAATTGTTCCAAAGTGGCCTCCTGTCATTACCCCCACGACAACCTTTTGTTAGCATGTAGTCTTCAGTAATAATGGTTTGCAATGCTTAAACTTAATTCACTTCTTCTATCATGAGCCCTAATTATAAAGAAGAGATAAATTACCTTAGATTTAACTTGCCGCTGCAGTTGTGCAAGAGTTGCATTGATACCGGCTTCTTTCTTTCTTAGTTCTTCAAGCTCTTTATCATACTCATCAGATTGGACTTTCCACTCTACCATCACAATGATAATAAGTATATAAATTAAAACAAGAACAAGAGAGAAAAGAGCAAGCATTTGGGCTAACAATTTTGGAGAATCAGATGAATTAAAATTAAATTCACAAGTTAATTTCTCTTTCATTTTCAATAGTTTCCCACGTTGCCTTTACAAAGGCTGCAAGAACACTAGGTCTACAGGATTAGTCTTTTGCAGTACATGCATATATATAGAGAGAGACTACCATCAGCCTCCATTTTGAGATTGTCCATCTCTTCTGAAATATTCTTAGCTTGCTCCTTGGCAATCTTTTCCTTTTCTATAAGACCCTCCAACTCTCTTTCTAACGAATCGCGAGATGCAGAAAACTTTGTTATTGGAGATTCCATATCTCTCCTCTCTTCATATTCAAGTCTGTAATTCCGAAATCAGTACTGAAATTAATGATAAGACCATTTATGTATTGAATTATCATGTTTTCAAAACTAGTCTTTTACTCATCAGAAAGATAACATGACATACTGATATTTCAATTTGGACATATGGTTTTGAAGACTGAGCTTCCTCTCCTGCAACTCCTGAGCAGCCTTGAGTTGATTCTCTTCATATTCACGAATATTGTTCACCCCCACAGACTCGCTGAAATCTTTGTATATCCTGTCCACTATCTCATTTATCCTTTTCTCAAGCACCCTTGCTTCCTCCTTTTTCTTGGATATAAGTTTCTCTAGCTACAGAATAAAAAAATACAACTTAAGCACATAAAAGCATGTGCGGTTAAGGGCTTCATATACAAAACAAATCTAAAGCAATTAAAAGTACCTTACGGCGCTCGGGCTCAAGACGAGAAATCTCCTTATCAATATTAATCTTCTCAGCTTTTAGCCTTTCTAGTTTGTCTTGAACATTTTTCTGCAACATATACCCTTTTATTATTAGCAATATTCTTGCTGGAAAACAGCAGCCAGTAGAAATACTTATAAGAAAATATCAGCCTGAATTGTTTATTTATTGCTTTACATGTGCCAGAATAACGTAGCCTGGTTGATAAGAAAACTATACAGAAATATGATGCAGATACCTGCTCAACATTCTGGTAGTGAATTTTCTTCTCTAATCCAGTGATCTTTTCTGAAAGATTAAGTTCTTCCCTCTGTAGCTCCCTAGGAGACTTTAGTTTAGACAGTTCTGCTTCATACTCAGCCTTTTTGTTCTTCACAGCTAAACATTTGTCACACAACAAGCAAAAACAAAGTTTATTAGAATAAAACACTAGCATGACATGTGAGCAACACTAACCAGAGGTATTGAGATGAAAGATACAAACCTTCGATTTTGCCATCATCCCACTTATTTGATCTTGCCTCCATTCCGCCACTTATTCCACCAGTCATTGTGCCGGCTTTCGTTAGTAGTATACCGTCAACAGTCACAACTAGACATGGAAATTCTCACAATTACAAGGATAGATTTTAAAGATCCATCACAAAATTATAATTAGTTGAAAGCGGAAACTTACCCTTGTGCCTCTCACCACTCCAGCTTAGAACTTTAGCTTCTTCAAGGCCATCACAAACAAGTGTATTTCCAACAGCATACAAGACAGCCTTCTCCAATGATCGGTCATATGTAAGCAATAGTTAAGTCAACAAAGAATTCATGCAGTTAAGAACCACATGGACTTAACTGGGCTAGAATGGCTGCTTCGTTTGACACCAAAACTCTTTTTTTTTTTTGCCATCAAACTTCATTGCAAATATAGAATTACCCAGTTGGCTGTTCTAATTTTGACCCAAAAAGGTCCACTGCACTTGACTAATTCTTATTGCCCACTTAGATAAAAATAATACACTGAGATCACATACACTGCTAGATTTCATTAATTAATTAACATATGAAAATCAGACTAAGTTCCTTGCTGGCTGTACTTTTTACTTAAGATACTACGTACCTAAATCTAACTTTTCCCTTCAGTAGTACAAACTGTTAGTGGGCAATTCGCCCGCTAACCTTCAGAAAAGAAAATCAGACTATGTTCTAAAATGAAGGATATCTAGGAAGTTGTAGAAACTAAAAAAGACCATGGGAGTTTAAATGTCAGAGAAATATAAAGTGAAGGATATTGTATAATATCGAAGACAAGACGAGCAGTTCCGCCAAGAGAACGCAGCCTTTCCATCACAGGTTTCACACGAATACACTGGAGAGGTATGAATGTCATGGGAGGTTTCCTCTGCTCCTTCAAATACTGCATCAGATGCACCCACATTAGCACTAGCAGCTATTGTTTAAATGTTCAAACCAATAGACAAATTCTGATAGTTTTTTCATTGCTAGTGGGTCAAACTACAACAAACAATCACAGACACTAATGAACAACAAACAGTATGGTACTGCTTTCCCCACTGTAGCTCTTTTTTTTTATGTCAACAAGTTAGCTCTAGCAGAGAATATGTTAGGTCCCAATTAATCTTCTCTAATTAAGCATGATTGATCCTCTATCTGCGTCAATTGAACATTGCCTAAATATGTCCTTGACTAAAGAGAAACCTTGACCTGCACATACCATGAATAAAAGCAAGTACCAGGCCCTACCAAAACTATATCACAAGCAAAGAGCCAACCTTTAAATTCTTCAGGTATCTTTGGCAGAAAGAAACAGACAACAAGTATACCCAAATTACTACAGCAACATCAAGTTTGTGCACAAATAGAAAGAAGAGTTGGCACCTTAATGCATTCTTTGCCAGTGTTCTCATCTTCAACTACAACGGCATCCATAAATTTACCCATAGCAACAGTGACAGCAAGGTTATACTTCTTTTGTGAGGGCCTACAAAGTTCGGTCATTCTACCATGCACTCCTGGGAACAGTTGTTTCAGACTTTTTACTGTCTCAGCAAGATGACTATCTCTCTGACTCTCATGCTTGTCTGCCCTTAGTTCCCGCAGCTCTGCCTCTTTTTCCTTCACTTGAAGCATCAGTTTGTCATACTTTGTCCTGAAATAAGGTATATTTAAATAAACAATGGCAACAGAACTAAATTCAAGTGAGAAGATGCGATGAGATAATGAACATACTCAGTAGATCTGCGTTCGTCAGCAATCCTCATGATATTCCTTTTGTGATCATCGAGCTCCTTCTGAAGCCTGGAGATAGTGTTATCTATTTTCACAAGTTTATCTTGCAATTGATCCTCATGAGAAGAGATCTCCGCTGCCCGATCCCGCAGCTGTTCTATATTCTCATTCATGTTCTTGAGAGCCTCTTCATCAGCATGCAACTGTCTGTCATAAACCTCCTTCTCATCTTTCAACTTAGCTGTTTTCATCCCTGCCTCTTCCTTGCTGGCACAAGCATTCAAAAAGGAAGCTTCATATTAGACACAAGCATCCAACTAATACCATTCAGCATTTTTTTAATAAGACATTTTGCAAACTCAACCAACAAATTTTCTGTTATTTGAGAATAACACCAATGGTGAGTCCACAACCTCAATACATCATTAAATCATCTAAAAGTTTGGTGTCTTGTGCGGATATCGCATAAAGTCGAGTTTTAGTTGCAAGTATCAGAAACATTGGGTATTATCAGCAAGTATCACAAAATGTCAGGAGCATTTGCAAAAAAAAAAAGGGGGGGCCCTTAAGAAGCCTGAGTTGAATTTTACATTCGATGGTACTCCGTGAGCTGATCATCAGCTAATTCAAGTTTGCCGATACTACTATTGTGGTCCTGATCATTAAGCTTTTCAATTGATCTTCTCACATCTTCCAGGTCATCACGCAACTTCTTCACTTCTCTTTCATGCTTCCTCTTTTCTTCTTTCTTTTTCTCAAGATCTTTAGTGCAGCTCTTCATTTTTGATTTAATGCGTGATATCTGCTCCTTTAGCTTAAGAAGATCAGGTTGCTGAAATAGAAAAGGCAATGTCAAAACTGTCTTAGTACCTAGTTTTAGCCAACATCGTCAGAAACCATATATGAGAAAAAGTATTGAGCAAAAGAACTATACCTTTTTATCAAGTTCAAGTTTCTTCTTGGCCATAGTCTTTTCAGAGGAAAGAATTTTTTTCAAGTACACACTTTGCTCTTTCTTCTTGGCTTCTATTTGATGCTCACAATCCTTATGCTCTTCTTTCACCTTCTCAAGACCTTCTCGCTCTTCTACAAGTTCAGCATCTATTTCTTCTAATTTTTTCTCTAAGATGTACAGTTGCCAAAGAGCGTGCTTAGTCTTCACAACTTTCTGCAGATTTCACATGTAAAACACAACAGCCAGACATTACTTGCAAAATAATCGCATATCAAAATAATAAGATGATAAAAATATGGTCAATGTGATACCAGCTCTTCTTGCAAAGCAAGATGCTTCTCAGCCTCCTCTTTCTGAGCCTTCTTTTGCTTCCGCTCTGCTACAACATTCCTCTTTTCAGAATAAACAAGTGCAGATTTCGCCTGAGCTGCCGAAACTTGTTCGCTAAGATCATCATAGTCTCTTTTAAGCTCGTCAGAACCTGATATCTGCTCAATCAACCCAGTCAATTCCTTGGGGTTCTTAGAGGCAATTGATTCAACATCTCCCTGTCAAAAATCCAATTTTTTTTCATTTTCCATTATCTATAAAGTAATTCATTCAGGAAAAGACTAAATACAGTAGACATGAGGGAGCCAGTAGGATACCTGGAAGACAAGGAAGTTGCGAGCCTTGACGAGGATGCCAAAAGACTTGAGCTTAGCATTGTAGTCATCCCAAGTGCAAACTCTGTTGTCAATCCGATACTCGCTTCCACCCTGCCCAGTGATGGTGCGGGTGAACTGTATTTCATTCTCTGACCCGTTATCAGTCTGGTGGTATATAAGCCGCACAAATGCCCTCCTCCCTCTCTGCTCCTTCTCCTTGTCATCAAAGGCATAAATCAAATCCTTCAACTGGGCCCCACGCAGATGACCGGAACGGACCCCGAGCACAAAGCTGATGGCATCCATCAGGTTCGACTTTCCAGCTCCGTTCGGCCCAATTATAGCTGTGAAATCGCAAAACGGCCCGATTGTTTGAAACCCTTTGTAGGATTTGAAATTCTCCACCTCCAGCCGATGGATCTTTCCTTGACCAACCACCCACGACATGGCTTCCAACGAGAAATCACTGTTTCACTTCTGGAAGCTAGGTTTTCCGGTCGTACTCCAAACCCTAGAGGTTTGGGGTTTTGCAATTCCAGCGAAATGCTAGGGTTAAGCCGCTTGGAGTTCTGAAACACAGTCCAAATTAGGGTTAGCAGCTTGGAAATTTTTGCGATTTGAAGGAAAAACTAGGATCAGAACCTTGAAGGAACCAAAGTGGATTTAAGAACCAGAGGGAATTATTTTTTGGCTACGGAAATTTGAGAAAAAAAGGAGGGAAAAGAAAAGAGAGGAAAGATTTGGAGGGAGGGAATGGGGAATTTACCTCATACGGGTGTGGGTCGAGTGCGAGTGCCAGTAGACTAGCGTCGACTTGCCTTCAGTTATCAGCATAGAAACGGCACTTCCTTCGAGTGGGAATCCTCTTAGATATCTCATATTTTGCGTGACCGACGTGTCCGGTGCCTATTCGGGGATAGCGCGGAGGCAGTATATTTTAGCTTCGAGATTCGTGCCAAACGTATTTGAACGGTTGAGATATTTCAATAAGTCACGTAAAATATGAGATATCTCCGAGGATGTGAATTCACTTCCTTCCCCTACAAGCAGCAGTAGTCTAATGGGCTAAGAAAGCATTGCAGAATAATTCGGACCAAAATTATAAAAGAAAAGTGTAGGGGTGCCTCATCCAAGCTATCGCCGGCCCAGATAAGGCCCGGAATGATTTTGAGCAGCCGAGAATTTTTAGTTCCGTTCTTTCTTTGTTCAGTTACTTCAGTACATCTGTTGTGTCTTTTAAAATTTTTGCAAAACATATTAATTTAGCCTCAATAACCAATTCTGAAATTGAAGGATATGCCAAGGCAGCCAAGCGCTAATAATCGTCATTATATTAAGTAGGGGTGAGTAAATTGCTCATAACTCGTAACTCGTTCATAACTTGCTCGCTAAATACTCATTAACAACTCACTATAACTTGCTAATTAACAACTCGCTCATTTACTTAATGAGCCGAGCATGAGCATATCCAACTCGCTCATAACTCGCTCATTAGCTTATTAAGAACTGAGCATACCCTAACTCGCTCATGCTCGCTCATTAATCAGCCAACCTGATTGTGATCATAAATTTATTCTTCGGTGTACTTTTGTGAAAAAAAGGTCAATTTCTTGTCTGATATAGCTACTAAATTTCATGCTCATTCAAGTACAGAACGGAATTTGTATATAACTACAATATAATTGGTCACGTAGCGGAAAAGACAAAGGAATGTTGACTATCTAGTGCAATCAATTAATAAAAATTAAAATTTTTATTTTAACTTTGACTAACTTCAATATATTTTTTCTAGTTTAGTTTCCGAACATTTTTAGTTGGCATTAAAAAAAGAATTCAAATTTAGTCTAACTTTTTAAAAAAATCGAAACTTAGCATGCATGCACATATAGTCTATGCATCTCAAATAAGAGATAAACGTATATAATCTGTGCGCCTCAGAGGTGATGCACAGACCTAATTAATATGCATATCTATCTTTGAGACGCGCAGACTTAATCTTCGTGTCTTGTTTTTCTTTTGACCGGTGAAAGTATTCATATACATGTGATTTGTTTACGAGTGAGACTATGGTGCTATGCATAGCACCAATGGCTAGTGTACTACGGCTCAATATGGTACTTTTTAAAATTCTAACGGTCGATCCGACCGTTCAATGTGATATCCATATGAATATGTACTTGCAAACTAAATTTTATATTTTTTCGAATTTTTTTACTATTTTTTTAGATAGGTAGAAAAATCAGTGTTTTTTGAAAATTCTGGACCATCAAAATTCTACCTATCTGAAAAAATAGTAAAAAAATTCGAAAAAATATAAAATTTAGTTTGCAAGTACATATTCATATGGTTATCACATTGAACGGTCGGATCGACCGTTAGGATTTTAAAAAGTACCATATTGAGCCGTAGTACACTAGCCATCCGTGCTATGCATAGCACCATAGCCTCACTCTTTGTTTACTTTCAAACTCTTTTTCCTTTCCAGTCGCGTGGGACCCAACTAACTGTTTTCTTTTTTTTCCTGCTATAGAAATTTACCCGATATTTTTATTAATTTCAAATTAAAAAGAAAAGTATCAATTGTATCCAGCAGCCGACATTTTTATTAATATCTAAACCGGTTATTTTTTTTTGTCTGTTGGAATAAAAATTATGACTGGCTATTTTTTAGCTGGTCAGGATCTTTTTTTCTTTTAAATATTTGTTAGATTACTTTTTTTGATGTATAATTAGCATAATTATACTAAAATACGCTAAATTACACTAAATTATGCTAAATTACGTTAATTACGCTAAATTACGTTAAATTACGCTAAATTATGTTAATACGTTAATTACGGTAAATTACGCTAAAATCTTTAATAACGCTAAATTACGTTAATTATGGAAACTTCAACTCAAGTTTTGAGGCACTTCCTTTGATTTTTGGCAATTCTGAATTTTAAAAAACGGCAAAGCTATCACCGACGTATGCATCTTTTCGCAAGCTTTTCGAAAATTAGTCATTTGTTGAAATTGGACACTCGAGCATCGTTTTATGGCCGTTTGAAGTTTCGTCGTCGTTTTTCGCCTTCTCAGTGAAGATATCGTCTCTCTTGTCTTATCCCTTGTCTTAGCCTCGCTTGTTTACGAGATATGTTTTAGTGTTGTGTATTTTAGGTATTGAAATATAGAGCAATTTTAATACAGTTTTAACTTTTAAAATTTATAAACATTCGTACACAATAAATATGTTAGTTACAAGCGCACAACCTATCGATTGTAGTATGTAGGTGTCAATCCGAAGGAAGGTAGGAAAATACTAATTTTTACTAAAGTAAACTACTTTTAAAACTAATAAATAAAAGTAAAAAGGGGGTTTTGTGTAATTTCGTTTTTTTATGAAAATTAAAAGATCGTAGCAAAGCAATTAAAATTCGGATGTGATTCGAATTGGAGAAGTCTAGAGGCTTTTGGCTCACAATTCCTTGGTTAATTTCTCATTTATTTGGTTCTAAATTCATGTTGCTTTGATGGGGTTTCTAATCTTATGATATGCCTAGGTAATTCGGATTTCACGGTTAAGTACTTCACCATAGCTACCTAGATTTAAGCGCGTGTTAGCCTATTTCAACTAAGTATTGATACAACTATTTTGGTGCGATGAGTTAACGTTCCTCTAGTTTTAGGGCTGTCACGATCCTAATAGGGATATTTAACATTACATGCACACAAAATAATATATCAATGTCTAATCTAATATAGGGTTCCCAATTAGGTTTTAGGCTTCACAATTAAGTCTTTCACCCTAACCTAACTATTAATTCCTGTGATTCCGGATAAAGATTAGAATGGTGTGTTGCTAATCCTAAACCCTAAAGTAGTTCAAGCACATAGTAATGTACCGTCAAGCAATTGTTCCTAGCAATTCAAGTTGTAAAAACCTAAAAGTGATACTATCAAGTACACAGATTATGCAATTAGCGAGAACTTATTAATCAACAAGAATAAATCATGCAAGCAAACAATCATCATAAAGATATAATCAAATAAACTAGAAATTAACACAAGTTCATATTTAAAGCCTAAGCCCCTAGAGAGGAAATTTAGCCTCTCATGGGTGCTTTGACATCCACAAGAAAATACAAGATAAACATGGTAAAAACTGAGAAAATACGTAAGAGAAAAGATTATAACCAATCTCCTAGTTCCTGCCCAAGTTCTTCCCTTGTCGCTCAAGCAAAACCTCGATTTCTTTCTTCTTTTCCTTCGAAATTTATCAACTTTGATCACAGCAAAAAATGGCTTAGAATCTTGATTGATGAGTAGTGATAAGCAGTGATAATTTCTCATGTGGTCTCCTTAACCTTATATAGCATTTTCTAAACTTGGGGATCAAGTTGTTCTATTTTCGGCGCCCATTAAGCCCACTAACTTTCATATTTAACATTTTTTCAGGCTGGTGCGGCTATTCGTGCGGCTGCACAAAATTCTGCATTTCAAATTTGGATTTATTTTCTTCATGAAAGTTGTATATCTTTTTGTCCTGGTTTCGTCAAGCTTTGATTCACCCAAATCGGAGTTCATATGACTAAAATATGACTAAAATACGAACTGTGTGTCGCAGCTTGGAACAAGTAGTATGCCACTAATCGTTATAACGGTTATCAATCTTTGATAACGATTAGTCTCTGTTTTCAACATCAAATTTGTAGTGGCAGCTTGGAAGAAGTAGTATGTCATTAATCGTTTCAACGATTGATAATCGTTGGTAACGTTAGGCTCTGTTTGCTCGATTTCTGCAATTTAAACAAGGCGAAGGCAATAACTTGGTTCTTAAATGTATTCTATACTAAACTAAACTAAAATACAAGAAATTTGGCACATTTTTGGAGATCAAACCCTGTCTTAAGGTGTATATAAAAATGACTTATCACTTAGATAATTAGCATAATTTAGTGTAATTAGCGTAATTTAGCGTAATTTAGCAAAATTTAGGATAGTTTTGTGTAATTTGGCGTAATTAACGTAATTAAGATAATTTAGCGTAATTTAGCGTAATTTAGCATAATTAGCGTAATTTAACATAATTTAACATAATTACCGTAATTTAGAGTATTTAGTATAATTATGCTAATTATACATCAAAAGAAGTAATTTAACAAATATTTCAAAAAATGACCGGTTTGGACATTAATAAAAATGTCGGCTGCTGCTGGATACAATTGATACTTTTCTTTTTAATTTGGATATTAATAAAAATGTCAGGAAATTTATCCACTTTTAAACTCTCTTCTCCCCCAGTCACGTGATCACTAATTAAATAAAAGAGAGAGGGGGGACCTGAACGCGTATCCTCTGCATTAATTCAAAAGAAAATCTTTTGAGTTAATGAATCTCAACCGTCTGATTTTAAACAGAGCCAATTCGGCTCTTGCCTATAACATAGGGAGTCTTTCAATATTAGTGCGGATCTAGTCCGCTCCGCACGAATTTTAAAACAGATCATATGGTCGAGATGTATTAACTCAAAAATTCCCTTTTGAGTTAATGCAGAGGATACAAATTCGAGGGACCTAGGGTGGAAGTCAGGTTAACTTTGAATTTGTTTTCTTAAATGCACGCTAACTAAACAAAGTTCGGATTTATTTTCTTCTCCCCCGCTCCTCCTTGGGTCGTGTCCTTGCCAGCATATTTTGAGACTTGTCTCAAAGAGGAGTTACACAATATAAGCACAGCTGATTACTTGCTTCAAATCGTATATTTCGGAAGAGAGCGAAGGGCAGAAAAATAAAGAGGAGGTGAGCTTCGCATAAAAATTAAGTTCAACTTTAACAATTTTGTAACTTCTTTTTTGAGGTGTGGATAAGGTGAATTCACTGATCTTCTCTTCTTCTTTTCCGTCTGTTCTCTCTTCTTTAATGAGATAATTTTGAAGTACAATCTCAACATAATCTGACTATGTCTTGATGGATCATGGGAGCAATTTGGGTTTGATGGACAATAGACCGATTTTGAATTCGACGGGCAGCACTTTCGTCTGATTCGCTTCATAATGCGTGCGCATTTGATTCGCACGAATTTGGAGCAGCACACATATATCATGAAGCAAATCGGACAAAAATGATGCCCCTCGAACCGAAAGTCAATCCCTCTCTCGTGGTGCTTTGATAGACCTCTAACAAACTTTACGGTACTCGCTGTCAAGATCTCTTGTTAATAATAGAGTTTTTACGTGCTCAGTCTTCACTTAATTATTCATAATTCTAATTATTTAAAATAAAATATTAATTATTAGATAGTCATAACAATAACAAAATATTAGCATGTACTGAAATCTATCCCATTGTCGATATTTTTTTTTTCCTATAAATAAAAAAATGGAGAAGTTTCTTGCCAATTTTTTTATTAATAGAAAAATAAAATAAAAAATATCGAAAATGGAGTACGAAATCATAAAAATTTGAAATATAGGAAGAACATTATAGACTGGAACATTTAGAACACTGTAGTTGGACGTTATAGTCTATAACGTCAAGTTAATCTGATCGCTAATTAACCTGCAAAAGAAAAAATAAACACTGTAGCTGGATATTGTAGTCAAAAACAATTTTTTTAATTCCATTATTTTATTATAATAACATTATTTCATTATTTATCCGCTAATGTTTTGTAATTTGTCAAATATAACGCATAAGGGACGCTACGAATAAGATAATTGAAGTATAGAATATGAGTAAGAACTGTAATGAGTACGGTTATGAATCATAACTGCTTGACTGCTTCCACCCGACCCTCACCGTGCCCGTTGACACCCCTAGCACTTACTTTTCAAAAGCCAGCTGCATGCCTTATCATCTTATCGCTCCGCAGGCGCCAAAAAAAGACGAGAGAAAAACTGAAGAAAGGTGAGAAAGATGGCTTCTGCAGCCATGGCAGGGCCTTCTCCCATCCATGCTCTCGGCCGTCTAGAGACAAAGCCACCAAATCTGTACCGCTTGGGCATAACCGGCCGCACAAGGCAACGGACGCCTCCAGTTCAAGCCAAGCTCGCAGAGAAGAACCAGTTAGTGTACAAAACCCTTGGCGATTCTGACCTCCTCATCAGCGAAGTCACCCTTGGCACCGTCTCTTTCTTCTCCTTTGTTTTCTAGTGTACGCCAATTTTTCATGCTAGTAAATGTTTCCTCTAATTTAATGTTGATACTTTTTCTATATAGATGACATTTGGAGAGCAGAATACCGAGAAGGAAGCACATGATATGCTCGCTTATGCATTCGACCATGGCGTCAACACTCTCGATACAGCCGAAGGAGTTAGTTTTACTTTTATCTCTTTCTTTCGTTCGTTTCAAGTAGGCTAGGCTCCTTTTGGTTGTCTTTTCTTTTTTTTGGTCAGGCTTTTTATCGAACACCTGGCGTTCACAAAACAGGCTGCCCATAAAAAATGAAATCCATCTCTAAACGCACTTAAATATATGCATTATGTGATATAAAGTCACCACCAAAGAAAGTTAGTTTTGCAAAATTTCATCAAAATATGGGTATGATCAGGCAATTAGTTTCAGTTCTTTTGACGTTAGTTTTTCTACTTGATGTGCTTCCTTTGTGTCAAGTATCCAGTCCCGATGAAAAAGGAGACTCAAGGATCAACGGATCGGTACATTGGTAGCTGGATGAAGTCTAAACCACGTGACAAGGTACATAAAAATCTGATATTATTTCTAATTATTTCTAGTGTTTTCTGAAAATCTTTTCCTTTTATTCAATTAATCAATTTACTTCATGGCTGTTAGTACTTTAATTTGCTTTCAACAAGTACATCCATATTATCAATCCTATCCTTGATTGACAATCCATGATTTTGCAGATTATTTTGGCTACAAAAGTATGTGGTTACTCTGAGAGATTTAGCTATTTACGTGAGAATGCAAAGATTGTACGAGTTGATGCTCTTAACATCAAAGAGAGTGTAGAAAAGAGTCTAATGCGCCTCTCGACTGATTATATCGACCTGCTTCAGATACACTGGTTTATTCCTTCAGTAAATTAAGATGTTATTTATTCTTTAAAATTTAGTTGCAGGTATCATGTCTAAGTGAGCTTTTCAAGCGTTTATATAAAGATGGGGTTATAGTTTAGTCTTGTTTGTTCCGAGCAAAATCTTTGGAAGAGCCTCCTAATTCCTATGCTTGTAACGTTATTTGAAGATGATCTTGGTACAATTCATGGGAACATACATCTATTAAAATGTTATAAACAATTTTTAAGCTTGCTTTCCAAATTTTTTTTTTATCTTAAGCCAACACTTTTCAATATCTTGCTCCTCATAGAAAATGTGAGCTAGCCTCATGTCCTTTTGTTAAATAAGCATTTTCTTTTGTGTGAACTCAATTATCTTGACTAAACCTTCTCTCATGAAATCAAACTCTTCTTTTAGGCCAGATCGATATGTAGCGCTATTTGGGGAGTTCTCTTATGATCGAGCAAAATGGAGGCCAAGTGTACCCTTCGAGGAGCAACTGAAGGCCTTTGATGAGCTTATATCCGCTGGCAAGGTGATATGACATGATTTATATTTTTCTTTCCTTTTATTTAATTTGCTTTAATTTTTTTATTGTGCCAAGAAACCCTATATGTATTGTTTCTATTGCTAAGAAACCCTATATTTTTATCAAGTCTAGGAAGACATTGATTTTACTAACTATTAAAATTAACAGCATTGATTTTCTGTAACAAGGAGTTCAACTATGTTGCTGAATTTTTGTTTACGTTATGTAGGTTCGGTACATTGGAGTTTCAAATGAAACATCATACGGGGTGATGGAATTTGTACATGCTGCTAGGAATGCTGGGCTTCCTAAAATAGTTAGCATTCAGAACTGCTATAGCCTTCTTGTTCGTTGCATGTTTGAAGGTTTATCCAATCTCCATATATGCTCTTAGTTGTATCTCCATGATCGTTACAAGTTCTGAGCCACGCAGTCCAGCTAACATAAGGTTCATTTATTTTTGGTTGAGGTCAATATTGAAGTCCTCTTGTGTCTTGGGCCAATCTGTTTATGGGTGGCTATTGCTGCTGAATTTTTGGGGTAGTTTGGGCTGCACCAAGTTAACTTGGTGTTGCAGCTTACAAGTTATTTTCAGTCAAATTGGTTATGTTAGGTTTTATTCAGGTCAGAATTCATTTTTGGTTGTCTGCAATGTAAGGAGTCAGAATAAGATTTCAGTTTTGAGTGAGGCTTTGGTACTATGCATAACGCAGATTGGTCTGTACTATGGATCAATATATTCGTTTTCAAAGTTCAAATAGTCGATATGAACAGTTTAGCATGATCTCCATATGAAAATGTACTTGCAAACTAAATTTTACATTTTTTAGAATATTTTTATTATATTTTTAGTTAGGTATAAAATCACTACTTTTGAATGGTCTAGAATTTTGAGATCAAGTGATTTTCTACCTATCTAAAAAAGTAGCAATTTTTTTTTTTAAATGTAAAATATGATCTACTAGTACTTATTCATATGGATATCATGTTGAACGATTCAGATGGACTGTTTGGATTTTGAAAACGGAGATATTGATCCGTAGTACGGACCAATCCGCGCTATGCATACCATAGCCTCACTCTTCTGTTTTTCTTACTCAGATTTGGGTTGGATTGTGCTCATGTATAAGTTGGTTGCTAGGTTTTGTGGTTTGAGTTGGCCCTAATTAAGTGAATTTCTGTGTTTGAGTGATGTTGGGGTTCAGGTCATCTACAGCTGGATTGCATTATGTAATTTCATTTTGTGCTTACAAGTTCTGCAATATTTGATTAATTTAGAAAAAGACTCCTCAAGTATTGGGCTTTCTGATAAGCTTCATTTTAGACTCCTGATTCAAACATCAATTTGTCATATTTGTGCAGTTGATCTGGTGGAAGTATGTCACCCCAATAACTGCAACATTGGGCTATTAGCTTACTCTCCTCTGGCTGCTGGGGCTCTCACCGGTAAGTATCTAAATAACTCCCAGACTGCACAGAGAGGCCGGCTAAATCTTTTTCCAGGCTACATGGACAGATACAACAAATCTTTAGCCAAGGTACTTCCTTTCTTTTGTACAGTAAACTCGGTCAAATTAATGAAGTAAATTACATGATTGACACCTGACATATCTCTTTTTGTTCATTTTATAAGTTCCAAATCTAATCCCTAAACTTTTGAACTTGTGGAGTTTTGCTTCCCAGTTCCCACCAAACTTTGTGATCAAAAGCACAGATGAAAACTTGGCAAATAATCTTAATAGAATAGTTAGTTTGATACTTTGATGGGATGTCTTCTGTCAAAAAATGGCTAATGCCACGTTACCATTGACCATAAATAAATTCAATTTGTTGAGTGACCTGGATTGACCGGTACTAGTGTGAATGCATTGGGACCAAAATATGGAAGTGTGAAATGGTAGATAATACTCTAGGCGTCATTTGTGTAATGTGCTTGATGAAAATGTGAACTCGTTCTAGCCAGTGGAAACTCAGATCCTGAACTCTCTATTCATGTGTTTCAGGAAGCAACTGGTCAATACATAGAGCTGGCAACGAAGCATGGGCTTACTCCTGTGCAGCTTGCACTTGGATTTGTGCGTGACCGGCCTTTCACGGCAAGCTCCATAATTGGAGCTACTTCTGTGGATCAACTTAAGGAGGATATTGATGCATTTGTCACGGCACCACGGCCACTTCCTGTCGAGGTTGCTGATGGCATTGAACAACTCTTCAAGAGATACAGGGACCCTGCTGTGCATTGACCATACTGTCGTGTTCATAGATTTCTTTTACCAAGTCAGCAACTCCTCTGAGCCTGAATGCTTGCTAAAAGATGCTAAATCTGTAAAATAGTAATAATAGAGAAGATATAAAATAGTGTTCCGATCAATTCAAAATTCACTGAAAGTCATATAAAATAGAGAAGATAATTATTCATAATCATAATTAGTTAAAATAAACATATAACTATTTGATAGTAATAATAAACGAGTAGAACAATGTTCTTAAGCTCACCAAGCTCTTTAATGAGTTTAACTCCAAAATCTATTAAATTGATTTCAAACTGTTGAAACGGATTTACTTCACGACTAATGTGTTTTACATACCAAATTTATAAAATTTTGAATTAAATTTAATATAAAGGCAAATCAGAGAATGACAAAAAATAAACTCATTAATTAACTTTAATCTTCTTTTTTATTACTACTTTACTTTATACTAAATTAATTCAAAAATAATAAATTTGACACGTAAATACATCATTCGTGAAATAGATTGATTTCAACGATTTGAATTATTCCAATAGACTTTGGAAGTCAAACTCATCAAAGAGCTTAATGAACTTAAGAATACCCATCAACCGTGGGCTTAATACAGTGGCACGAGTTTCGTCTCTCTATAGAGAGGTCACAAACAGGGGCAGACCCACATGGTACCAAGGGGGGCAGCTGCTCCCTCCTAGATTTTGAGTTTTAATGGAGATCTATCGTTTCCGACCGACTTTGTCCCCCATTGAATTTTTTTTGCCCCCCTCTTAATGTTTGATTTGTAATTCAGGTTAAATTTAGAGTTAAAATTAAAATAAATTTCTTGAATTATGATTGGTAATTAGAATTATAAGTTAGAGCATAAAAAATTACAAGTCGGAGCATTAGAAAGTATAAGTTAAAGTATTATTTTTTATCGAGTACCCAATTAGTTAATGGGTTTAAACCTGATTAGCTATTTAAATCCGATTTCGAAATTTTTTTGCCCCCCCACGACGAATATCCTGGATCCGTCCCTGGTTGCAAGTTCAATTCTCGAAAATAACATCTAAAGATGTTGGATGTACGAGGACCTTTTAATAAAATAAATAAATATACAATAACAAATAACATGCGCTTACTAGGGGTGTCAATGACACCCTTTTATCCGTTTACTCGACTCGTATCGTATCTGATAAAACGGGTATGGTAAGTTTTTTTCGTAAACTTATCGGGTACGGGTACGGGTAAAGATATTTTTCAATACCTAAACGGGTAAGGGTACGGGTACCCATTACCCGATCGGATAATTATAAAAAAAATTAGATATATTATATATGAGGAGGGTTCCAACGCACCCAAATTTCCCCCACATATATATAGAGAGATGGGCTATTGTGCTTTGCAAAGTAAAGCCATCGTTTTACTTCGGCTTACTTTTTGGATTTTCAAAGTCCAAAACATCAATCCGACCGTTCAAGTTGATCTACATACTGAAATGTGCTTGCAGACCAAATTTTACATTTTTTGGAATTTTTTTACTATTTATTAAGCCACTTTGAAAATTGCTGATCACATGGTCCAGAATTTTGTTGCACTGTTTTTTCTGGACCATGTGATCAGCAATTTTCAAAGTGGCTTAATAAATAGTAAAAAAATTCCAAAAAATGTAAAATTTGGTCAGCAAGCACATTTCAATATGTAGATCAACTTGAAAGGTCGGATCGACGTTTTGGACTTTGAAAATCCAAAAAGTAAGCCGAAGTAAAACAATGGCTTTACTTTGCAAAGCACAATAGCTCATCTATATCTATATCTATATATATATATATATATATATATATATAGAGTAGAACTAGGGTGTTCCTAAGCTCACCAAGCCCTTCCGTGAGCTCGACTCTAAAACCTATCGAATTGACTTCAAACGACATTTTCAAACCATTAGATGTTCAATCTATATTAAAATGTGCTTGGAGACCAAATTTTACATTTTTTGGAATTTTTTTACTATTTATTAAGCCGATTTGAAAACCGCTGTTTTCCAATGGTGCAGAATTTTAATAAAAACAACAGTTTTCAAACCAGCTTAATAAATAGTAAAAAAATTTCAAAAAATGTAAAATTTGGTCTCCAAGCACATTTTAATATAGATTGAACATCTAACGGTTTGGAAATGTCGTTTGAAGTCAATTCGATAGGTTTTAGAGTTGAGCTCACGAGAGGCTTGGTGAGCTTAGGAACACCCTAGTTCTACTCATATATATATATATATATATAGGAATTGGCTACGGTGCTACGCGTAGCATAGAGGGCCTCCGTGCTACGGCTCAATATTTGAGTTTTCAAAATCCTAACGGTCAATCCGAACCGTTCAACATGATCTCCATATGAATATGTACTTGCAAACCAAATTTTACATTTTTTAGATTTTTTTTACTATTTTTTAGATAGGTAGAAAATCACTTGATCTGAATGGTACATAAATTTTCAGATCAAGTGATTTTCTACGCATCTAAAAAAATAGTAAAAAAATTCTAAAAAATGTAAAATTTGGTTTGCAAGTACATATTCATATGGAGATCATGTTGAACGGTTCGGATCGACCGTTATAATTTTGAAAACTCAAATATTGAGCCGTAGCACGAAGGCCCTCTATGCTACGCGTAGCACCGTAGCCAATTCCTATATATATATATATATATATATATAGTGCTGGGCTTAGCTACTTCATGGAGTAAAACGACTTGGTGCTCCACGCCTCATTATTTTCATTTTGAAAATCCAAACGACCGATCCGAACCGCTCAAGTTGTTCTCCATATTGATATGTGCTTGGAGACCAAATTTTACATTTTTTGGAATTTTTTTACTATTTATTAAGCCACTTTGAAAATCACTGATCCGGCGGTCCAGAAATTTTTACTGTTTTTTACTGTTCATAAGGATTTTCAGATTTTCAAAGTGGCTTAATAAATAGTAAAAAAATTCCAAAAAATTTAAAATTTGGTCTCCAAGTACATTTCAATATGAAGAACATGTTGGAAGGTTCGAATCGACTATTTGAACTTTGAAAATGAAGATATGGCGTGAAGTACAAAGTCGTTTTACTTCATGAAGTAGCTAAGTCCATCTCTATATATATATATATATATATATATATATATATATATATATGAGGAGGGTTCCAATGCACCCTCTTTTTTGTGCTCCCAATGCACCGACATCATTTATCTCCGTTTTTAAAGTCCGAACAGTCGATCCAAGCCGCTCAACATAATCTTCATAATAAAATATGCTTGGAGACCAAATTTTATATTTTTTAGAATTTATTTACTATTTTTTTAGATAGATACAAAATCACTTTATCGGATGGTCCATAATCTCCTTAAAACAGTGATTTTGTATCTATCCAAAAAAATAGTAAATAAATTCTAAAAAATATAAAATTTGGTCTCCAAGCATATTTTATTATGAAGATTATGTTGAGCGGCTCGAATCAACTGTTCGGACTTTGAAAATGGAGATAAATATATATATAATGTGGGTGCATTGGGAGCACAAAAAAGAGGGTGCATTGGAACCCTCCTCTATATATATAATATATATATGAAATGAATGTGTTTTAATAAATAATGCGTTTTAATTTATTATTTAATAAATAATAATTTTTTTATTATAATAACATTATCTATTATTTATGTTTCGTAATTCGACAATAATTCAAGTATAGAATATGAGTAAGAACTGTAACGAGTACGGTTATGAATCATAACTGCTTCCACCCGACCCTCACCGTACCCGTTGACAGCCTTAGCACTTACTTTTCAAAAGCCAGCTGCATGCCTTATCGTCTTATCGCTCCGCAGGCGCCAAAAGAAAGAGAGAGAAAAACTGAAGAAAGGTGAGAAAGATGGCTTCTGCAGCCATGGCAGGGCCTTCTCCCATCCATGCTTTCGGCCGTCTAGAGACAAAGCCACCAAATCTGTACCGCTTGGGCATAACTGGCCGCACAAGGCAACGGACGCCTCCAGTTCAAGCCAAGCTCGCAGAGAAGAACCAGTTAGTGTACAAAACCCTTGGCGATTCTGACCTCCTCATCAGCGAAGTCACCCTTGGCACCGTCTCTTTCTTCTCCTTTGTTTTCCAGTGTACGCCAGTTTTTCATGCTAGTAAATGTTTCCTCTAATTTAATGTTGATACTTTTCTATATAGATGACATTTGGAGAGCAGAATACTGAGAAGGAAGCTCATGACATGCTCGCTTATGCATTCGACCATGGAGTCAACACTCTTGATACAGCCGAAGCTGTCAGTTTTACTTTTATATCTTTCGTTCGTTTCAAGTAGGCTAGGCTCTTTTTTTCTTGTCAGGCTTTTTATCGAACACTTGGCGTTCATAAAATAGGTTGCTCACAAAAAATGAAAATCCATCTCTTAACCCATTTAACTTAAATTTATTCATCATTTAATATAAATTCACCACCAAGCAAGTTAGTTTTGCAATTTTTCAGTCTACATATGGGTGTGATCAGGCAACTAGTTTCAATTGTTTTGACGTTAACTTGACGTGCTTCCTTTGTGTCAAGTATCCAGTCCCGATGAAAAAGGAGACTCAAGGATCAACTGATCGGTACATTGGTAGCTGGATGAAGTCTAAACCACGTGACAAGGTACATAAAGTTCTGATAATGTTTCCAAGTTCCAGTGTTTTATCATTTCCTTTTACTCAATTAATTGATTTACTTCATGACTGTTAGTATTTTAATTTGCTTTCAACAAGTACATCCATGTTATCAATCTGATGCATAATTGACAATCCTTGATTTTACAGATTGTTTTGGCTACAAAAGTATGTGGTTACTCCGAGAGATCTAGCTATATACGTGAGAATGCAAAGGTTCTACGAGTTGATGCTCTTAACATCAAAGAGAGTGTCGAAAAGAGTCTAATGCGTCTCTCGACTGATTATATCGATCTGCTTCAGATACACTGGTTTAACCTTCTATAAATTAAGATGTTATTTATTCATTGAAATTTAGTTGCAGGTATAAGTGATCTTTTCAAGTGCTTTTATAAAGATGGAGTTATAATTTTGTCTTGATCCGAGCAATATCTTGGAAGAGCCTCCTAATTCCTATGCTTTAACAGTATTTGAAGATGATCTTGGCACAATTCATGAGAACGTACATCTATTAAAATGTTATAAACAATTTGTAACTTAAGCTTACTTTCCAAAAATATTCTTTGAAATTAAGCCAACACTTTTCAATATCTTGCTATTTCCTCATAGAAAATGTTAGCTAGTCTCATGTCCTTTTGTTAAATAAGCTGTTTCCTTTTGTGTGGACTCAAATATCTCGGCTAAAACTTCTCTCATGAAATCAAACTCTTCTTTTAGGCCAGATCGATATGTAGCGCTATTTGGGGAGTTCTCTTATGATCCAGCAAAATGGAGGCCAAGTGTACCCTTTGAGGAGCAACTGAAGGCCTTTGATGAGCTTATATGTGCTGGCAAGGTGATATGATATGATTTATTTTTTCTTTCCTTCTATTTAATTTGCTTTATACTTGTTTTTCCGCTAAGAAACCCTATATTTGTATTGTTTCTATTGCTAAAAACCTATATTTTTATTGTGTCTAGGAAGACTCTGATTTTATTAACAATTAAAATTAAGAGCATTGATTTTCTGTAACAAGGAGTTCAACTATATTACTGAACATTTTGTTTATGTTATGTAGGTTCGGTACATTGGAGTTTCAAATGAAACATCATACGGGGTGATGGAATTTGTGCATGCTGCAAGGAATGCTGGGCTTCCTAAAATAGTTAGCATTCAGAACAGCTATAGCCTTCTTGTTCGGTGCAAGTTCGAAGGTTTATCCAATCTCCATATATGTTCTTAGTTGTATCTCCATGATTGTTACAAGTTCTGAGCGACACACAGTCCAACTAAGATATGGTTCATTAATTTTTGGTTGAGGTCAATATCGAATTGGATAGCTTTGGTAAGTCCTCTTGTGTCTTGGGCCAATCTGTTTAAGGGTGGCTATTGATGCTGAATTCTCCATGTCATGTCCGATTTCAATTTAAATCATCATTTTGATATTTGGGGTAGTTTGGGCTGCACAAAGTTAATTTGGTGTTGCAACTTATTAATTATTTTCAGTCAAACTGGTTATTTAGGTTTTATTCAGAACAGAAGTCACTTTTGGTTGTCTGCAATGTAAGGGGTCAGAATCAGATTTCAGTTATCCTTACTCAGATTTGGGTTGGATTGTGCTCGTGTATAAGTTGGTTGCTAGGTTTTGTGGTTTGAGTTGGGTCTAATTAAGTGAATTCCTGTGTTAGCAATGTTGGTGTTCAAGTCATCTATAGCTGGATTGCATTATGCAATTTCATTTTGTGCTTACAAGCATTGAATTTTCTGATAAGCTTCATTTTCGCACTCCTGATTTAAGCATTAATTTGTCATATTTGTGCAGTTGACCTGGTGGAAGTATGTCACCCCAATAACTGCAACATTGGGCTATTAGCTTACTCTCCTCTTGCTGGTGGGGTTCTCACTGGTAAGTATCTAAATAACTCTCAGGCTGCACAGAGAGGCCGGCTAAGTCTTTTTCCAGGCTACATGGACAGATACAACAAATCTTTAGCCAAGGTACTTCCTTTCTTTTGTACAGTGAACTCGGTCAAACTAATGAAGTAAATTACATGAATAACACCTGACATATCTCATTTTTTCATTTTATAAGTTCCAAACCTAATCCCTAAACTTCTGAACTTGTGGAGTTTTGCTTCCCACCAAAACCTTGTGACCAAAAGCACTGATGAAAACTATAGCAAATAATTTAAATAGAATAGTTACTTAGAGGATCTCTTCTATTAAAAAATTGCTAATGCCACGTTACCATTGACCATAAATAAATTCAATTTGTTGAGTGACCTGGATCGACTGGTACTAATTTGAATGCCTTGGGACCTGGAAGTGTGAAATCCTAGGGTAATTTGTGTAATGCCTTGATGAAAATGTGAACTCGTTCTAGCCAGGGGAAACTCAGATCCTGAACTCTCTATTCATGTGTTTCAGGAAGCAACTGGTCAATACATAGAGCTGGCAATGAAGCATGGGCTTACTCCTGTGCAGCTTGCACTTGGATTTGTGCGTGACCGGCCTTTCACGGCAAGCTCCATAATTGGAGCTACCTCTGTGGATCAGCTCAAGGAGGATATTGATGCATTTGTCACGGCCCCACGGCCACTTCCTGCCGAGGTTACTGATGGCATTGAACAACTCTTCAAAAGATACAGGGACCCTGCTGTGCTTTGATGATACTGACGTGTTCATAGATTTCTTTTACCAAGTCAGGAACTCCTTTAAAGAGACTACCTGAATGCTTGTAGATATAATTTGTTTAATCAATTTTTGTTGTGTTCTTTCCCTTTGACCCCAGACTTGCTTCCAATTATTGTTCTGTTAAACCAAAATGAAAAATGAAATTCTAATTTCTGTTCCCTTTAATATTTGGGAATGGAAATTCTACACTGGAATTACAAATCCACAGAATGACAGTTGCTAAATAAATTTCTAGGTGGAGAGTAAACTACTGCTTTGTAATAGCAATAAATTTGAGCTCATTCTTTTAAATTTTGCCGTCAAGTAACATCATTATCTTGGAAATTTATCTTTGATGAGTACAATTTGCCAATAGGCTTTCATGTTTTAACAAAGTTAAAAAATAATAGCATAGACTACTAAGAGCAGGAATTGCAGGTATGATGATACTGGCACAAGCAATACCTCTAATTCTTTATTTGGTTATCCTTGGTCTTCTGCGAGACAAATCAAAATGAACCAAAACACTTTCACTGAGCAGCTTGCAACCAGAAACTCAAATGATCACGCAAGTCAAACCCGACTTAGGAAAAAACAATAAACTGAAATGACTGAACCGTGCTATTGGCTGAAGTGATATGCTACTAAGGTGACTCCAAAAAAAATGAGTTCAAGCTTCACACAGTTCAATATAGAGAACTACTGCCTCCACCACCAGAAAGGAGTTAATATCCTGAAATATCAGCTCAACTGACCAGTAATCGACCCAGTCCAAACCCAAAATAATTGAGAGCCTAAGTAAAATTTAAATAAAACCTGGAATAACTAAATTCTGAAAAGTACACCACAGAATGACTTGAGATCCAAAGCAATTTAAACACAATGAACCGTTATTCGTCACTCTAAATATTAAATTGCTTGAATGTGCTTGCAAAATTGAGGTAAATCATTAAGATGATAAAGAGGTCAAATCACGTCTCAACTGGATGCATGATTGCCCATCTGAGATCTGATTAGTAAAAATGCCAAGTTGAGTCTCAATCAGAGGCATAAGTGCACAATTGAGGTTCAGTTAGTAAAAAGTGAGAGAAGATTACACTTGAGTAACATAATCGAGCTTAGGGCTTGACAAAATCATACTTCTATATTGACACTTGATTGTGGATATTTGGCTAAGCTGGACTGCACCATTTCAACAATATTGACACTTGACTGCAGGTGTCCTTGGTGACCAGTCTTGGAGAGTGCCAGCTGAATTTTAACAATGGATTATTAGAGACTGGTCTAGTACATTTGTAATTTCAGCAAGAGTAACAGAACAGCATGCAACCATATTTGAGAAGGAAGACACTAAGGAAATATTAACAACACATGCAGATTAAGATAACCCAGTAAAATGTTAACCAAAATACAAATTATTACTTCATAGCATCCCTTTGTTCAAACACCACTCATTGGGTACCAGAGAATATTCGGCTTATAACAGTGAAGAGCTCACTAATTAGATACACTGAAAGACCAACATAAAGCATGCAAGTCCAGTTGGCAGTTGTCATCTTACGCACACAAACACTATCCAAAAAATACAAGTACCAGAGAGTTGCCTAGGCCATAAACATAATTTAATCTAAAAATAATAAGTGAACCTCTATCACAACTCTTCTGTGAATAGCAAAGTTGGAATATCAAGGGTAATAATATGTCAAACACACTAATTGTCCGCACTTGAAGTGCACAAATAATCCCATTAACAAACATGGCAACAAAGGCAAACAGAAGGATCTTGTACAATAACTAATCCACAAACTGGTCGACCATTTTATCTCCTGAAACAGCAGCAGCAGCAGCGGAGGCATCAACAGCAGCATGCTTATGATCAGCAGTGCAGCATCCACCAGGGCCATGATGGTGATGGTGATGGTGGTGGTGGTGATGGGAAGCAGGAGCCATCCTCCTGCCCTTCATCTGCTTGCGCATGTCAAAGGCATCCTCGCCATCAGCATAATACTTGGCCTCCACATCATGGATCTCATAGCCGAGGGTAGAGGTATAGAGGTTGAAGGCAGCACGGTTGCTGCGGCGGACGTGAAGAGAGACGTAGTTGGCGCCAAATACCTGCTCCATGGCATTCTGAGCGGCGGTCATTAGCTTGGTGGCGAGGCCAAGCTTGCGGTGGGTGCGGAGGACAGCAAGGGAGGTGATGTGGCCGTGGCAGGGCTCAGAGGGGTCCTCCTCCATCTTGGCCAGAACATAGCCAACGATCTTGCCACCGTAATCCTCCGCAACGAACAGCAGCTGCGGCCACGAGAGGAGATGGTACAGGTAGTACTTCATCTGGTAGTTCTCCGGGAGGCACATCAGATTGCACGCCTGCATCGCCAGCAGGTCCTCTATCCGAGCCTGCCTGATGCACACCATTTTCGCTTCCTTCTCTTTTTCTTTTTCTCTAGATTAGGGTTTTGATCTGGTGGCCGTCTCGCCGAGATAAAGTTGGGGAGATGGATGGATCATGGAGTCTCTGACTCGCTCGCTTGACCTTTCGAGTGGCGGGCTGGTAGGTTGGATAAACAGGCTGGGCGAATAACTGTGTCGATTAAGGCCCAAAAGACAAAAGTGCTATTGGTGCGTTACTGCCTTCGGTTGCAACTCAGAGCATCTCCAACTTAACTATCCGTAAAAAATAAAAAATAACTGTAAAATATTGTTTAGAAATTAATTTTTTTTTAATTTCTGAACCTCTTCATTTAAGAAATTAAATCAGAGCTAATAGAAAATAAAATAAAGGAGTCAGAGCTAATAGAAAATAAAGAGAGTACCAGCATGTTCAAAATAAATCGTTTGCTTTATAAACAAATTTGTTTTTTAAAAAATTGGCATACAATTCAGCAATTATATTAGTAATTAACACATCAGATTAACAATTTAAAAGAAATCACCATTGGAGATGCTCTTAGCTCGTAGTTTGTGATTTTGATTTGAATCTGGTTGAAATTCGTTAGAAATTTTTTTTAGCTCGATTTGATATTAAGTTATTAATATGATCATTATTTAAGACCAGGATGTATTTTTTTTATAAAAAATAAATTACAGATAATTTTTATACGGATCGGCCCAAGATTCATTTAGTAACCATCTGGCGGCCCCCTTCAAGTCTCTTTTTTTTTTTTTTTTCTATCTATTAATAATTCACGAAATATACTTCCCCTGTGAGCAAATATCTACTCCGCTCCGATCATCAATCAGTCACATCCTCCTGCGCATTTGCCTTTGAAGCATCGGCAAAAAATCGAATCTGAAGAAGCATTCACTCACAAACAAGCTAGTGGGAAGAATCGGCGTGACCGACGGTGAGTCTCTTCCGATTGAACTGTTCTTCCGCCCAAAACCCGGCCAGTCGGTTTGGAAAATCGTCCAATAATCGGATCATAGGCTGCAAATAGATTTTCCAAACCCGGTAGCAACAATGTACTATTGCTTTCTATGGTAGAAGGTCCTAATTTTGAGTATGGTACTTCACAAACAGTAGAATAGTGGGATTGGGCCCCAGCTGGCCACCATAAGTACATATTTTATATTACCAAAACATTTCAATGAAATATGCAGAAATTATGGGAGAAAAAGGAAGAAGTGAAAGTGGTGTTAAGCTCCTCATATTTTTGTTCATTTGTTGTAGGCAAAATGGACAGAAGAAGTATAGGGGCACTAATAAACAGCATATCAAGGCTTTTGCATTTAGTTTCTTGTCAGACCAGCAAAACTGCAGCAATAAATGAGTTCAAGTGCATAGTTGGCATGTTAAAGCCGTTAAAATGCATAATAGATGAGGCATTTTGTTCTCCCTTCCCTTGGGATGAAATGTTGGTGACAGCAATTGAGGAGCTTGACATGGCTGTCAATGAGGCTCGAGATTTTTTGGAGAAAGGACCTCACAGGTTCGGCAAGATCTACAGTGTGAGAGCTCGCTCACTTTTGTTTCTTTTCTTTATCAACTTGTTCAAACTAAGACTGGTCATATTATTTCATTAAGAAATGGTCATTGTTGCTTATTTTTTTTATTTACAGTTTATGAGAAGCAGCCAAATGGCATCCAGCATACGCAATTTGTCAATGCGCATTTGTCAACTCTATAGCGATTTGTTGCCCGCTTATTCCTTTCCTTCTCTGTTGTCTGCAACTCAGGTACTTGGTGTGACCTAACAAGGTGGTATGTTATGCTTTTAATTGTGTATTCTTGTTGTTATTTTCAAATCGGCAGCATATGATTATACCATTTTGGTTGCTACTGGTTCAATTATGTACTGGTCAAAATTTCTGCCAGTGCTTGGTTGTTATGTTTGTCCCTGTCTCTTTTTTATTGTGTCGTTACTTAATTTTGGCTTAATGATGCTCATTGAGGCCTTTTGTATTCCCAAATAGGGTTCAATGTCATGATAATATCAAAGGAAAAAAAAACCCGAATATAAATAGTTGAGTCCTGTTCCGGGTATGTTCCAGCCCAAATTTCATGTCTTAATTAGATCATTTGTTGGAAAGCCTGTTGATGTCCCAACTTTTTGATTCAGCAATGCATGCGGGAGCTTGAATGTAGACAAAGGGACCCACTGACAGAACTGATAGTGGTTGCTCAGATGGACCTCAAGAATAACCTTGTTCCCAGCATAGAAAAGATTTTGAAGATAGTGGATACTCTTGGTCTTGCATCAAATGAGGAATTGCTGATGGAAAGCATAGCACTCGAAAAGGAAAGACTGAAGCTCGAAACCAAGCATAAACCTGAAGACCTTGCCATGATAAATCAGATGATTCAACTTGTTTTGCATATCCGATATTGTGTTGCAAAATTTGAGAAATATAGCTCCATAAATGGGGTCTTGATCCCTACCCATTTCAGGTGTCCTCTTTCTCTGCAACTTATGGTGGACCCGGTAATCCTTGCCTCGGGACAAACATTTGAGAGGTCTTATATACATAAGTGGCTTGATAATGGGCTAAGAATTTGTCCCATGACCCGTCAGAATGTTCAACATACTGATCTTGTTTCAAATTACACTGTCAAGGCATTGATCTCAACTTGGTGTGAAGAAAACAATCTCATGCATCTTGAGTCCATCTCTTGCAACGAGTTTGTCAGCCCCTTCATGAGAAGGCCTTCGCAGTGCAGAGAACCAACTTCCATATCCAATACTAAACCCGTTAATCGAGCACAAGCACAAAAATATGAGATTTCATGTGTAGATGGAGAGGAGGAGAATTCCTATTGTACCAGCGACTATCAAATGCAAAGCAGCTATTTTCTTGATCATAGGAGCTCTAGTACCCGTAGTGAATCTAATTCGAGTGTGATCTCCAGTATTGATGTACTAGCGAGTAAATTTGATGAAAAATTGAGCTCTCCTTTCAGTAAGGATGTTGGACCCTTACTCTCCCCTGATCTGTCCCGCACCAACTCATCAAGTACAACCCATGATGATTCGACAACCAGTTTTCATGTAGAAAAGCTAGTGGAGGGACTAAAAGACCTAAACCCTGATACACAGGCTACATGTGCATATGAGCTGAGGCTTCTATCAAAAAATAACACTGAAAACCGCATTCTAATTGCCAAATTAGGAGCCATTCATCCTCTCATTTCCTTGCTTCATTCAAAATGCACTGATGTACAAGAAAATGCAGTCACTGCTCTGCTTAACCTATCTATTAACAATGGGAACAAGGGTCTAATAGCCGAAGCTGGTGCATTACAATCTCTCATTTACGTGCTCGAATCTGGTACACCTGTGGCTAAAGAAAATGCAGCTGCAACCCTGTTCAGCCTCTCTACACTAGAAGAGTACAAGATCAAAATTGGTAGCTCAGGTGCAATCCGCGCATTAGTTGATTTACTAGGCACCGGTACTCTGAGAGGGAGAAAGGATGCTGCCACGGCACTGTTCAACTTGTCAATCCAACATGAAAACAAGGCACGCATAGTGCAAGCAGGTGCAGTCAGGTACCTGATATTGCTGATGGATCCCAGTACAGGGATGGTAGACAAATCCGTGGCGCTCTTGGCAAATCTATCGACAATACATGAAGGTCGTGTTGTGATTGTTCAGGAAGGTGGTATTCCTTTGCTGGTTGAGACTTTGGAGACTGGTACGCAGAGAGGGAAGGAGAATGCTGCATCTGCTTTGCTGCAGCTCTCTATTAATAGCACCAAGTTTTGTAGCCTTGTTTTGCAAGAAGGCGCTGTGCCCCCTCTTATTGCCTTGTCTCAATTTGGTACGCCTAGAGCAAAGGAAAAGGTATGCAAACTATGCTATTCATTTTACCTTCATTTTGGTACAACAATGTGCAATGCTCCCATGTATTTCCTCACTTCAAAATTCCAGTTCTGGTATGGTCTGACAAATGTCAAAAAGTCTTTTTGTTTTATTTTTTCCTCGTGTCTTTTCTGTTTCTTTATTTTCCCTCCTTGGGTTAAATCATGTATTCACCCTGAATAATGTGAAAAATATCATATGTGCCCTGTAAATTTGGAGATACCCTGGATATCCCTACAAAACTACAATAATAGCACGGGACACTTTCTAGCACAATTCCATCAGTAGAACGATCACAATAATTTCCAAAATATCGTCTCTTTACACATTTCTCTCCTTCAAATATTCCTCACCCTTCCTCTGGAACTGTGGCAGAGAGAAGGCAAGTGATTTGGAAAGGAAATCTAATAACTATAAAACCATGATAAAATTTGATTCAATTTTTTCAAGAGTGAAAGAGTCATCTTGTAATTTATTTTAGTTGGTCACCATGTTAAAATAATAGGGAATTATTGATACAGATTAGACAAGCCAAGTCTGATGGCTGATTAATGGTTAGGTTATATGTGATAATTTACTAGTTTAGAGGGCATATGTAAAAATTTGGTGATTTTGTTCAGATTTCCATAATATTTCATGTATTACTGATATATATATGAGGAGGGATCCAATTACACCTTTTTTTGTGACACATCATGACACCGTTTTTTATATAGGTTAATTTTGCGATTTCAAAATCCAAACAGTCGATCCGAACCGTTCAACATGATCACCATATTAAAATGTACTTGGAGATCAAATTTTCCATTTTTTTGAATTTTTTTACTATTTATTAAGATGGTTACAAAATCGCTGTTTTTCAATGGTCTGAAAATAACGATTTTTGTAACCATCTTAATAAATAGCAAAAAAATTCAAAAAAATGTAAAATTTGATCTCCAAGCACATTTTAATATATCCATCATGTTGAACAGTTTGAATCGACTATTTGGACTTTGAAAATGGTAGGTGTCAAAGTGTGTCATCAAAAAAGGTGTAATCGGATCCCTCCTCTATATATATATATATATTTCAAGTTTTGTGTGCCGTTGAAAATTTGAAATGCAGCCTTTTCCGTTTTTCTTTTCCTGCTTGAACAAGGGATTGTTGGAGGAGAGGAGAGTCAGGAAAAACACACACACACACACAGTACTAATATGCTTGGGTCACAAGTTTTGGTACCGTCCAAAATTTGCAATGTTTGACTATTGACAAGTAAATCTGCAAAATCATATGCTGCTGCAGGCGCAACAGATTTTGAGTCACTTTAGGAGCCTGAGAGAGAATACTGTCCGAAAGGTGAGGTGATATGACAAGCTTAAAATTAAGCTCCTCTATGAGCAGGCGAATGCTATCAATAGAAGGAATTTGTAGACAATGGTGAAAAGCTCCTCTATGAGCAGGCGAATGCTATCAATAGAAGGAATTTGTAGACAATGGTGAAGATTATTATTGCTTCTCTCCAGGGATCTGTTTTCTGTGGATATAATTGTAAGATAACCCGATGGTTTTCTGTACATATAATTTCCTTTATTCTTTTTTAGCTTACATTGTATTTTTTTTTTTTTTTTTTTTTTTTAACATTTTTCCATTGTTTGGGGAAAGACTCGTTTTCCCTTACTATTGTAGTTATGAGGACTTGTAGCCAGTAATAGATCATAACTTGTGATATTTTTTTAGTCTTACCTTCTTGCATGCTGGTTTTAAACTTCATCAATGAAAAATTCTGCATGTTACCGTAAAAAATTAATAAAAAGGGTAAATAATACAAGTGTATTTATCTCAAAGCTGACAATTAGAGATTGCTGGGGCCGCTAAAGGTGAGTCATATAGGCCTTCACAGGTCACAAATGATTTCGGATCAAGCTTGGAATTGGACTGATTTTGACTATAATGCCTTGTTCGGAGGATTTCACTGTTCACGTGAGAAAAAAAAAATTCACTCAGAATGAATTTTTTTTTTCCTACATGAACAGTAAAAATCAATTCACATTTGTTCTGTTCCCACCATTATCCTGTGCCGAACAGGGCCCAAGAGATTTCAGGCTTTATCCTTTAGAATCAAGCCTGACAGGCCTCATTAACTTTGATGCAGTCCTCAATTATTTAAGCAAGTGAGATTGTAATTTTTTTTGAAATAAATGTATTTAATCTAATTTAACCAGTTTAATTTTGATCGTACTGTTAGACACCAACAATGATCGTACTGTAAGCCGCGGATGTTGGGATCTTGAGTCCAAAGCACCAAATAATGCCACGTGTCAGTGTGCCTATGGTTCCTCGCAGACATGATACCAAAAACACGCCATTAATTGATTTGTTTTTATTTGAGGGCATTGTCTATATGTTTTATGTAGGGATCATGCAGCAGACTCATTATTACTATTTGTTTTAATTTATCTCCTGCCGAAGTTCTGTCAAATAACAATATATAAATAACATAAGATAAATAAACGGATAGCAAAGAAAATAAAATAAGGGATGGGTATTATGGTGATGGTGCCTATTGTAAATGCGGTAATCCAGGTACTATTTAAGCAATCTGATTATTTGCCATTTTTCTTTCTATTAATCCGTTACCATAAATTAATTTGTTCAGGATGGAACATAAAATTTGAACAGTCTTTGATCAAGCCTCTAATTTATCAGAACCAGATATTTCTAATTAGCGCCATTAATAATTGTAAAGAGTGGATTTCTATCTGAACTTCAAACAGTTTGTGCAAAAATTGCATATTGCTGCAATTCACACAATACAAATTAGGAACTTTATAGGTTGTGTGCTTATAAAGAACAAACGCCTCACTAATTTTTTTTGTGCACAAATTGTATAGTGATTCAATGTAATACTGATTTTACTTCTTTTTTTTTTCTAGGAGACTATAATTAAAGTTCCTAATTTTCAATTTTTAGGAAGATGTGGTACTAATTATTCAGGAATTCCATATACGGTGCCGTTAATTCATATCGTCTGAGATATCTCAAAATTTTGAGTTGATATAGAAAATTCGGACCGTTCAGGACTTTATGTGTGTAGTTTTTACACATATTGTGTGTCAAGTCAGAAAAAAAGAGAAGGATTGTGATAGCGTAATGAGCCAACGTAAAATACATATTTTTTATGGAAATGAAACTCAATTTCAGTTGGGTTTCATTTCTAGCCTACTCCAACTTGTTTGGGACTGAAAGCTAAATTGTTATTGTTGTTGTATTATTTTGTGAATTTTTGATTTCTGAATGTCCTCATTAAATAAAGACCCGATTCTTCTTTATTGCATAAGATATTCACCCTCACCACGATGAATTCACATCATCTGAGATATCTCATATTTTGCGTGATTTTTTGGGAATCTCAACCGTTCAAATATATTCTGCACGAATCTCAAACCTCAAAAATATTGGCCCCCTGCGGTATTCCGAATAGGCACCGGACACGGTCACGCAAAATATGAGATATCTCAGAGGATATGCACTCCACTCCGGTGCCATCACTTAGATCCATTTGTGGGTCATCCCCTAAAGTAACTCAAAATTTGAGTTTGAATCCGGACCGTTCGATCAAAATCTATACCAATTCGGTCCAAGTTAGAATTTGTGGAGTCTTTTTTAATATATATTAAAGCTGATTCCGAATCCAAACTCAAACTTCGAGTTACTTTATAAAATTTGAATTCCGCAAATGGACTTGGTATTTTACTATATCGGTGAAGAATGGGCATTATGGGTAGAAACCAGGGAAGGGCTGTAAGGGCAATGGGCAGGGATCTGCTGATATAAAATGTGTTAGTACGTATATGCTCACTTTTTTTTTAGATCAAATCATATCCATGGAATGGGACAGGAACGTGAGATCAGAAACCAGCCTTATTTATATTCCTGATGAACTTTTAGGAATAGTACAGTGACAAGTCTATGAAAGACTGAAATAAGATAAAACTTTATGAGAGAAGTTAATTTTGTTTTTTTGTTGGCTTCTTGTCTCTAGCTAATTCATTTATCTAGCTTTACTCAGTGAATTTTATTTTTTTTATTCAAATTTCAAATGAAAAATGATCCTCTAATTTAAATTCAAATTAACACATTTGGCAATCAAAAGTTTCAATTTATTAGATTATACATTTAACATTTATAGCTAATCATAAACTTCAAATATGTGGTGAATAATCTCATTTGCTTTTTCTTATAATGAATAGGTAGATTCTTTTTATCCATGGAAACATCCGGTAGTTGTGAGTAATTAATGTATCAAAGATATATGGCTCTTCTGGTTCATCCTCACTGGATTGTTTCTCATATATTATTCTTATCCTTCTTCTCCTCAACCAGATCATCATCATCGATATCCATAATGCAAATGAGAATGATTCTGCATTTTCCTAAAAGTATTTACCGTGATTATTTTTTTCCCCCCTTTTTCCTGCCTTATTTTTTTCCTATGATATTGATGGTACAAGTTTAAAAAAAATTTAAACTCACACACAACTTGTTTCTCAGCAGAAAGAAATATCTGAATTTTCTTAAAAATATAAATGAGAATGATTTTTTTTGTTTTTTCTGCCTTATTTTCTATGATATTGACATATAATAGTTAAATAGATTATCGATCACATCAGCATTTGTATTGATTTTCCATTGTTAATGGGTCCCATATCTGGAATTAATAAGATTGAGTTATAGAGATGTAGATAGTCTGAAATTGATTTAGCGAGAATTGCCAAAGCTAGTACGTGACAAAAACAAAAAGTCAAGTTTTTATAATTGCAGGAACAGAAATGATTTTAATACAAGGCAATATTTTCTACACTCAACTACACATAACATTAGGAAATTTTTTTTAAAGGCTGCAACCACTGCTCGTCCCTAGAAATACCTCTCCATGTATCAATAGTATACCTTACAAAACCTAGATATTTTTTTCTTGTGTAAAAGGAAAGGTCCAATCGTTTTCAATTCCCATAAGCTTGAGCATGTTGGATCTGAAATATGCCACATAATAAACAAATTAAATATATTCCTTTAATATAACTAACTATGCTAAACGTGGTTCTTACCTAATTTTTATAAATATTAGAAATTTCACGATATAAAACTGTGAAGTACCAAGACTGCTAGGGTTGGTAAAAAAGCTCGTGGCTTGATCATAACTTGCAGCTGACTCGGTTGCTAATGAACCGAGATGGGACCTAGCTCGCTCGTCACTAACTCGGTCCATAATTAATGAGTTCAAGTTGGGGCCTAGCTCACTCGCCAGTTCGAGAGCTAGCTCGACTAGGCATCAATTTGTAAATTTGTATGAATTTGTGTGCATTTTATACTGTATACTGAAACTTAATAATTCTTTTTAAAACTTATTTGCAAAATTTGTAAAAATAGCTCGGTCTAGCTCGGTCCAAAAGTTTGTAAATTTTATTTTTTTCTTAAAACAAGATCCAGCCAAACTCAGCGAGCCAGCTCGTGACGATTTCAAGTTTTATTTCAGCTCGGACCTCTAAAGTCAGCTCGCTCGTGACTCGGACGAGCCAGCTCGTGATGAGTTCAAGCTGAGTCCAGCTCGTTGCCACCCCAAAATTGTCCATATGATGATATGAATAACCATTACTTGTCCGCTAAATTCTATTATAGCCAGGGTCCAGTGATACTTGGTCCAAAAAAAATTCAAAAATATGCTTTAGTTATTATATTTATTCAGAAAATATTATAAAATTATATATACTTATTCAAAATAATTATAAATTTATGTCACACCCTATCGCCTTTTTGGGTCCCTCCTAGCTCCTCTAAAATAAATTATCTTGCATGCTTATATATTATTGAGCCATAATCATATATTTAGCTCACATTTCTTTTTCTTTTTTCTTTTTTAAACTTTGCAGAAGCTGCAAAATAGTGAGAAGAGTTGGAACTCTCAACCTAATTTAGGTAACCACAGTCTTAGGACTTTTTCTTCTAGTCATGTACTACCGCCCCATCTCTTAGCTCATACTTTTCATTGCTTGAGTTCAACCTTCCTTACATATTGAGCTCACAGTTTGAATGTTTTCTAAGGTGCATAAATTTGTATTATTTGTCATTTTTTCTAATATATAGCATTGGTGACATTTTCTAGTACCCTGTAATTTTAAAGACATGCATTTTATATTTTAATGAGAGGATTTTTGTTTTCTTTTACTAATGAATATATAGCTAGATATATATTAATAACCTATCATTGCAAATTCAGATCATCTAGCTTTATATGAAAGGTATGTGGTCCATATGAATTTTTTTCTTATAAATGAACCGTTCTTTATGGGCGGTACAATGTAGAATAATATTAATATTAGATATATAACATGGTCGTTCCTGCTATTTTGATCTTGGCACGTACAGTAGAGCAGATAAGCAGGTTCGGACCCATAATTAGATATTTAAATTTATGACAGTTGTTTCTACTCGCAGCCTATCTGATTTAACAAGAACCGTGCGCAGCAACCAGTCATAGCTACTGTTTCCTTGCCTCTGGTATATTCCTTTTGTGTACGAAATAAACCATGTACATCGCACTTGGGTGAAGGTGTGCACGTTGTTCTTTCCTTTTCCCTTTCTTTCTCCAATGGCTCCTCTTTGCAAGAGCAGATAGTCAAATGGTCAGACTCCGACCGAGAGCAGCCCCCGCCTCATGCCACCATTTATTGCTCTATTTACTTTGATATGCCCAACTTTGTCTTTTCTGTTTCTTGATTCCTTGTGTTTCTCTCTCCTGAAATCAATCATGTAATAATATATAACCTGTGCAAATTTATTAACAACAAATTTGATTAGTAAGGATCGAAGGTCAAGTTATCAAATTATTTATTATTTATGAGAATTTTAATATATGAATTTTAAAAATCTTTGATTTTTCATATAAAAAATATTACATTTATCAGATACCACCAAATCAAAGAATGTAACAATAAATAAACTATGCCAATGATTTATAGCAATGAGAACAAAAATAAAGAGGAGGCAGCAGTATAATTGGCTAGAAAAAAAAGTTTTAATACTGTGGTTACTCAAGTTCGAGAATTTGATTTCTTTTCATAACTTTATAGCTTTTGTGAAGCTTTTTCAAAAAAAGAGAAAATTTAAAAATATTGTTTTGATTCAGCTACAGTAATAAAGTGTATTAAACCGTGAGAGAAAACACAATATAAAAATGCTTGTTAGGTGATATAGGATTTGAGGCAATGATATTGTGTTGGTAATTTGGATCTATTGATCTCTTACAAAAAAAAAAATCAATCAATCGAATATGATTAATATATAATTAATGTGCTGATTGCATGGGAAAAATTCGTTGTTAAATTTCATATATAAAATTTAAAATGTACAATATTTCTTGCTGTTAATTCAGTCTTTTATAATTTCCTTTCGTAGATGAAAAATGTGAGATAATTATCATTATAACGCCAAAGCTAGCTAATAAGCTGATTCTAAAATACCTTAATTACCTATATGCCTCTACATTAGCATTGAGAGCGACGTAAACCATGATAAATGACTCTTACAAAAAACAAAAGCCATTAATATCACATGAACTTCATACCAAATTTATAAGCCTTTTGCCTGAATTAGAGAAGAACGGCCTGAATTTAATTTTAGCCGATAAAAAAATAGTGCCTATTGGAGATATTGGAGATTCCTTTTGAGATTTATGCCAGCGTTAATTGAGGCGTGCGCGATGATTGGAGCAAGCTATGGAGTAAGATAAAATCGCTTATACCACTAAATAGTAAATACTGGCCTAATTAATAATGATGATAATTAATATTTAATGAAAATTAATTATAAAGAGTCCCACACACCCAATCGGCCTTCAACACAAAATGAAACACCACTTGACATATCGGCACACGTTTCCCTGCTCCCGTTATGAGACATAAAGCTCTGTACGTAGGGCACAAAGTACAACATTGTTCAGACGCATGCTCCAATGCTCTTCTCCCTGAACACAAAATTAAATTATCATGCTCCAAAGATAAAAAAAAAGCAGATTCAATTCAATTAGCTCTGTAATAGATAGAGATAGAGAGAGAAAAGATTTGCTTTGGTGTCATGAGCGGAGGCGCGGGTCCTGGGGGCCCTCCTCTAGCTTGAGTCCAATTCCATCCTGAATCATGAACACATGGCTCCACAACAGTATGTATAAAGAGAAATAATTATAAGGAATTAATGCAGGATATGCCTAAAACTTTATCTCGGCTAAAATTTTCATTTGTTCTAATCAAGTTACTCTATAATTTTTTTCGTTCAAAATACTAACAGAATATGTTCATTATGTCTAAAATACTAACAGAATGAGGATATTCCGTCCAAAACAAAATATTCCATTAGCATTTTGAATAGAAAAGTTATAGAGTAACTTAATTGGAACAAATCAAATTTGAGTGATCAATTCATCACAAAAGATAATGTTTGGTGACCTTGGGCGAAATTTAGAACGGTATACAGTTATAATTCATTTTAATAATTTTTCAGTATACAAAAAAGAAATTTGGAGTATACATGGATATTGATTTTATCGGACGTTATAAGTGAATTAGAAAGTCTATCATTGAGTCCCCAGAACTTGACACATATATAGTTCCTCAATTATCAAAATCCAATATATTTAATTCGATACCAAAAAATACAAATTACTACTGTTTTTTCAACAATGGTTTAAATATTTGAAATAGAAAAATATTAGATAAGTCGGAAAAAGTTGTTTATGACAAAGTACTAATAATGTTATAAAATAAGTTTAATGAATGGAAAGATTGAAAAATATAATTTGGGTCTTGATAATCATTTTTATATTAACAAGGCTTATGTTAGTCTACGATGGGCGCCGGCGGAGTTGTGTAGCGATCCGACTTGTGGTCTGATCGATTTAAGGTTGGTCTTAGCCTCTATTTTCCAGATATATAGGCAAAATTTATGTTAGGTTTAGAGATTTTGGAACGCAACTAGGGGCTCTTTTATTATTTTTTTAAGGTGATTTGATAAGCGGAATGCATATGGGACATAATAGTGTTGTAAAAAACGGTCTTAACGGCCGTTTAATCGTTAACAGCGGTCAAACTGTTACGAATACACTTAACGGATGCATGTTTGTGGATGAAAACAATTAATTGGCCGTTTTACCATTTAATCATCCGTTTAATTCCCGTTTATTCTCGTTTATTCCCGTTAATTTCCGTTTATTTCAGTGAATATTTATTTTTAAATTGTTTTTTTTTTGTAATAGCGTGTGATAATAAAATTTATAAATCATGTATTGTAGTTTTATTTGTGCTTGGATATACATCCAATATTTTTTATATATGTTTGTTCTTCTTACTTACTTTGAAATTGATTAATTCTTCTATTATTTATATACCATATATTTTTCTTACTTACTGATGTAATTTTTTCAATAATTAGTACGACGTGTTCATTTATGAAATTAAGTTGTTATCATTAACTAAATTTAGTGATTTTATGTTGGAATGTTTCATTTCTTTCAAATAATATGTTATTAGTATTTGAAAAAGCTTAATTCTCAAATTTATTTTTTCATTAAATAAATGTGTTATTTACATATGTAAAATGCTCATGTGTTAAGAAGAAATAAACATAGTGTCATGTTATAATAATAAAACTAAGTTAAATTAAGTTTATTTGATAAGTTTAATGAGTTAAATAAATTATTTTTAATAAATTATGATATATATATATATATATATATATATATATATATATATAGAGAGAGAGAGAGAGAGAGAGAGAGAGAATGGCTAAGCTCAAAACGTTTTTTCCATGGCCATGGAACAAACGATTCGGTTCTCCAATTTCCAAAGTTCAAACAACAAATTCAAACCGTTAGATGTTTAATCTATATTAAAATGTGCTTGGAGACCAAATTTTACATTTTTTGGAATTTTTTTACTATTCATTAAGATGGTTTGAAAATAATTGTTTTCCAATAGTGCAGAATTTTAATAAAAACAGCGATTTTCAAACCATCTTAATAAATAGTAAAAAAAATTCAAAAAAATGTAAAATTTGGTCTCCAAGCACATTTTAATATAGATTAAACATCTAACAGTTTGGATTTGTTGTTTGAACTTTGGAAATTGGAGAACGGAATCGTTTGTTCCATGGCCATAGAAAAAATGTTTTGAGCTTAGCCATTCTCTCTCTCTCTCTCTATATATATATATATATACACATAAATTTAATAAAAATGTTAAATTGTCAGCATAATTACGATTAATCGATCGCATACCGATTGATCGCTTGGCGGTACCTCATCTATCCGACGACCGCATACCGTTATTTACAACATTGTATATAGTACGGCTAACGCGCTTCCTCTAGTATATCAACAATATGCTTCCGGCCTTCAAAATCTATCTAATCGACTTCAAACGACAAATCCAAACCATTCAAACCAATGTCCTTAACGAGAGCTTCGTTTCCATATAAAAAAATTTAATTTTCGAATTTATTTACTATCAAGTCAAGCGGTCAAAATATGAAGGATTTTGTGCGCATTTTAATGCACTATTTTGTTCATTTTTTGACCGCTTGACTTGATAGTAAATAAATTTCAAAATTAAAAAAAATTATATAGAAACGAAACTCTCATTAAGGAGATTAATTTGAACGGTTTGGATTTGTCATTTGAAGCCGATTTGATAAATTTTAGAGGCCGGAAGCATATTGTTGATATACTAGAGGTAATGCGTTAGCCATACTCTCTATATATATCATTGCACCAAGATTTCCAAAAATAAAAAATAAAAAGAAGGGACATGTTATATTGTAAACATTTTTCTATTTGACAACTCTGACAGTCGATTAAATGATCATCAAAATTAAAAAAAATAGAGATATATTCTCTATAATTTAGATAAGTTATGTACTAAATTTGATACAAATTTAAAAATTAGTTGGTTTAACATCAAACACTTTTAATAATAATATTTCAGTTTTATTCGCACTTAACTAGTAACTAAATAATATAGAATATATCAATATATATAATTTTATTTTTAAAATTTTAATAACTATTTTATCAGTTTTCATCAAGGTTTCTAAATAGCGTTTATAGCGTCATAGCGGGAAGGCTACAAAAAAAGCTATAGCGAATAGCGTTTTTTTTTTTTACATTCCATATATTCAATATTTGTACTCAATATCAACATTATCTAAAGTCTCATAGAACAATAAATAACACCAAAGTAATTAAGAAATTATAATATTCATATTGAACCCGTACAAAGTCCAAATTGCGGTTCAAAATATCCATAGTAATATCATAAACTATCGATTTTTTCCAGTGTTCTAAATAGCGCGCTATAGCGGCGCTATAGCGTTTTTGGACCCCAAACGCTACGCTACGACATCAAAATGCGCTATTTGCGCTACGGCCGCTATAGCGGCCGCTACAACGCTATAGCGGTCCGCTACAGCGCTATTTGCGCTATACAATATAGGTTTTTTTTTATTTTTTATTTTTAAGCAATTTATATGGGTTTTAAATAAAGATAAAAAAAATCTCAAATCGAAATTGAATTTGTTGCTACTTGCTACAATTAAATCAATTTGAAATTGGGAATAGAAATTGAAATTTGAATAGAAAAAAAGTCCAAACCGGAATTAAAATTTGAATAGAAAAAAAAATATATCATGTCATGAATTCATGATACTTAAGATATTTTTAATAGAAAAAATCGATAGTTTATGATATTGCTATGGGTATTTTGAACCGCAATTTGGACTTTGTACGGGTTCAATATGAATATTATAATTTCTTAATTACTTTGGTGTTATTTATTGTTCTATGAGACCTTAGATAATGTTGATATTTAGTACAAATATTGAATATACGAAATGTAAAAAAAAAAAAACGCTATTTGGAATAGCTTCCGCTATAGCGACGCTATTCGCTATAGCTTTTTTTTTAGCCTTCCCGCTACGACGCTATAAACGCTATTTAGAACCTTGATTTTTTCTATTAAAAATATCTTAAGCATCATGATTCATGACATAATCTATTTTTTTTCTATTCAAATTTTAATTTCGGTTTGGACTTTTTTCTATTTAAATTTAAATTTCTATTATCAATTTCAAATTGATTTATCTGTAGCAAGTAGCAACAAATTCAATTTCGGTTTGAGCTTTTTTGGGTCTTTATTTAAAACCCATATAAATTGCTTAAAAAAAAAATCATATTGTATAGCGCAAATAGCGGACCGCTATAGCGCTATAGCGGCCGTAGCACAAATAGCGCATTTTGATGTCATAGCGTAGCGTTTGGGGTCCAAAAACGCTATAGCGCGCTATTTAGAACACTGGTTTTCATAAATGTCAAATAAATTTATTTGTCAACATATTCCTTCCTTAAAATATGATCTATTTTATTTATTTTTATAATTATTTATTTGATTTCAGAATAATTCTTTACAATTATAAACTAGCTTATATATTATTCAATAAATTTCAATATATATAATTAAGGGTCGCTAAGTACACTCAACTTACATGTAAATCCGCCTTGACTACACGTGACCGAAGTCACCACACAACATGAATTTATATCCCTACTTCCCTACTGATATACAGCTGCACCCAAATTGATCATCTTTAATTTGCATGCATATTTAAATTTGCATTTAAAATACTACATGCATCATATTATGTCATCACACATGTTGTCATCAATTTATCCATGCCTCAGGGAATCGGGCTTGAATTTACTCTCCAGTTTCCATGTAATAATTTTCTCTTGAATTATACAGATTTTATGAAATGGTAATTACCAGAACTGGACTGTCTTATTTTTTTATTTTTTAAAAGGCGTTCTCGATCAAATTTAATCATATAACTGTTCCTACTTGTCCTTTCTATGAACCATGAAATGAATTTCGTACTATCTGATGGGTGCAGATCCCAGTCCCCACCCAACCCTATTCTCCCTGTCACTGTCCCTCTCTCTCTCTCTCTCTCTCTCTTGTCTACTTTAGAAACCCTCTCTCACAGATGCTACAGGTGAATGATAGCATCACATTAAGAAAACGAAGTCCTCGGTTCTCTCTATAATCGATCCTTTCTGGAGAATTAAAGCATTTTGTTTCCCGATGAATTAACGATCGATCGATACCGCGATGCCACTTCCGCATAAGGAGTTTCTACTTTCTACTATTAACATTTCAGGAAAGCAAAGCGAAGCATGGATAATGACTCCATTTCTTCAACAGTATCTCAAGTTTAGATCTCTGCTTTTTTCTTCTACAGTACTTGCTCTCTTAGTTTCTTCTTAATTAAACTTCTTGTTCTTATTACTATGTATCGAATTTTGTTCTCTTATTTGGCCTTCATTCGATTGTTGAAATTTTATGTACAGGACCTGAATACCTAACCTTCCAATAATAAGAAGAAATTTACTGCATGCATTCAGTGAAGTGGCAGCTAGCTAGCTAATAGTGAAAGTTTTTTTTTTTTCCAACTTGTATTCATGCAAATAAGCCGAGTAGAGGAAGGAGAAAGGAAAAAGAGAAGCACCCACTTCAATGATAGGGAACAACATCATTATTATCATAAGACCATTATAACCAATCACCAATCTCCTTATTTCTCCTCAATTACTAAAGTGCAACCCCACCCACAAAATTAGGGTTAAATAATTGATCAAGACTTTTTCACTGGTACTACCCGATTCCCACTCAGCCGACACACACACAAACAGCACCTCCACCCAAGAATGGACATGAACAACGCAGCATCTACATCAATCTCCCTACCGCCTCTTCTCTCTTCCAATCCATCAACCCTGACAATCATTCTCCCCTCCGGCACCACCACAAGCGGCTCGTCCTCCTCTCCTTCATCACAATCCCCGTCTCCGAGTCGCTATGAGGCGCAGAAGCGACGTGACTGGAACACCTTCGGTCAGTACCTGAAGAACCACCGGCCACCCCTCTCCCTCGCACAGTGCAGCGGCGCACATGTGCTAGAGTATCTCCGCTACCTCGACCAGTTTGGAAAGACGAAGGTGCACGTGCAAATGTGCCCCTTCTTTGGCCGCCCAAACCCTCCGGTCCCTTGCCCATGCCCTCTTCGCCAAGCATGGGGATCCCTTGATGCGCTCATTGGCCGCCTCCGTGCTGCTTATGAGGAGAATGGAGGTATCCCTGAGACTAACCCTTTTGCTGCCAGGGCTGTACGCTTGTACCTTCGCGAAGTACGTGAGCTTCAGACTAAAGCGCGTGGCGTAAGTTATGAGAAGAAGAAGCGCAAGAAGCCAACTCAGGGAGGAACAGGAAACATGCCATCTTCTTCATCAGATGCGCCACCTTCTACTGGTGCAACTTCAGCATAGCAACCCTAGTTTTATGCCACTTGGTCTGATCTGATATGCCAGTAAGGTTAGTAGTCTTTTTACCTCTTTCTGCAAATCTTTTATGCCCTTGCTTTTATCACATCTTTTTGTTTTTGTCATTCATTCCCGTACTAATGGTGCTGTTGACAAATAAGGAAATACTGTGTTTTGATCTGATTGTTCATTACTCGCAATATCTATTAGGATCTTACCTTTGTCAGCTTTATTTGTATTCTTTCTATTTGGGTATACAAACAATATTCGGTCATGACTTCTTTTCTGAAAATTTCTTTTTATGGTATTAAAGCACTAGTGGAGACTATGTCCTTCTAAATTTATTTTGCTTTGACCATTCCTAGCTATCTATATATATATACTGAAAATAAAACATTTCCATTCGCCCTCCTCTTCCCTTTGTCCTTTTCAATTTACGTATTTTATATTCACAGTTGTTCTCCTGAAACAAAAAAAAAAATCACAGTTGTAAAGGTTTTTTAGAAAGGAAAGATAAAGAAATACAAAGGTAAAATTGAACACATTTTATTTTCTATTTCATATGTTGCTGCATTAGAGATGTGACGGTTCTACAATGAATTTAGTTAAGGCTGGAATATTATTTCTTCCAGATATATATCTGTATCAGTATTATATACGATTATCAATAGTTAGTACTGTTATAAGGAAACTATTAATTGAGGGGATATATCATATATGTCTTTTACTAAAGCCCTCTTCATTTTGATCACTTTGCTCGTCCGTTCCTCACATTGTTAGTGATATATAGTTAAGGTCCTCATTCTTCAAAGAATATATGTTTGATTCATGGATGACTTGCATTCTCTTTCTAAAATTTTTTTTTGAGGAAATCTTTCTAAAATTAATTATATATAAATCTATGATGTTTGATGATAAGTAAATACTGATACAGAATATTGCTAAATACTGATAAGTAAATAATGCTAAATAGCTGTAATAGAATCTTAATTTTTACCTTTGTTTAATGATAAGTAAATACTTCATTTTTAGAAGAAAAAAAAATTTATTTGTTTATCTGAGTAGTTCATAAGAGAAGATGGTTAACTGAAAAAGGAAAAATGACATCACATATATACCTTAACTAAAGATCGATATAGTTTGAGAAACGTAGTAAACTATATTTGATTAGAAGCATATATAACATACATATATGGTGTACATTTTTTTTGTTTACAATAAACAAAAACAGAAATAGAGGGCTACAACTTAACAAAGCCTCTTAAAACTAAATTCATGCTTTCAGACTTCAGATTAACACATGATATTTATCACATGGTTTGAAACTTGAGATTAGAATATTGCCAGTAATTAGGTGATTATGTCAAAAAAAAAGGGTCGAGATTGCAATCAGAATCAGCTTAACATTTGCGCATCGGAATCTTAAGACTTGTATCAAATTAGCCTATTTTAAACATTACTCTCTTTGATTATTATCCTCTTTATATGGATCCTTAAAACGATTGAAAAAAATAAAATACAATGAATTAAATCAATTGGGGGTCAAAACGTTTCAACATTTCACTTGTTTATTTGACCCCTCTTTGTTTTATGAAGTACGTAGCACACATACTCTTGTACCAAAAAAAAAAACAAATGAGGAAGTTATAGTTAGTTACAAATTATACCAACAAATAAAGGATGAAGGTCCAAAATATCAAAGGACCACATGCAAAAAATGCTATTAAAAGTTATAACAATGGCTCGAGCTAATATATATATGTATATTCTGTACAGATACAAAAGACTGCACATGATCCGATTCAAACATAAATCAATAGTTCTAATGCTGTTGATGGAAAATCTTAAACATAAAGATAGGTACAAAAGACTGAACACTATCCAATTCAGTTCTAGTACTGTTGATTGATAACTCAATTTAAACACAAAGATAGGTACAAAAGACTGGACACTATCCAATTCAGTTCTATAAATGCTGATGATTGAAAATCTTAAAACAAAATATTAAAAATAAGCCAAATATTTAATCATATTTTTTGACAGAATAAATAGGATAAGTAATATCAGTAATCCATTATACTTTCATGTTCTCTGAAAAAAAATAAATCAAAATTGATGAATTTTTGTATGATTTTTTTGTCACACTCTGTCAAAACTACACAAAATAGACATGACTCAGCCAAATTGAAGCTGATTCAATCCAATATGTATCCGATATATCTCATCCAAGCTATGAGCACTCGGCTTGATTACATCCTAGTTTAATCCAACATGGCCGATCTTTTAAACCATGGTTCCTGATCAACGGATGTCAAAGTATTAAATTCTCTGAACTTAATAATTTTCTATGCAATAATTATAAAAGATAGTTTGTATTATCAATTTTTTTAAGTGAATTAAGAGAATGGACCAAGCGTACCTAATGTGTTTAATTATTAATATAATTATTGTTAGATTAGACTATCATTTTTTTCACGGATCATTCATTGTTTATATATAGTGCACTCTTGTTAATCTTAAAATATAAGTAATATGATCCATATAATCAAACATTCACAATAGCTTTAATGTAATAATAAGATTTCTTCCTTTGAGGGGGGGGGGGGGGGGGGGGGGGGGACTTACCTAATTATAAGTAGAGGTGCATATATATATAATTGTTTGTTGTTGTGGATATAAAAAAATGTGGGAATTTCAAATTTTATGCCCCAACAATCTTTATCTTAGGTTTAGTTGATAGTGTTGTCTCTAATGGCACCTAGAGGAGGTGAATAGGAGTTGTTTGAAAATTAAACTCTATCTACTAAGTATTTGACGTATAAAATTAAACTCTATCTACTAAGTATTTGACGTATAAAATTAAACTCTATCTACTAAATATTTGACTTATCTACTTCAAATACATGCAAGTATTTGACTAAGTATTAAACTCTATCTACTAAGTATTTTTAGACAGAAAGATTGTATTACTTGCATGCATGATTGCTTCTCCAACAATAATTAAGTGAGATCAAGTGTTTTTTAATTTCCTTTTCTAATTTTCTTTACATGCATGTGTACTTCTTTTTGTTTTACCTTTAATTAGTTTTTCATGTTGGGCAAAGGTTGTAAAAGAGATTTTTACGTGGGTACGATGGTCATCATCTTCCCTATTGAAAAATTTATAACTAGCTTTCAATGATTAAAGAAAAATTAAGCAATATCAAATCTAATAATCAAGCATACAGGGGTTACTTTTGTCCATAAAATTTGATTATTACACAAAATATACAGTGCCAGAACCCTGAACACAGAGAATAGGAACTATATATATGGATAGAATACAGTTTGATCAAGGGTTTACTTTGTAGGGAGAAAAATATATACAAATGAAAGCTGTAATTTCTTAGAGGAAAATTACACGTAACAACTGATTAAATATAAAACAATTGATGATAACCCATTATCATGCTTTATATATATATATATATAACTAGCCAAATAAAAAATTAATGATAAGATTCAATCCTAGGCCATGTGAATTTTAAACACTTCTTAAAAATACCCTTGCTATATATACTGATCAAACTCTAGCTTCCTACTTAATATTGGGGTTTCTAGAGGTCCACAAGATCATAAATCCTAAATTAAGATTTTATTGGACTTGGATTGAATCAATTAATGTAAAGCGATAGTGTAATGGCTAATTAAAGTATATATGCCATCGATTCATGATGAACAAAATAACACTTGTGTAAGGGATGAAGTATATGTGTAGTTGGTAACTGGTATAAAAGAGCAGCCCGGAAACACTATCTAGTAACTTGTGCTAAACATAAGGTTAATTAATTGCTTGGACATTTCTAATCTGAGTTGTCTTATAGTATGAAAAAATGGCACAGGGCATGTACTCCAAAATAAGAGGTAGCATTTAATTCCTGAATTAAACCAAAATTACGTTTCTTTGCTAATCATGTGTTTGCGCTTGTTCCTCTAGCTAGTTAATAGGTCCTTTTCTTTCACTTTATTGCAAATTAATTAAGTATCATACAGGTCGCATATATGTAAAACCTACAAAGGATGCATAAAAAACCCCATTGTTTTTCTTTTTCATGCTATTAATTGTTATTACAAATTAGAAAAAAAAAAGTTGTAAACTAATGTAAGAAGCATGCATACCCTAATTAAGTTGTAATTTTCAATTTCTTCAAAACATAGGAATATAGGTGGCATGTATGGTCTTGAAGACCCACCCCCCCCCCCCCCCCCCCCCCCCAAAACAAAATATAAGAGTAAATTGAGAATAATTAATACTCTTAGTCTTGAAAAAAAGATTAAAAAAATATTCACATAAATTATTTTGACCTAATTTCATCAGTAACTATTAATTCCTCTCTTTTTTATTCTACTGGAGAATATTGAGCTGCAAAAGTGATCGGCCGTAGTCTGACCCTACTGCTTTTGTGGTTTATGTGACAGTTTTCAGGTTTCAGGATGATAGTTAAACTGCCTGCATTTACAAAAGCATGCTTAATATATAGATAATTCCTTTCCTATTTTGAGTTGCAGATATGGAGGGACTAATAGCAGTGCACCTCTATAAGATGCAAGGGCTACTGAAGCTATGAGCACAATTTGAAATTCAGAGGCAAATATATTGACCCATTATCATGCATGATAAGCACCATTATATAGTTGGCCTGCTCAAAGGCAAACAGGTCAGACTCCTTAAGTGAAGGCAATATATTTTATTGTACAAACCTAATTAAACTGTGTACTTACGTTGAAGTAAAAAATAATTATTAAACTAGCTAGATTGTGGGCTAGTTTTGTATTTTTTTTTCTTCTCTGGATGTATGCATGCACAAGCTGCAGGTACACTCCAACTTTTGAGGAAACTGGCATTCCTTCAAGGTTTAGTCTAATGCTATATTGACATGCTAAAAGCATAAAAACTGTTTAGTTCAACGTGATTCTCTCGTTCAACAACTAGTTTGTTTTGTCTGTAAAGGAGAAGTAGATGTTCATTAAAAAAAGCGACCTTTTGTATTACTCATGACATAGGCTCTTTGTTTCTCTTTCCGGAAGTTCATTCTCTTCTAGTGTGAAGTGAATGAGTTGATCCCTCTTCATCAAGTTCATTCTTTTGTACGTAGTCTTGTCTTAATTATGAATATATGCTTGTGAAATATATGTTTCTTTCGTATAAATAATTCAAAATGTTGACAAAAAAAAGAAACAAACAAGCTACATGCATCAAAGGCAAAGCTAGACTTTCAAACTATGCGTATCAAACACACAATGGAGGCAGAGGCAGAACCAAGATTCGAGTATAGAAGGGCTAAATTAATCATTAATTTTACCTTTTATTAATGTTTCTTTCTATGTATTACCTTTCCAATTTGAAAAGGGTGTTTTCTTCTTTCCATTGCGCACACACGTATAGGGGTGTCAATGGGTACGGTACGGGTCAGGTGGAGGCATTTTCATACCCATACCCATTAAAATTGACTTTACCCATATCCTACTCATACTCATTAAAAATTGACCTTACTCTACTCTACCCTTACCCGTTAATATTATCGGGTAACGAAACGGTAGCCGATGAATAACGGATAATACTAATATAATAATTAGTTCTATTATATTTTACAAATTAAATATAAAAAACTCATTCATTTCACACATATGTAATTACATTTCTAATAAAAAATAAAAATAAATGTGCAATCAATTCTAACTAAATTATTTTTTATAAAGGGAGAAAATTCAAAAACACAAATACATATTTAGATGGGTTGGAAATTGAATTGAATATATATTTAGATTTTATAATTACCCTATAGGATAACGGGTATGAAATAGTTATTACCCATACCCTTACCCATTTGGTTAACGGAAAATAATTCTTATCCATACCCATACCCAATAAGCTAACGAAAAAAAAACTTTACCATACCCGCCTTATCAAATACAATACGGATCGGATAAACGGCTAAAAATGTACCATTGACACCTCTACACACAGAAGGCCCAATTGCCCAAATAGAAATAAATCAGATTTTTGTTTTCAAAATTTACATTCAAGCCTTTCAACTTTGTTATATTATATATATATATATATATTTTGGTGTGGGGGGGGGGGGGGGGGGGGGGGGGGGGGGGGGGGGGGGAGGTGGTGGGGGCTTATACATGTAAAAGAAACAAATTAGTATGGTTTCTATACACTTAGTAATAAAAAAAAAATCAAATCTTAGAATAGCTTAGCAACCCCAATCATAACTATGATCCACCCCTGAATGGGGATCAATCATATAAAAAATTTATGCTAAGAATATATATATATAGGGAGTCCATTTACAGTACCAATGACATTTTACTATATATTATATAGAAAATCATACATAAATAAAAAATTATTTAAAAAAAAAAATGAAAATCAATTGACCCCATTCAATATGATCAATGGATCCGCCCCTGATATGCATGGTACGTACAGTATAGTTTATGAGATATACATATATACACCTAAGAACGCCACATTTTTTTTGCAGTACCGTACAGTTTCACAAGAAATGAAATGACGAAGATTCATATGTAAAAACAACTACATCTAGAAAGACATTAATTGCTATTAATTAGTATTACAAAGTGAACCAGGACATTATTTTTTCAGCAGTGCAGAAATCTGATTTCTTCAAAGAGACTACATTATGCCTGGCATTGCTACTACGGTTAGCATCTCTGAACACAATAGGCAAAGCTCACAACTCTTCTCAACTCCCCTTCTGACTAGGGAATTCTGTTGATGCACTTCAGATGCCACTACACCTGAAGTCCCCTCCCCTTCAATTTACCCTTGAAGAACACCTCATAAGCCTAAATGTAATTAATAACAACATAAACAGTAACTAACAACAAAAGATCATGTTATTGTTAAAAGACAAAGTATTTAACTGGGGATTTATATGAACATATAAAACTTCTAGCCTGAAAAACAGCGCACAGTTGAAGGACCGAACATCCATCAATTGACCCTGGCCTCAGCACATGAAAAGGATTTGTGGGTTTGCCTGCCTATGCTTTTGTTGGCTTCGTAGAATTCTTTGTTTTTTTTTAGTGCATTTACTTTTTGTACCACAAGATCCCAACATTTCTTCGGACTGACATGGACAAATTAATTAACACCTTGCTGGCTTGCTGGGATTTACTTCTCCAGAAACCTGCATTCTCCAGTTGTCAAAAGGACTGCCTTTCTAAACTTAAAAACAGAATAAATTAAGTACAATTCTACAATTTTTGAAAATAAAAAGAGCAAAATGTAAGTAAAATTCAGATTACCATATATAGAGGACCCAGAAGTCCTGCATCCAAATTAAATTTCAGTGTAGCCCCGCCATGCATTTGGTTGCAGAATGCCAGAATGCTCCACACGACTGAAATCCTGTAATTAGTTTCACAACACCAACTTACATAAGTCACCGCAAGAAAGTACAGATCAGTGTTGTAAAAAACGGCTGTTTAGGCCGATTAATCATTGGCGGCGACCAAACCGTCACGGATTTTCTCAACTAATCAGCTAATTATTCCTAATTAATCGTTTGGTGATACTGTGTCTGTCTCACGAGCGCATACCGTTATTTACAACACTGGTACAGATTCCTGCTCTTTCATTGAATAAAGATTAAACCTGTTTTACAATTACTGATTCCACCTTATTGAATATAATGCTAGCTAGCTAGGTCCAACTTTTGTGGCTATCATTACAGGTGACGTATTATTGTCTTTTTTTTATGACAGGTGACGTATCATTTTCGCCAACTGCTGTATATTAGGCGCGCATGCATTTTCTACAAAACAAAAAGAGGTTTGCAGACAACAATTACGAATTTACGATCTTTCTAACTTAAAAATGTCATTTCAAATTATGTTTCTATTTCTTTATAATTTTATAATATTGCTAAAAAAAATAAGAAATTCCTAAATTGCTTAATGTTGACGTTACTTGAGAAAAAATTGAGGGCCCTGCTAATTTTTCCATACTTAAAACTCCTTGCAATTTTTTCAAGCTCAAGAGGTAACCATAATCCCTTTCAGTTTGCTCTTTTGTCTTCGCTAAATTATTGGGGGAAGCCCCTGGAAGGGGGTGGATGACCAATGTTTCCATTGTACTATTGGATTGTCAAATCTTTGTGTTCCTTTTGTGATGACCCAAGGCCTAGTTGGTATCTCTCGTCTCCCTCAAGGTCGCATCAGTCCACCTCCAAAATTCCAAAAATGGACCGAAAAGAGGTCACCAGGCCCACGGCTTACTTCTATCCAGGAGGTATCTCCATGGAAGATGCTCTCTCGGATTTGGAGGCGTCTATGAAGCGGGTAATGTCGCTGCGATGTACAATAGCTCTCTCTCCTGTTTCCGCACTATATTCAGACCATTCTTTTTTCTTTTTTCTTTTTTTTTTGAAAAAAAAATAAGAGTCAAAGTCCTCATTTGATTGATTGATGATTTAGTTACACAGAAGTTGTAACTTAAAAAGGAAAAAAAAAAAAACAATGCTACTCAAAACATTTGAGCAAAAGTAAAAAAATGAAATAAAACAGAGAATATGAAGGGTAAAAGAAAATACAAATTAAACTAAGATTGCCATGCTGTATAACGGGTCTGTGATTGCGCCACCATGCAATAATTCCACTATAGCTGTATTTGTTCCACCAGTTCCTGAGTGTTATGCGAAGTTTCTCTAAACATTCTACAGCACCTTTCGCGCCACAATACAAATTGTGTTATCAGCAGTATTGATCTCTCCATTCTTTACTTCTTATACAAATCTCAAAACAAACTCCTATATCTATTCATCGAATTAAAACTGTTCTTTTCTAATCGAAGTACTAGAGGCGGACCCAATAAGAACCAGAGTGGAGACAACTGTCTCCTAGATTTTGAAATTCTACAGTGGGTGTTCGACATCCCCTTCTTAAGACTCCTTAGACTTCCTTAGACTTTCTTTAGACTCCTTAGAGACTTAATCCGTCCGAACAACTTCTCCTTAGTGAAGATTAACTTTTGCTCATTTTGTTCAAATTCCTAAACTTAAGCCCCTCTTGTCCCAATTTTTAAGACACAATTTCTCTTGAATTAAACATCCTTAGCACCTTTTTGCCTACTTAACACCTTTTTCTTAATCCGATTCTACCGAATAAGTACTCTTTTAACTCCACTTAAAATTATAGTGCCGAACACCCTCTAGAGAATTATAGGTCCGAATAAGTTTGCCCCTCTATGAAATTTGTTTTGCCTGAAAAGCCCAAAACTCAATTGCTTTTTCTGTCTGTTGATTCGCACTCTCCAAAAAATAATTGAACAGGCCCAAGTCCAAAACTATGACAAATGCAAATTCGCTTGGTCAGATAATGTGGGACCCCCATGTGCAGAAAGCACGTTCTCAAAATTATAAAGGTCTCCAAGTTCTCTAAAGTTCACAAGAATAATACGGATGACACTTTTTTTTTTGTGACATCGAATAATATTTTATATTTTTAAAGTCTGAGTCAAATAATATATTGAAATGTGCTTGCACATCAAATTTTACATTTTTTTTGAATTTTTTTACTATTTATTAAGATGGGTACAAAAATTCAATGGTCTGAAAATAACGATTTTGTAAAATACTTAATAAATAGTAAAAAAATTCAAAAAAAATATAAAATTTGATCTACAAGCACATTTTAATATATCCATCGTATTGAACGGTTTGGATCAATTGTTTGGACTTTGAAAATTTTGAAAATACAGTGTTATCCGATGTTACCAAAAAGGATGTCATCCGATCCCTCCTATAAAAATAATAGTAAAATATAAAGGTCTGTGTAGGTCTGCAAACGAACCGAACCGAATCGAACTTACCCCCAGTTTGAGTTTGGTTTGAATTAATTTTGAACTAAGTTTGGCTTGAATTAATTTCGAACGAACTCAATTTCGAATCGAATTTTTTAAGAACTCAATTTCGAACTTTTACGAACTTTGTTACGACTTATGACTTATGGTTGGGCCATAGTTCGAAATTACAGCACTTTAATAAAAACTCAGGCATTCTGAATTCTAATTACACAGTACATCAAAGTTTATATCAATGTTCATTACAAATACCAAAGTTTAGTACAACGAATCAAAGTTCAGTATAATCACAGTATCCAAAGTTTTCTAAATATCCAACAGAAGCAACATCACCAAAGTTTTCAAATATCCAAAGTATTCAATGTACAATTTAAGTTAGAACTAAGAACAATTATGGACTGGGCAGCTTTATATTTTCATCAGCGAACATAAGTTATCAGCAGAAATCAACGGATCACGTTTGAGTTAATTTCGAACTAAGTTTGGTTTGCGAACCTATTTCAAACGAACTAGGTCCAGTTTGAATTTGGTTTGAATTAATTTCGAACGAACTCAATTTCGAATCGAACTTTTTACGAACTTTTTCGAATCAAACTCGAAATAAATTACGAACTACGAATTTTTTGTGCAGCCCTAAGTCTGTGACATAATACATAATTTTTTTTTTCTTGAAGGCCAGTTCGCAAGATGCTCACTGACGTTTTGTACTAAAACAACAAAAAGCTTTTACACAGTACACAAGAACCCCGAATTTTTTATTAATAAAAAAAATAAAAAAAATATTGAAAAAGGGCGTAATTTTTCGGGGAATTCTAAAACTAGGTAGAACGGGAATAAAGTTACCGTTCCATGAGACGGGACGATCCTCTCCGTCCGGGATTACCATTTCACTAACCCACTTCATCGCTAATCTGATTCACGGACGGTAATAATCTCTCCGTCCGATCCAAGTTGTCTCAGCTTTAGTGTCTATAAGGGATGTGCATGGTCTACAAAAATAGGAGTATATCTCAGTTCTCATGGGCTGAAAAATCTCTTGTACACTATTGATGCCTCAGATTTAAACGGATTTGTTTGGTGCTCTCATTCCATGTTCATTTCAGGTGACTAGAATATTATTAATTCAATTAGTGATAAACCTCATTCCTTTACGATTTGATTTAAAATTATTAATTCAATTAGTGATAAACCTCATTCCTTTACGATTTGATTTAAAAAAAGACCGGACGGTTATCCTTTTCCTTGGACGGGGAGGTTATTACCGTCCGGTCTTTTTTTTTGGTTGGACGGGGAGGTTACTACTGTCCGTGAATCAGATTAGCGATGAAGTGGGTTAGTGAAATGGTAATCCCGGACGGGGAGGATCGTCCCGTCCCATGGGACGGCAACATTATTCCCGTTCTACCTAGTTTTAAAATTCCCCGAAAAGTTATGCCCTTTTTCGATATTTTTTTATTTTTTTTCGATTAATAAAAATTTCGGCACAAGAACCTCCTAAACTCTAATTACACATTACAACTTTCAAACTATGAAATACCAGTACAATTTATCAGTACACCAGTACAAACTATGAAGCCAACAATTGTCCAAAAAAAGAAAATGTACATTGATTATTTTTGTTAGTCTCAATTGATGCAAATTTAAATCAAATTATAAATTTTTTGTTTTTTTTATTACGTAAGAGATTATCTTTGTTGTTTTTTATCTAGTATTATATGGATTTTAATCCGATAAGTTATTTGAACCAGATTAATTAATGGATTTGAATCAGATAAACTATTTTAATCCGATTCCTGTCCCACCCTGACAGAAATTCTAAATCCGCCTTTGCGGAGTACGGTACCTGAGGGTATACGGATTCCGGAATGAAAGCTAAATTCATGTCTCTGGTCTTGAAGCTTACAAGTCTGGCTCTTGGGACCCAGTAAACATCCTCCTCAAAACAGATGACCACACAATTAACTACACAAAATCAAAGCTTTTCTTTTTACCGGTATTGGTATATAGTATATACCAACTATAGTAATAATATACGGGTATAATTTGCGAATAATTCGCATTTTATTCGTTTTTTTTTACATTTCCGAATCAAATTCCGAATAAAACATAAAAAACATATAATACGTTTTATTCGCGAATAAAGCGTAAATCACGAATTATTCGCGAGAAAAACGTGAAAAAAATGTGAATTTAAAAAAAAAAAAAATTTGCTTCCTTGTTGTACCGAATAATTTCCGAATTATATTCAAATTATACCCGAATCACAAATTTTTGATCCCGTCGAACCGAACCCGAACTATTTGTTTGTCACTGTGATACCAACCAACATCGTAGTGCCAACCACGCGTTCTTCGTATCCATCGAGCTAAGAATTTCGTCCATTTCGCCAATTCTAACTTTAAATGTAGTTAATATTTATACAAAATATCTTAAGAGGGTTTCACGTTACAACATTACTTTTTATATTTACATTTTAAAATTTAAACCTTAATGCTAAAATCGATTCACATTTGTTTATTTTTATGAGATGTCTACATAAAATTTAAAATTTAATAATTTATTTTATACTAAATCAAATAGTTAAAAATAAACGAATATAATAAACTATGATAGATCATAGATTAAGCATTTAGGGCCACGACTTGATGACCATGTGTTTACAAGCCGTAGTAGTATCTTGCACTTCCAAAAATTATAAATTATGCGAACTCATATCTTATGAAAATGAACAACAACAATTGTAATTTCAAATTTTGAACAGCTCAACATTCAACACTCATACCTATACCTAAGAGATCAAGAGTTTGATGTTCTTTAAGGTCATGTTTGGTTGTGGAGTAAAGTTAATGAGGATTAAATGACTTACTCCATCTTACTCCACATATTTTACATCTTGTTTGGTAGTATAACTCGTGGCTTAAATTAATCCGCCTAGAGGAGTAAAGTGTTGGAAACTGAGCCTCTTCCTATGATAGTGGGCCCTACAGGTGGAGAAAGTGTGGAGTAAGTTAATCCACCTGAAGTGGTGGATAACTTACTCCGGATTAACTCACTTCTTACTCCACCTTACTCCTCTTCTTTTACTTCTCGTTTGGCTACCTAAGTGTGGAGTAAGGGGTTTACTCCACCTCTTACTCCACAACCAAACATGGCCTAAGGGTTAATACCTACACATGACTAATTATATATATATATATATATTTTTACTCTAGCCTGTGCCAACACACTGCCGATGCATGTTAGCAAAAGTATTCTCATAATATAAAAACAATAGCTTTCTTAAAGCAAATACAAACATGACTAGAATGAATGCACAAGGACAAAAAAACAATCCTATTCCTATTGCCGGGATCTGATTTCTTTGGAGAGAAGCCAGACGGCTTCCTGTCTGGAATTACTACTAGATGCAGCATCTCTAAGCACAGTCTCCAACGCTCGTAATTCTCCTGGATTGGCCTTCTTAAAGAGTTCTTGAAGCATGAGGCTAGGGTTGTCAGCCGGAGCACTAGGAGCTGCTCTTCTGACAAGGGGATTCTGATGACGCACTGTAGATGCTGCTGAACTTGAAGTTCCCGCTCCCATCGATTTATCCTTGATACGACAGTACTCAGAAACCCGCCTTGTATCTAATGCCTCTAAATCCTGATTGCAATAACAACAAAAACAGTGAAAAACAACAACAAAAGATGTTGTGAGAATAACTTGCAAAGTCAGAATTGATAGGAAGATAGAAAATTCCTAACCCGGAGAACAGAAGACTCAAGAAGACCAAACATCTCAAGTCCATCAATGGATCCTGGCTTCAGCAAAGGGAAATTGGGTGCAGGTCTGCCCCCCTTTTTGTTGTCTTGGTGCGCAATCTTGTTGATTGTATTAACTTTTTGCACCACAAGCTCCCAGCATCTCTCCGGACTGACATGAACAAACACCTCGCTGGGGTTTGCTTCTACTGAAACCTGCATTGCCAGTTGTCAAAAGAACTGCCTTTTTCTCTACTTTCAAACAGAAAAATTAAATACAAATATTTGATATAAAGATGAGGGAAAATATGAAAAGTCAAATTCAGATTACCATAAAAAGAGGGCCCACACGCCCTGCATCCAGAATTTCAGAGACATAGTCACACTTTGTGTTTGCTTCCAGAACGCTCCAATATTTCACACGACTCCGGAATCCTGTAATCCAGCACAGTAATGTAAATAACTGCTGCCAAGACTGATAAGTCACGCATAGTGTATTCAGAGGGCATTTTGCGGTTCTGAATGATTAGTCAGCCGCCAAAACCAATTAATCAGCTGCCAAATCTGATTAAGCAGCTGATTAATTTTCCAGACTGCACAGTATTGTTTGTTGGGGTCATTTCTTTTTCACCGAAATTCCAATTTGACGATTTAAGACACTAGAAACTAGACTTCACAAACATTAATTTCATATTAATTTTTAAACAATTAGATATTCATATAAAGTTCAATAATTTTATGATTTGATTGATTCTTTTACACAATATCTGCTTAAGCAGGTCATGGGGAGTTATTCTATTATAAATAATTAAGACTTATTAACTTTTTAAGGTGCAATATTTTTATGATAGCTAACAAGTGTAATCTCTCTTCATTAGACTGCTAGATAATTTTCTATAAATTTTTTAAAGTAAATGATAATTTTTTTGCACTGTAAATGCTTCACAAATATAGACTTTGAGCCCTCCTATTATTCAAAAACCAGTGAACTAACCCGGTATTTACTGGTTCAATGGCAGAAACATTTTTTCAAACAAACCAAACCAGAAAGGGTCCGGTTTAAAAAACACTGGTACTTTTACTTCAATTAAATACGAAAGATTTTTTCAAGTATAATTACTGCTTACAAACATTAATATAGTGACAGGTCCTTATACACTGGAGCTTTCCATACAATAAGAAACCCACCTCAATGGCTTGTCAAACATTCTTTGGTGTTCCTGGGGCTACATTATGGAAGGTTTGTACTAATATTTCTGTACTGGAGGGAACTTACAAAATTTTGTGAGTTACGTGACTTGTTGTCCAATAAAGAAATATGAGGTGGTAATGGGCCTTACTGGTGCCATCTTGATTTTTTGTTAACAAGTGCTGATTTGCAATTTGGCAACTACAAGAAACATTTTTGGTTTATGGGCTTCATTGGAAATTGTCTATATTGCCAAATGATACTTCAAAAACTTGTTTGCCCTTCAATTGTTTTGACTAGTAGACTACTTTGCAATTTAAGTTTTATATCAAGATGGTGACCTCAAGCTTTTGTTTGTTCCTTGATAAATTTTCATTGAAGGTGTCCTTAGTTTCCTCTTGCTTTGGTCTAATATCCAATCTAACCAATCATTTCTTTATTCTTCTCATTACTTGAGCACTTCTATAGATCAGAAAATGGTTAACTGCTTATTACAACTCTTCAATGTTTAGTGGTTATTGAAAGTTTCACAATGAATCAATATTATAAGCTGTACTATTTGATTCAATTAAAAAAAAACATTTCAGGGTGCCCTAATCTCAAAGTAATATAATAACATATCAAAGAAGCCAATTACCTTTAGGAAATATTGCCTTTTTAGTCGACCAGAGTTCATGGGGCATGATGGTACCATACTCTACAATCTCGACCGTCCTCTCCTTTCCAACTTCGACAAAACGAGGAAGGTTGCGTGGTTGTGCTGGAATATCATTAGAATTTCGGGCCCTTGCTGATGCGCTTGGCCCCTCCTGCAAAACAACACTGTTTCTGGTTGGAGCTGCTGCAATCCCTCGGGCCCTGCTACTCTCCGCTGCATCCCTCGTCTCTTCAATGGCATTGGTGGGCCTATTGACAGGAGTTGCCACCTTATCATCAGAATCTTGGGCCATTGCTGATGGGCCTGGTCCTTCTTGCAGTCCCACATCTTTTCTGGTTGGAACTGCTTCAGTTTTTGAGGTCCCAATATTCTCACCACCACCTGATATTCGACCAGAATTTTGTCTATGTTGCTGTTGTGTGTTGGTACCAGTCAAAGCTGCATCCCTCATCTCTTTACTAGTGTTATTAGGTCTATTGACAGAAGTTTCCGCCTCTTTTTGAACTTGAGAATATTGGCATGCACTAAGCCTAAGCCCAAGATGATTCAATCCCCATCTATGGATCGAACTTAACTTAGCCCTTAAAGCATCAAGAAGAATATCCAATTCATCATCATTGTACCGGAACAGAAAGTGTTTGTTCCTCCAGTTGCACAAACACAGCTCCTTTGCATGCATCAAACAAGCATACTTTTCAGGGCATGAAGAACAACCAACAGAAGAGAGATACAGGTCATAGTGGCAAAAGATACATTCCCTCACAGCAGCATCAAATCCAGCATCCATCTTTCGACACTGAGAGGGTGAGCAGAAGTGCTCCCTCTCGCGCTTTTCTTCCTCCTTACGCTCCTAGTTAGAATAAGCAATTAAAATCAAACATCTTCTCAAAACCCTATTGATGCCATATAAGATGGCTGAACAAAGTCAAGTGGACCTACCTGGAAAGTTTTTGTAAGGATGCTGCCCTCTCCAGAAAGGCGTTTCCACTCCAAGTCACCAGGAGTGATTTTATTCAGCAAAAAAATATTCCAGAGGGCTCTTACGGCCTCATTGGCAGCACCAATCAATAGTTTGTCGTGGGAGATGGTTGTCATGCGTCTCTCCTTGCGGTATTGCTTTACTGCATTCTGGCCATGAGGAAACCAGTCTATAGGAGCCAAGTTCACCGCCTCTGCACAGTTGAACCCGCAATTGAAGCCCGAATGATATGCCCCAGGAAAGGTCAGAACAAATTCACATTCATTCTGAACACATCGAAAGACTGAGATCCCCTCTTGTTTCAACACAGAAGGCGAAAATTGAGTAACCTGACAAAAAGCGACGTCATTATATCGAACAATAGTAGAACATGGGACGTAATAGAAACAAACAACAATAACTCTTCCACAAAATTAGTTCAGCCAACTTTAGAGTTGATGAGAATACAAATTCAAAAAATAAATAACGCCAACAATAGTAATTATCCACTAACCAGGTTATGGAGCAAGTCTGGCTGCTCTTCAAATAAATGTGGGAGGTGTTTCCTCAGGACATGCTCAAACATCTGGGTATCCTTTTCCGGCACACCATACCACACTTTTGGAGCCCCCATGTGCATGTAATTCAGTGAGTACAGATGGTGATCTTCAACATGCTAATAAGTAAAGAAATATCAAAAAGATGAAACAAACAAACAAACTAACTAACTAACTGATAAAACAGCTACACATTGTTAATAATACATGTACAAGATAAATTAAAAATGGGTGGTTAAAGTGGAGTACCCAGCAAAAAGAAGAGAGGCACATTCCAGCATACAACCAGGGAATCTTCACCCCAGATATGTTGCTGCTCTCAAAGCATAGCATAGACCGAGGAAGATTTGGAATGTTGTTCAAATTCCATCCAGACTGGACATACTGTGAATTTCCAGCCTTGGGAAAACCACTTCCAAATGAAGCCGTGTCCAGGTCAGCCCCATACAAAACCTACAAAAACGTTGACCAAGAGGCAAGACTCAAAAGAAGGGACTATCTATCCAAGTGATAGCCAATTTTACCATATTTTTAATCTCGTTATATTCTGCTTTTTTAATTCTTAAACAATTACCTCAATCCTTTCAGTTGGCTTCTCAACTATTCGCCAAAATTCGCCTTCAATTTCATCGACAGAGGGCGTAGACTCCAGCCTGTCAGCCTCTGACCGAAAGTACTCTTCTTGGAACAAATCTGCATATTTTTTATACGACTGCAGAGTGAAGTCTGGGCCAGAATGGAACCCAAAGCGTTCACCAACCTGGTTTAGAACTGTAGCATCCGTCTTTCTCCTTTTCTTTCGCACCGAGGCATCCCCAGTTTCACGGTTTTGAAGCCTGTCAATTTGCTGAACTCGAGTGCTAAATTTACGCCCTTCCCACTGTTTCTTCTCTTGTAGGAGAGGAGGGGGCTTCCAGGAGGTTGGTGGTACAATGCGGCATATGCCATATGGTTTTGCAGTGGCCTGTATGCTCTCTATGTACTTCATAGGGTCGTTAAACTCCTGATGTCAATATAGAATAGGACAAGTGAGCTAAAACCCGCAGTAAATGCCAAAGGAAAAATTAAGCTAAATAACCTCTTGTGTAGGGTGAAACACAGGAGCTTCATCTAGTATAGGCCTGCGCAATCCGTCAGGTCTCCATCTTGCCACAATCTGCTCAGTATTTGTATACAAGGAAACCATAAACACTCATGAACAAATAGAAGAAGAACAAGAAAGAGAAAAATATTGACCATAGATACTTGACCTTCTGGCAGTCTTCACAATCAGCGCATCCCCTGATAACTCCATGAGGTAGACTCTTCCCGGATATCTACATAAGAAAAGACAACACAGCTTTGTCAAATAGTAAAAACATAAGTATAGAGCAAATCAAGTATTACTGTAATGCTGCACAGTAAGTATTGAGTGCTTCAAGAAAGAAGTGCCCAACCAAATCTGGTACCGTATTTGACTACAATACAAAGAATTTTGTACTGTCACATTTCATAAAAATGAAAAGCAAAATTCAAATTTTTTTGAAGAAACAAATTGAGGTAATTTAGGGTGCGTTTGGAATCGCTGCAGCTTTGGGTTCTCTGTTTTCTTTTTCCTGGGGAAAAAATATTAAAACACATTTGGCTCAGTCGCTCAGACAACACCCTTTCCTTTCTTTTCATTTGAGCAGAATAAAAAAAAATGAAATACTGAAATGCTGCACAGTCACTCATTTTTCATTTTCTTCTCTTGCACTCCTTCACGACCATTTCTCATCCCCACCAAATTATTCATCCTCTCCACCTAACCATTTTATTTATCATCGGAAGAGGCGAAGAGCACAACTGGCAGCTCTGTTTTCTCTCCTCTTTATTTTTCTATTGTCTCTCTCTACTCTCTCATTCTCCTCTACTAAGCCTCTTAATTCTGCCTCTTCTTCATAAGCAATGACGTTGACGTTGGTGATGAAAAAGGTATAGGCTAAAGACGTTCAAAATGAAGCACGTCATGAAAAAGACCGAGATAAACTGAAAACAATGGGCCATGGGCAGCTCAAGACTGTCAGAGATCTTCAAATATGACAGGAGTTCTAGTGAGGTTGTTGAACTTGGTGGTGGCGACATCGAGCATAACAACCTTCTACCTCAGGATTTAAATTGATGTACATCGTGCTTATTTAGTGCAGTGGAATGAAAATAGTGAAAGAGAGATACAAGCAAGTGGAGTTCATGAATCAATCTAGCACATGATTTCAATATACTTTTGCGCTTGTGATTCATGCAGCACATGCATTCTCTGAAGATAAGATTCTATGTGACCATAAACTGTTTGATGATGCTTAACTAGGGCCATTCAACATGTAATGTGGCATTTCAAGTTTAGTATTTATGACCTAACTAGGGAATTCCATTGCTCAGTTCTGATATCATTCTATCTAGGTTTAGTATGGATGACTGAAGCCTACCCCACGATCAATCACATAATGGATGGTTAATAATGAGGGAAAGCTGGCTAAAATTTGGATTAGACAAGTCTTGTATAGGTCACTTCTACCTTGATTATGATGCATAATCATAATCAGCAAAGAAGTCCAGCATACAGAGAGCAAGTTATAGCTGATCAATATGGTACAATGCTGGAGAGTGGTTTAGATAATCAAATTAAATAAATGGAAAGAATTGAACTGTTGAGACCAAGCAAGAATGAAGTCATCCCAAAACTGACTACAAGTACTCTTATTAGTTTTCTTGAATGCTCAAATTTATGTTATTCAAGAAATGGAAAAGAATTTGGAAAAGAATTTATGTTATTCAAGAAATGCTCAAATAAATGCAACAATTTCTGTGCCTCTATTGCCTTCCTCAAACTATTAGTTTTAAATGGAAAAGAATTTGGACACGGTTTTGTAAAGCCCAGTACGGTGATTTTCAGCTGGCAAACACATCTTATTACAGTCTCTTTAGTCAGTACTGAACTTTTTTTTGAAAAAAGATGAGGGTTCAGATGGAATTGCATAGTAAAGCTCAATTGGTAAGCTAACTATGCAAATCTTCATTCCATTATTAAGCACGTTGGGTGTCTGATCCGCCAACGGCTACGATTGAAAAATTAATTTTTGGATTTAATCTCAGCTCTCCAATCACATAATCTATCTTCTTTTGATTAAATGCATATGTTTTATGTGTAGAAGTTTAAATTTAGCTACAAACATACTTGCCACACATACCGTCATACGATGTGTTACAATTAAAATTAAACAGACTCTAAAATTTAACGATATAATTCTCCGTTTTCTTGTTTATTTGTTTCCTTATTTCTCCCTCTCCAATTAAAATTTTCTATACGGCGGATCACAATGCAAATCAATTTTTTGTTCACTTTCTTATTTATCTACTTCCTTATTTCTATACATATTACTGTGATAAATCTAGAATATATTTCTAATTTTGTTTTTTTTTATGAAAATTTGTCATTTTGTATGAGAATTTATTTTTGTTATCTTATCATATATTTCGTTGCAACGCACGGGCATCATACTAGTAATAGTAATGTATCTTTATCTAATTCAAATAATCACATCGAAACTAATATGGCACCCATAAAATGCGTTCATTTCTTTTTTGTTCAAAATTTTAATTTTTAAATCAATCATTCAATATGATGCCTTGTATTCCAATCTTTAGAATACAATATAATATCATTTGTTTTTTAAATTTAGGAATGCCAAAAGAAAATTCAAAATAAATAAGAAACAGAAAACAGTTTTCTATTTTGAAAAACAAAAGACAAAACAAAATGATCCCAAACACACCCCTACTTTTCTAAATATACAGAAAAAATAACAAGCAGAACCTGATCTGGTACTTCTTCGTCCTCTGAGTCAGAGATAGTATATGTCTCGTTGTAATTAACCCATGGTCTATCACGAAGTGACTTCCTCAATTTGTCACTATTTCTACGAGCATCCTCCAAAGAGTGCACTGGAGCTGCCACAGAAGTGTCCTTTTGAACCATCTGCAGAGTGAAGGAAGTAAGCCTTGTGAATCCTGGTGGAACTGGCATGTCCTCCATCACTGCGGAAGAATGAAAATAAAAATTAATAAGGTGATCAAAATATCATACAGAACTTTTTTGGCAGAGAAAAGCTGCCAAAGCATTCCTCACGCATGTTTGAAAGGTCTATATGCCAGATAGCCAGAGTATGTTCTTATTAATATATAATAATGATACTTAATAAAATGATCATGAGTAGAAAATAACTCACAATTTTAAACAAATTAAAAATATGTAGGATGTCTTAAAAAAAAAAAAAAAGGCAAATGAATTGTGCAACGAAATAAAGAATCATGCTTAATTGTAATAATAACCTTATAGTAATCAGACAATGTAATATCGCCCCTCAATCTTACCAAAGAAAAAAAAGGTAACAAATAACTAATATCTTGCAAATTCCAACTAATAGATCAATACTAGGATCAAATTAAAGAAGGAATCTAACAGCCTTATTATGGCAATTAACTCAAATATCCTTTTCCTATGATTTAACAAAAATATTGACAAAGCGGACCTTTATCCTGTAGGAGCTCTAGAATTTCATATATTTCCCAAGCTTGGTTTGGGCTAAAAAAGATTTACCTCACAATCATTATCATCCTTAAGGATCTAATCAACTATCAGAAGGATCCAGACCACAATTGTAAAAAGGGATTAGGGTTATATCCAACAATAAATACCCATTAGATCTAGATTTTCATGCAGAAGAATGTTCATACTACATATATAACCTTCTTTATTTGATTTTGGCAGTGGAATTCCAGCTAGTCCCTTTTACATGCACAATTTTTAAGCCATCATCAATCTTATCCATTAAAGGGGAAAAAAGGACACGATGTAGCCCCAATAATAGAGAGACAAAGAAAAGAAGGAAAAGTTCGAGATTTAGGCCAAAACAACCATAGATTTCTTGAAAAACAAACCTGCTTGGTAGAGCCTAGATTTCTTGAAATTGCTAGAGAAAAGGTAAAAAATTGTCACTTTAGAAGAGGGTTATTGTTGGAGCGGCGGAGAGATTATTGTTGCCTAATAGCTAGAGAAGAGGGTTATGTCACTTTAGAAGCTCAAGCGGAAGCTCGTTTATATAATTGCAATTTTGTTAAGCCCAGTGTGCTATAATGACACTCTATATTTCATTCAGCCCAATTCAATTGGACTTTTTGGGCTTGACTCAAATTTGACTGTTACTATAGATTATCCAACTTCGCCAAAGAACTAGAATTTTCGGGTTAATACCACAATTCATTAAATCTACTAGCATTAAATCCATTGACATTCTTGAAAATGGGCATAAAAAAATTTGAAATTTAAAGTTCGATGGAATTAATGGTACGTGACTCATAAATGCTGCACATTAAAGAACAATGATGCACTCTCAGTGTCCGCCCAATAATTTAAAATTTGCAACAATGTGCACTAACCAAGCTGTGGATCTTCAAACAGTATTATCTTAGTACAAAAGATATTATTAAAAAATTGTCAAGGCATTTTCAAATGAGAGTATAACTAGGGTGTTCTTAAGCTCACCAAGCCTTTTGGTGAGCTTAACTCTAAAGCCTATTGGATTAATTGCAAATGACGAATCCAAACCGTTGAAACCGATCTACTTCACAAGTGATGACATGTCAAATTTATAAACTTTCGAATTATTTTAGTATAAAGTCAAGTGGTCAAAAAAAGATAAAAAATTAACGTATTAAAATTAACTTATAAACCTTTTTTTTACCACTTTATACTAAATTAATTCAAAATTTTATAAATTTGACGTGTAGTTGCATCGTTCGTGAAGTAGATTGGTTTCAACGATTTGGATTCATCATTTGAAGTCAATTCCGATAGGTTTTGGAATTAAGCTTACCAATCCTTTGGTGAGCTTAAGAACACCCTAGTTCTACTCTTTTCAATTGACAATATCAATATAGCTTATATCTAATATCCCTTGAAAAAGGAAGTCGCATATTTCAATGTTTAATGTTATTCTTCTTTTGAGAAAATGCGTAATTTGTGCAAGCCCTACAATGTGACGAGAAAATAATGTAGAGAGAGAGAGAGACCTAATAAAGATGAGAGGCCATCCAGTGAGGAAGCACTTCTTTCAAGTCTATTAATGCCCTCCTCCAAAAAAAGCTTCCAAAAGAAGAATTACAAGTCATTCCAGGGTAGCAGAAATCTTCAAGAGGGGGCTCGAGTCGCGAATTGGGGCGACCCGGTACGGTGAAGCCAACAATCTGGCGAAGAAGAGAGATTCCACAGATTCTTCTAAAAGACAAAATTCCCCATATTTTGAACTCGCTATACTAACTGTAGTTTTCCCCGGTGCATCCTGAGGTTGGGACTTCTGCATCTTTTTTCCTTTTTCCTTTTTTTTTTTGTGCTTAAAGGAAGATGAGGGGGTGTGGTAGGGTTTAAGCATGGGAAATTCGGTAAATATTTTAACAAAGCAGTTTTGGTTTCATGTAGCTCACGAACCATATGCAGCGCTGTTTTGATTCTTTGTCCGTGCGCTGCATGAACCAAAAGCGCTCTGTTAAAATCTTAACCCGGAAGTTCTCGCTGGTTCATGGTCTAGTTATGTGCTATACGGGCCAGAAATTTTAGAGGCCCGTACTTGTTTCCTTTTACAATCTTAACCGCCGGGATGCAATTCAAGTTAATTAATAGTTTTGAATATAGGGGCCCATAAATGGGAAGCCCGTGATACAACGGGACAGATAAAGGAAGTGGCAGAATACACTCAAAAATAACAGAAATTTTGTATATTAGTATTATGTCAAAGAAAAAAAAACATTTTTTTTGGAATAAATTAAATTTTCTAATGATAATTTCTACGAGAAAATTTTACATAAGTAAAATTTGAATATAAATAAACATTTTTTTATTATAAAATTTATATAATAAAAACGCAACATGGTTAATTGTATGAAAATCAAACAAAAATTATCTAACATATGTTCTCTTGAGAATGCAAAAAATAAGCACTTCGATCATAATAAATAAGAAGTGAGAGTATATAGTATGATCGATGGATGAGAAAGTTGAAGATACACAACTATAAAAAAACGCTTCGCTGTCAGGTGAAATCGCAATTTGTAATCGGATTTCGCACCGATGGCTATCGCCCCAATAGGAAAGGTATATACATATTCCATCGGCTCAAAACAAATGGCGCTAATTGATACGCTATCGACAGCACATGATCAAACAGACAGTGTTAGTACCCAACGCCATATCTTTCTTTTTGCAATCGACGACAAATGTATTTAACGATGTCTGTTGGATTTTAATAACCGATTACAAAAGTGTCTTACACTATCTGTTTTGTTTGAGTTGGCATTGGCAGGTCCTAGTTTGCCATCGGTCATTAATTTTTGAGCCAATTGTGATGTATATATAATTATTATGTTTTATTATTAATTCTTGTATTATGGGCTAACCTCCATCATATATTTGCTAGCTATTTTTAAAACCCAACAAAGCAACAATAAACATGCATGCATTATATACCCATATTTTAACCAACAATTAATATAGGCATCAACAACATATACATATACAAGTTATCCAACATATATATTAATCCATGTAACAAGCAATATATAAAGTAGACAACAATTATAAACCAACAAGCTAGCAATATCACACATACAACAATATATAGAGCAATATTTCATTGTACCATAAAACTAACAACTGTATTAAACCACATTATTAAAATCAACACCAAAGTGTCTAACCGCAAAAACTAGAAAACAAGAACTATTTTACACCACAAACAACAATACATCAGCACCAAATCCTCCCCCCTCCAAGTACTTGCACAGTAATTAAACTAATTCCAAGAAGAACTTACACCATTGGATACGGATGTCATGTAATGCATTTTCTTTGTACGGTATTCTAGATAGACGACACTGCATGAATAAATGAAAACATATGAATAACATATATAAGAACTTAATCTGAAAGCATGATAGAAACAAGTGATTGACAAACCTTAGAACGTGCATATTTTTTTATGAGCATCTCCATGTTCTTCATTACATAAAACCTGGAGTCCTATGAATTGCTTTGCATGGGGCTCTAATCAAATGTGTATTATTTAAAACAAAATATAATTAGTAGTGCAATTGGAACTTGAAATAAATTGCAATGAAATACTCGATTAAATTATTTCTTACCTGAAACATTTTGACCTCAAGTGCTCTTCTCCCCGACATGTGTTGACCCCCCGATGTATGTATGACTTATAAGTCCTAGAATTATTAAAGGTCAGTATATGGTACCTAGAAGTAGGCCATGTTAGTATTTTGCATTTTAAATTATATGTATTTTGCTTACTGCTGTAATAGAGGAACAATATATAAATCCCGGTCATTATTTGGCACCGAGTCCAACAAGTAGGCAACATTCTGTCTTGGGATAATAACGAGAAGCCTCCAACGTGCTCTACAATATCAGTAATAAAATAATAAATCAATACAAACTTGTTAAAAATACATAATAAACATGAGTAGAATTAGCAGCTTACCAAGCTTCGTGGCATGGTAAGAATACAAGACTCTTATCCTGAAACTTTAGCAAGGTATCAGCCAAGTACGAAAGGGATTGTTCACCAGCATATTTAATAAATGTGGCGCAGACTGGAGTCCAGGAAACCAATGTCAACATTATTTTGGGCACCTTCAGGAACTATATTCATGCAATATCTGAAAATAGTCAGTGTCAGAATAAAATAAAGGAGTTAATTGTAAAAATAATATATCTGTTTATAAATTAAATACTCACATTATCCAGACTTGGATAATAGAGACGTCGATCTCGTTACAAGTCATAAGATCACGGAGATCTGTGAAACCCACTGTTACATAAAAAGCCTCACCCCGAAACACTCCCGGCCCGATATAGCAGCGGAAGCCTCCTCATTCAGATAGTGGCGTTGCAAGATATCTGTCATGTAGTAGTTGGAATTCCAGGCCCAGTTCGTCCAATGCCTCCTGATCTACAAGTGAGACCCAATCCCGTATTCCTACAAGTATTGGTCGTCTCGGTAGCACCAATTCATTAGTCATCTTATTGGCCATCTCATTAATCACATCAACAGGCCCCAATCATGTACAGATGAATGTATCACTATCGTGTACAAATAACAACTTATTAAAAAACACTAAGTTATTCAGTCAGGTGCTTTACTTGACTTGCAGTTGAAGGTGCTAGCTTCTTGAGTAAGCATATCGCAGTGCATAACATTTGAAAGAACATTTGTTGCTGCTGTAATCCTCTTTGTAGCTGCATTTGGTTTTGCTCTGGCTAATATTCAATCCCTTGCTCTTCTTGCATTCCTCCTAACAGGTCTTAACTTGATGCAAATCTTCAAAAAATGAAATCTATGTGATTGGATGTAAAGGCATGATCTCTTGCATATTTTATGTTATTGAAGATTTAAAAATCAATAAAATGCCAATGCAACAAACTTTGCCCTACGTTGATATTTCTTAGAAATTGCTTTGTATTTAGAAGTTGCTTAATTTGTATTGCCAATTATATTGAAGTTTACCTTTACTAATTCAATACGTGGAGTTTGACAATACCGATCGAATTGTACATGCAAGCAACATTCTCTAATTTTTCTAATTGTGCAATTAATCTACATTAAAGTTATCGAGTTGTGCAAACAACATAAACTAAATGATCTACTCAAATAAACATTTATAAAATTCATCTCCTTATTTACAATTACAACACGTCATATTCAACAATTTCTTTTGATTTTACTAAATTCACTATATTTTATTTGACACCTTACAAGAACATGCTTTATTTTGGTTAGGTTCCAAAGAAATGGGTCAAACTAATTAACTTTCAACTAATAAAACATTTTCTGAAAATTAAATCATGTTTTAGTCCCAAGTTTTTGGCGGTGTAGAAATAGACATGTGACATGGACTTATGTTGTTGTTTAAATTTTTTCACAAACCACATCTTATTCAAAGGGGGTTTGTGCAAGAAATTAAACAACAATGCACTGTCACATGACATTAATACATCGCCAAAAACTTGAGTTCAAAACATGATTTAATTTTAATAACATGTTTTATTAGTTGAAAGATAGTTTGACCCATTTCTTTGGAACCTAACCAAGAAAAAACATGTTCTTGTAAAGTGTCAAATAAAATATAGTGAAAATCAAAAGAAAATAAAATTTATCACAAGCTGTCCAACAACTTACAAAACATGCACGTTCTGAAAATTAAATCATGTTTTAAACCCAAGCTTAAGGCAGTGTAAAAATGGACACATAACAGTGGACTTTGTTGTTTAAACTCTTTCGCAAACCACAACTTAATTCAAAGGAGTTTGTGTAAGAGATTAAACAATAATGCACTGTCATTTTCCTTTCATACACTGCCGAAACTTTAGGTTTGAAACATAATTTAATTTTCGGAACATGTTTTACATGTTGTTGGACAGCTTGTGACTCATCTCACTACATACAAAGTAATCCACTACTTCACATGAAGCAACAACACAACAATTAAAAAACATATCACAAGCATCAACACACAAAGTACAATTAATACTACTAGCTGTTTCTTGAGAATCGAAAATACTTCTGCCTCATTTCGATATCTTGCAACTTGTCTGCAAAGTTGCATATGGGAATTTAAACTACGTTACTTAAATTGGTAGTGTTGTCGCACCAGCCCATCCATTGATTGCATTCTAGACATTTATAAAATTTCCTCCCCGGATTATGTCTGGTCATCAAAAGCATCACAACAGTTGGCTTAAGACATCTATTGCAATAAGGTTCTGATGAGTAACGACTATTTTGGCTACTCATTTTGCCTATACAAAACAAAAAAATAACATTACATAAATAAACCCTAGTTTAAATTATTCCCTAATTTAAGAAACCATTCAAAATAATGATTAAAATAAACATAAAATAAAGGAGAGAAGAGTGATCTAGCATACAATTGACGCCGGGAGAGGAAATGCTAGCTTCTTAGTCCGTCAATTTTGGGAAGTTGATTTTCGTAGTGAGCTAGTGTTTGGGGATATCAAAGAGTTAGAGATAATCGACCTAGGGTTTACTGGAATATATATATATATATAACATCACCACCATCGGTTCAATATATGGAGCAGATAGTGTATACTAAAACTGAAGTTCTAATTATTTACAGCGTTGCCCCTGAGAATATATGTCATCGGTTCAATATGGTAACGAGTTGTTATTACTTTGTACTAACACCAGTGGCTCATGTAACAAATAGATGGTAAAAGTCGCCCCCTCAATTGTTAGTTTGTAATAATCTAGAAGTCAATAATACGATAAATTTGTTATATAAAGCTTTGTTCATGAATTGAATGTTTAATCATTTTGTTACCTTGAGTATTATTGAATTTATGAATCATTTCGAGTTCATGACTGGAATTGTGAAACTTCATAATATAGATGATAATACTCTTAAAAAGTCTCTAACCAAGGTAATTAGCAGGAACACTAATTACCGCGATAAGGTTAGTGTGTGGATTAAATGATGGTTAAGTTTTACAAACCATAGACAAAGAGTTGTCATTTTAATCACACAGATACATGTTAGAGAACATGATATTTGACAGACCCCAAATGAAACATTAAATGAAATTGTGTTTGTGTCATTGATGTTTTCATTTTAGTGTTAAGTTCTAAAGTATGAGATATTCATTTTTCCTACATAAGAGATGTATATGTGTGATTGTTATCTAACGCTATCCGTAAAAAGTAGCTATAAGGGTAGTTTTTCGGTATACATAGCTTATGCGGAGGAAAAGATGGTTTATCAAAAGTACTATTGTCCCTCGTATCTCAATACGAGCTATAGCATCACTGGGCCCCTTGATAGAATATGATTATCTGGATCCAGTATGATTACAAGAGTAAACATATTTGATAATCTATTCAGGATCAAGAAAAGATTAAGTTTGCAAGGATGACACACACCTACCTTGAAACTAATATGATAGCTATGAGACAAAAGAATTAACACGAAGTAAATCGTTTACTGGATCATGATATTGTACGGTACAGCATCATCTGTGTAATTGGTGTCATAATGTACTTGCCAGGTGCCACCTATGATAAATAGAAGTTAAAATAGTTTTAATTCTATTTGCCAACATAACACAGATCCTATTGGGTCACACCATATAGGAGCTAGTCGGAGAATCTTGTTGATTAATTATAATGATTATAATTAATAATAAGATGGATAAAATTAATTATATATGATATAATTAAATGTCATTTAAATGACAAGCAGAAACATTGGTTAATTTATGAACGTGTTTGACACGTTGCATAAAAGTTACCGAACGAACGATCGAGAAAATATGTATTTGATTTGGACTTAGAATATTTAATTATTGGATTTATATTTTGGGCTTGAAACCCATTAAGAATAAATCACTAATTAAAGATTAAAGGCCCAAATCAAAAGCCCAAATTAAAGCCCAAAATTAATTATGTATTAATGGGCCAATGGCAAAATTGTAATAAATTCTTTGCCGATTTCATTTGGCCGTTGATTTAGTTGCCGACTCAATTTTTTAATATATATCAAATTGATATGGCGGCAACTAATGTATATAAATACATGATCTTAGTTGGAGAGAAATTCAATTCACTTCTTGAATACCGATTCGATCCGATCGAACGATAATTCTCTCTTTTCTCAGATTCGTTCTAATCAGAGTTTACGGGTTTTAGAAATAATATTTTACGAGAGTCGTAATTATTATTTGCTTTTTCTCGTGAATAGTGTTTTTGTCAGATTCCGCGGTTTACGGTATTTCTGGTAAAAGAAATAAACCGCTCTCTCGATCAGTCCTGGTGGATAACCGATAGAGGCACTATAATTTTGGTGCTTGCTTAACCGAGTCAGACAGTCGGGTCAGACTGCATTCCAATTTGAATTTGGAAGCAAGGTAAAGAAATGTTATATTAATCTATTTAATTGTTAAATAGATTTAATCTTTTAGAAATCAATCAAAGGAGTAGACCTATAAACTGATTAAAATACAAGTAAATACGGTTTTACTACTTTGGGTCTATACAGGATTAATCTGGTATGTAACTCTCGGTTATTATCCGACATACTACTTAATCTATGATCTGAATTAGTAAAGTTTTACTTACGGTTTTTAATCTAAGAAAAGGATTGAACAGGTATGTAACTCTCGGTAGATTATCCGACATACCACTTCAATCCTTTTGGCTTAAGTTAGAAGTAAAATTTTTGTTTTACAGTCTTTCCGCAGCTTAAGCCTAATGGCTTTGGGTAGCCTCAAAACCCGACAATGCCATCGTCCGTTGAGCCAAACTGATGTCGAAGAATCACTCAATACTAATTGTACTTAAAATATACTTGATGGCAAAGAAGGGGGGGCCATCAACGCCATCAGTTGGTTAGACCGAACAGTCTGTAAAAAGTTCAAATTAATTATAACGCTACCCCTGATTACATACACCATCCATGCGAAAGGACACTAGATGGTAAATGGGCGATAGTAAATGTGTTTTTTGTAGTAGTGTTACAGTGGATTATACTATCATATTTTATTATTATTTTATTGTGTAAATAACATAATAAGAAAAGAATAATATCTAATGCTCCTGCTAGCATTTTAGTCTTTAAGTATTTCTGGCTTTAATTAAGAACAAATTTAAACTGTCCAAACTAATCTACTTCACTAGTAATATATTTACATACAAAATTTATAAGTTTTTGATTTAATTTGCTATCAAGTCAAGCGGTAAAAAAATGGTGAAAAATAAATGCATTAAAATTAACTTAAAAACCTTCAATTAACTTAAAAACCTTCCATTAATGTGTTTGGATGAAAGCCCAGATTAGTGAGAATATAGTCACTAACCCAAAGATTGAGAATAGTCACTAACTCAACTTTTAGTTGGGTTAATAGATAACCCACAAAAGATAAAAAAAGAATAGTCCTAGTTGTTAACCCAAACACAGAATAGTAGTTCGGAATAGTCGCTAATCCGGATTAGCACTATTCTACCCAAACGTACCTAATTGATTCGGAAACCTATAAATTTTGTATGGCGCATCACTCGTGAAATAGATCGGATTAAACGGTTTGGATTCATTATTTGAAGCTAATTTGATAGATTTTGGAGGTCAGAAGCACTTAGGCTTAAATGCTAGCAGAAAGATATATAGTATACGGACTCTATTATAGTATATAAAAATAAAATGATTATGATGAAGACGAAGATGATGATGATAGAATAAGAATATTAATATTAAGGCATTAAGCACTAAGATTAAGGAGATGTCAGACCAGATGCAGGCAAAGAGAGGGGAAGACATGGACCTAACTCTAGCTAGTACGTAGAGCTGTCAGAGGTAGAAGAGTACCAGGAGGACTTTGTCCAGATTGCCAGAGATCATTTTGGGGTTGGACCCCACAGCCTTCTCAGTCCAATGTCTGAAAGAGACTCAGAATGAAGATTATGTCAATTGGGACTTAGTTTGAATATGTTCTTGGTCTCTCTTTACTGTTCTTTAGTTTTTGAATAGTACTAGTTGTTAATATTGTTGCAAACTGTTTGGCTTTGCTTATATTTTGCTTGGTGGAACAGGTATTAATCTAGACATCTGTAGCTTAATGATATTGTACATGTACGTAGTTACAGGGACTTCTCTGTAAACTTGATAGTTTGTAAGAACACTATGCTATGTTTAGGTACCAATTGAGGTACTTACTCATGGTATTGGATTTCAATAGAAATCGGTGGACAATTCAACTATTTAAAAAAAAATGATAGAATAAGAATACAAAAATTACAAAGATAATATAAAACGTTAAACGTGATATTGTTCATTCAGCTTTTTAAATATGATAACTTTTTGTGGTATCAGGAACAATGGTACGGTGATGTAAGTGGGTTTTCCTATTAAATTATGCAATCAGCATTAATGACTTCACTCATGATTAATCTTTCAATATATAGCGCAGCCACCAATATATATTAAGAACCATTATATTTGGAGAGGAGGATTAATGTGGCAAGCAAAAGCAATTAAACCCGACGTATTAATTAGTTCTTTAATTACAACCACTAGTGATCTTCTAAAAGATAAGGTAAAACAGGAGATAAGATCGACTCTTCTCATTACGCAATTCATCATATGGCGGGAACGATGCTCTCGGACATTCAGAGACAACCACAAAGAGATGGATCAACTTATTGAGGAAATCCGGCAACAGAGGCAGTACATGATGGGAAAATAGCAACCGCGAGACATCCCAAGATCTCCATTTTTTCCCCTTTTACGATATTCCTACTTCTATATTTACTTCTTAACTTTACTTTTCAATTCTTTTCTTTTTTCTTCTTTTAGCTCAAATGTTTTGAGTACATTACTTTTCTTTTTGGTGTTACAAACCCTTTTGTAACAAACACTATCAATCAAATATGAGCTCAGACCCCTATTTTTCCTCAAAAAAAAAAAAAAAACCCCACTAGTGATCGAGGTGGCAATTTCTACATCACTTTTTAGCAGCTCGCGAACTTGGAAAGTATAGCAAGCAAATACACCAAAGAAACCGTTCTTATTACAGCACCTCAGGACGAATCAACGTACGGCTATAACAACGCGCGTGCAGGGTTTGTATATAGACAGGAAGTCTTCAACTGTATTGCCATCAAACAAAAAATTGTGGTGTGTAACCAAAGTTTTGTTTAGTCACGAAATCTACTTATATGGGAAACTGTGACTTGTCCTAATAGAAAAAGACAACCAGTTAAGAGTGCGCTATGAGATATTTTTCACTTGGTATGTACAGTACAAAATTAATTAGACACATATATACTTGTACAAGGCTTCCCTCAATTAATACAACGTAATCAATCAACTAATTCATGTATACAAACATTATGTAATATATACAGAGATGAATATATATATAACGAAATAAAATCACAAATAATGAAATAAACTTATGACGTCTAACAAACTAAATCGTGCAAACAAATCAAATCCATTTCTAAATCAACAACACGGAGACCCCTTATAAATTAGCAAGCAGTTCATGGCCATCCAGACCTAGATCCAGCATAAACCCAAAGTCACGGTCTCCTTCTCTGTTTCCTCTATCCACACACAACATAGGTGGGATGTCCCCATATTGCATTAATCCACCTGAATTGATGAAGGTGTTCGAGCTGTTAGAGTGTTGATAAGACGTGTTAGTGAGCATCGGTAAGCTGTTCATTTGTTGGTCGTACTGGTACTGCGGCATTGTGTCCAACTGACAAGTTGAATAGCTTGATTGTGCCTCGGTTTCGCTTTCAAGTGAACAGCCCATGGCATCCCCCTTGCTCTTGTTAAAAACTCTACACAGCACCCAATCCTCCTGTTACAACAACAATAGAACAATCAATTTAAAAGAAATGTTGAAATGTCAAAAAAAAAATGAAAGATTTTTAGATACCCTTGGTGGATGGTGCGGGCTCTCAAGTCGGAACTCGTGCATGACCCAGTTAGTCTTCATGCCGTTGGGAGCTCTGCCCCGGTAGAACACAAGTGTTTTTCTCATACCCATCACTGTTGAGTTGCATGAAGGAGTACCTCCAATGGTACGGTCTTTTCCAGTGGCCTTCCAATAGCCAGACTTAGTTGCTCGATTGGTGCGCAAGCCAGTAGCGTATTTGCGGTCTCTGAAACTGAAGAAGTACCATTCATCCGCGCTTAACCTTGCCACATCTGGAGACAAAATTGTATATGCATGTCCGGTTAAATTATTGTATATATTGTAATTTACGTTATATATAATATATTGCAAGTAGTAGAAGGGCATCGTTATGCTCTTATATGTAATCCTCTCTTATCTATAACCTTTCCTCGCATGTTCCTTCATTTTTTTTATTTTTAATGCATGCATGTTGGTTATATATCTTCATTATTGTAACCAGTTAATTATCAATCCAATTATGTTAACTTTAGTTAGTTTGAGTGATCATTATTCAATAATGGTATATATAGTACTGATCTATTATGGCAAAATTATGGATATATATATGTAAAAAGATCGGCTACTGTGCTATGAAATACAACTAAAGGCCTTGGTCTCATCCAAATCTATTTGTATAAGAAATTAAAAGAAGGTAGTGCAATTTAGAAATTATAAAAAGAATCTTGTAGATATATATACCATCACACATGACACTCAACCCTATATATATGTGTATGTGGGGATCACATGTTAACATAATAATTTAATTGCAAACCAATTGCTGAATTGCGCCAGATCAATATAAAGCTGAATTAAATTGAACTGTCAAGTACCTGGCAATTCCCATGGCTCAACATTGTGCAAATCTACCTCTACCATAGTTGCTCCAAGCAATCTTTCATTGGCCACCTTTTTGCATAAATAATAGCACACCAACTCTTCATCGCTTGGATGGAACCTAAACCCAGGTGGGAGTGTGTTCTCTATGTCTCTTAGACCCATACTTCCAAGTAATAATACACAGAGGAGAGGAACAAAAAAAATATATAGGAACAGGAAAGTGTTTGATTGTATTTAGTAAGTTAGTTATCTAGACTATACATACACAAAGGCGCAAATGAATTAATATGGAAGAACCATAGTATGTGATATATAAAGGTTCAAGTAAGGAGTAAAGGATTGTATAATAAGTCGAAAATATCGTTTTCATAATCTAGAAGAAGATGCTAGTGACATAGGGCTTGAGGGCCCCTCTTTCTTTGATACATGCTTGTGCAACAAGAACAACTTGGATTGGAGGAAACCCATGCTCACAAGAAATATCTCCATCATTTCTTTCACACTTAATTAATTAATAACTATATTTCGAAATTACTTAAAAAATATATATAGTTATCCTCTTTGATGTGTCCTTCTATGATTAATAAATTAATCATGCCTTACTAGGATGGATATTGTTCGCTGACATTCCATCAGTACTAGATTTAGACTAGCAAGTAGTCACTATTTATTACTTGTGAAAATATCCAAGAAGATTTTTTTTTTTTCTTTTCATGCTGATCTAGCTGTATGTAACTATGTGTACTAGCTAAGATTCTCTTTACTATAAAAACACTCAGCTGATCATTAATTAATGTATACAAAGTGACCTGTTAGCATAATCAAGGGAACAAAGTAATTGCAGTACAGATGTACTGTCATTGCTATACTCCTTAAAAGGTACAGAAATGAAAATAACTAGACCGGTTCAACCACTAATTAAGTTATATGTAATTATGGTAAAAATGATATATAAGATTTTATTTTTTTAACGCGTGATTTTAAAGTCTATCGATATGTCATATATACCTATACGCTCTAGCTAGGCCCTAGCTAGCTATATAGCCAACGCTTTCTTTGAAATTTTGATCATACCATTACTGCTAAATGGTCCTTACGCGTTAAGATTAAAAGAAACATAACTAGTAATTACAAAATAAAGACTAAAGTGCTCGACAGTCCATAAAAAATTCAATTTTTTTTTTACTTTTTCCATTAAAAAGTAAAAATTGCTTATATTGTCATCAATACTGATAAAAAAATTATATTTTTTTTATTTAATTCGAATTAGAATAATTTCATTATAATATTTTATTTAATTCATTATATATATTTTGTTGAAGATAAAAAAAATTAAAATTAATTTTATCCTCATTGCCTGACCAGTATAAAACTAATATTAAATTCAATATACTTTGTTCCTTTCGTTTGCATGCCTCTTCGTATAATTCTGCATTTAACGCGTGATATGATGAAACTTTCATATATCAAAAAAGAATGACTGAAAATTATCATTTATATGTTTCTGTTTTTTTTCCTAAAAAAAAAAATGTTTCTGTTTCTATATGAATTACTACTAGATAACATGTCATGGAATGCAATTAATATAACTCGATCTTGATTGTATATAATCTTATTATGCAATTAACTACTATCCTCATCCAATAATATAACGAAACAAATTTATTCGTAATCATCTTATTAAATTTGAAACAGATTGTATAATTGAATAAATATATTTCATTCTCATCCTGATTCCTGTTGTTCAGATAGAAAAATAGAAAATATCAGTGCTTCATTTATTTTTTTGTTACAAAACTATATGTGCATTAATGGTGGTTTTTCTTTTTATTATAATCCATTTACATTTTGTTAGCAAATTGATAAGCGTGACTATATATATATCCATCAAGTAGCAAAAACGGTACAAAAATATATGGCCTATGCAAATGGCATGACTAATATATGCATTCATGCATGTGGCGAACTACAACATCTACATAAAAATGATAGAAAAAATTGTTGTCCTGTCTTTTACATAAACAGACACGGAAATATTTCGACCATTCTTATCAATTAATTGAAACTCCTATGCCGTTACCAATTTACTAATAAAATATGAAAAACAATATCATTAAAAGAAAGCTTTAGTGGCTGAATTTATGATGATCGGAGACGGAACTAAAAAAAAAATAGATTGAGGAGTTAGAAATGTAAAAATCAGTGTAGCTACCAATCTACCATTTAATCCTTTATTAAGAAAAATAAAAATAGAAAAGACAATAAAATTGTTAAATGTGTAAGTTTTTGCAATTTAGAAGGATAAATATGATAGTATGGACTTTAGAGGCGAAAATATGTAATTTCAAATTTTTTTTAGGGGTATACATGAAATGTCCCCCTTTTTGTAACGGTCCAACCTTTCTATGAACCCCTCTGCTTTTAAACATATAGAACACCTACGTTCATAATACGAGTTTGGTACGCATGTATACATGTGGCTAGAGTGGGAAAAACGTGCCGTGCCGTGACTAACACGCCGTGACTTTGGTCACGTGCCGTGCCGTGCCGTGACCAAGTAAATTTTTCACGTGCCGTGCCGTGACAAAAATTACGAGGGGTGGTCACGGCACGCGAGTCACGCCGTGACTCGCGTGCCGTGACTAAGTCGTGCCGTGACCAAACGTGCCGTGACCAATTGTGCGTTAGTCACATTTGATCGCATTTAACGTTTTAAAAAAAATTGTGAAACGATTCTTTAAAATTCAAATGTTTTAATTGAAATTTAAATGTAAATATTTTAATTAAAATAAAATTATACCTTATAGGAAGGTATGTTAGTGTATTGCCTCGTGATTGCCGTGACTGGCGTGTCTTCCGTGTCTACCGTTCCGTGACTCGCGTGTCCCGTGCCGTGACCAAGACAATTTCCGTGCCGTGCCGTACCGTGTCTTCTTTGCCAACAATTGGTCACGGCACGTGACCGACACGCGTGCCGTGCCGTTCCGTGCCGTTCTGTGACGGAGCCGGCTCCGGCGTGCCATTTTTCTCACTCTACATGTGGCTAACTACAACATCTACATAAAATTGATAGAATTTTTTTTTAAGATTGTTGGGTTTTAACCCAACAACATTTGTATTAATAAGAGATATTTGCATAGATAAAAAAAATTGTTATCATGCATTTTGGATAAACAAACACAGATATTTTCCAAAATTGTATCATGTCTTTTACATAAACAGACACGGATATTTTCCAACAATTTTTGTCAATTAATTAGTTCAATCCTACGTCCTTACCAATTTACTAATAAAATATAAAAAAATAATATATCATTAAAAGACAGCTTTAGTGGCTGAGTCAACATACTTAAATAATTTAAATTGGAAGGACTAAAATGTAAAATACATAATATGTAGTGACTGAAATTTAATCTAAAGACGTGACCACAAAGTAAAGTTTTGACCACTAAATTACAACCACACATTAGCATTTTATAAGAAGGCTGAATTATGTAAATACTTTTAAAAATTATAAAGTGTAAAGAATAAATTTTTTAATTTGTATTATAGAATAGCTTAGCCACCTCTAACAATACCTTAGATTCGCTCGTCGCCAAAGCTATTTTCAAAGCTGAACCTAAACTTTGATCTGCGTAGAAATTCTCACGAAGGGTTTAGATTTCCGCTACAATATAAGTGATAAGAAATTAGACAAAACCTCAAAACCCAATTCCCACGAAGCATCTTGGACAAAACCTCAAAACCCAATTCCCGCTATAATATAAGTGATAAGAAATTAGACGTAGGCAGAGAAGGAGAAGGAACCTAGCAGCAGAGGAAATTAAAATTGGTCACTTTCTTGTGGAAAAAGGATGACGGTGTAATTAATGAAATTGTCAACATGCGCATGATGAATTCGCTTCTCCTTTACGTAGGGAGAATGATATGACACTAATCTAGTTAGCTCTATGACCCTTGCTATCTCTACATTTATTATCTACTATTCTCCTCGGTTGCTTCATTGGAGGATTAATTAACGATGTAGAAAAAACATTTTTCCTACAATAAAAGACTTCCAGCTAATTTTAAGAGTAATCCAAATATCCAATACTCATGTAACTCATCCAATATAAATTGCGGCTGAAGTACGCTTAAACAAAGTCATTAAATTCCCTTACCTTCAACCTTTTTCTACAAACTAAATCATGGAGCAATGATTGGCTACACATAATACCACACAAAAAGTAAAGAAGAAAAAACGGAGAAAACACTGTGGACCGGTCCTATGCTTAGTTCAAAGCAGGAAAATGACCAATGAATATTGCATGGGACCGGAGAACTATTAGAATGTATAAAATAATTTATTTGTCATCGATAATTTAGTCATTTGTTTATATTTTTTTAATTTAGAATATTTATAGTATTGCAATTTTAATTTCGCTGATATGATATAAATAATTTATTTTTAATTTTTGAAAAAAGAGCAATTTATGCAATTGTAGAAATAGAGATGCTCATATTATTTGTAAAGCAACTTGTAAAAGTTATATTAACTTCTTCAGATAAATTGTTAATTTAGCAAGTCTTCACATTGTTGAAATTAAAATTTTAAGTATCACATGAGCATTTTGCAATTCATTGCAAGCTAGGGAGATGAAGTTGCTCTCACTCTGTTACACTTCTTACGCGAACATATACAAAATATTGTGGCATGTGTCGTTGCCACATGTATCGCTAAAAAAATTCATGCCTTCCCTCTATAATAAGTTCTAATTACATGTTCAGTAATTATGTCCAATCTAAAATGAATATTTCTATGATTGCTACGTTTCGATTTTAATGCATAAATTATTTAATCTGAGATGACGATAAAAAGAGTTTAATTCAGATTATTGACCACAACCAGATTGTCCAAAAGACCTTGATATACTCATCGGGTTCGGTTTAATTGGTTTTAAACCAAATCGGGAGAGCTCCAGTTTTTCCGATTAAATGGATCGATTTGTTTCATTTTTAATACCTGTTTAATTGTTCGGTTTGGTTCAGTTTAGAAATTTTAAAACATGTTAGACTAAACCGATCAAAAATTTTATAATCGTTCCTCATACAATCCAAATATTTAAAAAATTAAAAAATTAGAACATAATGTATATTGCTTGGTTCGGTTTAAAACTAGTTAGACCGAACCAAACAAATTTTATAAATACATCTTAAAAGAAAATAATATAAATTAACAAAAAAAAATGTTATTTTTTATAATTAATCTTCTTATTTCGGTTCAACAAAGCAAATTAAAATTTAGTTATGTTCAGTTTTAGTTAAGTTGATAAGATTATTTTGATCGATTCAATTGTAATTTTGAAAACCAAATAAAATTATAATTTATCTATTTTATTCCAGTTTTAACTAAACATAATCTATCAACACCACTATCCGGAGAACTTTGTTTAAAGATAAGTACTTTTGTGCTCTCTAACGGGATCCGTATCCTCTCAGGTACCTGACTCGAGACAATTGAAACTGACGGCCCATATTTACTCTCATCCGGTGCCTATTCGGGATAGCGCAGGGTCAGTATTATATATGCTTTGAGATTCGTGCCAAGTTAAAAGAATGATCCTAGACCCGTTTTTTTCAATTGTACTTAGTCAGGTAACTTGAGGGGATCTCTCTAAAGTGGGATCCATCTAGAGTGGGAAAAATGGCACGCTGGAGCCGGCTCCGTCACGGAACGGCACGGAACGGCACGGAACGGCACGGAACGGCACGGAACGGCACGGAACGGCACGGAACGGCACGGAACGGCACGGCACGCGTGTCGGTCACGTGCCGTGACTCGCGTGTCCCGTGCCGTGATCAATTGTTGGCAAAGAAGACACGGCACGGCACGGAAATTGTCTTGGTCACGGCACGGAACACGGAAACGGCACGGCACGGGACACGCCAGTCACGGAACGGAAGACACGCCAGTCACGGCAGTAGCGAAGCAATACACTAACATACCTTCCTATAAGGTATAATTTTATTTTAATTAAAATATTTACATTTAAATTTCAATTAAAACATTTGAATTTTAAAGAATCGTTTCATATTTTTTTTAAACGTTAAATGCGATCAAACTTGACTAACGCGCGTTTGGTCACGGCATGAATTAGTCACGGCACGACTTAGTCACGGCACGCGAGTCACGGCGTGACTCGCGTGCCGTGACCATTCGAGTACCGTGACCACCCCTCGTAATTTTTGTCACAGCACAGCACGGCACGTGAAAAATTTACTTGGTCACGGCACGGCACGGCACGTGACCAAAGTCACGGCGTGTTAGTCACGGCACGGCACGGCACGTTTTTCCCTCTCTAGATCCATCTCATTGCAACATTCCTTCTTCCCCCATGACACTAACCCTTACCCCACCCGTAGTGCAGGGAAATTGAAAGACATAAATGGCATGGCTAACCGGCCCATAAGTAAATCAAAGACATTTATTCTTCTAAAACAAAATTATTCTTTACGCTCCTCTTTTCGTTTTCTCTTACAAAAATAACTTTTTCTCTCCGTCGTTTATTCGGTTACTCGTTATTACAAGACGCGTATGTAGGAAACGACGAAGCGTTGTTAGCTGATATATTTCTACATTTTGAAGAGCTTTTATAATTATTTTATTTTATTTTCTTTATTCATTGTCGCATTATATGTTGTTGTTTTATTAGATGGATTTTCTAGCTTCAAATAAGAAAAAAATTCCGAGAAGGATTGCGTGTTAAGGGACGAAAAGGTGGGCCCACACAAAGGGAATCCTCGACAATAACGACCTCTCGAAAAAGGTCGAATGTGGGTCCACTTTATTCATCCACAAGGCACAAATTCATTGGTGAACTGTGGGCCCAGCTTTATTTTCTAAGTTTAACAATTTTAAAAGGCTTGTGTATGCTTCTTCATGGATTCAGAGTAGGTCCGATGCCCATCGGACCTACCTTGGTTCGATGGGTGATCATGCATCAAAATTCGTGTGCTATGCATCAAAATCGTACAAGTCTGTATCAATTTCCGTGCGCATAGATCTTGATGCTAATCGTACGGTCCTAGAGCTAATTGAACCTATATGTAGGTCCGATGCCCATCGGACCTACTCCTATCTCCTTCTTCATATATATCTTGCTCGTTTTCATGTGACGCCACGAGAAATGAAGGATTTTACAGTCTGATTAGAATCGAATCGTCGTGTAGCTTCCATCGATTTATTTAATTATTGAAATAATTATATTTTTTCATTCTTTTATTTACAAAATATATTATTTTTATGTATTAAAAAGTTGTTTTTCGCTACAAAAAATAATAGAAAATGAGGGGGCTATGGTGATATTCATATTACAATTTACAAATCTGTATGTGAAATATTAAAAAGAATATATGTCCGGAGTAGAAACAACCAAGATTTTTATTAATACCCTAAAAGGAAAAAATAGCAAAATCGGCCTCCCAAATTAATTTTTTTTTTAATACCCTGACTGCCCAGTCGTTGGACAGTTTGCTTTTCATACCTGGCCGCCCCACGTTTGGGCGGTCTGCTGCCTGTACCAAATTGTCGCATGCTGGCAGTCTTCTATAAAAACATCTATAAAAGTCAGTTTTATCTCTTCTGCCCATTCACAATTCATTCTAACTTATCTAAAAGAGAAAGAGGAAGAAAAGAAAGGCGATTTTTTGGTAATTTCAGTTATTTATTTTATTTATATTATATTTATTATTTTTTTAATTTTTAATTTAATAAATTTGTAAATTTTTTTAAGTCATATATAAATGATAAATGTTGATTGGTTAATGTACTTTTCAAAAGAAAAAATGTTAATTGCACTGTATGTGGGCGGGAAGATTATCCGGGGTGCAGAGAGAGTAGAGTACACAAAAGATGCAGCATATGGCTTCGAGGTTAATGAAAATACCACATTTTTTGAACTTAAGCAAATGGTATACGAAAAGACCGGTATAAACCACAACCAGAATGACATAGACTTAGTTATTCGGATTGACACATTCAGGGGGGGTAATAGACCTTATTATGTAGGTATCTAATAACAAATGAGGGGTTATGGAGAGGTATTTACAATCAATTTGAGTCAAGAAATATCCCGGTAATGAACTTATATTCCAGGAGAGTTCTGCGTCAATCCGGGGTTGGACCTTCTAGGAAAAATACAGGTTATGACAACCAGGGGTACCACCATTCGGGTTATGCCAACTCAGGTTATGACAACTCAGGGTACCACAACTCGGGTCATGTACCACCGTATAAACCGTACGTACCACCCGTTTATCACAATTATGTACCTAATTATACCACTGATTGTACCATGGATGATTATGCCACCGAGCTACCACCACCACCTCTTCCTGAACCCATAATCCAAGCTAGATTTCTATCTGGACCAAAGTCAATACCTAGACTGTTACCCGCTGTTACCCGAAATAATACTGACATTGATGGTGAAAGGATCGATGCCATACTAGAAAAGAAAATGGACACGGCTGATGATTGGGAAGAGGGTTGGAATTATGATCACTTATCAGATGGTGATGCAGATGTCCCTTCCAGAAAAGATAGATATCCGATTAGAGGTCGGACAGATAGGCATCCGATCGCCATATTTAATGATACTAGTTCTTTTAAAGAAGCAGACATTGGTTAGTTGGGAAGCGCATCGTATACAATTCGGAGCTTGCCCCACAACAAGTTTATACCAATATGGATGAAGTTGTGAAGAAAATCAATGAGATTCATGTTCACGGCAACTGGGAGTGTAGAGTATAAAAAAGGGACCAAACAATGTTAGTTGTGGTTTGTAAAGATGCACCGCGTTGCGAATTCTGTCTTTTTGCAACCCCTATGGGTAAGGGTTAGGCATGGATGATTAAAAAGTGTGAACCACCTCATACATGCAAGTTTGCATCATCAAGGACATACCATGCACAACTTACGGCATCACTTATTGTCGACGTAATTGAGACAGACATTAAGGCAGACCTATCGATGAGCATTAAGGAGGTCGCTACGAGTGTCAGACTCATTTACAAACATGCAACCCCAAAATACAACAGATTGTGGAGAGGACGTGAAATTGAGATTTGCAAAATGTTCGGTAGTTGGCAGAGTTTATACAACTTGCTTGCATTATTGCTCCAGACCATAACAAGTATAAATCTCGGCACAAAGTATGAATGTTGGAATGTCAACATACCCGATGTCGATGATGCTAAACAATTCAAGGCCATAACATGGGCTTTTGGTCCATGTATTCAAGCTGTATCATACATTAGACCGGTCATCAGTATAGATGCATGCTTCATGTCTGGCTATTATGATGGGAGACTGTTGATAGCATGTGCATATGATGCAGAAAACCAGTAGTTGCCTTCGGCCTTTGCAATTATTGAGAAGGAGGATGGTGACAATTGGAGATTTTTCATGAGCTTTTTACGAAGAGAAGTGGTTGGAAACATGTTCTTTTGTGTCATATCAGATCAGCACAAAGTAATCAAATATGTTTTTTTATCGTACCGATTTCGGATGGTCGACAACGGATGAAGAGTGTGTGCAACATGTTGCAGAAAACCTAAATAAGAATACCAGATATGACAAATGGGTTGCAAACACATTCAAAATTGGTTGTAGGAGGAAGAAGCCGAGAAGGGTGGAAGAGATGTTCAGAGATTTTGCCAAGGTATGTATATTTTATATTTAAAATTTAACATATTTTAGATAAAATTTTACTGAATTATTTGCTTATATTTTTTTTGTCTCTCTATTTGACATAAAGGCTTATCTTTATTTTTGTGTAGTATTGTCCAAAGGCAAATGCCTACTTACTTAAGGTGGGCAAAAATAATCCTAGAGATCTGCAAGAGCCACCCGCTATGAGAAAATATTTCAAGCCCGTGATGGAGGTAACTGATGGGGAATTATGACCACAAATGGATCCGAGTCCTTGAATAATGTTTTTAAGCAGAGCCGGATGTTGCCTGTGGCAGCAATTGTAGATGACACATTCTACAAGTTAAATGCATGGTTTGTTGAACGGCGTGCTAAAGCCCTTGAATTACTTGCTAGGAATCAAACGTTTCAACAAGAGTGGAGGGGAAACTAAGAAAACATAGGGAGAAAGGTGCAACTATGAACGTTGTCCCGTACGGTGATCAACGCTTGGAATTCGAAGTGCAATGTCCAGGGATGGAGTTTGTGAAAAGGGATTTCAAGTACGTGGTTATTTTCAAACCTGACAATAACATGTACATGCCAAGGAATCCAATTAGCTCACATACCTTGTTCTCATGTTATGGCGGTGTGCCGAGTGAGAAACTTCTGCAAGGATGATTTTGTCACCGACATGTACCGTATTGTACCTTGTGAGTACTTGGGGTGGATCTTTCCATTATTTTCCTAACCAACATGCATGGCCGGCCTATGTTGGGGATAAAATCCTTCCTTCAAAGGGGTTAATCAGGTTAGGGAGAAGGAAACACAAACGTGCTGTAAAGACCATGGACAGATGCAAGGTAGGCGAATGGGACATCAGGCTCGCCGTTCCACTACTGACAGGCAGCGAGCAGGTATATTTTACATTTTATATCTGATTGGTGAATTTTACTATGTCAATATCATACCATAATTAGTGAATTGAAATGCAATGCAGATGTCATAAACGAAGCCAATGAAAGAGAAAATGCTAGAGTTGTTACTGAGGCAACCGGTAGAAGACAGCCCACTCATGGAATCTAAGCATCTAGTAGCAATGCAGAAATATCTGATAGTGTCGCACAACCATCTAGAAGCAAACCCAGAACTCGTCGACTTAGTTTGTTCGGACGTCATCGCTGATTACCAAGTTACTTGAGATGCATGTTGTGAACTATTTTATTTAGATGTATGTTGTGAACCATTTTATTTTGTAGTTTGTGAACTATTTTAGTTGGAGTTTGTGAACTTAATTTATATGCTTGAGTTTGTTATTTTCATAACTTAATTAAATATACACAAATTGACAACATAAAATATAAATAAACACTAAATTGATGAAATAAAGTCTACAAAATAAATACTTAATAAGTAGTACTACTTCTTACAACGAGCCTTGAAAGTACATGGAACAAACTCATCATCCGATATTGGCGGATCTGGATCACTCACTGCAGACAAAGTGCTAGCCTTACCAGTATAAGTACAGGAAACAAACTCATCGTCCGGGACTAGCAGCTCTGGATCAACCCTTTTTTTTCAAACCATAACCATAGGGGTTTTCCACAAAATCATCGTCTGAAATTTCAAACCGAATAGGTCACCTAAGAAATTGCTCCATAACACAGACTTAACAGTTCTTTTTATCCCTGGAGCATACTTGACAGTTCTTTTTTTCCTTATTCTTTCCTCGACCACTCATTGACCCTCCTCTAGGTACCTGTCGATTAGAAGATTTACCTCGATTGTTACTGTCCATCATTCTCGTCTAAAAAAATGAATTAAAAATAAAGGCCTGCAGCAACACACTCCCATATTTGGAAACGGTAGTCATTTCCCAGATCTGCATTGTCGATACATTTGGGGTGAACTCTTACACCACATAGATGACAAAAGAACATCTCCGCAATATCTCTTTTGACACTACATGCAGGGCACACTTCCCAATCAGGTGGAGGGTCGATATCGTCGAAGCTCTCGTAAAGAATGCTTCTAATAATTGGATCATCCGTGGTAGCATATTTTTCAACCTCGTTAGGTGGAAACATAAACAAGATAAACGTCTCCTCAAGCGGGCTTCACCCGTCCAAAAATTGATAGCGAGGTATATGCGAGCATTGCATGCTGTTTCACTTCCTCCTTTTTGAAGTTCGGGTTTGGTTGCCATGGTAAGATCTAGGGTTTCATCAGACCATGATGGATTAAACAATTTATATTAATTTTAAACAATTTCTAACCAATTTTGGACATTTTCTAACAATTTCTAAACAATTTTAGACTAAAAAATAAATACAAAAAAGTTGAGGGACTTACATGCAAAAGGGGAGGCGATCGGTTGGAGAAAGAGAGAAAGAGAGGAGAGATAGTGAAAACTTGAAATGAATGGGGTGAAAAACGGGAGGGGTACAGGCAGCCTCAGCATGGGACGGTTTGGTACAGGCAACAGATCACCCAAACGTGGGGCGGTCAGGTATGAAAAGCAAACCGCCCAATTATTGAGCGGTCAGGGTGTTTTTAAAATTTTTCAGTCCGGGGGGACAGATTTGTTATTTTGTTTTAGGGTATTAATAAAAATTATGGTAGAAACAATCTTTTACATGTATTTATTTAACATGACTTATGACGGTGATAAAATTTAATATACCGGCTTCTTTTTAAAGAAATCTTCACTACAAAGTATAAACATTTTGTAACATTTAGCTAAGAAATTTGTTTCGTCTGAAGCTCGATCGCTTGCAAGTTGCAAGTAACGTAGAAAAAAGTTCCATAAAATTGATGTTATTTGGTAAATGACAGATCTGTGCTTCAGTTTTCTATTTTTTTGAGCTATTTAATTTTGTGTTATTGGTCATTATAAAATTGAAAATAAAAATACACTCAAACTTTTCAACTTAAATATCCATTTGAATTTTTTTAAATGAGTTTCAAATATACAACCTTTCACACAAAAAATATTATGTTTAATACAAGCTCAAAAAAAATATTGGTAATATGGGCCAAGCTTTTTAAAAAATGAGAAGGTGCAAATTCACAAAAAAAAAAATTAATAAATCGGTTGATACATGCCAAATCGAAGAGTTAAAAGCTAACTTTTTTCGTAAAGCAAAATAAAGTGTTTCTTCATGATTAGACAGTTGAACATCTTTTCTAACTTTTTTTGTTATTTAAAAATAGTGTAAATTTATTCATATCACCTTTTTCGTTTTTTTTTTATTGCTCAAATGATAGAGTCCATGTTTTCACACAATGTACAGAAGATAAATTGCAGTAAAACTGTACAAATAGTGTAAATGAAAGCCACTCCACAACTTTTTACAAATCCCTTTCCCATCTCCAGCCTAATTAGCAGGAATTAGACGCCTCTCTAATTGTAAAAAAAATTATTGGTTACTCTCAAGCATATGAGACTATCTATCTGTTACAACTTGTACTATACAAATTCCATGGTAAAGATCATCATTCAATGTGAACAATGTCCCATCATAAATGCATATAATGAATTGATCCGTGCTATGGGTTCGTATCTTTATTTTCAAACTTCAAACAATTGATTCAAATCATTAAACATGATCTTCATATGAAAATGTACTTGCCACTTTTATATTTTCTATATTATTTTACTATTTTTTTAGATAGGTAAAAAGTACTTGATCTAAAAATTTTGGACTATTAAAAAACAGTGATTTTCTATCTATTTAAAAATGATAAAGAATTTTATAAAAATCATGTTTAATTGTTCAGATCAAGTACTTGAACTTTGAAATAGAAATATTAATCCATAGCATAGGTCCATCTGTAATATGCATATTTTCTTTTGAGTAAAAGGATCAATTAACCAGATGGAAGCGGGACGCATATGATGGACATCATACTCAAATAGTTTGATACCCGTTCAAAACCGTCCAACTCGCTTCGTGATTCGTGTGTATCGCTTCAATATAGCGGATCAAGCATGCATGAATAATAAAGTGAATTGGATGTTTCCGAGCAAGCATCGGATTGGATCGATGTCCATCGTACGTGCCCCACTTCCTAACCAGATAGGTACCTGCTCTTCTTTATGTTCATCCTAACATCCGATGCGGCTTCAATATAAGAGAGTATTTTGAAATATTGCCAATCCAGTCTATGAAATTTGCAAATACTAATGAGGTAGAAAACCGAATACATGAGAATAAATATCATAGATTCAATAACATATTGAGGAGTGATTTAAATTTTCAAAATATTTAATCACTTTGGCATAAAAAAATAGAACAATAGATGTAAGATAGCCTAATATGTTGGTATGATTTCTTTAAAATATATATATAATTACCAAATAGGCTTTCGGCACCAACCATTTATATTTTTGTGGTACCGAATAGCCTATTTGGCACCACACAAAAATGCCACACTGTTTGAGTGAAAATTTGTGAAATATGGTGGTGCCGAATAGCCTATTTGGTACTTATGATTTTTTTAAAAACTAACCAATTAAGTTGGTTCTTTACATTTTTTTTTTTTATTTTCAGAATACACACATGCATCAGCTGCTGCGAGTACAATATATGCTCATCATGGAAAAGGATCTCTTGGATCCTTTTGCTAAGTTAGTGGTAACCTTGTCTTTACTGAGAGCCAGACATGAGCTACCAATCTACCATTTAACCATATTTGTAGAAGTAATAAATAAATTACATGATAAATCTGATCATCGTGAAAATAGCAAGGCATTCGAGACAAGTTTTTGGAAAGTAAAAAAGGTTTGGTTCGCCCATTTCTTCACCCATCAATTAGATAGTGACACGTTTCTCCATATATTTTATGTTTAAAGTTCATTTATCTATTAAAATTGGGAATTTAATTAATTAAGGTTGGCGTTTGTCTAGGTAAACCTAGGTCATGTGTTGATGCTTGACAAGTTTTTGTGAGGGAGATTATTTGACAGCTTTTATTTTGACAATCTTGATGGTCGAGAATGAGGAGGTAGTATGGTTGGCTAGAAAAAAATAATAAGATTATTGGTTACTCAAAAGTTGAGAGTTCGATTCTCTCTCACGGCTTTACAGCCTCTGCGAAGGTTTTCACAAAAAAAAGACAATCTTGATAGCCATTAAAAAAAATTACTTTGAAATTTAACATTATAATCATAATCTAGTTGTATTTCATGTTCTTTTGTTTGTTTTTTATGTTCTACTGGTTGTCTTTCATATTTTTCTAGTTGCATTTCATATTCTTCTAGTTGTCTTTCATCTTTTTCTAGTTGTCTTTCATCTTCTACAAGTTGTTTTTCATTTTATAAAAGTTGTCTTTCATCTTCTTCTGGTTGTCCTTCAAGTTCTACTGGTTGTGGTTGTCTTTCATCTTCTTCTACTTGTATTTCATCTTCTACTGGTTTTCTATCACGTTCTACTAGTTGTGTTTCTTGTACTACTGGTTATATATCATCTTCTTCTAGTTGTCATTTATTTGGTACTTTTTGGCTTTCATGTAATACTAGTTGTATTTCATCTTCTATTAGTTGTCTTTCATTTTTTGCAAGTTATCTTTCACCATCTACTAGTTGTCTTTCATTTTCTACTGGTTGTCTTTCATCTACAACCGGTTGTATTTCATATTTTTGTAGTCGTATTTCATCTTCTTCTAATTGTCTTTCATCTTCTTGTATTTGTCTTTAATCTATTTCTAGATGTTTTTCATCTTCTAGTTGTTTTTAATCTTGTACTGGTTGTCTTTATCTACTTGTTGTCTTTCACGTTTTATTGGTTGTCTTTCATCTACTACTAACTGTCTTTCATCTTCTTCTATGTCTTTCATCTTTACTGGTTGTCTTTCTTGTTCTACTGGTTGTCTTCATGTTCGACTGGTTGTATTTTATCTTCTTCTAATTGTATTTCATCTTCTTCTAGTTGTCATTCATCTTCTTATAGTTGTTTTTCATCTTCTTCTAGATGCCTTTTATTTTTTCTTGTTGTCTTTCAAGTTTATATTGGTTGTATTCCATGAACTACTGGTTGTATTTCATCTTCTTGTAGTTGTTTTTCATCTTGTACTGTTTGTCTTTTATGTTCTATATGTTGTCTTTCATCTTTTTTCTAATTTCCTTTCATGTTGTAATGGTTGTCTTTCATGTTCTAATGTTTGTGTTTCATGTCCTACAGGTTATATTTCTTCTTGTATTGGTTGTCTTTCACGTTCTACCGGTTGTCTTTCGTCTTCTCTTAGTTGTCTTTCTTCTTGTACTAGTTGTATTTGATCTTCTTCTAATTGTATTTTATATTCTTCTAGTTGTCTTTCATCCTGTTGTAGTTGTTTTTCATTTTCTATTAGTCTTTTTTCATCTTCTTTGAGTTGTCTTTCATCTTGTACTAGATGTTTTTCTTGTCCTACTGGTTGTCTTTCATTAACTACTGGTTGTATTTCATCTTGTACTGGTTGTCTTTTTTCTTGTACTGGTTGTATTTCATCTTCTTCTAGTCTTTCATAATCTACTAACTGTCTTTCATCTTGTACTGGTTGTCTTTCATGTCCTACTAATTGTCTTTCACGTTCATACTTGTTGTTTTTCATGTCTACTGGTTGTCTTTTAACTACTACTGGTTGTATTTCATCTTCTCCTGGTTGTATTTCATCTTCTTGTAGTTGTATATTTCATCTTCTTCTAGTTGTATTTTATCTTTTTTCTAATTGTCTTTCATCTTATTATAGTTGTCTTTCGTCTTTAACTGGTTGTCTTTCATGTTCTACTAGTTGTCTTTCATGTTTTATTGGTTGTCTTTCAACTTCTGCTAGTGGTATTTTTTCTTCTATTTGTCGTTCATATTCTTCTAATACTGGTTATATTTCATCTTCTTCTATTTGTCGTTCATCTTGTACTAGTTGTTTTTCATGTTCTACTGGTTGTCTTTCAACTTCTGCTAGTGGTATTTTTTCTTCTTCTATTTGTATTTCATTTTTTTCTAGTTGTCTTTCATCTTGTTGTGGTTTTATTTCATGTCTTACTGGTTATTTTTCATGTCCCACTGATTGTCTTTCATCTACTACTGGTTATATTTCATCTTCTTCTAGTTGTCTTTCATTTTGTACTAGTTGTATTTCATGTTCTACTGGTTGTGTTTCATCTTATTCTAGTTATTTTTTATCTTGTACTGATTGTCTTTCATGTTCTACTGGTTGTCATTCATTATCTTCTAATTGTCTTTTATGTTCTGTTGATTGTGTTTTATGTTCTACTGGTTGTCTTTCTACATGTTCATTAAAATACCAATAAATTTACGTTTTCATTTTCAAATATTCTTTATTTTGAATATTTATTGTCAAGATTGTCAAAATAACCATTGTCAATGGATCCCTCCTCATAATTTATTTATTTGACATTTCATTTTTAAAACTGAGGGTGCAGTTATCTATGTTAATATTTTGAGTAGAACTAAGGTGTTTTTAAGCTCACCAAGCTGGTGAGTTTGACTTCAAACAAAAAATCCAAACTGTTGAAACCGATCTATTTCACGAGCAATACATTTACATGTTAATTTTTTTATTTTTCAAATTAATTTAGTATAAAGTCAAACCGTAAAAAAAAGATAAGTTATAAGTTAATTTTAGTGCGTTCATTTTTTATTAATTTTTTATCGCTTGATTTTATACTAAATTAATTCAAATTTTTTATAAATTTGATACGTGAACACATCACTCGTGAAGTAGATCGGTTTCAATTGTTTGAATTCGTCATTTGAAGTTTAATTCGATAGATTTTTGAGTCAAGCTCACCAAAGGGCTCGGTGAGCAGAACACCCTAGTTCTACTCTAATATTTTTATATAGTTTGGTTGGTAATTATATAAAAAAATTGACAATTTATCAAAATAAACAAGTGTTTCAGAGTTAGACAGTTAAAACATAACCAATTGAGAATTTATTTACTGTTCATAAGTACTTCAATTGAGATACTTAAATTTGAAGAGGGATAACATGACAATCATAATAATATTTTCTCAGATCAACCCAAACAAAGTTGAAAATTAAAGATCAATTTACAAGAATCACTTGCCTTATTCTGTGTGTGTGTGACTTATATTTTAATTTAAATTGAACTTATGATTTTAGCAAACCTCGAGTTCCTGTACTTAACCTGCATAATAATTAATTCCATGCAGATTTAACATATGTTTAATTAGTGTAGCTAATCTCCGTTTTAACATCCCATAAGTACATGGGTCCAAAAAAGAAGCTCGTGCTTTTGCATCTGATCAAACTAAACTCTTAATTAATTGTTGCTACAAAAATGATCAAAATATGCATTACACATTACATGGCTGAAATTAAGCAAAGAGAATTGCTAGATAGGTGTACAGATAGATACCTTGTAAAGGTGGGAAAACGGTTGTCTACAAGATTTGTTTAGGCTTAGACATTGACCCACATTCCTTATATGGAAGTATTGGCCAACTAATACAAGTTAATAATAAAATAACGATTAGTGTCAGGAGATGAGCATGTCCAACGAGACAAAGCAAGTAGTTTAATTGCTTAATACATAATTGCAACGAGTAGTATATTGGCCCGTGCCTTACCAGTTGGTAGGGGTCCAGGTCTAAATATATAAGTCAGCATCATGTGATGAAACTTGGGTTATGATATAATTGCATGAAACAAAATTGGGTTGATGGCTAAACCGTGATAATTATAAGAAAATAAGATGCAAACATGAGGGAAGCTATAGTAATGTGCAAATTACGGAGCGGCTCGTGTTGTGGACTCATATCTTCATTTTCAAAGTTCAAATAGTCGATCTGAATTACTCAACTTTTTTAATAACTTTTTATATAAATAGAAAATTACTTAATTTTAAAAATTCTAGACTATCTGAAAGCAGTTATTTTTCTATCTAAAAAATAGTAAAAAGATTCTAAAAGAATGTAAAATTTGATCGCCAACCACATTTTTATATTGAAATCATGTTAACAGTTCGGATCGACTGTTTAAAAATAGAGATATGAATCCGTAGCACGGGTCAATCGTAATATATTACCATACCCACTCTGCAAACATTGCACTGTAAATTATGCAAAACAAGGATTACTGCGTACCAATACCCTCACCCCACCACCGTAGTACCAAGGGTATTGATAGTAGTACTAATAGAATTGCCTACGGGCTTCTCATAAAAAACAAATAGTACTAATAGAATTAATTTGAATTGATTTCATTGCACTTGCCATGTTACATAATTTCTCCCATCACTGGAACATATTTCCTGCAGAAATGTTATAACTCAATTATGAATTAAAAAGTAAAAGAAATAAAAAAAGGCCCTCCAAAAAGACCAGACAAAGTGATAGAACCAAATAGAGGAACAATAGATAGCTTCATATGTACAATCATAGATATTTATGCGATAGCTTACAATGCTTGAACCAAATAGAGGAACCAAATAGTTCAAAGAAAAACATATACCTAGATATAGCTTACAATGCTTGAACCGAATAGAGAAACAATAGATAGCTTCATATGTACAATCATAGATATTTATGCGACTAGATAAGTGCACCAACTAGTAATTTGGCGTTGATTTTGTCAATGATTTAAAAAAAAAACTAGTAATTTGGCGTTGATTTTGTCAATGATTTAAAAAAAAAACTAGTAATTTGGCGTTGATTTTCATAATTGATTACTAGGTCAGCATACAAAAAAATACTAGTCGAAATTTACTGTGCTATTGACTTGCATTTTGTGGGAGACTGAAATCTTACTCTGACTAATAAACATATCTGTGTCGATGAATTTTAAAATTAGAGTGGCACCTTAGAATAACTTGAGTTTCTAAACATTTGAACAAATAAGTTTCAGGAGTTAATAAGTAATTAGTATTGTGCCCATGTGTTGCAACAATGACATATTATAAGAGAACAAAAAAAATCTCATACAAAATGATATATTTTCATACAAAAATTAGTCTAAATAACATGTTAAATATCATATATATTTTTTGATCTTTTGACATATTTTCATAAAAAAAAATCTCATACAAAATAAAATATTATATGACAAATAACATTCTTTAAATGATATAAAAAATGAAAAGAAATGAAGACATGACCAATCAATTATCAATCAAATCAAAAATATCTTAAATGACATTTAAAAAATAGAAAGAAATCGAGACCAATCAGAAATATGATACAATTTGCATGTAGTGAGTATGTGTCTAAATAGATTTAAACTTCTACACGTAAAAAAAAACATTAAAAAAATACATAGAATCATAATATTTGATCGGAAGAATATTTAATCGGAAGGCTGATATTCAATTTGAAATTTCATCTTTTAATCAAAATCGTTAACAGATCAAGATATCTATGTGCTTAATATAAGAATGAAGATATTGTTGATCAATAAGCAAAGTAATTAGGGATAAATGATTGGATAAGATTATCAATTGCAGGTTACTACTGCCTGATGGCAATTGATAATCAGCAAATAGGTATTACCTAACGTAATTGTAGGGATCATAAATTGACAATGCATTCAGTTAGCATTACATTGTATGATTGTAATAATGAATTAATTTCAAGAAACTATGCATTCAGTTGAGATCATGGATTAATGAAAATGGAAGTGGGGATAACCGAGAAATGGTGTTACCAGCTATCTAAGTATGCCAAAAAGGAGAACAAAGTAACAATCAAACTAACAGAAAAATAGTAGGTACACAGTTGTTTCAGTTATGGTACGGGTCAGTTACAACAAGGAAACTTGACAAGTTTTAATTTGGCTAATTACTTGAGATTATGAAGAGATCCTCAACAAGTAGACAGTATGCACCACCACATGGAATATATGTAAATAAAATAATAATTCTACATTTGCAATATTTTACAAAAAAAAAAAACATCCATGAGGTTAGATGCTTAAACTTCATTCTGTTATATGCTAGAAGAACAAAGAAAATAAACTTACAGTCAGCTGTGCAAATGGATTCAAATGTCTATGCCATGACACTCCTAATGTGATGGTATTTAAAGAATGAGAGAACAAAGCTAACAACTAAGCAGTAGAAGATGAAAATACAAAAATGGTAAAAGGCTGACTACTTCTGAAAAAAAAACATAAAACAGAGGAAATAAGGAATAAAATTCCCTTAACAGTGACTCTGTGCCTATTCTCAAAGTACTTCATATATAAAGTTAGGAAATTTCAAGAAACACAATCAGAGGGTATTCCCTGTTAACCAGTTATGCACTTATGCTGATTGATCTACTAAGCATATTTCTTTTGATGTGACTTGATTTTGACAAAAGATTTATCATAGGAAGTCCACAACCAATTAATAGCAAGACTACATTGCAATAATTTAAAATATATCATGATCCTTAATAAATAGAAAAGTCACTCAAATTAAGACATTCTGTCATTAGAGAATTTCACAGTTTATTTCTTTACTTTGGTTTCTAAAGTCCCATTCTTGAAATTAAGATATAGAATCCCCTAATTCTATCTAGTGATGAGATAATGTATTTATCTATTATGGATCCATCAGAAAGAAACACCAATGAGCAGCTGATGGAGTCTACTCATATGTAGACCCCCAAGCCATGATATGTTACTGATCAACTAAGTTTACTTTCTTCTATTGCATTTGTTTTACAGTTGCACAAAGTAAATGTATTTCAAAATTAGCCATCACCTGAATATTATACAAATAATTCAGCCCCTCCCCACCCCCCTCACCCCTTCAATTCGAACCCAACCTCACAAAAAGGTACTGGCAGGTAGTGGCAAAATCTGGCCCTTTAATTGTCCTTCCTCTTTAAGCCATATCAAGATAATATTCCCAATTAAGTTAGTTGCTCTTTTTCTCTTTATCAACTCAAAATACTCCAAGAATACAAAATCCTCAGATTGAGTGTACTTTTTGCTCTTAAAAAAGAATAAGAAGTCAACCTTCTAAGCTCTGACAAACAATTACACAAAATAAAACAATAACACCAAAATTTATACCATTAACAGTAACATCACATATTAAAAAAAATTAGTAAAGTAAAAGGGTACAACTAAATAGAAGAGAGAACCTGCTGAGCACTCAATCTCTGGACAAGCGAATAAGGATCCCAATAGGGCTCTGGACAGTTTTAAGTAGACCCGACCCAATAAGATCTCGAATATGGAAGCGAATGTCAAGTGGGGATAGCCGCAATCTTTTCTTCTCTAAATTAGCTAACACCATCTCTTTGTACTTTGTACGATTTATTAGGGACACAAGCTCCTTCCTTCCCTACAATTTATTCTTTTCCTAATAAGTTTGAGGATATTTCCAACATTCTCAGACTTCTCAGCAATTTCCCTAGAAGTATTTTGAGTCAGACATAGACAGGATACCTGTGAAAGACCCTTCAATATAGAACCAATGTTTGGAATCGCAAACCAGTACAAATTCTGATCAATCAATTGACGAGTCTACAAAAGGTCAAATTGTTTCCTATAGTCAAAAAGTAATTTATGATATGATATTCATTGCATGTTCATCTTATATGTATGACTAAGATTTAAGGATGCAAAGTGCAAACATTTTTTTTTTCTAAATAAAAGTACAGCTTAAATCAAATAAGGATCCAGTAATTCCATTCAACATCAATTGTCCCCATACTTGGAATATGGATTTTTGGTTGTGCTGTTTATGATGATGTTAAGCTTCCTACCAAACAAAAATGGATTGTGTTCTTATCTAGCTCAGCACAAATTGAACTCGCAGATTTATATGATATGTAATAAAAAAACCTTTATATAGAACCATCTTAAATTATGAGTATGTAAGCAATAATTTATTGGGGGAATTTCACGTATACCTCTCAAAAACTTCAAAATTACATATTTCCTCCTCTAAACTTCATAATATCATATTTACCCTTCTAAATTTCAAAGATGAGGTCTCAAATGCCCCATTGCTTCATGCCCCAATTGTACTCCAACATCTTTATCTTCAATTTCAAAGTTCAAACAGACGATCCGAACCGCTCAACATGATATCCACCTTAAAATATGATTGGAGACCAAATTTTATATTTTTTGGAAATTTTTTAATATTTATTAAGATAGGTACAAAATCACTGTTTTTCAGAAAATTGTGGACCATTTAAAAACAATGATTTTGTACCTATCTTAAATAATAGTAAAAAATTTCCAAAAAATATAAAATTTTGTATCCAATCATATTTTAATGTGGATATCATGTTGAGCGGTTCAGATCGTCTTGTTTGAACTTTGAAATTGAAGATAAAGATGTTTGGGTACGATTGGAGCATGAAGCAATGGGGCATTTGAGCCCTCCTCATTTCAAAAACTCACAAAGTTACCCATTTTGTTGTCTTTTCTATTAAAACTTGTTTTAAGTTTATAAAATACCCATTTTACCCTTTATTAAAAACATAAAAAGTGGTGTTATGGTTGTTATTCTCGAAAATGTCATTAGGAGACGGTGAAGTCTCTAATGGATTCACCTTTCCGTTATTATTCTTTGCTTGATTTGTAAGGTTTGATTATTTGGACGTGTGGTATAGGATATTTAATATCAGCAACTGTGAAAGGATTATACATCTAATTTGACAATATCCTTTCAGGTGCGAAAGTGTCTTGTATGTCAATTTTGTCTCGTACAAGATCCCTATCACATAATTGAAATAATAGTTGAGGCAATTGAGGTATCTGTTCTAGCATATACTCCTATCTAGTTCTGTAAATTCTTTGGACAGTCCCAAGTAAATTTCACCTGTGCATTTTTTATCTGATGGTCCTAGACAGTTCCCGACTAATGGTTGCACACTTGCACAGGGTCAAAACTGAAGAATAGTTTTGAGTAATTATGTTTGACAGCCACTGTCAAATCTTTCAAAAAAAAAGTTTTGAGTAATTATTAACAGTATTGTAAGTAACCTGATATTAAGAAAAGGACCGCCAAATTCAGCAAAAAAAAAATAGATACAGCTTTGAATTCATTTAACAAATGTTTTACCGGTACTGTACCAGTATGTATTGGGCAAGGTAATATATATCTCTACTGACATTTCTAACTACTCCCGGTACTTAGTGACATAGTATTGCATATTACCAACCTAACCTAAGAATTACAGTGCAAAAATAATAATTTGGATACACAAACAAAATCAATTTAATATGGTAATTGAAATTTGGTCATGTAGCAATTTACACAAGATACTTCAAAGCAGATGTTTCTGTATAAATTTATTGATGTCATCTTGATAATGGAAAGACAAATGACAATATTTCATTCCTGTCGTCAATATTTCAAAGCAGATGCTTCCACGCATAATGGGAAGACAAGATTTCATTATGTAAATTTTCAACCTTGTCAGAAACTGTAAACCTTTTCTTATTTGCATGGTGACGAGAGGTAGAGAGAGTGGGGGTTGGGAGCGAACTTGAGAGAATAGGACCTTCTAATGCAGAGTTTAGATCCGCACAGATCTTGGACCGAATCTGAGGGTTCAGATTTTGGACAGAATTGGGGCAGAAAAATGTTGGTGCATTGGAACCCTATTAAGGGTAAAATGGGTATTTATAAATTTAAAATGAGTTTTAATAGAAAAGACAACAAAATGGGTAAATTTGTGAGTTCTTAAATTTTAGAAGGGTAAATATGATATTATGAAGTTTGGAGGGGGAAATACGTAATTTCAATGTTTTTGAGTATACATGAAATTGCCCCTAATTTATTAATCCAGAAGGATATATACACTCACAAGGAGACCGGCATTGATGAGTAAGGTAACATGTTTCTCTGTCACATCACCTCCATTTGATAGAAGGGAACACTGCAATGCACAAGAACAGCCAAGGAATGTATTATGATTTTGCTCAGGAAGACGAGATTGTCAGAAAAATGAAATAATTTTTTATATTACCCTTCAAAGAATTGGAAAGCAATGCAATACTTATAGTCCTTTTAGAACTTTTCAGGTCCTTACTATATAGAATGACACCAAAGTACAGATTATTTTAGGTAACATACCTCTCACCTAGAACCAACACAACAGAAAGGAAAGAAACACAAAAAGGCACTTAACCTAATTGTTTTCCACCAGTCAACTGATAAAACTTTTCCATCTAATGTAAACCAAATATAAGTCTTTGACTGAGATATTGCTTACCAGCTCGGGATGGGAAATGGTAACATCTGTTTTAAATTTAATGACATATTGCTTGAACCAACCAAACACTTCACTAAGCTCCCTGTCCTTCACATCAAGTCTCTTCACAGCATTGTCCATCTATACAATTTCTCACATAAAAGTAAAAGGAAAAAAAATGAATGAAAGGAAAGGGCGTATTAAGTAGCATCCAAGCACAAGTCAAAAATCAAATCAACATGGCTCAGTAACAGAATTAACTGATAGAGTTAAATTAACAAATATAAGACAAAAATAAAAAAGAAACCTGTATTAAATAATCATCCATGAACATTATGGCATTGTCATCCGTCCCAGTGTTTAGCTTAAACACACGTACAACCGCCTCTTTCTTCAATGACTACTAGAAATAAGAAAAAATGGAAGGTTTCAATCAATATTGCAATTTTCAAGAAATATTTGGCTTGCGGCATTTCATTCACAAACTGCATCATTGAGGTTAGTATGCAAGTAAGGAAAAGCAAAGAGATGAGTAGTATATGAGAATAAAGATGAAAAAATAAACCTCCAAGTCTCTGTCAACTTGGGTCCTGTCTTTGACACTGCTATACAGTTGCGACCTCAGGATGAAAGGCCGTACCACAACCTGTCAAGTATATGATCAGGTGCATATATAAATAAGGTGTTTAAAGCAATTGAATTATCTCTATGTTATATTCAACGATTACCATCCCTCAATACAGCTGCTCCCTGCACAAACTGCCTAATCATTAAAGCAGTTTCTTTTTATTTTGTTTACTATTTCTCAATTATTTTAGCCCTTTTTAATTTACTCATTATATGATTTAAATTTTTTCTCTTTTCTTGTTTGATATCTATAATGTAGGTACTGGCATACCTACAGCAGAGACCCTTTGGTTTGTGTACCTGTACCTGTATGTACTGGTCAGAATTTCAGCTAAAAGGAAGAGGCCATCCTTAGTCATTCTAACATTAATACATGATCACGTGGCTCTTAGCTCATGTTATAATGGACATGTTATTAAATCAGTACATTTCTGACAACATATGGGCTAAACTAAAATTCAACTTCTTTTTGAAATTTTTTGAATTATATCCATACCTTATCTAGTTTTGGAAATTGCGCCCTCATCATCTGAAGAGCCATTGAAGTATCACTAAATGTAAGGTCATTCTCTGTAATTCAAGGTCCATGAAATTAGTCAACATTACTGATACTATAAAACAAAAACATAAAAGAGTCTTTAGTGGAGAAAAGGAGTAGCATTATGCCTAGGCGGATGGATTGAATTGAAGTTGCAGCGACATCAGGCTCCTCTTCAGACTCGGACCGGCTCCTTTTCTTGCCTCCTGAATGAGATGATTCCGCCATCTCTATCCTAATTCCTGAATTTCAGAGAGGGGGGGTGTTGGGACTAAGGAGGCTCGGAGAGGGAGAAGGCGGGTAGGTAGGGAACGTCGGACCGATCACCGCCGGGCAGGGGCCGGGGAGGCACAATTGCGAGGTATATGAAATCCGGGCCGTGACGGCCGTCCTTTCGGGTCGGAAGGTGCAGATTAGGAGTTATCGCTTCTGTAAACGATGTGATGTCAGGACTCAGGCGCAAAGACAATAGGAAATATGAATCCTGCTGCGTATCAGGTCCTTATTTCTTTTTCTTTTCTTTTTCTTTTTTACTATTTTTTAGATAAAAAGTGACTTTAAAATAGGACAAAAATATAAATATGTGCATGTTAAATAGGGCTATTTTTTCGAATAAAAAAAAATTGAAATTTTGTTTCTTACAAAATTTTGAAATGTAGATAATAGGTGGTTTGAAACAATTATTTTGAATCAATTATTCGGGCATAAATAGATATGACTTGAAATGTTAGTATAATAATATGAATGAGGCTATGGTACTATGCATAGCGCCAATTGGTCCGTACTATGGATCAATATTTTTATTTTTAAAATTCAAATAATTAATCTGAATCATTTAACATGACCTCCATATAAAAATGTACTTGTAAAATCAAATTTTACATTTATTATAATTTTTTTGCTTTGTTTTTAAATGGGTAAAAAATCACTTGATATAAAAATTCTAAAAATTCTAGACCATTCAAAAGTAGTGATTTTTTATCTATCTAAAAAATATAGTAAAAAAATTCTAAAAATCATAAAATTTAGCATGCAAGTAAATTTTTATATGAAGATCATGTTGAACAATTCATATCGATTATTTGAACTTCAAAAACAAAAATATTGATTCATTGAACAAGTCAATCCACGTTATACATAGTACTATTGCCTCACTCATAATAGTATTATTAAGAATAGAAGCTAGTAAGCAAAAAAATTATATAGTTTAGAGTAAGTACTGTAAAATTGACCTCCATTTGTAACATGAAAATTTTATATAATTGATTCTCATTCACGATTGTCACCCATAACCATAAAATTTGGCTTCGCCCATGTTCTTCAGCTCACTAAGTCTTTGGTGAGCTTAACTCATAAATCTATCAAATTGACTTCAACCGACAAATCCAATCCGTTGAAACTAATTTGCTGCATAAATAATGTGTTTAATTTTAATCAATGTTCTAAATAGCTAGCTATAGCTTTTTCAGACCATAAAAGCTACGTTATGGGATAAAAGTTCCCTAATTCAGCTATGACCGCTATAGTTGTAATAGCTTACCGCTATTACCGTTACGCGCAATGCGCTATTGCTGACTGCTATACTACATGGGCTTCTTTTTTATTTATTTTTGTAGTTTGCATGGGCTTCTGTGCTTCTGTTCTTATTTGTGATGCTATATGGTCCACTATGCTAGGTATGTTAAACCGAACTCTGTGTTTTTGTCCTTATTTTTGATTTAGTCTCTCATTTTATATCGGAAAATATGCAAATATTAATTATTCCTTTTGCTTGCTCTTCATTTAGTTTTTACTTGTAAAATTATTGTCATTCGTTTTAATTGAAAGATGATTTTGATTATTGTAATATGTAAAATAATCAAATAGATATTGACTTGTTTCACTTGTAATGAATTGCTCTTCGTTTATAATATGTAATATGAGATATAAACTATTAAAGAATGTTAGATATTTTTTTTCTCATTTACATGATTGAAAAAAAATAAACATAGATTAGTTGTCATTTGGTTGTTACACCAATTCTCCAATGTTGATAATGTTGATAATTAATAGAAATATAGAATATATATTTTTTTAAAGAAAAAACACTATGTATGATAGCTTCCGCTATAGCTACGCTATTCGTGATAGCTTTTTTTTAACCTCTCCGCGATGATGCGATGACGCGATAATCGCTATTTAGAACCTTGATTTTAATACATTCATTTTTTATCATTTTAGTATATTCAACATATAACAATATTTAATTGTACATAAGTGCTTATATCTATATGTTAACTGCTCATACTTATTATATTTTTAAGAGGAGGGTTCAAATGCCTCCATTTTTCATGCCTCCATCATGCCTCTATTTTTAAAAACTTTAATAACTCAAAATTTAAAATATAAAAGTTAAAATAAAACCGTTGGATATGATCTACATCATTTTATCTATGCACGTGTTAAAAATTATGACATTTCAATTTTATTTTGGTTGTCATCGAGAGCTTGTAAAAAACGTACTAATGTGGATAATTTCTAGACGTTGATTTTTTTACTTATTGATTCACATAAAAACAAAATTGAAATGTGATAATTTTTTATGAGCACATAGATAAAATGATGTAGATCATATCCAACAGTTTTATTTTGACTTTTAAGTTTTAAATTTTGAGTTATTAAAGTTTTAAAAATGGAGGCATGGTGGAGGCACAAAAAATAAAAAATAGAGGCATTTGAACCCTCCTCTATTTTTAATTTGTTATATGTTTTATGCCTATAGTGTCATGAGTTTGTAATATTATGCACAAATACTTAAAAGTCTAAGACTAAATGTACAAGTTTAAACATATGCAGTTGATACGTCCTATCCCAGGGTAGGCTGTATGGGAAGAGAGCTATAGATTTGGGCTCGTCCCGTCTCGAGAAGACAGGCCGAGATTAAGAGAAGTGGGAAGTTGTGAAGGTATTAGTGCTCTATTCTCTATAATACCTTACTTAAGAAAATTGCGACCCGTATTTCAAGGAACTGTTTACCTTAAATATATCACCCCTAACCGTTAATACACGTTGTCAGAACAGTTAGGGTAGTTCGCATAGAAGCGGTGACACCCGCATAAGCGGCGGTGACGGGAATTCGTAACTGGGTTGGGTCTTGTCGAGCGAGGCCCAATTCAGTTTCGTCAGTCACTGTTGTATCGTATTTGTCGAGCGAGACCCAGTCCGGACCTCGTCGGGCCATCCAGTTACTAGATTGCGAACCTTATTTTGTTTGTTCTCGGGCTGGCCTTAGGAGGGGGTCCGGGTCCCGAGTAGTTCTTGTCGGATGAGCCTGTCGTGGGGTCGTGGACCTTGTTTCTTTCGGTCTCGGGCTGGCCCCGATAAGGGGTCCGGGTCCCAAGTAGTTCTTGGTCCGTGACCAGCCTTTTGAGGGCCCTATGTCATTTGATCTCGGGTTGGCTCTTGGAAGGGTCTGAATCCCAAGTCACTTGTGGCCGAGATTAGGTTTTGTCAAGGGCTATTGGCATATAGACCTATCAGCAGTCATATTACTAAAATATATATAACCACCAAAATTTTAATTATATATATTTTATGAAATATTAACTATACAAGTTGAAGGAAGAAGGGGATGTTCGATGGGCATCAGATTAAAATAGTCACGATGCTTAGTTAGAGCGGTCTGATTTACTTTAAGATTCGCACGTACTGTTTCAAGATTCGTACAGATAAGTTCATGTGAATTTTAACGCAAATTCATACCCATCGAACGCCCCCAGACCTGTTTAGGGATTCTAATAGGCGAGTTTGAGTTCAAACTCAGCCCGGCTCAATTTATAAAGTCTACAAAGCCCGGCTCAAATTCGACCAGGCTTTAATAGGAGTAAGCCCGGACTCGGCCCATCCAATTCATGCTTAATATTGAGCTAGCTGACTAGGACTCGGATCGATTCAGCTCAACAATGTTGACCAAGTCAGGCCGTTCAGCTCAATACTCGAACTCGGTTTTTCCAATGTTTGTACTAAGTTAAATTAAAGCCTCAATTCAAAACAACCGAGGCTCATTTCAATTTAAATTTCTTTTTATGCTAAGTTTGTAGACCCAACCATTTAATTTCCATTCTAAAATTTATTTCAGCCGAGTCCATCCAATCAATTATACTACTTTGTTAGGCCCCTCTAACCAAAAATATTTACAAAAGTTCTGCAATTTATAAAAGTAGACCTAAGTTTTGAAAATTCACAATTTAAATCAAAAAGATAACCAAGACAATAAAGCATAACAGACAAACAAACAAAATATTCATGACAAACAACTAAATAAACAAAACAAAATAACCATGATAACCAAGACATTCTATCAATGAAAAAAAAATTATTGAAAAAAACTAATTTTTTGCACACATCCCACAATAAAAAATATCCAGGATAATCAACCAAACAAACAAGACAGACCATTTATTGTACCAACTAATTACATACCAGCTTAAACTTACCAACAAACATAATCATTATCAACTTCCCAAAACCCAAAACCAACAACAAAAATAAACCCAAGCTCAGTCAAAGAGCAGATTCTCGTCAATATCATCAAAAGTTTGAAAAATTGTCACCTAAGTATCTAAAAATCAGTGCTAACAATGTCACCTGAGCACAAATGCCAGAAAGTCAGCAGTGGGGTAATTCCTATATGTGTTGATAATGTCAAGATTTATGATTTGGTAAGCAGATAGATACATGTGTTTAGTGTCTTACATTCCACAAAGTTCTTAAATCTTTATGTTGGATTATTGAATTAGTTTATAAAATAGTATGAGGAATGTTGGTTTTGCAAATACATAAAATAGTTTAGTAAATTTATGTGGATTGATTGTCAACTAAGCAAATCAAATAATATTTACCTCTAGCACCAATTAAGATAACAGCGTGAATGGACGAAAATGATTCAAGTTGAAACTACCGTAAATGGAACAAAAATCAATCTTCGAGCAAACGAGAGCCTCAATAATTTCAGTTGTTTTAGAGTTGCACAAGTGATCCATTAATCGGCCCGTTGCACTAAAGGTCAGTTATGATGCATCAGTTGAGACTTGAACCGCCAAAAAATCCCTTGCCATCTTTACTAAAGTCGTGTATAAATCCAAAATTCTTTTCCATCGTTGCAAAATATCAAAAAAATTCTTCATTGGACTATACCGTGTCTTCTTCAAATAATTATTCAACTCGAACTGATATTGAAAAAAAAACTCATCTCAAACTTTTTTTTTCCCACCGTTTTATCTACCACTTGTAGGGACATACTACTTGTCGTCCGGTCGAAACTCGAAAGTTATGCACTCATACTCTTTATAGCATTTTCTAAGCGATAAATTCACACATTCCATTCATTCATTGTACTCATCAGTCTCAAATCCATATGCAACATTGAAACAATAACCCACAAATGCTAACATCGACCGAAAATGAAAAACACAATCTAATGTTAGTATCACCTTTGGATTTTCCCAAGATTTGTGAAACTTTGTTTACATCTCATTTGATAAGTCTCGTACACTCTGATTGAGGCTTTGTTGCATATCCTCAAACAAAAAACTATAAATGGACCACACCTCCTTCATAAAAAAATTTGTCTCTTCTGCCTCATTCCACTCCTCTAAACTATAAATGTTTATTGAACATCTCCAAACCTTAACAACGCATCATTGTACTTCAAAGCTTCACTAATCATCTCATAGGTAGAATTCCACCGAGTTGGATAATCTAGGATCAAATTTCTTTCAGACGGTAGTGCATATCTTGTAAGATGTCATTGAAAATTTGAAGATGTGAACCGCATATTTTATTTGCATGTGTTTTCCACCAAAAACAATTTTATCTCTGAATTTGTTCTATAGATGTTATTACATTATCGTTCACAAAATAATTTTCTGAAGTAATTGTGAAAATCTTATCATCTAACTTCTAATCAATTAAATTTTCTCAATTAAATTCACAATCACTCGAGCCGTATGTGGATAAGGTACTTCCTTGAAAAAAAAAATTCTAAAAATTGAAACTCTTATCGGTATAATATGTCGTGAAGTACAAGTATCCTAAATTAACACTTAAAGTCCATATATCACTCATGAAAGATACACATGAATCAAGTGCTTCAAATTCTTTCAATGATACCTCCATTCGCATCTTGAAACCCCCAATCATTTCTCAAAGTTTGTCACCCAATGACTTATATATTGGGTATAAACTACAGAGAACAAATTTCTCCATAACCAGCTACAATTTAGCTGATTAGTAAATAATATGAAAAAAAAATGTTATAAAAGAGACTGATATGTGAGTTGTTTTCTTTCAATCATATATTATGTCGTTACCCTTTCATCTCACCAATAATTTCTCCATAACAAATACTAACATTCATTGCAATAGAATCTGTTAGTTACTAAAATGTGACGAAAAAACAAAAAAAAACGTGAATTGTTTATATGGACTTCATGTATAAATTTGTGATACTTGTGCCTCACGCCACATTATATCGATAAGAGTTTCGATTTTCGAAAAAAAATATTATTTCTTTCAAGTAAATATTTTATTTATATACGGGTCGAGTGGTTGCAAATTTAATTGAGAATTTTTTAATTAATTAGGAGTTGATTCACAAGTACGGGTGCTCATTGGGTCCGATTTAATCAGTTTTAAACCGAACCGATTTAGATTGGACTAAACGATTCGATTTCATTCTCCTTCACCGTCTGTCAAATCGTTGAACCTCTCTCTCACGATTTCACCCACCCCTACTCCTCCTGTCAAATCACCAAATTTTCCTCTCACATGATGTCACGCAGTCCCGCTTGGTCGCTTCAACTACTCAAGTTCAACCCTAGGTACAGTTTCCCTTTTTTATCTCTCTCAATCTATCTTGAAGTCTTAATCTCCTTACCTCTTGAAGAAAGTTGAAACAAATGAACAATTTTTTGAGTTTTCTTTTCATTCTCTTAATCTCGTTGTTAGCCTTGTAGTTAATAGTTTGCTCATTTTTCTGATTTCCTTCTCCTTATTATCCTTTTGTTTTGCTCTCTTATTATTAGCAAGAATTCAAATTAGGTTTGAATTTTTTTACTCTCTTCTCGATGTTATGAGCTTATTCTTATGAAATAAAGAAAATTAAGTTTTATGAGTTTTGTATTTGTGATTGTTTCCTGACAAATTAGTAGGTGTGTGCATAATATTTTTTTTTCTTTTTATAAATTTGACGTATAGGTGGTGTCTGCATATTTAACTAGTAAAATAAGATGCAGATTTAGTTGTTAATTTTATAATGAAGTTAATTATATTCATGCCTTAATCAACGGTGTTATTTTTTTTTTTTGCAATAAGTATTGTTTGAATTACTGGATTGAAATGAAGTAAATGTCATTCTCTTTTCCTAGGTACTTGCTGGATTGAAAAGAAGTAATTAATAATTTTGTAGAGAAATTGAGTATTTAAATAGAGTAACAATTCATGCATACAACTTTAAGTTATCTTTTGAGGCAAGAGATTTATTTTGAATACTTGATCCACGGGAGGCTTTCATGTACTTTTTTTAGAGGCTGGTGTATAATATGGTTGATGTATGATGTAATGTTTCTCATATATCATTTGTTAAACATAGATGTCTGAACAAGGGACTTAAGCTATCCAAACTGAAAGTTGTACGCAGCCAACTTCAATTGATGCAACTGAAATTGAGACCTCTAACTGTAAAAAGAAGAGGAAACCGATAGAACTAAGTTCTAAAGTTTGAAAAAGATTCATTGTTAAGGATAAAAAATGTAATGAAAAGGTAATGTGTAATTTTTGTGAAAAAAAATCTTTGTTGATTCAAATAAAAATGGTACAACAAATTTGAAAGATCACATGACAAAATGTAAGGAAAAAGAATAAAAGAAACAAGCACTTATATCATTTGTGTAAAGGGCTGTTGGTGAAATACGGGTACAATTAGTAGTTGGAGGTTTAATTCAGATGCTATTAGAAAAGAGCTTACTTGTATGATCGTCTTAGATGAACTTTCTTTCTCCTTTTTTGAAGGATAAGGGTTTAAAAAGTTTGTGTTAATAGCTTGCCCTCATTTCGCATACTGATTCGATCCACCATTACTAGGGACTATTTTGATGTTTACATAAATGAGAAAATTAAATCGAAAAACTAGTTGAGATTGAATAAGCAAAGAGTGTCTTACCACAGAGACATGAATCTCCTTGCAAAAAATAAACTACATGTGTCTCGCTGCTCACTTTATCAATAGTGATTGGAAACTAAATAAAAAATCTGAATTTTTATCCAGTTTCTGGTCATAGTGGTAAAAAAATTGAAATGACTATAGAGAAGTGTTTGTTTAAGTGGAAAATTGATAAGCTTTTTACTATTGTTGTTGATAATGCAAGTTCAAATGATGTTGTAATTGACTGGTTAAAGAAAAAATCACTAATTGGGATACTAGTATCTTAAATGGGAAGCACCTACACATGAGGTGTATTGCCCATATCACTAATTTGGTGGTTCAAGATGGTTTGAAAGAAATGTCTAATTCGGTTACTCAAATTTGAGCTGCTGTAAAATATGTGAAATAGTCTCCAAAAAGATTACATAAATTCAATAAATGTGTGATAATGAAAAAGATCGATAGCAATGCATTGTTGTGTTTAGATGTTCCCACTTGATGGAACTATACATATATGATATTAAATGTAGCTCTAAAATTCCAAACAACATTTGAAACTTATGCGGAGCAAGATAATTATTTTATTTGTGATCTTAACAATAAGGGTGAGGAGATGGGACAAAATGAAAAAGGTACTGGTGCGCCTACTGATTGGAAAAATGTTGAAAAATAGTAGTATTTTTAAAATATTTTTATAATTTAACTAATCAAGTTTTTGGATCATTTTATGTGACTGCTAATATTTTTTTTCTATTAAATTACGAATGTTAAGTGCTTGTAACAAAAGTTGACAAGATGTAATGACATGAAATTAAGTGTAATGGCTAAAAGAATGAATGGAAGTACAAGAAGTATTTGGATAATATAGAGAAAGCTATTTTTTTATCTATGTTACGGATATTCTTGATTCCCGACACAAATTAGAATTAATTGAGTTCTCTCTCAAAATATACATGTCCAAAAAGATAATGAAAAAATGATAAAGAATGTCAAAGATGACTTAGTTTCATTATTTGATGAGTATAAGAGGTTTTACGGCTCAACCATAAATGACAAAGAAAGTAAGAATAACACTCCATCAGAAGTGAATACCATTATAGATGATACACAAATCTACAACAATTGCAGAAGAGAGCAAGACAGATTTGGAGAAATATCTTAAAGATGATCTAGAAATAAATGTTTTGATTTTCGAAAAAATATTATTTCTTTTAAACAAATATCTTATCCGCATACGGATCATATAGCTGCGAATTTAATTGATTAGAAGTTGATTCATGCGTGTTTTTCACGAGTGATATATGGTTTCAAATTTGAATTTGGGTTACTTGTGTCATGACACATTATATCGATAACAGTTTCGATTTTCGGAAACTATTATTTTTTTCAAGAAAATATCTTATTTGCATACAGGTCAACTAGTTACAACTTTAATTGATTAAAATTAATTAATGCATATTTTTTACTCGTAATATATGAATTTTAAATGTAAATTTGAGTTACTTGTTCCTCACGACACATTATATCGATAGGAGTTCTAATTTTCAGAATAATATTTTTTTTTAATCAAATATCTTATCTACATACGAATTCTAGTGTTTGTGAAATTAATTGAGAAATTTTTTAATTGATTATAAGTTAATTCATGTGACTTTCACGAGTGATATATTGACTTCAAGTGTTAATTTGGGATAGTTGTGTCTCACGTCAAATTATATTGATAAGAGTTCCGATTTTTGGAACTATGCTATTTTTTTAAAAGCAAATATATTATCCACATATGGCTCGAGTGATTGTGAATTTAATTGATTAGACGCTAGATGGTATGATTTTCATAATTATTATAGATTATTTTTCTGTGAACGATGAAGTAATAATACATCTAGAATACAAACTCGAAAATAAATTGTTTTTGACGAGAAACATATGCAAATGAGATGTGCGGCCCATGTCTTAAATATTATGGTGCAAGTTGGTATGAAGATCATTCAGTTGACTTTAGCAAAAATTAGATAGTTGATGCGGTATATAGCTTCCAGTGGTTCAAGACTTCAAATTTTTAATGACATCTTAGAAAAAAAAACAATTTACGTCTCATAGAAGTTTGACTCTAGATTGTCCAACTCGGTGAAATTCAACCTATGAGATGATTAGTGAAGCTTTGAATTACAATGATGCGTTGTTAAGGTTTGAATATAACATTACAATGAATATTTCTAGTTCAGAGGAGTGGACTGAGACAGAAGAGATGACAGTTTTCTAAGGTATTCTTGGATGCAACAAAGATTTTTTTTCAACCGTTAGACAACCATCTTCTCATACGTATACGAAGGAGGTGTGGTCCATTTGTGGCATTTTGTTGGAGGATATGCAACAATGCATCAATTACAGTGTGTGAGACTTATCAAATGAGGTGCAAACAAAGTTTTACAAATATTGAAAAAGTCAAAACGTGATATTAACATTAATTTGTGTTATTGATCCTCGGGCGAAGTTAGCATTTGTGGATTATTGTTTCAAGATTGCATATGAATTTAAGACTGATAAGTACAATGAACGAATGGAATGTGTGAACTCATAGCTTAGAAAATACTATCAAGAGTATGAGAGCATAACTTTTGACCGGGCGATAAGTAGTGGGTCCCTGCAAGTGGAAGGTAAAACGGTGGGAAAAAAGAAACTTGAGATGGTTTTTTTTATTCAATTTCAGTCTCAAAACTGTTATTTGCAACCATAAAGATCTGAGTTGGATAATTATATGGATGAAGCTTCGGTAGAGTTTGATGAAGAAACTTTTTATATTTTGAAATGGTAGAAAATAAATTTGGACTTATACCCAACTTAAGCAAAGATGGCAAGAGGATTTTTGGTGGTTCAAGTCTCAATTGTTGCATCGAAGTCAACATTTAGTGCAGCGGGTCAATTAACGGATTACTTGTACAACTATATGACCGCTGAAACTATTGAGGCTCTCATTTGCTCGAAAGATTGGTTTGGTTCCATTGACGGTAGTTTCAACTCGAACCAATTCTGTCCATTCATGTCATTATCTTGATTGGTGATAAAGATATAATCTATATGATTTACTTAGTTAACAATAAGTCTATATAAATTTTACGAAATTATTTTTTGTATTTGCAAACGAGAACCAACATTCATCATACTTGTTTATAAGCCAGCAATTAAACCTCCTAATACGTCATATCTCGAGGAGCTAGGCCGTATGTTCTCGAGGTCGGCTCAAGATATGAATGTGGATGTGAGTAAGGTGTTCGGACTCTTCCCTATAGACACCTTGTGTTAGTAAAAATTGTGACCCCTTTCTCGGTTAAGTTTTGGGCCTTATATAGGTCGGCCTACTACTGTCGTATAGCGACGACCCTGTAATCTGACAATTCACTTGACAGATTGTGCGGGAAGCGATTGTAGACATCACTCCATGTGGTGATCTCGAGTTCGGGCTAGACCTACTCGTGCCGAGCAAGCTTGCCTAGAGAGGCTTTGACAGACCTGTGTAGCCTTTTGGGCCTGCTCATGCGGTCCGGTTTTGAGGCTATAGCAGGCTTGGTATTTGACTTGGGAGTAGTTTATTAGGGCCTTTGGTAAATGACATCATCAACCCTCGAAGACGAAATGCATCAATGTAATGCGTTTTGCTTTGAGAGTTAAGACAACTTCTCGAGGTTGATTTATGCGCATTAGCTCCCGATAAAGGGATCTATTTTAGGTATGTCGACATTACTTAGGGTGCCTTCCAAGTATTATGTGTTGATGATCTCAGAATGTCCCAAGTGTTGTGCTTGTTTCAGAAAACTTGTTCTTACAAAAATCGAAAAAAGACATGTTTTTGTATGGATAGGCTCTTGTACCTGTGTATGTGCGTAGATACACACATTTTTTTTATACATAGGAGGGTTTTAAAAAATCGAACTAGTCTTTACAGACTTTATAAATTGAGTTGGCCTAGTTTGAACTCAAACCTGTCCCATTAGCATCCCTAGTCCTTATGCTCTGTTGTACGACATCCGAATGAGCGAGTACAAACTGTATTCTATTTATGGAAGGCTTTGACACGAATCTTGACATAGTGCACGAATCTTGAAAAAATGTCACATGTATGTTTCTGGCCTGCACCCTACCATTGCTGCACAAAGGCGACCTGCAATCCAGTTAGTAGTATAGAGCGAAAGTGTACTTGGGACCAGTGTTGTAAATAGCACCAGGACCAGTGTTGTAAATAATAGTATGTGCTCGTCGGATAAGATACCACCAAACGATTAATCAGGAATAATCAGTCGATTAGTCAAAAAAATCAGTAACAGTTTGATCATCACCAACGACTAATCGGCCGATTAATCGGTCTATACGGCCATTTTTTACAACACTGCTTGGTACCAGAGAGTTATCGTTAAAGTTGTACACTGAATTGTAGAGATCATCGTCAATGACGGCTATTGTTGAAAAGTAAGTGGTTTTTTTAGATTTGCATGAAATTAAAAAAATCTCCAGAGCGCCTACTGGGATTTGATCCTGATACGCAACATTTGCTCAGCTTGAAACACAAGTCATGAAAGTCTTTTGTTTTAACAATCTTACAAAAGCGCAAGTAGCAAATATGCAATAAAAAGGCATGAAACAAATCTTGTGCAGATTCAAATGAAAGTCTTTTTTTGAAAGTACATGTATAACAAAATTATTCTGAAGATGCAAGAGCAACAGAAGCCCAGTGGCCATTACAAGCCGACATCATGTGCTACATTTAATAGACATAATCATCAAAGGTTCTAATAGACAAGCTCGATAATTATTACAAAGAAACCACAGAAAAAACAATGGTCAAGGTTTTAAGGTGTGCTCAGATTCATTTGAAAATAAGAGAAACTAAAAAAGCACCTCTTCAAAGTCTCAAAGGCTTTACCACACATCAGGCCGGAGCTCCCCAGTTGCTGGAGGCATCCATTTACCAGAGTTATACACGCTCTCCCCTACCTTCCAGCCTGGCACATCTTTCATGATTCTCGCCTCCTCATCCAGATACTTTTTCCATTCTTTCACAAACCTACAATTCAAATCGACAGGTTAACATACAATATTACAAACAGCTAGCAGCCAATATAAGACTATAATCATTGCCGATACAAGGATTTCTGGCCAATCAGACTCAATATTTTTTTTTTATGTTATAACATGAAATGCCTCCCATAATTTTAATTACAGCAAATGAGTACAAGGCTAGTGCCAAATAATGTTTCTCTTAACAAAGAAGATAAAAAATGCACTGAATCTCTGTAATTATTCCATATTAACTGAAATATCTTCATACAACCTTTATGCAACTCAAAACCCAAATCTAAGTATATTTAGCTACACCATAATTCAGTTTGTCTGAAGAAAAAACAGAGACTACTAAAGTTGTTGGCAAATATTTCACTACTAATGGGAATACCTTTGCCGTGATACCAACAAAAGGTTGAGTGTTATTTGTGAATACCTCAGTGGGCATACTTTGAAATACAACAACTGTTGGGTGTTATTTTGCTAAAAGAAAAATGGTTAGAATAAAATTATTGCACCTTTCATCTTCTTCAGCTTGAAGTATAGGAACTATAGCACTACGAGCAGCGAGTTTCTCTTCCTTATAAGCACTGAATTTGTTTAAAACGCATGAAAAACAATAATGTTAGCCATGTAATATGTCCACCAGAAGATTTCACAAGTAGGAGGCCAATATATACATATATAGGTAGATCCCCAAACAACAATAAATCAAGAATATGTATTGCTAGTAGGAGGCCATTATTTCAGTAACTTCCCCAATTCTCAGTCATGACAAAAAAATAATAGTAAAATTTAAACTGAAGATTTCTCTATGTGATGTTTTTTATGTCCTCACATTCACTTCTTGTGAAGAAGTGATAAACTATTCATCATCATCAAAGTACGCCATACGGTTTCTGGAACTACAGCACAACTCTGAAACTATTAAACATTGAGAATGCTGATATGAATCTTAAGTCTATCCAAGATGTATGGTGAGATGTTTGCTCATACCAGGAGTCTCGGTGAAATATTCATGTAATAACGAGTCACTGCACTACCACAACCAAATAGTATTGTTATGTCAATATTTTTGACAAAATCTCTGCAGAAACCTCCTAAAAAACTACAGCAATATAAAGGTGCAGCTGAATTATGTTGTGATCAAAATAGTTCCATGAAATTTACACAAAACTAACTCCATCTTCAAGTATTTATGCCTTTCCCATCAGAAAGTATCCCAGCTTGCAATAATTAGAAATCCTTGTCCAAATCAGAAAATTGAATTATTACTTAAAATTAAACGAATCATTACCTCCACAAGACAAACAATAACTCCCAATTGCAATAACGTAGAAACAATCAGATTCTCAATGGGACGAATATGACAGATCGACATCCGTTAACCCGCAGCTAAACATTTCCAACTAATAAAAAGAACAAAAGAACTGTATGAGATTGGAAAGATGACGTAACTAACCGACGGATCTCGTTGCCCTTGCCGACCTGGTACATGCCCCAGGCAAAGGCGCCAAAAGCGGTGAGGAACATGGCGGTGGCGCTGGGCCCACTGTTAGGGATCCGCCGCGCGTACCTCACCGGCGCGAAACCCCCCGGCGGCGGTCCGTCCTGGAGGAGCGGCATGTCTCTGACGCTCACCATTCCCGGCTTCTTTCTCACCATCGCCTCCGTCATGATGCCTCCGCTGTAAATTAACCCTTGTTCCTTCTCACAGTTTCTCTCTCAGATGCTTGATCGATTGATGTGGGAGACGAGAGAGGAGAGGAGAGGAGATCGAGGGCTTATTTGTGGAATTAAGTTAATTTTATTTAACAATTGGTTCCACACGAATTCTTTCCGGCCCATATTTCAGACTATAGAGAGGCCTGTTCAGTTTCTCAGCCCAAATATGAAATAGTTTTCTTTCGCTGACCAACCGTGTTAGTTCGGAATTCGGATCACCCCAGTACGCACGTACTAAATCCAGACCGTTAAACTGTGACACGAATTTCAAAAACAGACCCCTATATATAAATAAGTACCGAATTTCAATCGCTCAGTTGGGAGTTAAATCTCATTTCATTGAAGCTGTAGCATTTTCACTGCAGTTTTTATTTGTGTGCGATAATTTTATTTGAGCCTCCGATCAGTATCAAGCAGTCTGGATCCACATCATTTCAAAAAGGGGATTTCTATCTGATCCAAGCATATACCGTTAAGGAAATAATGGATATTCTACTAATTAAAAAGAAAAAGAATACGGCTTCCAACTTTGAAAGGTCCCCAAAGATCAGAGGTCGTCAATCACAACTCATAACTCATAATTGGTAAATTTGACATCATATCTGATGCCAACGTTTAACCTCGGATATAATACGGCTTTCATTTGATTAAAAAATTGGAAAGTCAATTGATCAAATTGCAAAACACGAGATTGCTCACGGCTTTCTTTCTCCATAACTAATGCATAATAAAATCACAACACAAATAAAGATCCCATCCTATGGATCATTGTTATCAGAACCAGACCGGTCGATTTGGCCCAAAAAATCGGACCCAGAAGGTACACCAGTTCATAATATCCATTATAATTAAATGATAAGGTTTTGGGTATATGATATCTTTGCTTTTAAGAAATAAGAATGCATTTACAAAACTTTATTTTTTTTTTCTTTCTAATGATTTTATTAACTAATTGTAAACCTTAATTGTAATAGCATCTGCATCAGGGAGTGTTGCATCAGAAATTTCACTACACTTGAACCGATTCAACCAATTGAACAGAAATTTCATTAACCAATTCTCCAGCAATTGAATCGATTGATCCAATGGTCCGACCAATGAACCGTTGACCCAAAACTTTACCGGATCGACATTCAGTCCAGTTCTAATAACATTGCTATGGAGGCAAGAGATAATAAAAATAAATAGAGTAAGGCTGTGCTATGGATAACTCAAGACTTTCCGTGCTACGGTCTCAAAAACCTATCGTATAAACTTAAACTTTGATATAAGTAACCAGTAAATTGGTTATATAATGAACTTGTAGAATGTCAATTTTTACTATTTTTGAAATTCTTTTAATATAACCAATTTAATGAGCTACTCAAATCGAAGTTCGAAGTTTATGCGATAGATTTTTGAGACCATAGCACGAAAGACCTTATGCTATCCATAGCACCTAAGCCTTACTCAAATAAATAACAATATATAATAACTTTTGAGACAATAAATGAAGCAATAAAGAAAATTAGTGCAAATCTCAAAAGAAGATTATGAGATAACAAAGAACCACTCTTAAAAAAAAACAAAAAGCTACAATAATCAATGCAACAGAACCACTACCATAGTTCATTGCTCATTACTGTTTTTAAATCCAAGCTAAATAGATTTGTACTACACCAAAAGCTACAATAATCAATGCAACAGAACCACTACCATAGTTCATTGCTCATTACTGTTTTTAAATCCAAGCTAAATAGATTTGTACTACACCAAAAGCATATAACCAAATCACCAACATGCTATATCACCCAGCAACATATAAGATCTCATAACAGTTCTAATATATAAGATAACACTACGTGATATCAAATTTTAAAAAGGTGTTCGTTGGATTTTGGTGCAGTGATGGCCAATACCTTCAGTACTTAAGCGGGGTTTGCTGTGTGGGAAGCAAGCCAAACCTTCTCTTAAGGAGAACACGCTGCCTGGAATAAGGGTCGTCTGGAGAAAATCGAGCTGCACACCAAATTACAGAATTTCTTAGTACCATTATATATACATACTTCAGAAATGCAATGAAATTAGTAAACTTCTCTTGTCACTGTTTAGGCAACAAGATGAGAAGAAGAAAAATGTGTAAAACATCGACACAGTGTGTTTAGCGATACAAAAGAAATCACAATATCACAAACTTGATGTCCCTGCGTACTTCGCACCCTGTCATTACTGATTTTATTTATTCACTCATGCACTGATATCTTTATTATTGCTTTATGTTTACTTCGGTTGATGAATGGTGAGGATTCTGTTAGGTTCAGTCACAACACAAGCTGGCTGGCATATCCTTTTTCTTGATGATATTATCTCAGTTGTTTTGAGGAACAGGTATATCAATGATTTGCAGTTGACTCAGAATTGTCACATAAGATTATATGGGAAATACAAAAACGCATAGCCATATTTGCTAATCTTCAAAGGTAAAATGGCATTCCATGTTGTACTTCTAAATTTTATGTGACTGGATTTTGGAACTTATTTGATGCTCTTTAAGCTCCCAGTCACAAACTAAGAATAAACCTAAAACAACTGGATTGCAGAAGTATAAACAAGACAAGGGCATTTAAGCAACATCTCATAAATAACTCTTTTACCAGGATGAGCTGATTCTGTTGCAGCCCCAAGAGGAGACTCTTTCTGCAATACAAAGTGGTGAATAAACATTAGAAAAAGGATATACCATAGAAATTGCCACAAGAACAAATCAAAATCAAAATGTAAATAAAACCATATTGCCTAAATTACCTAGTTAAAGCTATATAAGATAACACATTTAAAGCACCTTAAATCAATTGTTGACTGTGGAAATATTGCAAATAAAACCAATATTTCTCATTTTCCCCAAACCCAACGTTTGTATTTTTTTGCAGAAAAACACAAATGCTAAATGTCAAGTCATATAAAATTACCAAACTGCTATGGTAGTCATATTATTAATAATCATTACTACAACAAAGCTAGATATAACCTTACAAAAGTTAGGCAAAAGAATCATTTGACCATTAACCACACATTTAAATAGCATCATAACCTCAATTTTTTTGGTTCAGGTTTCAACCAAATGGTAATAAGAGGGCTCAGTAGCTAGACGTTTTAATTTTCTATAACTAAAATTCATAAAAACAGCCTTTTCTACAACACTAAACTTTGGGGCGTGTATATTTTTATTTGTAGATGCAACATGTGAAAGTCACCAAGAAATAGAGCACAGTACTGGAGGAACAGGTACCTTGGTGGTGTAGACTTTGTCTCCATTTTCGTTGATGTAATATTGTAGATACATCCTGCTGTTTCAAATTCCTATTTATGACAAAAAAATAAAAGGCAAATAATTTACATTAAATGACAACTATGAGCAAATATATAAAAAATAAATATAAAAAAGATCAGACAAAGAAAACGAGATTGTAATTCCTTTAAACCGTGCAGAAATTGAACATAGAACAAGGGAGCAGGCCACAAATTTTACCCTGATGAGCTATTTCCCTTTAATTATAATTCTTTTTTTTAATCAGGATGGTTAATAAGGTATTTTCTGTACTCAAAATTCACTTTCCCCACCCCTCGAGCCGACTTCCCCATTACTTGCCATGCCTTACCTTCCACAATTTTTTTTTTCACTTTTTGCAAAGGGTTTAGCAACGGAAACTATAAAATCCACGAATTGAAGACAAAATTACAACCGCTTTAAAATATAAAAGAAAGTAAGCCGGAGAGATTATAAACTCACCGAAAGAGGATCGAACGAATAGACACGACACGCTTCCTTAGGTTTAGGGTTTTAGAAGAAGCGATAGCTTTAATAGAATACCTCGTCTTCGCTCTCGCGCTACTAAATTATGTCGCACTTGGGTTTTCTGTGGCGGCTGTCGTCCTTGGGTCGAATTGGAGTCTTGGAGAGCTGCAAGGCCCATTTGGAAGGCCCGTTTGAAGATGGATAGAGTTGGACTCGGCTAATATTGGATAGACTAGGTGTATATATTCCGTGGCCATATGACAAGATCCCAAAACAGTGTTGTCGTTGTCGAATCGAGTAATTGATGGAATTTTTTTAATGAGTGAGGCTATGGTACTATGCATAGCACGGTTGGATCTGTGCTATGGCTCAATATTTGAGTTTTCAAAATCCTAACGGTCGATCCGAACCGTTCAACATGATTATAAAATGAATATGTACTTGCAAACCAAATTTTACATTTTTTCGAATTTTTTTACTATTTTTTTAGATAGGTAGAAAATTCCTTGATCTGAAAATTCTGAACCATTCAAAAACAGTGATTTTCTACCTATCTAAAAAAATAGTAAAAAAATTCAAAAAAATATAAAATTTGGTTTGCAAGTACATATTCATTTTATAATCATGTTGAACGGTTCGGATCGACCGTTAGGATTTTGAAAACTCAAATATTGAGCCGTAGCACGGACCAATCCGTGCTATGCATAGTACCATAGCCTCACTCTTTTTTAATTATACACAAAAGCTAAGAATCAATGCCATTTATTTTTCAAAGTTCTTCTTACATTTTATACTTCCAATTCTTCTGATTTGTTTCTTCAGTGCCAAATCATCAATTAGTGACATCGTTATTACCTTCGCAATGGCACATCATGTCATGCATGGCAATCACATAACATGTATCACATCATGCAAATTGACTCAATTCTGTTGCACAAACTGACTCAATCATGTTACGTGACCAGTTTTTTCCAATATTATTTCTTTATTTTAATTTGTTTGCAATTTTTTCAATACATTACCATAAATTCAAAAAAAAAAAAAAAAACTAAACATGACTAGTTGCACCTAAAGGCAGAGATACATAGACACAATAGAAATTAATTAATTCTCATTTTTTCCCAAAAACCTGTTTTTGGTAGTTATATATGTTTTTCTTTTATATTTTTTATAGTTAAATGCCCTGAGTATTGCAAAATGACTCCATATTTTTTGTAAAAATTTTATATTATTATACTGCGTATAATTTAGGTATAATTTAGGTGACACTAGCATTTCATATTATTTTTCTCCAAAAATTATCATCTCACACGTGACTCCCTTTCTCCCACTCTCAATCTCTCTCTTCCATGCTAAAAGTTCCCCCAAAAATTGACCCCCATTAATCAAACTTCTGCCTCCACCCCTGGTGACACTGTGACCCCACATAACATGATTATTTGTGTGACATAATTGTCCTCCACCAGTATAATGTGACCAAATTACAAAACATTTATCACATCACGTCTTTCATTCCCTAATTCTAATTACCCATCAAGTTAAATACTCCACAAAGATTCTTCCAGCTTAGTTATGGTGCTCCATTCACAAGACTCCTTTGTTTTGGTGTGAAAAATCTTATAATTATAATAAAATTGCTATTTTAAACTAAAATAATCATTGCTAATTAAATATTTTACAGAATATGAAGTACCAATTAAATATAAGCCTGTACAAATATAACCCAGACTAATTGGCTAACTCTTTTGATTAATGGCATTCATCGTGTCAAGTTTGATTTTTAGAATCATGCAATGGAAAAAACTTGGGATGCCTTAGTTCATACGCTAGTCACGTTGCATCAAATTGACTTCAGGCTGTCAAGACCAAAACTAGCCTGCAAAAGAAAGGTGAGAGTCGGCAGTTCAGCATTAAATCAAGGCTTTCATTTTTAATTGGGCAGGTTATTATCACTTGGACCATTCTAAATTAGAACCAACAGGTAACAAACAAAAAGTTCTCTTTAGATGAGCCTAGTTGAGTTCTGAGATTAATTTACCAAGCAGGCTTGTGATCTTAAGATAAAACACTAAGGGGCCATTCAGCAACAAAGGATTAAGAGTAAAGGATTAAGAGCTTAAGGAGTGCTACGGAACCGATGTTCAGTTATCTTAATTCGTAGTGAAAGCTAAAGAAGCTAAAGGAAGGGGTAGAGGTGTCTTAAGGTTCGGGCAGAGGATTAAGATTCGGACAAAATGAGGCTAAAGGAGGTGTTCTTAATCCGCGCTAAGGAATCGGGTATTCAGCAGGATTAAGCGACTAAGGAAGCTAAAGAAAGCAGATTAAGCCTTAATCCCTTGTTGCCGAACAGCCCCTAAAGGATTAGCTTCAAACAACATGTTGCTCAACCAATGAGTATGATCCTTTCACGAGTGGACACATTTACATTTCAAATTTGTATAGCTTGGAAGTTCATCTGGTATAAAACAAGATGCCGAACTTTGTTTTTTGAAATTCTGATAGAGGCTATCAGAGTTACATCAAAGTAGTACAAGATGCCAAACTTTGTTGACAAATGAATTTTGCAATGTAAACACATCATCCATGAAGAAAATCATATCAACTATTTTGAGTTTGTCACTTGAAGTTTATCAGTCAGTTATTTTCGGTTGAATGATCATTACACCCCTTTGATAACTACACTCACAATCTTAAACTCTTAATATTTGCTGCAAAGGGAACAAAAACAACCATCCAGGTGGCTTAAAACAGGAAGTTCCACACCAGTTGGGCCCGGAACAGATAACATCTAAGATAAATCAGAGATGAATGGTAATATCCTTAATAAAGAAATTCAGCAAGTCTCTTTAAAAGCTGAAAGAATATAACAAAAAAGAGACAACTTACCAGTAACTTGTGGTTTGCTTCCAACATAGGAACAAATTCTGCACAAAACCTCTGAATCTCTGTATTTGCATTTGGACCCCCCAATATCTCTATCACTTTTGTCCTGTGAGGAACTACTTTCAGTGCAACCTGCAAACAGTTATTCTTCAGTTGGTCAAACTCCAACACTTAGAATTCAATAAATTCTTGGAGTTCTGAAAAAACAGTACTGTTCAATGCAAAAGCAATTTACTCAATTTTGTAAGCTTGTACAAATTCGCTGCAATAAAGAACCATGTAAAAACTCATAATTTTTGCAATTAATCAGATCAATCCTTGCACACAAGGAGCCACAATTATGAAATTATTTTCTTAACATGTGCACTCAACTATGCACACAAGCACAGATAACCATAAATAAAAAAAATAAAAAACACAGAGAAGCTTGCAGCCAAGCAGTTAACTTCTGCATACAGCATACACACTGGCAACTAATCCACCCAAAAGTGTACAAAAATCAAAGAATTGGCTGTTTTATGCTATCATTTGTGTAACACTAGCATATTATCACAGCACTTACTAATCTGGGAAGACCAAAAGGGTTTGAAGCAAAGTGAAGCTATTTGAACCCTAACAAAAATAATTTACCATAAAGCTAGAACTTGTCAACCAGCCATGCCACCTCTTCAGAGTCTTGTTATAAGAAATGGTGCATGCATGTGTCATGCTCCATTCAGGATTTGCTGCCACATTTCTCATAAGCTCAACCATGAAATCCATTGCCCTGACAACAGAACCAAGCTTAAATGATCCAAATTGCAACTACTAATATTTGCTCTAAAGAAAGTTTTGCAGGAAAGAAATTTAATGGAATTCCCCAGAGTGCAAGAAACTATTAGGAGAATAATCCTTCCTCCAAAGATTGTAAAAAAATAATTTGGATGACAAAACTGAACTCAATTTACAAGCTTGATGTTTTGCATGATTTCACTTCAGCATACTCCGGGATATGTCTAGTTTCTTAAATTTTTGTTTCAAAATACATAGTCAGCTCATTTCTGTTATTTAACCAGAATAATTTCTTGTAATTCTGTTAAGCAAAAGAATGACATGAGCAATTTGGAAAGTCCAAATAAATTACTTGTGAATTACGAGCACTGAGGATTGAGGAGCTGCTTTGCAATTTGACAAATAAGACAGATTATAGCCAGCATATATCAGCACAGACATAGTTACTGTAATACTTAATTGTATGGAGAAGATTTTTTTTCTTTCTTTCTTATATCTGAGGTACATTTCCTAAAATCTTTCTTTTTCTGAGGTTTATTTGCACTTGTATGCAACAAAATACCTTTCAAAAGCTAGCAACAAATGCTTCGATGTCTTACCTTGTTAACCAGAGCAGTCCATTACTGCAACTGGATGGTTTTTTGGCTGTTTTGGCCTGAATCTCTGCTTGCACGATACTTTGTAGGTATGTGTATCTTAAAGGATCAGAATTGTATATCGCATCCAGCCTCTGAAAAAGTACCATTTTATCTACTGTTGCTAAATAGCATCATCATATGAGCAAATTACTAATTATTACAGCAAACGTGTTTTTGAGCTCATACCGATAGGTTGCTTCCTACATCACACCTCACAGCAGACAAAGTTGGTCCAAGCTTATCTAAATAGCAGAATCTTAATCAATCTCATAATCACTATAATGATCGAGTTTACACAATTGCATAGAGAAGTGTCATGTAGGCTAGTTATTTTAACTGGATAGTAATTTAAAAATGTACAAAATATTCTATGATGTACCAACGAACAGAAGCAAAGGAAGGTGGAATCATGCCTCAAATTTTGAAAAATTAATTATCACATAATAACTAACCAATTTTCAGGTCTTCTTGTAAAAAATTAGAATTTTTAATTTATCAAATATCACAAAGAGCTGAATTTAAGATGTTATTAATGGGTACAGGCTATGTAAGCATTGAATAGTTATTGCAAGAGAGACCATGCTACATTTAATCTATTGATCCGGCAAAACAAATATCATTCTAATCCAAAGAAAAAACAAAACTGCAGTTAATTTGGTACAAGCTACTATGATGACCAGCTTTTCAAAATTTATAACTAAATATGTGGTAAACAAAACTATCCTGACCAATGAAATATGATACATAAGTTGCTTGATATGATTACTTGTATTTTTTTTAAGACAAATTTGGGAATCTGCCAAAAAAGTTCTTCAAAAGCTAACTTTTAGATAACAATAAAATCCTTATCTAATTGTGACCACACCAAGTCTACGAAACATTAATTAATCAAACAAGATAAACTAGACAACAGTAAACAAGCAAGCTATATGGCTAGCAAGAGTAATTTATTCTTTGTTTAATACACAACCAAAATTAGAATAATCAATCTACGATAAGGACCCTGGAACTGGTAAAAAAAACAGTATTAGTTTCTTAATGAAACTGGTGGGTCTAACCCACTTTTGTCAAAAAAAAATTTACCCTACTACAAATTCAAACATGATCATCATGAGGATGTGGATGAGCATAGTACAATTACTAATTCAAAAAGGAACAATCGAATTGGAACCAAAGATTGTACCAATGACAGGGAAGAGAAGTCTGCACACATCAAGGAATGGTTTTGTCAGCATCTCTCCATGCTCTGATTTGACACACTTCGCCGCCTCCAAAGAGGGGCCAAGCGCTGATCCCTCTGGTCCCTCTGATCCCATCAATGGCAATTCCCTTACCAAATTCTCTTCTTTGTTTCTAGAAAATACTTGCAAGGAAAAGAGAAACCCAAGTGTCATTTCAAGGGAAAAAAAAAAAAACAAAGTGATATCCCTCACAAGCTAATTTTACAGAGGCATAAATAATAACACAAGCTAGTGAATGCACTAGTAGTGTTGTTACTACGAAATTATATGCTTTCTTTACCAATTTAGGAAGTAAAATGGATTCCTTTCCAATGGAGACATAAAAAAGAAAAGAAAGAAAAAAAAAAAGCATAAACGTTACCTCCAAACAAACTGAAAGGATGTGCTCTTTCTCCTGCAGAGATGACAGTTTATTTCTTAATTTGAGGAGGGGATAACTAAGAATTCTATGTTAGAAGAGAGACGAGCAAAAGGGATGTAAGAAAGGAAGATAGGTCTAGAATCTCCCTCTCTCGCGCGAACCCCGAATATTTTATATTATTTGGTCTCCAGGATCACTTTCGGTGTAGAGAGCAAGGATGTGATGTGTCATGTGTGCGAGGGAAAAGACTTCGCACAAAAATCTACTCCTTGTAAACCGGTACACGTCGATTCTTTGTCGAGAACGAGAAAAATTCGAAAAGAAGAAACGAAATTGACTCGAAAACAAAAACGATGGGAGCGAATTTAATGTTTCTTCAGACTTTCAGGTCTTCTCCGCTCGTACGGAATTCACTGGATGTAACCAGCAGTTTCTACGAGTGTGTATCCTCTGAGATATCTCATATTTTGCGTGACCGACGTGTCCGGTGCCTACTCGGGGATGGCGGAGGGGGCCAGTATTATTTGAGCTTTATGATTCGGCAGAACGTATTTGAACGGTTGAGATTTTCTAAAATGTCACGCAAAATATGAGATATCTCAGAGGATGCGAATTCAGTTTCTACCGTGTATTCTAGAAAAAAATACGAAAAATGAGAGAAAGAATGGTTCCTAAAGTGACTTGCGGACCGGGGCGGGAAGACTCCGATCTCTGAGGAAACTCAAATTTTGATTTTGAATCAAGACGGTCCGATCAGAATTGGAACATGGTGCCAAAGAAGACCAAGGTCTGGATCTAATTCCAAAATTTGAGCTACATTAGGTGATATGAAAAGCAAAAGAAACTGAAAAGAGGAAACTCTTGCCGTCCACGTTGCGCTTGACCTTACATTCTTACAGATATCTTCTGTGGCCTAGTAAAGTGTGCATTACCGTGCTGTGTGTAGCTGAACCCGTAGAGATATATTTATGGGCCCACCTGCATAGTGCATACACCCTTTGGTCATGTTTGGTTGTGGAGTAAAGTTAATGAGGATTAAATGACTTACTCCATCTTACTCCACATATTTTACATGTTGTTTGGTAGTATAACTCGTGGCTTAAATTAATCCGTCTAGAGGAGTAAAGTGTTGGAAACTGAGCCTCTTCCTATGATAGTGGGCCCTACAGGTGGAGAAAGTGTGGAGTAAGTTAATCCACCTGAAGTGGTGGAGTAACTTACTCCGGATTAACTCACCTCTTAATCCACCTTACTCCACTTCTTTTACTTCTCGTTTGGCTACCTAAGTGTGGAGTAAGGGGTTTACTCCACCTCTTACTCCACAACCAAACATGGCCTTTGTATTATAACAGAGATAGGAGTAGGTCCGATGGACATCGGACCTATATTTAGGTTCAATTAGCTTTATAACCGTACGATTAGCATCAAGATCTATGTGCACGGAAATTTATACAGAAATGCACGTTTTTGATGCGGAGCACACGAATCTTGATTCAGATCGAATGGTTATCACATCCATCGAACCAAGGTAGGTCCGATGGGCATCGGACCTACTCTGATTCCATTATAATAAGAGTAGGTATGCATTGGCAACATTGTGATGGAAGCAAAAATTTCATTTATACGAGTGGGCCAATCACTATCAACGATTCGTATTAAATCTGATTTAAACCATCTAATTATAATTATTATAATAACACATTCACTATCATAAAAAAATTTGACACCGAGTCAATAATATTTCATTTTTATTTTTTATCTAGTCAGACCTGACCTGCTATATCAAGTGGAGTTCTAGGGGTCATGGATCAAGCATTTTTCAATGCCATACTTGTAAATTAAGGATCCGATCAAATTGACTGGTCAAGATAGATTTATGATCGCATATTTGTCTAATTAACTTCTAAATTAAAATAACATAAAATTGATAAGAATTTATTTTGCTCTATTTAAATTTTAGTAACTGGAGCATCTCCATCTCATAAACTTATTCAAAACAGTTATTTAGAAATAAACATACTCTTAATTTCTAATTTAATAAGTTCATAAAATTTAAAACGCATTCCGTAATTCTTTTTTAAGAAAATGTGTTCTCAAATCGGAATTGCAAAGATATAATTGTAGAGCAATTTGGAAGAAAAAAAAAAATACCAAGATGCATCCGTCGACGATCATTCACAAAATCTTCGAATGATTTCGATAGGATTCGAAATAATTCGATAGGAAGGCACAAGTTAATTAATGCTTTTTAACAAAAATTCCTTTTGGTGAGTCTCATTACTCGTCACCTCCTTGGACTTGGACTTGTTACACCTGTACCCGAAATTTTTATTAATAACCAATAAAGTCAAAAAAAAAAAAACATCGTTTTCAACAATTTTTTCATGAATTAACCTTATCGCTGGATAATACAGCGGTAATTCAGAGCGAAACTACTGGATTATTCAACGATTTTGAAAGAGTTCTTTCTACTGAATAATCTAGCAATTTTCCATTTTCGCTGAGTTCCTTTTTTTTTTTTTACAGATTTGAGAGACTCTCGGATCCATATATTGATTTATTATTTTAATTAAATAGAAGATGTTCTGATTTTTGTATTTTTCTATTGAAATATTAGAAATATTTTTGATCTTTTTAAAATAGATGGAGTACAATAGAATTGAATTTACTATAAAAACTACGATAAATAACCCGAATCAATATTTTTTAGGCAATATTTTTTTGCGGTTGTAAAAAAATTATAATATTTCATTATTTCTCAAGGTTCTAAATAGCGTTTATAGCGTCATAGCAGGAAGGCTACAAAAAAAGCTATAGCGAATAACGTCGTTATAGCGGAAGCTATGCCACATAGCGTTTTTTTTTTACATTCTGTATATTCAAGGTTCTAAATAGCGTTTATAGCGTCGTAGCGGGAAGGCTAAAAAAAAGCTATAGCGAATAGCATCGCTATACCGAAAGCTATAGCGAATAGCATCGCTATAGCGAAAGCTATTCCAAATAGCGTTTTTTTTTTTTTACATTTCGTATATTCAATATTTGTACTAAATATCAACATTATCTAAGTCTCATAGAACAATAAATAACACCAAAGTAATTAAGAAATTATAATATTCATATTGAACCAGTACAAAGTCCAAATTGCGGTTCAAAATATCCATAGTAATATCATAAACTATCGATTTCTCCTATTAAAAATATCTTAAGCATCATGATTCATGACATAATCTTTTTTTTTTCTATTCAAATTTTACTTTCGGTTTGGACTTTTTTTCTATTCAAATTTCAACTTCTATTTCCAATTTCAAATTGATTTATCTGTAGCAAGTAGCAACAAATTCAATTTCGGTTTGAGATTTTTTTTATCTTTATTTAAAACCCATATAAATTGCTTAAAACAAAAACCCATATTGTATAGCGCAAATAGCGCAAATAACGGACCGCTATAGCGTTGTAGCGGCCGTAGCGCAAATAGCGCATTTTGATGTCATAGCGTAGCGTTTGGGGTCCAAAAACGCTATAGCGCGCTATTTAGAACACTGTGTATATTCAATATTTGTACTAAATATCAACCTTATCTAAAGTCTCATAGAACAATAAATAACACCAAAGTAATTAAGAAATTATAATATTCATATTGAATCAGTACAAAGTCCAAATTGCAGTTCAAAATATCCATAGTAATCTCATAAACTATCGATTTTTCCTATTAAAAATATCTTAAGCATCATGATTCATGACATAATATTTTTTTTTTCTATTCAAATTTCTATTTCTATTCTCAATTTCAAATTGATTTATCTATAGCAAGTAGCAACAAATTCAATTTTGGTTTGAACTTTTTTTGGTCTTTATTTAAAGCCCATATAAATTGCTTTAAAAAACTCATATTATTTTTTTTTTGAAAAATTTGGCAGTGGCTGCCAAATAGGTTTTATTAAAAAAATATATATATATTGTATAGCGGCCATAGCGCAAATAGCGGACCGCTATCACCGTATAGCGGCCGTAACGCAAATAGCGCATTTTGATGTCATAGCTTAGCGTTTGGGGTCTAAAAACGCTATAGCGCGCTATTTAGAGCATTGTTATTTCTTGATGTGTTACTAGAAAAATAATAAAAATATTTTAGATCTGAGTAATTGATCCTGGTTCAAAAATCAATTTTTAATAAATAAAAAAATATCGTATTTCTTCTAGTAAATTCAAATTCTAAAGTGCTCTATCTATTTCTCTAGAATTGATTTTAGAAAAATATTAAAATATTAAAAATATAAAATAGTTTCTAGAAAAATAGATGAAGTACCTTAGAATTTCAAATTACTAGAAGTACAATAATATTTTTATTTTCGCATAAATAATTTTTGTGCCGAGATCTATAACTCAGATCCAAATATTTTTACTTTATTGTCAGCAAAAAAATAAGAAATAATTTTTTTTTTTTTACAACTACTGAAAATCCAGCACGAATAATGTTTCGTAGTTCTTCTAGTACATCTAAATTCTTAGATATTTTATCTATTTTGTTTGATGTTCCTTCTAGTATATTTAAATTCTAAGTTACTCCATTTATTTTAAAAAATAAATAGAAAAATATATTCAAAACCGTGTTATTTCCAAAATTGTTGGATAATCCAACATTTTTGCTCTGAATTACCGTTGGATTATCAAGCGGTAAGGTTAGTTTTGGAAATTTGTTGAAAACGATGTTATTTTTTTAATTTATTTATTTTATAGGTTATTAATAAAAATGTCGGCACTTGTACACACTCCGTAGGTTTAGTGATTAAATTTAAACTGCCCTGAAATCTGAATTATCAAAATAAAATTATTTGATAACATAAATTTCAAAGATAACAACTCCAGGACGATAATGCCAAAAAATTTAGACCAAAATTCTTTCAGAAAAAAAAAGTATGTGCAAAGTTTTATATCTTTATTATTGAATATTTATTTGGTACTGATTGTTAGACAGAAAGAAAATTAATTGATTGAAAAAAAATTGGACTATCCGATAATGATGACTTTTATTCTATCTAACTAATAATAAATTTTTAAATATTTTTTATTTTTAAATTTCAATATGAAGATTTTAGATCAACCTTTCAATTTAAAAAAAAATTGCAACCAAAATACCAGCTAATAGTGATTTTTGAGGCATATAACCTATCCCTTGTAAGAGCACAAATTAAGAACATAACCTTTAATTCAAATAAAATGTGTCTGAGATAGTCAAATGTGCATTTTAAGAAATTCGACAAATATATCTGGAAAAGTGAGACAATTGTTGACAGCTATTAAAATACATTTTGACTTAATCAAAATCTAATTATAGACAAGTGTATCAATATTATAAGTAAACTTACATCCATAAGTGAATTCTTGATTAAAAAAACCCTCCATGTTTTTTATTTTTTTATTTTTCTAGTAATATTTTTTTGTTAGTTTCACTCATACAAGAAATCGTTGAGTTCAAACAATTATTAACATACATGAAATTTTATTCATGCTAATGTATAATTTTTGAGATATTAGTTTCTAAAACTTATTTAGTTCATTTTTGCGATAGCATTATACGATTTTATTTTATTTTTCAAATAAACAATTTTTGTGACAAGAACTTTTTATCTTGAAGATTATTTACTCTCTATCTAATTACCGAAATTTTTATTAATATCCAAAAAAATTCAAAATTTAAAAATCTATACCCATGTCAACTTATTTCCAAATCTACCCGATCTGGAGAATTATTTTCCGGATCCAGCGTCTCTTTCCGGAAAATAATTCTCCAATTTTAGGTTTTTTTTAATTGATTAGACCATATTTTTGAGATGTTTTTATTCATAGAAATTATTATAAAATAAGGAAGAAAAGGGAAAGAGTATCACAATTTTTCGGATTATAGAAAGAACGGAGACATTTTTTCTATCTGGACCAGAAAATTTACTCCGGTCTTTTTATAGTCCGAAAAACTGAGGTATTCTTTTTTTTCTCTCTTATTTTATAATAATATCTATGAATTAAAATACTTTGGACTGAAAAATTTTCCTCCAGTCTTTCTACAGTCTGAAAAACTAAGGTACTATTTATTTCTCTTATTTTATAATAATTTCTATGAATAAAAAACTCTCCATATTTTTACCTGATAATTTAAAAGTCCGTTTCCAGCAATATGTTATTATTCCAGAACCACGTCATAATCAAAATTTCAAATTTGCACTGTCTGATCTGAAGTAAACGCGTCATATCAACCCACTATCATCACTTATAGGTAGATATTTAGCAATCGGTCTAGTCATCTAATAAATTAATTGAAGTTTTCACGCGGTTTGAAAAAAAAAAAAAATCCTGCAATTCGAATGGAGAGTGACAGATTGACTGGGTGTATTGACAATTACCTTTTATTTATCCCGTTTAACATATCATTATCAACAATAACTGATTATTTACCTGTGAATTGAACGTTGAACTTAAGTACTGAACCGACTAAATTATCTTACATCTAACGCTGAGCTCTCTTGACACGTTAGATCGTTGCCAAAATATTGTCTCTTGTATTCTTAATCACTACGTCGTGTATTACCAACATGAATCAGTTGATACGATAATGTACTAAATTTGTCAAACTTGAAGCCCCTGACTCGCATCTTAGAAAGAAGGATAGGTCTGCAAGCTTGCAAATGACCTGAGATAATGAAAGAAATCTCAAACAACCAAATTAATTTTTGAATCAGTTCCCAAAACTAAATATAAACCAAGTCAATAAACTGATGCAGGTAATTTACAGTTATCCACAATATATATGTACACATACTTAGTAATCAGCTTTCTATTTACAACGATTGTGATGCATCCAATTTTGAATTTATATCAGGGCATAGGCTTTGGTCGCTGGATGTCAGAATTAAGAAACCGGATGAATTCTCTCTGGACCATTTGCCCACCATTCACTGGATCAAAAGAGCATCTGTAGAAACTGGAGGTGGAAAAACACATGGACTTGTACATTAAATATTAAATGAATAAAATTTTAATGAATCAATGGAGTCAATATAGTTTGAAACATACCTGCAACTTCACATGTTTCCTAAAGGGTAGAATATCTGATATTCCTTATTTCTTATGAATTCAAAGTTACAATCCTTTCCAATTCATTCATTTGAATGGATTATGACAAGAGAAAGGGTTCTTTTGAGGTTCAGGGTGGGGAGTCTTGCACACATCATGTTGGTATTTTATAATAACGGCTATATTGCTCTTGGCAGAGTATATAAAAGGGCTATTAGAAGATAATGTACTGGGTTGTGATGTAAAATTGAGATAAAATGTACCTTCCATCCATGCTAATGACCATCACAGTGTTCTGAGCTCCAAAAGCAGTCTTATACCGTGTAGTTTCTGGCAAGTGAAACTGTGCAAAGGACCATTCTGAACTAAAATACTTTGGCAATAAACCTAACATATCATAAAAGAGAAATGTCAGATTGCAATTTTAAATTAGCTATTACAAGTTTTTTTTATCAAACAAGACATCCAAAGCTTCTTAATCAAAGACACGAGAAGAAAAATTGCCTTGTATGCAACTCAAAATTATCCTCGTAGCATTAAAAACAGATAAGAGCATACAAGACCCCTAATAAGAAGTTACTTACCTCTGTACCCACAATCAACACAAGAATTTTCAACATGTTGAGGTGTTGCCTTTTTATGACCGTAGTTTTCAGGCACAAGGCATCCAGCAAAATTTTCCTCAAATACGAAAAAATGCATTAAGACAAAAATTGACCTCGCATGAAGGACAGGGATGAGCTGGTATTGGTCCCGATATTTTGAGGCATGAGAGCGTCAAGTGAACTGGAGGAGTTTTGATGAGTCATCACTGGAGAATGAGCCATGGCAGGAGTTGCATTTTGGTTGGAGACATCATCTCCAGCTACTCTAACTCTGAGGCAGAAAACATGCACCGTTCCTTTGTCACTAGACACTGCCAACCACTGCACGTTTTGAGACAGTGCAATGCTATATATATCTGCTCTGTCCAATCCTCTTCTTACCTGTATGGAGTTTAGTCATTCAAAAAATCATTAGAGAGGGGTGTACTAGAGTTAGTTAAGTCCAAGTACCATTCAAGCCTGTAATAGATGATTTCTGATGTAAGCCCTTAAATCAACAGAAAATAAGTCGCTGCCCAAAAATAAAATACACTAACAAGATAATTTAGTAAGATAAATCCTTGCATTACACGACCCATCCCTACTTGCTCATAAACTAAAGACTTATGTATATTTAATGCTCAGAATATAATAAAAGGCCAAAAAAGGAAAATGAAAAAATTACCTCTTGCAACCGGGTTCCATCCAAGGTGTTAAAAATCCTAATCAGTGTTCCCTTTGTACTTGCAGTAGCGAGAAGCAGCCCATCCACAGTCAAAGTTGCACAAGCAATATTTGAATCATGTGCACCGATAAACTTAGTGACCTTCAGTCCGAAGTGCTCTACTCTCACCTCTCCCTTGCGCAACCCAGAGCATGCCAGAACTGATGTGTTGGGGTCATATGAGAGACAGCACAGACCCCTCGGGTTTGCCAGAGTCTCTATTTGATGAAGCAATTTTAGGTCGGTGAAGTTGTATACATAGATCTTGTGTTCTAAGACAACCACTATAAGGTCGCTGCGGAGCTTCACAGCACGGACCTCAGAGCGGAACACAAACTCACCAATGCAACGGCTCTGGTGATCATCCCAGATCATCACTTTGTTAGGTGGGTACTGTGGGTGGGACCCACCACCCACTAGGGCAAGTATGTTGCAACGGAACAGCATCTCAACTATTCCAAATCCACCACCTTGCAGGTCCCTCCTGTTCAAATGATCCCACAATTGGGTAATCAGGCAAACAGTACTAGTTTGATACTATGCTAAAACCAGAATGCATAGTTCCCGAGGTGAATCTTGTAAATTATAACCAAATTTTTGTCATGTAGGCAGGTTACAAATACATCTCTCATTTGCCAGTAATACTCCACACTTTCTGGCCGCTTACAAATATAGTGTTCAGAATTTAATCCAAGAAATAACTATAATCTACATTCGTCAGGTTTTAGAAAAAAGAAAGATCACAAAGGTTGCACAAATGTAGTTCACCTTTAGTAGAATAAAATTTGTCCATCAATGAAATCTAACAGCTGAGCTTGCAAAAAATATAAAAGCACCTGACATTACTAGCAAATACACCATCACAAGGACACTAAGTGTAAATTGCAAAACCCCATAATGAACAGCACCTGAATGTTTCCTTAAAGGGGTCACAATTGTAGATCCTGAAGCCGCTGGTTGTCCCGACAGCAATGCATCCATAATCCTGGTTCCAGGAAACAGACAATAGCTCCGCTCCTTCATCAGTGTTACTTGTATTGTCGATTTCAGGCTCATTAAAAGGAACCACTGATGGCCATGATCGTGGCGAATCCAACGATCCAAGACGACATGATTGTGGTATGCCTCTTGGTGTAGATATTGTTGAAGCCATGTAGAACTACAAGAAATTTATCAGATTATTGGTTCAGGTATCTACACATATCGATTTTAAGTACTTGAGCCTTCCAGGATGAGAATGGATCAATTTTTCTTTTTCATATTTTTCAAGTAAATTATTCATCCTCCGTTGTTTTTTTGGTCCCCAAAGTTCCAAAGTTCCAAAGTTCCAAAGTTCCAAAGTTTCAACGTTCTAACTTTTATCTCTGAATGTTCAAAAGATAATAATAATCCAATTCAATGCTCAGGTAGAATAAACCCATTTTGTTTTACCGTAAGATATGACTCATTTCTGACTAGGTCTGAATTATACATATTTGAATTACCAACATCAAGGCTGACAAGCAGAATTTAATTCAAAAGTAGAAAGGATCCCAGATTATTGGAAAAATGAAGGTGCTACTATAGTCAATCCAGCACATTGACTCCCCCAGACCCTAAACCCGCTTGAATGAACTCCGGGTAAACAATTGATATTTTAACATGAAATTGACCAATCATAATTTCCTAATTCAACAAATTAAGCACATTAATGAACATCTCAACAAAAGCCATAGTTCCCTTTCGGCCTAATCCTTGTAATACATTAACAAGCTGTTCCCAATACCTACTCAACTAAGCTATCAAAGATTGTCAATTAAACAAATCCGGAATAATAAAGCTAACCTAGAGAAGGTCAACGAGTCGGCTACAAACCACAACGGATTTTGAATCAGTCAAACGGGTCGAGTTACGCCCCTCGTGGCGAAGCGGAGGTCCAGAGGACCCGACAGGCCCCAGCTTCCGGTCAAGTCAGCTCGGGTAAGGAGGAAGCGCTTCAAGCGAGTTATTGTGGTTCGAGGAGAAAGGTAGCGCGGTCGATCTGCTGGTTCGGATCTAGGGTTAGCGTTTTGCTAATGGTCATGCGAAGAAAAGATGAAAAGATCATGTGAGATTCGATCGATCGAGAGAGAAAGAGAGAGAGGCGTTTGGAGAAGGGAAGAGTAACGACAAAAATTAGGACTCGGGAGTCGGGAGAACTAATTTCGTACGAGCTGGACTTGGGCCTTGTGCTTTCTACGAACAGAATTGAGATCAACTGATTCATATACACCCGGCCCGACATGCTTGCTATCTTTTTCTGACAAACAAAGACAAGAATATCTAATATCAGAATTTTGTCACTTCTGCGGTCCTAGAAGTGGATCCGTATCCCTAGTACAGCGTGGTGCGGTCTAGATTTATTTTCAGTCGGATTAAACTTAATCCATATCTATTTAAACTGTAGGGGTTTCTGGGTTTCTTTTAAGATTCGTGGTTAAAAGAACGGTTCGAATCATCTTATTTTACATAACAGTATCTGTGTAGTAATACGGAGGATACAAATTCCCTAGAAGTTGACATAACTGCTTTGCTCGTTCAAATAAGAACGGGTGGGGTTTGATACTTTGATGGAATTATTCCTCTGCATTAACTCAAAATTAACTCAAATTTTGAGTTAAAGATATGAACCATCTGATTTATATTTGCACTAATATTTAAGGACCCCGTGTGTTATAGGTGTATGTCGGATTGACTCAAATTTTAATTGTATGGTTTATAAATTAACTGAAACAGTACGCTAACGCAGAGGATACGACTTCACAGTCTGTATGAAGTTTTTAAAAGAAAAAAAAATTAACTGTGATTGAATTGAGATTTAATTTTGGTGGGGGCAGAAAAAAAGTAGGTTGATTTTTAAATTCACATCTACTACAGTTATCTATGAATCGGCTGCTAATGTGTGGCAAATAAGTGCTCCTCTAGTAATATAAAGAGGATGTTCAAATACCTTTATTTATTTTTTGAGTTTTCACTTTTAAATTTGTTAATAACAAAAAATTTCAAATTTAAATATCAAAATAAAACTATTAAAAATAATATATATTATGTTCTCTTCGTGCACGTAATTTTTTTCAATATATTTTATATGAAGCAATAAATTAAAAATTTAATGTACTGAATTTATTCACATCAATGTATTTTTGCAAGCTCCTGGTACTAACAAAAACAAAACCAAAACTCAAAAACTCATACTGGTATGAACGTAATTATGATTCGTTGTTAGAGGATATGGGCGGCTATAAGTGTAACTGTGTATTAACTTTCTTTATGTTTACTTTTAAAAAATATTTTAAAAAACCGAAGCATGCTATTATATCATTATTAACATATATTCGTTGACATGATTACTAAATGCTTTTTTTTTTTTTTTTTTTTTTTATAGTTGACATCCCAATTTAACAAACAGACAAATAGTCTTAACTGCAAACTGAAAATTTTGGTGCAATACCTATATATTAAACCAATCAAAAAAAAAGTCTACTAATAGACATTAATAAAAGAGGCAATTAGACAATTTTTGTTGTTTGGAACCCTCTCTTAATTAAAAATTAAAGAAACAATTTTGACTTCGTGTGCCGCAAACATAAGCTAACGGATATAAAACTATGATTAAGAAATTAGGAATGATATTTTTTGAAAGTTTGCCCTAAGAAAAAAGATGGTCATAAATATATCATTAAGTATATTTTTTTTCTATCTAATTTCACATATTAGCCGATTTTGAATAATTTTGGATATTTATGGCTCTATTACACTCGATAATTATGAATAATTTAATTAGGATTTTTCGGATTTCGCCAGTCTTGAAAATAATAATACGTGTAGGACAAATAATTTAATTTTTAAATTGAGATAATTGCTATCAAATAGATTGCAATATGAAAATATATAAATATTTTGATAATTGATCGCTATAATTAATTTCATACATTAAATTAGAAATAGCTTGCTTATTGATGAACATTTAATTAAAGAATTTTTAGCCATACTTATATTTAACAATAACTATAATGGTTAATTCAAAGTTCTAAAAATAACCATATTATACTCGTTGATTGAACAACGGAATTTTATTATTAAGAATCATTAAACGGAAGTTCTTAGAATCATGGGTTGGGTCCAGGACCTGGATATCTAGATCATCACTGTGAAAAATAGGGCAAAGCTATTAACAGAGTAGTTTTAGCTTCATGCAGAGCAGAAACCATATGCAGTGCTGTTCTAATTCCATAGTACGTGCACTGTATGAAGCCAGAAACAAGCTGTTAAACGATTTACCCGAAAAATAATGTCATTATCGCTAGATCATAAACCCAATAATAATAGTTCAACTCGGATCCTCCGAGGTAATCTAAATTTTAAATTTGAATTCAGACCAATCCGATTGGAGGTGAAATGTTTAAAGTTCTTTTAGTATTTATCAAAGTGGATCCGAATTCAAACTCAAACTTTAAATTAAGGTGATACGAATTCTTTAATTTTACCGTTAGATGTTAACAGCGCGACCCAGTCACGAGAGGTCAATACTCAATAGTGTTGACTGATACAGACATACAGTGCTATTGTAACATCCGGGCCCACTCTCGTCGTTGCTTATAATTGGGGCAGTTACAAAACCATAAAAGAAAAGGAAACATTGGGCAGTTACATATGGAGATTGTGTGGCGACGGAGAGCCACGTGGCAAACCCAAGTCTGACGAGACTCAAGAAAATCGTGTGGCATTAACTTGACTCCGGATTTCACAAAATATGATTATAAATCGGCGGCCAAAATTAGAAAACAATAAGCACAAAATACTCCCCTTAAATTATTCCCCCTATTTTCTCTTCAGCAGAGTAGGAACCAAAGCATGCAAACAAATTAGGCTATGGCTTCCATGGTGCTCCGCAATTTGATGAAGGTACTAATATTTTCTTTGAAAATTAAGGGATCAGTATTGCAAGATACTTCTCTTTCGGATTTCTTTTCTTCTTTTCTTGCCCAGTGCAATCTCTAGTAAGCGAAGCTCACTTATTCTTGGGAATCATGATGCAAATCTTTAGGCGTGTAACATCGAAATTTCCTTCTTTTTCTTTTTTTTTCGAACGAAGGTCGGGGGGTTGCTTTGGAAGAGGAAGAAGCACGGTGAGATGGACAAAAGTAGGAGAGGTGTAAGAATTTCATATGGGTTTTACTGTGTAGAGAACCAGGATGGCTCTGAAGGATCTGTGGTGGCGCAAAAGGTGGAGACAGATAGCATATCCATGCGCCTATTTGGTGTTTTTGATCAGCAAATGGAAGGTCTCACCGCTGGTCATCTCCAGTCCCATCTTCTTTCCAGCACCAAGAATCTCAATGAGGTACAAAATTTAATCTTTTTGCTATTATTTTTCTTTTCTTTTTTTCCTTCTTGTCAGGGGTGAGTTTTGATGGAATCTTAGATAATCCCAAAATATCCTGAATTCCCCTGTAAACCATTAGAAATTTTTCTCTTAATTCTTTCTTTAATTCCATTGCATGCAGTTTATTCTTCCCTAAAATATTTCTTTGTGATAAATTCTCATAATCCAATTAATTGTGAAGTAATTTATTTTGGAGATTAGGATAGCCATACGGCCCTACCATTCAGTCTTGAAATTTATAGTATGTTGGCTTTTAGTCGGTACCGGTAGATACCGAATTTACTTCTTTTGTTTTGCTTTTGATCTTCAACTTCTTGAGATTGATTTTTTTTTTTTTTGACAAAGCTGGTATTTTTTTAGCTGCCTATGCACTTGCTGAAAATTTTAGCATACCAGCTGATTTTCTTCCAAAGAATGTGGTAATTATAAGGGTGCTTGAATGCAAAAAAATAAATACCTGCCTTTTAATAGTTTGTTAACTGATACAGTTTGACTTCTACATTGTCAGAGTAAAGTTCGGTTAAGCACCAAAAAAGCAATCAGGAATGCCTACAAAAAATCAAAGGCAAAACAGGGAAATGGCCACAGAGGAGATAAAAATGGAGGGTTTGCCACTTTGCTTATGTCAAGTAATAGAAAGATTGTGGTGGCAAGTTCTGGTGGATATGAAATTATACTATGCAATGGCGGTACGGCAACTCCGGTTGGTACACTCAAGTCAGTATCAGGTGATATCCATTTCTAAAATTGAGATTGAGTGACTTACAGCCAAAATTACATTTACTTCTGGCGGTTTATCCCCAAAATATCTATATTTATGACAGAACATTCCAATGCCGTATTAGGATATTCTGAAATAAATTTTAGCATTCTAAATCAAATTAATACTGGACCAGTTGGTTGATAATTGTTGAAAATATTTACCGCTACATGGTAGAAGCAACAAGCATTTCCAATCACTATAATATCGCTACTAAGCACGAGATGTCAATGAACAAAGCAACAACGAGATTGATTTTTACTGCATTCTCTGTTACATCTTTAGTTTAACTTTTCAACTCACATAGAAGGTGTGAAGTTTGGACTAACTTGAAATAAACCTAAAACATGATACACATTGCATTTAGTAGATTTAATACCGATGCCGTGCATTGCGCATAAAGAAGCAAACAAGGAACCAAAGGAGAAGCTGATGATAACAACTAGAAATCTGGAGCCTGATACAAGCTTTGTCATATTGGCTAGTAATGGAATATGGGAGGTAAGCCGTAAACGGTTTAGTCTATATACAGTTGATGTCTATCTTAAAAGGCAAAACAAAAAAAAAAATTAGAATAGAAAAAGTAAATTCCACAAGAACTTCATTCAAAAATTATAATACTTAGTATTGCTATTTGTCTTCACAAAATTTTCCTTTGATTTTGTGTGCAGGTGCTAGGGTACCAAGAAGCAGTGCATTTGTTGGGCCATATAGAGGATGCTCAAAAGGCAGCAGAGTGTTTAGTTGAGGAGGCCATCACTAGATTGAGCAAATCCAACATATCTTGTCTCATTATTCGCTTTTGACGAGATATTAAAAGAGAAAACGTTCTTTGTGTTTGTCCTATTTATCTTTTGATCAAATAGTAACTTATTTAAGGTTGGCAGGATAGATGAAAAGATGACAGATTTTACTGGATATTTTATAGAGCATTTAAGTTGTTCCTAGGTTTCTTCTTTAGATTATTATATAGGTGCACTGTAATAGGTTCTATTTTTTTTTTTCCTGTTGAGCTAGTTTATTGGTAATTAAATTGTGTGATGTATAGCTAACTATTGTTAACCTCTTGTTTCTTCATATCACCTAATTAACATTGTACTTTTCTTAGATAGAATTATTTTCTAGATAAGTGGAATTTAACTTCAATTTCAAAATAGAACTATCTCTTTAATAAATCATGGCAACAAGTTCATTTAATTCCAAAAAGAACAATCATGTTGCAGACGGCAAGTAACCTAAGTTAAAAGGTCCCATCCCAAAGAAAGAAAAATTAACTATGGATTCAGGATTTTCGTCGGGGGATAAAAAAATATTGAATCGGATTTACATAGCTAATCGGGTTTAAATCTATTAACTTATTGGGTACTCAATAAAAAATAATATTTTAACTTATACTTTCAATGCTTTGACTTGTAATTTCTGATGCTCTAACTTATAATTCTAATTACAAATCAAAATTCAATAAATTTATTTCAATTTTAATCATAAATTTAATCCGAATTACAAAACAAACATCCAGAGAGAGCAAATTTTTTTTCATAAGAGAACAAAGTTGGTCGGAATCAATAGATCTCCATTAAAATTCAAAATTCAGGGGCAGCTGCCCCCGGGACCATGTGGGTCCGCTGCTGCTTGCAGTCCACAATCACCAAATTTTGAAGATACAAAACAAGGGAGCCGTTCGTGATAAGAGAGAAGCTATGGGGCTATTAGATGCGCAATAAATGCGAAGATATCTTGAAAAATGCTAAAAATTACACTACACCGTGTTAGTTCTTATATATATATATTTTTTCCATTTCACACTGTTTGATTTACTATAAAATGTAAGAAAACTAAGAAGAGATGAGAAATGGGTGAAGGAAAGGTGTATTTCCCAAAAAATATTTAGGAAAAACAAAGTAAAGGAAAGATCTCATTTTTGTGAAAAATTGCAAATCAAATAGTTCAAAGTTCAAACAAAAGTGTTTCTTAGAAAATTTGCTAATTTCCTCCAGATTCTAGCACATCAAAAGAAATTCATATCACCAGCGTGATATTTCTGTTTAGATTCGGACCATCCGATAAGAATTCACAAATATTAAAGGAACCCTGTGCGTTTCACCTCGCTCAGATTGGCCCGGATTATAAGCAGATAATCCGGATCTAAACATAAATATTATGTTACATCTCAGATAATATGGATTCCATCAAATGGGCCATGAGGACATTTAGATCATTGCGGACAGCGTTTTTTACCCGCTATTATCAGAAATAGAGAAATTAGGGAAATTAAAGCATGCACCTAGCAAAAATTGTATCTATTGTTGTTCTTTGCGGAATAATTGTTGGAAAAAAATACCCAAGAAAAAAAGGAATAGCTGTCGTAACAACAAATCTTTTGTTCTGTGAATTTGTGGCAAAATAAGTTACGTCCTTAAATCAAACGCTTGTGCACGCTCAAAGTCTTAAAATAATAGATGTTATCATGTCGGAAAAATATTGAAAAATAACATGGACGGTTTTGTTCATACTGTCAACTTTTTCTTTTTGATTTCGGATAAATCCGACCTTCCAAAACCCAAAAGAAAAGAAAAAAGCTAGGCAATATGAATAAAAAAATCGCTGTTATTTTTTAACATCTTATCAATACGATGTCACCAATTTAATTTATAATTTTTTAATACTACCAATAAAAAAATCGGTTCTATCCTTCCAAAACCCAAATAAGACAAAAAAAAATAGTCAATTTCAACGTACATTTTCAATAAATTTGGAATTAAAAATGCACTAGGATAGTTTATTGATTGGTGATATAGAATTTTTTTGCTGTGATGTGAACCCATTAAAATTGGAATTTGTATAGAATTAACACTAGTATATAACATGACCATATGCTTGCTCAGGATGAAGAGCGACTTGAAGAAAGTATACTGCTGGTGGCTGTTAGCACCTCTCAATGAGGGTATAACTTTTGTTATTAGCCAGCCTCAAATCGATAAAATATCAGCTGAAATAACAAACAATGCTTAATTGGTCTGGCTTAATTTTTAAGTATATTAATAATTTTTATATTGTAGTTTCTTGTCATAATATAATAATAAAATAATAGTAAGTTTTGTGTTACTATGACGATGATGATGATAATGTCATTGGCATTCCCGTTGTTATTTTCAAATTGATTATTGTTTATTCTTCTCTCTGTTATTTTTTTATCATTGTATGATAATAATGACTACAAAAAAAATTATTACTTTTTTTTAAATAGCCAATACCAAACATTTCAGAAGTTAACATAAAGCGAAAGTAAATTCCTTTCTCTTTATTTCGAAACAAGTACCAAAGGGGACCTTAATTAACACAGTACACTTCAGACTTATTTTATAGAGTGAATTATAATCTAGGGGCAATATAATGAAGTAAATAGCAAATAGCATATGTTATAATTTACACAGTATACTTATTTATGGAGTGAAGACTAGTTTCCCCTAGGGACAGTACAATGAACTAAATAACAAATAGCAAATTAACATTCCTTTGCTTTCCATAAACAGAATCAGAAAAAAAAAAAAAAATCAAAGAAAAGTACTTGTAAGGCAACTGTCTAACCAAAACACTACAGAAGGAATGATATACCTAACAACCGAAAGGTGCAACCCAAAAAATAAATATCAAATAAAAGAAAAATAAGAGTATTATTCTCAAGACTAAATTCAACTGTGCTCACCCTGTTATACATTTGGTACCTTGCAGATTATGATAATTTTGCTCCTGCACCAGTGTGGTGTTTGATCCAAAGCAACTCCTGATGTGAAAAATGTGTAATGTATAAATCATCATCAATATCCATATACCACATCCTTATCATCACCAAAAAGAGGTTCCTCAAGATACTTCACACATCTAAACTAGCTGCTTCATGGAATGCTCTGAAAGGAAAATCCAAATATCAGACTAGACTACTAGAAGATTTATATATGTGGAGTTTAGATGGCAAAAGTAGAAAACAGACCTTTCAAGACTAGAAAGGGGATTCAAGGGACTCATCCCAGACATCAGCACTTCCATTAGAGGCATCTTCGGCATCTTCTTCCATTGAAAGACGGATGTACTCTCTTCTGGCGAAACGGTCCCACTCTGTCAGTGTTGGTTCCTCTCTCTCCTGCATATTCAGGATTAACCACACAATGGTAAACAATTGTTGTGAAACCAGATAAATAGTAAAGAACTACCCATAATTTAGTAAAGGAGCAAATAAACACATGGCACGAATCTGAGCACAAACCTGCCGAATAAGGAAAGGATCACGGCTTTCAAAGGCCATGAACTTATTGAGATTAAAGAGTATGTTGAAAACGTGCCCAGCAAGCTTGCATCTCTTGAAGTCCTTTAATTTGAGATGGCTCTCATCCTGCCAAAATTTAATAATTTCTTTAGTTGTATGTGCATGTTTGTTGTGTTAAGAAAGTAAGAGGGAAGGAAAAAAGGGAAACCTCAGGGTTAATCATATCAATCATCTGGCATAGAATGTCCTCGAAAAGTACAGGCTCCTGAGTCATGCACTCCATGCGATGCAACTGCTCCTCATAGAAGAATTGCAATTCATTTGGTGTCAGAATACCATTTCCATCTAAATCTACACACTTAAACCTGTAAATTTATCAAAAGTGTTACTGTTATGTACATGAAATATCCCTTTTTTTTATAATTACATCAAGCTAATTATAGAGTCCTATGAAGTATGAAATAACTACAAGTGAATACACGAGACATAGTGGTCCGTTCCACGATATGAGTAGGTTTGAACACTGGTTGAATTTCTCTCTTTTTATTAGCAGAAGGTCATTTTAGAGATTTTCTTAAGCCCCAGTTAATTTCAAACTCGCAAACTAAATAAATACAGAATGGCGAGACCAAATATGTAAGAACATTTTTACTGAAAGTGATGTCAGGGTAGGGGTGTAAACGGTCGGATACGGATCGGATAGTGGTCATACCGTATCTGTATTTGTTATAATTTTTCGGATACGGATACGGATAGTCTCGGATACGGATACGGATCGGATATTAAAGGGATACGGATATGGATCGGATTTTGGACGGATACAGATACAGATATCACTATAATTCGGATAATTAAAAATGAATACTATTGCATATTCTAGCAAAAAATAGCATCTAAATAAATGAGTTCCACCATTCGGATAATTAAAAATAACTTCTAAATAACATTCCAGCATAGATGCATTATACGTGTATATAAATAAAAAATGAAAGAAGATTCAGGAGTGCATTAAATGCACTGCTGGAGAAAATCAGACTGATACTGAAGTCAGCTGGTCAAAACAAGGAGATATATAATCATCATCTTTTGGCATTGTCCAATTCAGCCTTTAATTTAGTTGTTGGTCAAAACAGAAGAGGAGGCACAAGGAAAATGCGGATATCCGAAATAATGCCCAACCATTTAAAAAATATTCGGATATCCGAAATGAAAAAAAATGCAGATACGGATAATTATCCGTATCCGGTTTCATATTCGAAACCGTATCCGTATCCGTATCCGTTAAAAAATTATCCGAATCCGGATCCGTATCCGAATATCCGAATCCGCTATTTTTCGGATTCGGATCCGGATAAATCCAGATAATATCCGATCCGTTTACACCCCTAGGTCAGGGACATCATAGTACTGAGCCTACCAAAAGAAGATCATTTATTAATCCTTGATAATATGCTAACAAAGATTATTGTTATAAAATTACCAATATTCAAGACTCGGCTCAGATGGTTTGTCTTCCTCGGCTAATATAAAGTACACAAAATCCTCATAACCCATCTTTCCTTCAACCTTGCTTACAAATTTCCTCGGAACCTATTAGTAGCCAATACAGTTAAAACTTTATGAATGAACCAAAAATATCAAGGCAAGAACAAGGAAAGTGACAACCTCATACATATGCAGTAAAGAAAAAGTTATTCAACACACACCACCACCACCCCTTCCCAATACAGTTAAAACTTTATGAATGAACCAAAAATATCAAGGCAAGAACAAGGAAAAGTGACAACCTCATACATATGCAGTAAAGAAAAAGTTATTCAACACACACCACCACCACCCCTTCCCCTCCCAAGAAAGAAAGATAAAAAAAAGAAAGAAAAAACCTTTTACTACTGAAACTGATCAATAATTCTTTTTCTCCATGAATAAATAAAGAGGAATAATGTGCATGTTTTGTTGGTTTATATGGAAATCAAACATCTTTTTCAGGGATATATATTGCAGCTATTGAGGTTTAGATAGGTACATACGAAAACTTTTTCCAAAAAGTGTGAATCACAATAAACCTGGCAAAAGATCCGGTCAACAATCCTATAGGTGAGTGAATGATTCCCATATTTGATAAGATTTTCTTTGCCAATGAAAAAATCATGATCTGTATCTAGCTCCCAGAATCGACAGTATATCACGTAGAAGTGCTCATATGAAAAGTATCTGTAAGACATGATATGGCAGTCCAATTAGGTCCTAATCCTAGCAATAATCTATACTGAAAAATCATGACAAAATAAGGTATACAATTAAACTGAGAAAAAAAATCATAAGCACCTTAGGACTTTGTTTATATCCTCTTCGTCATCAGCCTGTTGCATAGCAGCAATTAAATTACCATGCTTGAGCTCCCTCAGAGTGAGATGCCCATTTCCGGCTCTATTCATGTAATAAAATATTCTGTATATCACCGTCTCCGCTGAACAAATTATTTATTTACAAAATTAATTTCTATGCATTAATTCAAAATCACAATTGGCAAAGTTTAGATGGTTTTACTCTGTTTCTATCACCTAAAGCTACCAAGCACATATTCTACTGCTTTACCCTCATCTATTCAATTAATTTCTAAAGTTTGAACAATCCAGGCTCCAGAGATTCTGGATAACAGTCAGTCTTATCAGAAACCCACCATTTTCAGGTTTCAAGTCTTATGGGGATGCCTACCTCTGACCATTACAGTACTAATCTCAAGACTTTACTTATCAGGTAACTGTTGTGTTAACCAGCTAGCTAGTAGACCCACTATTACTTGGAACTGGAAAAGAAAATTCCCTACTTTCTGATCATTCATTTCTGACCATTCTCCACAAGAAAACAATGCTGCTTGGTATTTCAATTTTCTCGCTATTTTGCTATACTATCATCTGCTTATACAACACAGGCTTACCATATCTTTCTTGAAATTCAGGAGTGTTCTGAAGAAATTCCAAGCCAGGATGAGTAAGCAATAGTTCCTTGAGAATCAGCTTGAAATCCTCCTATTTTGGTGAATAAAAAAAGAAAAATAAAGAGCTAAATATGTAAGAAACATGAGCTTAAATCAGGATCAAGATCTGATAATGGCCCATGAACAATAATACTCGGTTCAGTGTGAATGTTCAGTTTTAAGATAATTTAGTTTGGATACTAATACTATTAGTTCTTATTAAGTCAACATAACTAATGTGTTCCGTGTGACCCTGAACCTGTTGATGCTTTGAGAAATCCAATAACACATAAGAGAAGAGTTAGATGAAAAGACAATACTTCATGGTCAAATCAAACAAAAGAGCTAAAATAAATATCAAGAAAAACATATGAGACATACATATTCAACTGCTAAAAGGTTCAAGGAGCAGTCAATTAACTTACAAAAGTTAAAGGAGCAGCAAATTACGGATAATATAAGCGACCCCTTTATATATGACAATTTTTTAAATGAATGCTACAAACCTGAACAAGGTACTTCTGATTTGGCTGTTTCATAATTGTGTATATTTGAGTAGCAATGTCCAGAGTTATCATGTTTTTATTGATCCAGTAATCAATGAAGGCATCCCTGAAAAACATGTTTATTCATAAAACAAACAGGAATAATAAGGTTTGAGTGAGGCTACAGTACTATGCATAGCGCACTTTGGTCCGTACTACAGATTCATATTTTTATTTTCAAAGTCTAAATAGTCGATCTGAACCGTTCATCATGATCTCCGTATGAAAATGTACTTGGAGACCAAAATTTACATTTTTACTATTTTTTTACTATTTTTCTAGATAGGTGGAAAATCACTACTTTCGAATGGTCTAGAATCTTTAGATCAAGTGATTCTGTGCCTATCTAAAAAAATAGTAAAAATATTCTAAAAAATGTAAAATTTGGCATCCAAGCACATTTTCATATGGAGATCATGTTGAGCGGAACAGATCGATTGTTAGGACTTTGAAAATAGAGATATGCATCCATAGTACGGACCAAAGTGCGCTATGCATAGTACCATAGCCTCACTCATAAGGTTTTTAGCTGATAAATAGGGAAGGAACCTTGTTACTAAACCACGAGATTCCACATCTATCTTTTTAAAAAGAACTGGGGAAAAGAAGGAAGGGAGCTTGCATATATCCTTAGTTGCAGTCTTGAAATCTGAAAAAAGAATCAAAATGCTGCTCATGCTCAGGAACAATTATACAAGGTAAACTGCTTTGTTAATCAGCTGTTTCATGCCAGTACCACGCTATATTGGAAAGGTTATGTATGGCAAATAACGAGACATAGCACCACAGAACCTCACCAACACAATGCAGATACCAGTTAGAGTACTTTATTAAAGGTATATAAATATTTAAGCACGTAAAATCCAAAAAAAGAAAATCAAACAAAAACAAGGCACAAAATTAAATTCTAGCTTTCCACATTTCATTATGTACCTACATAGAAGACTGTAATTCTTGCTTACTATTTCAAGATGACAACAGGGACCCACCTTGAAGTTGAAGGCCATCCTCATGGCCAGTAAAAAGCTCATTGATAGCAATTAGGCAATGCTCCTTCAGCTCATGGGGTGCTGGACGCCCATTTATGAAATAAAACTACAACAGTAAATTAACCTTTTCAAAACCAAGACAGATCTTCTCCGAAAAAAGAAAAGAAAAACCAAGACAGATCCAAGGTTTAACTTTAACAATAATGAATGCTATGGGAACTGGCAAATATTTGTTTTTTATTCTTCAAGTTCTAACCTAGTTTGCAACTAGGTACATTTCTTATTCGTGTCTTGAGAACATTGGCCCAATCGTTCTCTTAAATCACAATTTCAAGAGCTTGTAATTCGCACTTAAAAAGAAGTTTATTAGGGCTTCATTAGAAGAAAAAAGAATTCAGTAATGGACGATTTTGCTTCTCATTAATAATATTTGAGTGATACCTGAGGAATGACTTCTGTAATGGGCTCACTACTGATGACTTTGAGGGGAGAGCTCAATTTGGAGGGACCCACACCTGACCCACGTCTGCTAAGTCGAGGTGACCCTGATGAGCTTCTGGGTGAGAGGGGAGGTACAGACCCAAACATAGAAGAAGGCGAGCCAGCTTTTGGACTGTTACTAGTTAAGGTATCATTTGCTGGCACACCTGCTTTTACCTTGTCAGCCATCGTTTTCACCTGAAAGAAGAATAGTAAATTGAGTGCAATCATTACCATGACAAGATGCTTTACTACTGATGGATAAAAAGTTGACAAATCCAAACATTCAGCACAATGCAGTTAGTCCAAAAACCAACAAAGTCTATGCAGCTTTCGGCATCAACAGTGCTGTCTGATTTCTCAACTATATATTACCCAATATCAATAATTGTTTATAGAAGTTCTCATTTATGTGTGATTAAATTCTATCCAACTTCAAATGAACAATTCATTCCAGATTCTTAAGGTGATGCATCAACCATTGTAATATAAATTGCTAATTGTGGTTCTAGCAATTCAAATTTCTAACAGAATTTTGTATACCAGATCCAATTAAGATGACCCAATTCAGCACAAACCAGAACTATCGATTCATCATTTTAGCAAAACTATTTTAACTTTTAACACCGTACCGAAGTTACCGTTAAATTCTGGATTACAAAAGAGATCAGACGACCAAGACAGCGATGCAAAAAATGAGAGAAAAAGAAAGTCAATACGAAAAGAACAAAAGAAATGAATACCAGCTTATTGGTATCAGGAAGAGAAAGCCATTGAGCATAGAGATTTTCAACAATATGGGGTTTCTCTTTCATGGCGGATGGAGAAACCTCAGCGATCTGCAACAGTTCTGGATTAAGTAGCGCCACATCCCTACCCATTTCGGCATCCATAGCTCCCATTCCTAATATCTACTCCTATCTCATATAACAACCAGTAAATGCGACCAAAATGATCAATCAGGTACTCCGTACTCTTCTTCCAACGCTGCGATTGTCAAATTAGATTGGAGATTCGTTGTTGCATTCAAATTGATCGATCGGTCGATTAAGCGAAGAACCTTCGTAGAAGTTCTTATGAATGGGGATCAACTTTCAATGAAGGAAGGTGATTTTACTCTTATTGTAAAATCTCTAATCTGAGAGAGAGAGAAAGAGAGAGATCCTCAAAGTCTAAAATGATCTAAAATAAGAGAGAGAGAATGGTTGAAACGGCCAGGAGGCGACCAATCCAGCTAATCTGAGTAGAGAGTGCACGTCTCTTGATGCAGGTGGTCTACTCTCTTCTTCAAACGCACATGAGCGATCGAGTTGTAGAATTAGAGTCTTCTTCTCCTTTTGTGAAAAATACTATCTATATTCGTGGTATTTGTCACGCGGAGCAGGATAACGATTAAGTTAGTTCGGCAGGGGCGCCGGGGCCTCGCGGTCGTGGAACCGGCAATAGGATTTTTCTAAGAGGGGATGAACGAGGCGGAGACAGGCTGTTGCCTGTTGTAAGCTTTGGGGAGTGTTGCTATCAAATCATGTACTTGCTATTTGCTATATCTTGAATCAAACTCGGATCGACCAAAACCCGACCTCACTATCTCACTCAACCGTTCGTTCACATGTCAAATTGTCAAGTAATCATCAAGTATAACTGTACTTGCCTCATACATAAAAAAAGGTGGTTCTTATGTGAACTGCTGTAATTGTTGCTGTCGAACTATATGGAAGTTTGAGGTAAATATTGATTGCTACGGGCTACGGCTAATACATTTAGTTGACTGAGTAAGCATCCATCCTCTCTGCCTCCGTGAAAATTCACAATCTTTATTTTACAGAAAAAAATTTAGATATATGTTGGCATGAATCTAAAAAAAAAAACTGACAATTAGACGAGATTTATGCTTGAATTTTCTACACAATAAAGCACATTAGTTTCTAGTTAATCAGGTACGAAGAGGTTGCATGTCCGGTTCAAAGAGGTTTCTAAATTTCCTACGATCACTCTCTAAAATTGATAAGCCTTTTTTTTCAAGATCTAAAATTTCATACAAAATAAAATAATAGAAATTCCTAGTTAATCAGGTATGGAGAGGTTTTATGTCCCGTTCCAGGATTTTAATTTTTCCTTGGATCATTTTACAAAACTAACAAATTTTAACTCAGAAAAGGGATAATGAGGACAGCACAAAATGGCTCTGACAGCTTTACATGGAATATATAAGTCCAGATCAAAAGTACCTATCCAGCATTTAATTCCCCAATTTCGGTTGACTTGCTCATATATATATTTTGTTTGCAAGTTCTGAGTAAAAGTTTTAAGAAAAAAGAGGTTTTGAACTCCTGATTTATTGGATTTAGTTCAAGTGCGTCTTTTTCTTTTTTTTAATTTAATCAAGTTCCTAAACTCTTATATATGATTCAATCTGACCTTCTTATTATTGTGCTGCTAGTTGCGGTGTGACAATGATTAGTAGGCACTTAAAACTGTCATGCAGCAACTCACAAATTAGTTCTCGCTCTCCTCCTCGCTCTTATGTACTCTTGCATCATTTCTTCATCAAACCATTATAGATCAACATGCTATATCAGGTCACATGAATTATTGGTCAAATTTAATATTGGATGATTTATTTATGGAGTTCACTTTCTTCACTCTCTCTATATTTAGTTGGTTAATTTTGAAAAGTTGCAACTATTAACTGAAAAGTTCTGACTTCTGGAAAAATCAACCTATATGGTTACATAAGCATGCACCAGTTTAAATCTGCGGTTAACGATCTGAATATACCATGAGAAAGAGAGAGAAAAGGAGCCGTGGTACTAACACAACAACAGAGATTTTCAATCTATTTGTGTGAATACCGTTAGAGATGCGGTTGTCATTGCCGTGCACATTCGATACACAATTATGACCAATCAGGTGACGCCCGTACTTCACATCAGCCATTTTATCATCGATTTTTAAGTAGCTTTAATAGCTAGCCATATACTAATTATATTTTCTTAAATGTTAAGTGTTAAGAGCGACTACCTAATTAAGTTGAAATTTTCGTCAATAGCATCTATATATTTTTAGAGTACAATTTTTTTTTATTGGCTTTAAAAGTTGCTAATTGTAACATCACACAATTTTTCGTCCATTTTACAATTAGATCTTCGTTCTTGACATTTAGCTAAATGTTATTAATATCTAATTTGTAATAATAGAAAATGAAGATGTGCAAAATGAACGAAGGGAATGAACAAATGTTGAATTGACGGGTAAAGATTTTAACATATCAATTTTGGCCTTATGCAATGCTCGAACCATAAGAACTAAGAAGTGTTATTTTAATTCTATGACTTGTGCGCTGCATGTAGCCAACTCTGCTCTTAAATATTTACACTAATTGACTCCTGTCCTTTCCATAAAATAACGTATAAGCTCTGACGAAGGGCCGTAATTATAAGCCGTAAAACCATCTATCTAACACCTTTGCTTGCATCTCCATGTAAAATAGAATCAAATAGTTTTCAGAAATCTTTCCAGCTAAAGGTTCATAGCTTTGCATGAGTCTACAGCCCATAAAAGGGCCAGTTAAAATGTTTTTGAGTAATAGACAACTGCCAATCTCTTGATATTGCAATCATGCATATTAATTAAGATACCAAAATAAAACACAGTTTATCCATAGTATAGCCTGTCGTATCTGCAGTAATGTCATAATCATTCCAATTTCCAATGCCCGGAAAGCAGGCTTCGGTTTAACTCCTCGCCTAAAAATAAAACACAATTTGCCCATATTTTGTAATAATAAAAAGATCTCTTGCTTAATCTCCAAATGTTCCTAGATGATAACAACAGTAAGTTCATATAAAGTCAAGAAGAACACCCGCAACAAATTAATTATTTGTACTTGATAAGACAGAAAAATGTAATTATGCACATTCATCTGCATTTGTTGTTTACAAATCACAAAAGAAAATGCCTATTTTGGTTATGGAACTATTATAATCAGCTCAGTTTTGAATAAGTAACAGCTGAAATTTACAAAGAAATTTTGTAAAAGAACCAGAAAGGCAACTCAAGAAATGACAAAGACTCTGATCTCCCCTCTGTCACCTCGAGTTATGCGAAGATCAGAATCAAAATATGTTACTTCAAATTCACCACTCCCAGTGTTTGAAGAAGACCGCAAAGCATCAGGGAGGCGAGGGATATCAAGAGGCGGCAACTGAGAAAAGCTTCCAGTGGGCTTAACTGTTGTTTTCTCGAAGTTTATCTTTAAGTTTGAAGTCCCTGTTACGAAAAAGAGGTCTCGTCATGTAAAATTTTTATTCTGATAAGTGCCAGTTTTCCTTTCCAATACAAACTTCCTTGTATGACACATTTTGCATTCATCGTTGTCTGAAGTCATTTGGCATATCTCATTGTGGAGCCGTGGAGGTATGAACTGACTTATCAAATAGCCTCAATTAAAGCATTCAAAACAACAAGAGAAGGGAAAAACACAACAAAAGAAAGCACAGTAAATTTGGAATAAAACTGGCACCCAACTAAAATTAAATGCCAGTGGATAATTGTAGTTTGACTGAAAAGGTAATTAAAGCAGTTAAAAACTAAAATGTCAAGTAAAGAAGGATTTCATAACTTTGGTCAGGCCAGTTAACTCACTAAATGTCCTAAAAAGGATAACTAGGCAAAGCCTGGCTTAAATAGGTGCAAAAGCTAAACTGGCCTGACCAGACCGAACCTGTATGGCATAACATCATTGTTTTGCTGAAACAAATGCTCCAGACTAACTGCAATTTATTATAAAATTGCATAAACACTAAACATACTAAAACAAAAGGGTATATAAAGGAACCAAAACTACAAGGAAAAGTAAACTCAGTATATAAGCAAACACGTATAGGAACTAATGAATAGCAGAACCACACCCCCCTTACCACCTCATTCAGAAATCCAAAATGCAATACTCAGTGACTTCTTACTTCAATGAACCCTATCGATGCATGCTATATAGGTTTGCATCAGGAAATAATACTATAGGCCTTTTTAATTAACAAGAGCAAGAGATGACAAATACTCACCAATAACTTCAAACTTGTGGGCCAAAGTTGCTGTTGCCTCTATTGGTGGAATTGGCCAAGGAGTCCCAAATTGAAGCTCCACTATGTTGTCAAAGTCTTTACTGAGAACATCAATTCGTTGGAAGACCTGGTTAGCATCATTTCTAAACCATAAGATGATCATCACACACAATTATACATATTATAATGAGGGTTTAAATGCCTTAAATTTTCATGCCTCAACTTTTAATTTTTTTTAAAGAACCATGACACGTCATGATAAAAAGGGCGTGCTACAAGGATGTACTAGAACTTTCTCATACTAGATCATGTTTTGAGTTATTTTTTTCCAATTATTGCCTCATTGATAATATCAAATAGACAAAAGTGCATACAAAATACCTTCTCTTGTTAAATAGGACAATCATGAGTTGTCAGTGAATTCATTTCTTCTTATACTTTGTAAATAAAAAGGAAGTACAAATGATTATTACCAGGCCAAGAGTAATCGGGAGAAGACGCCCAATAGGCGGACCCGGACGGCTGCCGCCTAGGGTTTTAGACGAAAAAGCACTGCTATAAATCAGCTTCCATCTCCCCTGTAATTTATCTAGGTTTTTTGTTAGATCCACTACGCCTCCCTCCGCCTCCAGCTCCTTCGCCGCTGATTCAGCTCTCTTGAGATCTTCTTCACTTGCTGCCAGGCCTCTATTCAACCCCGAAATGGCACTCTGCAGTTCCACATGATCATACAGAAATCAATATTGTTAACAAAAGATCAAGGAGAAAGCTTGTTAAAACCAAAAGAATGGAAAAATTTATCAAAGTGGATGTTTCTTGTAATGCTTGCAGCGAAAAGCATGTGAAACCTCAAGTATGAGCTAGCTAATGGTTCTTAACTTTTCACCAATTGACAACTATACAATTTGTAAGCAGAAGAAAATGTGCAAATGTGATTGGCGATTACTTATTGCAAATAAACCATTAACTAAGTTATAATATCGCAACCACTTTTAATTCTTTATGAACCATTATTATGCTGAAGGATCTTTGAGTGGTGCTAGCTAATTACAGTATTCTTAGGTTTGATCAAATTTAAAATGCACACATTAAGCTTCTGTGTGTTCATTTTCTACCGTGCACTTTTTAATTCCTTTTACGTAAACACTCTTAGATTAACCCACAACTTGTACTTGTATTTTTGCGAATAAGTCTATAATGAACAATATGCAAATTCAGGCACTCTACTTTTTCCTTTATCCAGTGCAATACCTGACAGTGTAGAATGAGATCTGAGTTGTCCATTTTAATCTGGCACGGATCTCAAAGCGGACCCCCAATATTCCAAATAGGCACCCAATTGATTTTGGCCCCGCTGTGAGTATTTAACACGGTCAGGTGCCTTAGGGATACTCACTCCAACTAATATGCCCTTTTAATAAGATTTTTTTATTTTTTGCCACTTCCAAAATAACCTGACTCATGTACAAGCATCATTTGTAGGGGTGCAAACGGATCGGATATGGATCAGATAGTGGTAAAACCATATCTGTATCCGTTTTTTATTTTTCAGATATGGATACGGATTGGATATTAGACGGATACGGATCGGATATTAAACGGATACGGATATGGATATCTGCTTTTATAATGGTGAATAAAATAATTTTTTTCATAATATATATTAAACTGTATGGTATATATCTACTATTCAGATACGGATAATTAAAACTTAAAACCATATCCGTACCCGCACGGATATTCAGATATCGGATATGCGTATCTAATTTTCGGATAAGACGGATAATATCCGACCCATTTGCACTCCTAATCATTTCAATGTTTTAGATACTTTATCAAATTTGCATGATTCTATATGCAACGAATATATCTCCTCTGTGCCCTTGATATTCCATATCCACTCGACCACTCCTATAATAGTAATTTATTTCCTCTATTTATCATAGGGTGACATTTTGAGACACATTCCAAGTTTAGGACAGTGAAGAAACTCTTGGAAGCTCATTACTCTAATTAATTGGAAAGGAATATGTAACTTACAGAAAAAAAAAAAAAGAGGAAAGAAAGATAAAGCTGAACCAACCAGCAAATTGAGCTTTAAAGAAGCGACGCGACCTGGAAACGACTCGCTGACAGCTGAAGCCACATCTGCCACATCTGAAGCCACATCTGAAGCCACATCCTCTGCGGTAGAACGACTCTTTTGCCTCAGCTCAATTCGGCCTTGTCTTATCAGAGTGCGACCATGGTAACTTCTGGGAAAATTAACTAATAATGGAATACGGGAAGAAGACGACGACGACGAAGAACAAGAAGAGGAGGAGGAACAGAGGAGAGATGGATTTGGGAAGAGAGATGCCATTGTCATTGCCATTGCTGCTCTCCAGTCGCGGGGACAGTGTGGAAATAAACCGAGATTAACTTTTGTGTGTTATTCGAGGAAATGACTGATGTATAAAAGGCGTGGTCGCGTAGTTCGAGGAGTCCGGTTAGTCTACGAGGTAATGCACCAATTGAGTTTCAATCTGGTCGAAACCCGTAATGCAGCGGCCTCTTTATGATTCGTATTAGTATATAACAAACGGATCTGATTTAAACTAAAAATGAGGTACCTTAGGTGATGTGAATTATTGTCGAGTAGCATCAGGAGCTGCATATGCTAGATGCGGCTTTCTCAGACTCTTCGTGCGGTGTTTCCATGATAGGATTGGGCTTTTTGGTGCTTTCAATTTCAGCCCATTATTATTTCCATCAATCTCGGCCACATCTCTTCTTCGGTTTTTACCACCACGTATTGTTCTCGTGTTCTTACTCAAGTTCATGCCGACAATTTCTAGACCAAAGAAAAATTCATGCCGACTTTTTTTTTGTTATCTGTAGAATTTAGAAAACATTGATATATAAAAATGACATGGTCTCGGAAAAATTCAGACAGTAGTAAGGACGCTGCACGCCTGCACATCAAAGCGTCCTACCCGATTTTTTTATTATAACATTAAAATAAAATAAAATTTATAAACATGGGACCAGATTCTACAAAATTTCCAAAAGCAGCATGAACTGTCCCAGCTTGGTGCGTTTTCTATTTTCTATTTTTAGTTTTAATGGCCGGTGCGTTTTCTATTTTCTATTTTTTTTTTATGGCCAGTGCGTTTTCTATTTTCTATTTTCTATTTTTTTTTTATGGCCGGTATGAACCAATCTTAACCACTGCTGTTACCTATCATGTAAATATCACTGCATAAAATTTATAAGAGCGAAGAATATTACGTAATATTTCTGGGGATTATCTTGAGTAACGTCTCAGGGAGACAGGGACAGCCCTGTTGTGGAAATCCTGCAATAATTTTCAGACAAGTACACTAGATAATATATTTGAGAGTTTATGTGCAGTAAAATATCTAGATTCTAGAAAGAGAACGTCTATGGATGTAGCATTTTGACTATTGCATAAGTATCTCTTTCAGGAGATAGGAGTAGGTCCGATGGGCATCGGACCTACATTTAGGCTCAATTAGTTCTAGGACCGTACGATTAGCATCAAGATCTATGTGCACGGAAATTGATACAGACTTGCACGGATGTTGATACAGAGACACAAATCTTTATGCATATCAAATGGTCATCACACCCATCGAACCAAGATAGGTCCGATGCCCATTGGACCTACTCTGATTCCCTCTTTCAGCACTTCAACCTCAAATGTCAGCCGATATGATACATACAGATATGTTAAAGCTGATTTTTTTTAATGTATCTATTTTTCTCAGCCTGTATGAAGCTGATATTTTTAGTGTATCGGAACTACGGCTGCACAAAAAATTCGTAGTTCGTAATTTGATTCGAGTTTGATTTGAAAAAGTTCGTAAAAAGTTCGATTCGAAATTGAGTTCGTTTGAAATTATTTCAAACCAAACTTAGTTCGAAATTAATTCAAACCAAACTCAAACTGGACCTAGTTCGTTCGAAATAGGTTCGCAAACCAAATTTAGTTCGAAATTAACTCAAACGTGAACCGTTAATTTCTGCTGATAACTTATATTCACTGATGAAAATATAAGCCGTCTAGTCTATAATTGCTTTGAATTCTAACTTTTGAAACAGAAAACCCGGTCCAATTACAAGCTCAAATAAAAAAATTCAAAAACAAAGCCCAAAATAGAAAAATTAAACAAAACCAGCAATAACCCATAATTGTTGGTTGCGAACTTTTGGTATTCTCACTGTTGGTTGCGAACAAAACCAGCAATAAAAAACCTAGCTGACTTTCCCTCTCTGTTGGTTGCGAATTTGCGATACCAAAGTCAAAACCCTAGAGTTTTTCTCTGTTGGCTACTTGGCTGCGATACCAAACCGGAATCGGCCGCGAGGCGAGGTGAGGCGAGGCAACCCTCGTTGATCTCTGCTTCGTTGGTTGATTATTAGGACCGGCCGTGAGGTGAGGCGACTCTTGGTACCAGCCGTTTCTATTTGCCCTTCTTGCGATTTGCTCCTCTCTCGCGTAATTAAAAAGCACACCATTTTTATTGTTGCTTGTTTTATAGATCAAATAGCATTAACTTTTCAGCGCTATGCCGCTATCCAATAATAACTAATATAGTCTATTCCTATAATCATCATGAAAATAGAATATACTTATTTATTTTATCTCCTCCACAAATATTATGGTATGAGAGCTTTAAAGATGGCACACGCCAGTTTAAGTTTTTTTTCTTTTCTTTTTTAATTTGATCACTTGTCATACCAGAACTTCCTATACAACAGTCTAAACCAGAAATAAAAATATAGAAAATCAGCAAAACCAGCAACAGAGATCAGTCATTTACCAGCATCAGAAAATCAAGTAAAAAAATAGTAAAACCGATTTCGCAAATCAGAAAACAAAAGCACTGTCTTTGCTCTCAGCCTTCTCTAAACAACCTACCTCTTGTCTTCTTTGAACAACATTCGTCTTCTTTGAATAGCCTACCTCTTCTTTTTTTAGAAGGGTATTTTAGTAGCTAGTGCCTAGTTGTAATGCACTTTAATATTTTATTTAGGATAATATTTGAGTTTGTAATAATTCTAAGACTTTGGTGATTGTTCTGTACTTCTATTGATATTTAAATTGTATTTTGAATACTTTGGAGTGCTTGAGTTTTTATTTAAATTGTACTTCTATTGATATTTGAGTTTTATTTAAATTGTACTTTGAATATTTGAGTTTTTATCGAAGTGCTATAATTTCGCACTATGGCCCAGTAATATGTCATAACTCGTAAATCGTAATAAAGTTCGTAAAGGTTCGAAATTGAGTTCGTAAAAAATTTGGTTCGAAATTGAGTTCGTTCGAAATTAATTCAAACCAAATCTAGTTCGAAATTAATTCAAACCAAACTCAAACTGGAGGTAAGTTCGATTCGGTTCGGTTCATTTGCAGCCCTAATCGGAACCGAGGGTCCACATCATCTGAAGTAACTCAAATTTTGAGTTTGTATCCGGACCGTCCGATCAGAAACCAGATCAATTCTGAGTGGAATGCACGAGACTTTTTTAATTCCGTGTCAAAATAGGTCGGGCGGTCCGATCCAAATTCAAAATTTGGATTACTTTAGATGATCCGAATTTTGGGGGCAGACGGACCGTAATTAATATTTAAATTCATACATAACTAAATTAAAGCTGATGTCGATTTTATGTAACACAGTAATAAATTTCTCTTGTGTTTCTTATGGTGTAGCAACCTTTGAATAGTCAGTATATTAAGTCGATTTAATAATTATAAGACTGTTATGTCTGTCAATATCAACCTATCGGTATTTGTTTGAAAATTACAATCGATGTCTTTAATTATATATGAAAATACATAACTATCTAGCTGTTTTGATTTCAAATTAAATAAAAATACATAACTTCTGAAGTTCATAAACTTCAACTCAGTTTTTAAGACTTAGACAATCTTTTGTGATTAAAAACAGTAAGAGACAGTACAACGCACTATAAATGTATTAATTTTATGCGTTATGTTTGTTATTTGAGGCTTCCGAAGCATCGATTTTGTTATGTTATATTTCAAAATAAAACTGTTAAATACGATCTATATTATTTTTTCTGTGCAATGTAAAATATCATAACATTTCGATTTTATTTTGATTAATGTCAAGAGCTTGCAAAAATAGACCGAAGACGTTGATTTTTCAGCTTATTAATTCACATAATACCAAAATTGATAATGTATACCACATCTAATGGTTTTATTTTGACATATAAACTTTAGATTTTTTGTTATTACAAAATTTAACAATAAAGGTAAAAAAAAATGAAAGTATTTGAGCTCTTCTCTTCTCTTTCGTGTAGTTTAGTCCGAATAAATTTATGAACATGTTAAGAATATAAGCTAGAGTTTATCTACTAGTTTGATGACCTAAATTGATTTAATAGCATCAAATGAAACACACGATGCACTCTAATTGTATATTAAATGAATTTCATATAACATTTTTTGTTTCAGTTTTATTTTAGCACATATAAATTTATGAACATATAGAATATATAATTATAATCTATATTTCAGTTTTGACAAATATGATATTATTTTATTAAAAAAATATCAAGACACACGCATAACACAATGTAAGCAACATGAGAGATCGACTCTAGAATTTAAAACCTCGTTTTCTTTTTTTGAATATGACAAAAATATTTTACAGCAGCATCTTCAAAACAGCAAACTGTCCGACCTCACTGTAACTGCACTTTTGGGCTTTTAGCAACAAATTACCCAGTGGGCCGGAGGCCACACAATACAGAGTTCGTTACATGAATTATCGCACAACAGAAGCCACAAAAATAGGAATTCATTTCACCTGAGGTAACAGAAATGGTTTGTTTAGATCTGGACTGTCCGATCTTCTTTGGCCCGATATTAAAAGGGCCACCTGTAGAGTGGGAAAAATGGCACGCCGGAGCCGGATCCGTCACGGAACGGCACGGTAACGGCACGGAACGGCACGGCACGTGTGTCGGTCACGTGCCGTGACTCGCGTGTCCCGTGCCGTGACCATTCGCGTGCCGTGACCAATTGTTGGCAAAGAAGACACGGCACGGCACGGCACGGAAATTGTCTTGGTCACGGCACGGCACGGCACGGAAACACGGAACGGCACGGCACGGGACACGCGAGTCACGGAACGGAAGACACGCCAGTCACGGCAGTAGTGAAGCAATACACTAACATACCTTCCTATAAGGTATAATTTTATTTTAATTAAAATATTTACATTTAAATTTCAATTAAAACATTTGAATTTTAAAGAATCGTTTCATTTTTTTTTTTAAAACGTTAAATGCGATCAAATTTGACTAACGCGCGTTTGGTCACGGCACGAATTAGTCACGGCACGACTTAGTCACGGCACGCGAGTCACGGCGTGACTCGCGTGCCGTGACCACCCCTCGTAATTTTTGTCACGGCACGTGAAAAATTTACTTGGTCACGGCACGGCACGGCACGTGACCAAAGTCACGACGTGTTAGTCACGGCACGGCACGGCACGGCACGTTTTTCCCTCTCTAGCCACCTGCATTCCAACTCAAGCCGGATTGACCCGGATTCTGATCGGACGGTGTGAATCTTAATTCAAATATTCTGTTACCTCAGAGGATGCGGACTCCAAAAATCTGAACACATCATGTAATTTTGTTCCTCTGGCTGACTTTCTCGATCTTCTCCTTTCGTCCCGATCTTCAAAGGCTAGGAGATTGTACCAAAAGCGAAGGAAAATCCCAATCCTCTGTATCTCGCCATGGGCTTTCGTCTTATTCTCAATTCCTTGCTACTCGTACTGTTTACGTCCTTTTGCCTAAAACCTACGGTTTGTTTGCATTCTTTCTCTTTTCTCCCCCAATTAGACCTCTGATTTCAGATTCAGCACGGAAATTATGCGTTGGTGTTAGATCTTACTTATATTAATGAATTTTCGTCTCTATTTTTGCACACAGGCGGGAAGCAGTGGTTCTGTTGTGTTTATAGAAGATTCTTCCCCTAAATATCTGCGTAATCAGCCTCTGGATAGTGATGATGAGGTAATATTTTTCTTAAAATTAATTTGTTCATTGTCATATCAGCAAAACATTTTTTTTTTCTTTCAAAGAACTTCCCATTTCTCTATAGAATTCGGAAGATGTCATTTTGGCTTGTTATGATCACAATTTATTTTGTCTGAATGCAACCATAGTATGTGTAAGTATCTCAGTAGATAATGTTACTTAAGGCTGATTACAATCAGCACTCTGTTTACAGTGTATGATCATGAGTTGATGATAAATATAGTTGCATCTAGAAGATTTTTTTTTTTGTTGTTGTTGCAAACAACATTATTGAATTTATTATATAGTACTCAGCCTTGCAGTAGTTATTAAATATCATTGTTCTTTTTTGGTAAACAGATTACACCAATTTCAGTACCTGAAGTCGCTGGAGTGGCATCAGTGTTACTTGGCTTTGCACCTGATTCCTCCCTTGCAACTGAGTCTTCCTCAAAAGTATGCCTCGGAACTCCACAGCTTTTTATTATCAGTAATTATTATCTGCAAAAATAAGCTGACAATTTGAAATCTCCACAATAATAGTTAAACAAGATTCTGATGCCTAACCCCTTTGGCCGTCCTCATGCTGTGTTCTTGCTAGAAGTCAGTGGATTGGATGGTAATTTGTGTTGATTACTTCTTCTTTTTATATATATAAAGTTCGGTTTCGTTTCCATATATCTCATTCATTTTTTTTTTTCTCCCAGATATTAACCACTCAAAACTTCAGGTTCAAACTGTTCGCAAATACAAGCTTGTGGGTTCTAAAGCTTCAATGCATCTTCCAGGTAGTTCAATTAACATGTCACAGTTTACCTAGGAATACCTGGATAGTTTCCTTGTGATGCTGTAAAATGTCCAAAGTCCCTTGTATTCTTACAAAAGAAAGAAAATTGCAGAACATGACTGTAAAACATTGTTCCTGTCGACTGTTTTGTCACTCTCTATTTTCTTTTGTTATTTTTCATTTCCAAAGATGGCCTAAGTTATTCCTATTTTCATAATTATGCTTCTGGAGAGGACTGGGGAGAGGAAGAAATTAGTTTCTGACTAATGGTCATCAATGATATGGATTTATGGCTTCATGTTTTCAAAGGCTTTTAGGATCGTTTTGAGGTTTCGAAGTGTGTGATGAAGAACCTTTGCAGACGGGTATAATTATTATCTTTTGTTCCTTGGTTAGGTGAGGAAGAGGTTCTTGTTACAAAGATAGAAGAATCATTGGACGGAGATTGTAATGCTGCTTGTCTTGATGAGGAGTTCACATATCTTGTAAGTTATTTGGTCAATTTATTCTGTAGAATATGTTTTGAGATCTCTCTCTCTTACTCTCTGAAGCTATAAGTATTTTGTTATGACCTTTGATACAGTCAAAGTTGTTGGAGGGATCATACTCAGGCAGTGTGGCAACCAAGGATGGAAAATTAACTCTTCCATTGGCACGTGATGGGGCACTTCATCTTCATGTTGCCAGGGTCTCTCTCTCTCTCTCTCTCCCTCTCTCATATCTGTGCTTTATAAGTTGGTTAATTGGCATGTTGAAATATGTAAACCAAAATAATGCCTTGTTTCCTGAATAGTGCTTTCTGATTGGGCATCTATTATCTTAACTTATTTTCCTTCCTCTTGAATTATGGTTGGTATTCAATCTGTTTTAAAGCCTAATAAAGGAAGAGTCAAAAACTTAAAAGGCAAAAAGAAATTGCATTTGTAGTGATATCCTAGGTAATTTACAGGAAGCTGAGCTACACTTTGCATCAAGTCTTGCAGCCCTTGTAAGAGGCATCAATAGAGGTGTCGAATTTCATGGAGACCTCTCTGGTATTGGTTTCAACCCTGTGGAGTTGATCACAGGTCGTTTCACAGGCTTCAAGGTACATTTATTTTATTTTTTTTCCTATAATTTGGTTTTACAACATGTTTGTTGTAGTTTTACATTTCTCGTGGTAGTTAATGTGATGTTAATTTAGTTACTTTTTAAATATATTTTGGTTTATTTGTACATATTTATTGTAATTTTATACATCTTGTGGTGGTCAAAGACTTAAAGTAGTATTATAAATATATATATATATATATATAGAGTATGGCTAATTTGCTTCCGGAAGCATTTCGGCCGAGGTGCTTACGGGGGCATATCTTGCAATATATATATATATGAGATGGACTTAGCTAAGCCATGGTGTAAAACGACTTGGTACTCCACGCTATATTTCCATTTTGAAAATCCAAACTACCGATCCGAACCGCTCAAGTTGTTCTCCATATTGAAATGTGCTTGGATACCAAATTTTACATTTTTTTGGAATTTTTTTACTATTTATTAAGCCACTTTGAAAATCGCTGATCCGGATAAACAGTAGCAAAACAGTAAAAAATTCTGGACCAATGGATCAGCGATTTTCAAGTGGCTTAATAAATAGTAAAAAAATTCCAAAAAATGTAAAATTTGGTCTCCATGCACATTTCAATATGGAGAACAACTTGAGCGGTTCGGATCGGTAGTTTGGATTTTCAAAATGGAAATAATGAGGCGTGGAGCACCAAGTCGTTTTACACCATGGCTTAGCTAAGCCCAGCACTATATATATATATATATTTTCTCTTTTTATATAAATAAGTAAATATGACAAATTGTTATGTTCTGTGTTTGTTGGCTAGATAACTGCTGCTGAGATTCAAATAATAGAAACACTTATTATTTTTTTTCTTTAATTCTTGATCAATTAGTTTACTTTGTTTAATAGAAGACCCTCATAGAAGTGTAACGGACACACCCTAATATAATATTTTTTTATAATGTAGGCTCTTATAGTAGAGTATGAGAACTCTGATATCATTCAACAAGGAGTGGAAATATTGCAGATAACAATCTCCAAGCTGTTTGATCTTTTGCACAGATCTTATGAAGGTCTTCTTTCTTAACCTTGCCATATCAAAAGTTTATGCTGAACCAGTTTCTGCACAATTATAGTATTCAAGGGTGCCTTTCATTTGAAGTTGATTCTTTGTACCAAAACTATTCAGAATGTTGCACTCAACTGGCTCTCTTTTTTCCCGACATCTTCATTTTACGTCTCTTAGAGCTCCCATCTGATTTGGTCTCAATTGAGAAAAAATTGGAGTGTAGCTAGTGATTGTAATACTTCGATGTTGTCCATTCTTTGTAGTGTCTTGTCTTATTTTATAGTTTTTCAAATCCCTTTGCATTCAGGTAAGATTGTTGGGATGATAGTATATAACAAGGAAGAGTCAGGCATGGTGGAGGTGACCTCATCAGCACGTATCTCAAGGTGGTTAGAAGAAACAAGCACAAGCAGTGTCAATTCCACCAGAGTCTATGAGGTGTTGCTGGTTAGGACGACTCTCGCCTGGATTACTGGCATTATCCTTCTCATTTCTACTTTAATGGGGGTTAGTAGAGGGCATTCCAGTTCTTTCTGTTTTTCATACTGTCCCTAGTCTTTATTACATGCAATAAAATTGCCATATATTTTTGCACCATGTATCTGTACCTTACCTGCCTTGGCCTGCACCTGGTATTTTCTTTTGTGTGCAGGAGATATACCAATATTGTGTGGTTATAGTATACATCGTAATAAGCTGGCAATAATTGATTTGGTTTTGGTAGAGTCCATATGATGTGCGAACTTTTTGATATTCTATACCCACAAAGATCTCCAGGACATATTTTTATATTCTTTCAATTTTAATTCCCATATATATACTGATACTATTACTGATTGAGCAGGTCTGCATGTTGATGAACATGCCACTCACTAGAGACACTCTTCTGTATTCCAACGTGAAGCTTGATTAATTGTGAAAGGGAATGTAAAAGAGTTCATGGAGCACCGCCTTCCAAATTTTTGAATTTGAACAGTGTTTTGGATCTTATTTACAGATGTATTATCTGCTCTGTAGATTACTTGTATTGTTGTAGATATTCATCTGGTTTTTACTGCAACTCCCGCTGCGATCTTTGCATAATAATAGTGAAGGACTATTTTTGAGGCAGCCAACAGCGACTGATGGCTGTTTGTTTTATTTATTCATGAGATATTATGCTGCGAAGCTTTGAGAATTGCTAGTTTTTATTGAAGAATGCTGTTGATTGGTTTTAGTATAAATAATAAGGGTAAATAATTGAAGGAATGCCATTTTGGTTACTTTCTCTTTAAATTTTGGTGGCTTCACATAATATATACAATCTGATAATTGCTGAATGATGCTGTGGTGTTCTAAATCTCAGATTGCTTTTGTTCTTTAGATATTTGGTCGCTCAAATTTTTGTCAATGGAATTTTTCTTTGGGGCTTGGATGCAAGTTAATCTGGCATATCAATTTTACTGTAATGACATTTCCATAATAACTCCAGCTTTATCCTCATTCAAACGAGTGGAATAAGGGGAAATTTCAGCAAATAACATTCTGACCTTTGTAAGAGTGATCTGATAGTTCCATTTAAACTTTCAAATTATCATAATTACAAGGTTGGATCTAAACTGAGAAATGTGACTGTTTGAACTCTGGTTAGACTTAACTTTCTTGGTTTCCCAGTTTTAAGCAATCAAAAGGTGGAATCCCATAATTCACAGACTTTTTGTGTTGTAAGCACGTCAGGCAAAATATCACAAAATCTTTTCATGCTTGAGAATTCCCCAAAGTGCACAAATTATGACAATAAGAAGGATAATTATTGCAAGGCACATGTGTTTCCTCGTGTTCTTCTGTAGCTTCTTTGCTTGTTTTAGTGTCTCTGTTGCCTTTTGTACATGATCCACAGATTGTATTACCTATATGGAATGACAGCATGGTAAAATCAGAAAAAATAGTGAACTCTGGCGGAATTATCAATGTCGGATATAACTGGTACCGTACTATTTAAGTACCACAAGTTTACAAGTTTAGGACTGCTACTATGGTAACAGACTGACATACTGTAAACTTGTAAACTTGTGGTACACGATGTTACCATAGAACTTGTGGTACATTACCGTGCTAGAATAGAACTCTAACCTGTGCCTCGATGTCATCAATCATATCCCCTTGTGCTTCGACCAAGACAGCCATGTCCATGAACATCTGAAAAAAAGATGAATCTCAGTTCTTGCCTGTAGGTTTTTACTGAAAATCTATCCTTTATAATTGTATACACGTATGGTTTTCATATGGTTGTACCATTATAAATGGCTAAAAATAATCTTTCTTAGGAGTGTGATTGATTAAATTAAATGTGCTTTAATGGGTATTTTGCATATAAGACAACTATTAATTGCAGTACATGAGAAAGAACCCACGATTTTTGGTAATTTGAGAAAAAAAATTACAACCTTACAGATTAGAAAACATCAATTATTCTTAATTTAGAAAGAAACCAGCAATTCATTAGTGCCAATTTAAAAACAATGCCGATGCCTTAGATACTTATAGAATATACTTATTCAGTTAATTTCAAATGAAAATTAATAACTCAATATGGACTAATACTATACGAGTTGGAATTATTTTTTTGCTTGGGTGAATTCTCCCGTCCATAAACATTATTGGCTAAGTTATCCTCTGATTTGCCATTTTAGGGGTGCAAATTAGCAAAGCATGACAGAAAGAAGGAATTTGGAAGAGAGAACAAAATTCCATTTGGATGGTTGGATGAAGGTAATTATGCTGAAAGGCCTAAATGAGGTATAAATAGGTAAAAGTTATCAACCCAAACTATAAAATTAGTGAATGGGGTGTGCATATCTATAAGTTTTTTATTAATTATTTTTTCTTCTTAACATTAAAATGTTTCTGTTTCAGAAAACCAATTGTAATCATATTCAGTTAAATTTGGAACAGATATCTTTTACTTTTTATTAACCCAAGAATGCACAGTTCTAACCTGTTGCAACTCTTGAAGTTTCTTCTCCAACTCCAGGAATGCATCATGCCGCTCTTGGATTTCAGCAACTGTCTCCACTATCTACAGAATTTTTAAATATCCAATTAGTAGTTAAATTATTTACTTCCTCAACCCAGGAGAAAAGCCTTTCCAAAACTAATTTCTGTAGTTGTAGATTAAATTTCCTCGTGTATATGCCATTTCCTGAAATTCAGCAACTCATTTTCATAATTCCATTGTCCAATTCTCCTCCCAAAAGATAATTCTTTTCAGAATTAATTGCCCTGCAAACTGTTGCAACTTGTTATTTTTCTAATTTCTACCACATTTTGCATTTTTTGTAAAATCACAGGTCTATGTACCTGACCGCGTCCATATCCTTGAATAGCATGAGAGAATATATGTTCACTGTCTCCCGTCTCTATCAGATGATCGATTGTCTGATTCATATTGTTGTTTGGAATTATTCTCAAGTTCAACAAAAAGTACAATTATGAAAAAAATTATAATGCTATAATCATATCGAACCTCCTCGTCCGGTCGTGCCCCTGTTACTGCAAGTATATAAAAAAAGAAGTAAAAAGTCATTTTGGTCCCAGAGTTATTGTGAGGTAATCTTATTATAAAATCTGCAATAATAGTCTTTTGCAATACCTGTAAAGACCCGTCTTTCAATTACTTCCCTGTACTCATTCCGTATATTCTGACGTAGAGTCTGTGATAATTAATATTTTGTCAAGGAAATTTATTTGGCTAGGTAAAACGGAAGCATAATTACCTGCACAAACTCTCTAAAATTTTTTTTTTTTTTTGAGTAAAGGTTGGAGGTCAAGCCATCCAACTATTTAATACCCCTGTTTATTACAACCAAGGATTTCCTCCATCCGGGTTTCGAACCCATGACCTCTCACATAGAGACCATGTGCCTTTGCACTAGACCAAAGACTAGTTCTCAACTCTCTAAAATATTAAGGAATAAAAAAAAGAGATTCCCCAAACCTGAAATTGAGCGATGCGTTCTTTTAACCTCTTTTTCAGAGCCCTGGAACGGATGCATGAACAATTGGTATCTTATTTCCTCCTTCCATAACCATGAATGTTACAAGTTTTGTAAGCATATTTATAGTTTTCAAGATGAACAAGTGATAAGCAAAAAATCTCACACTGTCATTGATGTCCTGGAGCGATCAACTCCTGTCCCCTTCTCACATCCAGACTTTTGTCTATTTGTCAAATTCTACGATACATACAAATATACAATATATAATTTCAGAATTATTAATATTAATTAAATTCACATTTGCTCATATGGTATAACATCTGATGTTCAAAAGGAAAAAAATGATGTCAACCGCATACCTCTCTATCAAGTTGCTCCAAGGAAGACTTTGCTTTGTGAGCGATTTTAGTGACTTCTTCTACATCCTTCTCCATCTGCTTTTTAATTTCTGAGAAGTTACGAATAATTTTTTTTATGTTGAAATTAACAAACATCACATAAGCTGATTTACATAAAATTTTTAATTTTTGTTAACGAACGAGAAATGAAAGTGCACCTTTCATTGCAGAGGCCTTCGTCAGTTGTCGACATTCCTCGTTAGAAGCCTATGGAAACATATAATTTTGATATCTTAGCAAATAAACTATCAAAATGAGGACCAATTAAAAAAGTACCGAATCCAGCATTTCAACTTAAAAGAGTTTTTCGAGTACCTCAAGTTTATGATGTAGAGCAGTGATACTGTCAATTTGAGCCTCAATCTCTGCCACCTAGAGATTTAGTGATTGGAAAATAATAAGTTTGACAGGTCAAGAAAAAAGGAAAACGAAGTAAATTGATGATAAATCCTTGTTAAAAGAGGACCTTTTTGAAGAAACTTTCCATCCCTACATCCCTTGAATCTGGTGAAAATCGACCTGATTTGCCATCTGCCTCTCCAGGATACCTGCCCACGATCCTCTCGAATGATTCCTGAGAAACCAACAGGTTGTAACTCTTGCAAATTTACATTATCATATCATAATACCAATATTTCAGCACTAGAGACTGGCTTTGTGAATGTCATATGTAAGGAGTGAAAGCATCAAAGCAAGCAATAATATATATATATATATATTTTTTTTCTACTAGACGTTGGCAACTACAAACTGTACATTTTTTTAACTTCTTGTACAGTATTATTACATATTTGTTTTTCTGCAAGGAATGTATACGTACATTGAGAAAATGATGTACATCTATAAGAACTAAACTGAGTACTTATGTTATATTTAATGTTATGACAAGGCAAACAATTACCGGGGATAAAGTTCAAAAAAATGAATTGAATAGACAAATTAATTGGCCGCAGTTAGAAATTTCACTTAGTGTAGGGATTTCTTGCAGACTAGCAAAGTAGAGCTACAGTATTAATTTTATTAAGAATTGGTACTTATATTGGTGCCATATTTAATTTATATAGCACCAAACTGATGATTATTCATTAAATCCAAGTCCCCATTAAAGCGCAGATTTCTTCATTTAGGTGCAATAATTCCTCTATATACGCTGCCTATATACGCTACCTATTTGCAATAAATTCAGATAACATATTAACTAGAAATGTAACAAATTAAGCAAAAAAGAAGAAACGATTTGAAGAAATACATACCGTGAGAAGGTTATTCATCTTTGAAGAGAGGATTAATTGGCGTATCTAGGCAGAGAATTTTGATCTCTAGGGATGAATAAGGTCTCTCAACCCCGTCAATGGAGATGAAATGACAAAGAAAAAAGAGGAGCGAGAAAAGAGAAATAAAGGAGGAGTAGAGGAGTTTCCAAACATAGTTGGTTCGAAATGAAGAGGAGCTGAGCTGGCGATTTCTCCCCGCCAAAATGCTAACCGTTTCAACAATGTTTGTTGAAATGCCCAGAAAAATTTCGCCCCATTTTATCCTGACACGCGTATCAGTTCATCCTTTTTTTTTTTGCTCAAATTTTTTAATTTTCAAATAAAAAATTTAAAAATCAGTCATTATTAATTAAAAGGTGAGGTCTTTCATTATTTATTGGGGAGTGCTATGCTGAGGGCACAAATTAAGCTTTTGAGCGCTGAACTTGTTAAATTCCTGTTTTACCCCTGCTCACTTTTTCCGACTTAATTAAAACACATGAGAAACAGAGCTAATAAAAGAAGCAACAGAGGAAAATCTGTTTAACGATAATTCATGCCTCATATATGCGTACCTCTCTTATCTCTATCAGATCTCATGTTCGATTCTGAATCACTCTTCATTCTATTAACAAAAGTAGAAATGAATCAATAACTAGGAGATAAATTTGGAACGAAATCAAATATTTCAAATCCTATTATTGGAAAAAATTCAGTAGTCGGATTACGTTCCTGGAGCAAAACAACATTCATTTTTTCTACTCCGAAATTTTTGACACATCCCACTTAAAGGACTAGACTTGAAGCAAGAGATCAACAAAAAGAGAGATAATCTCTCCATCTTATTGTTGAATTCAACTCATAAATATTTTTTAATCTCTAATCTCCAAAGTTCGTAAAATAAGATGATTGGAATATATGTTGATTCCTTGTATGAACTATCATAGCAAACAATAGTTGAATGCCATTAAGGTGTTCGATGAATTGCTTGAACCAAAGATAAGCACTATTTCATCTATTTTCTAATACCGAGCTTGGTTTGAAGAACAGGTCATACCCAAATTATTGTTTGTCTTTCTTTATGTTTCTCTCTCTGTTACATCCAAACTACTGGTATTTAGCATATAGTGTGTGAGAAATTTTAGTTTGCAGATCATGAATGTTCTCACTTGACCGGTATTCAACATATAGTGTTACATCCAAACTATTGGAGGGTGTGTATTTTAAGATTTACAGATGGCCGGTACAATTTCTGGTACATGGCTGATACTATTTCTGGTACATGACAATTTCAACTATTGTTTTTTTTGGATACTGGAACGGGGTCTTTGCGGTACACCTGCTGGTATAAGGCGCAACACCTCCTACTACATAGAGAACACTGTTGTAAAGGTCCTGGATCCAGATACTGGTACAGGTTTTTGTGATTTGTGGAGTAAAGGACCTCAAACTTGATGTATTGTATCTGACTTTCTGTTAAATGAATGCCTACTAGCCAATTTGCCAAAAAAAAAAAATTAGCACATCAATTGGCTGCTTTTTATCTTTGCATATTTTAATCTGACTGTTCATCACTACTTTCTATTAACTTGTAGTCTAGTAGTATGTGAGATTTGGGATTAATTATGACGGAACTTTGGTTTGGTTCAATTTCACGCTGGAAGATTCATAAGATAGCATAGTAACACAAATTATAAGAATACTATGAAGAAGAAAGTGTAATCCATTCTATGCATCAATCACTGGAGAAGAAAAAGGAACTTTTCTTTATTTCCTTTACTAGTTCTTTTATTAATTAGATTAGAGAGAGAGTGAAAGGACAAAATCGGTATTTAGAAAAAAAAAATTCTCTTAGATCTCAAAATTAGAGAAACAGCCCTCAGTATAGCACTCCCCTTATTTATTTTAGTTGATGAGAAAATATCGTTCTCTGGGACAACATAAATCGTTACATTTCTCCAAGGCCCCACTTAGAAGAAAATAAGTTGGGATAACTAGGTGATAAAGTTGAGAAATAATTTTTTTTGTTTCGTGATTAAAGATAATACTTCCTGAATAAGAGATGCTTCTTCAAAGCCAGTAAGACCATAAATGATGTGTGTATAAGACATTTTTTTTAAATGAATAAATGCTGAGATCTATAATTTTTCGTATTTTAATTTCAAACATTTTCTAACGACTCTCATAAGTTTTTTTAGGAAAATTTGAAAATTTCTCATCACAGGCTTTTGGTACTTAATACATTGCTCATTGTCAAGTGATGATCTTACATTACATTACATGAAATAATGAACGAATGTTTCTTGAATAAAATTGTACAATCATTGCCAGCCCATGTTTTGTCCGTCATGTGGCCTGGAAGCATCCTGGAGCCCAGTTGTTTTTAACGGCGCAAAATAAAAAGGATGTGGATTTGTGTCAATTTCAAACGTCTAGGCTTTTTATATCATGAGCTTTGCGCTTGAAAATTATGAACAGGAACAAAGAATATGATGGAGATCCTCAATCCTCAATTCGAGATTTTCCAAAATTTACACAAACTATTTGCCTTTGTCTTATTATATAAATTGTAAATTGAAGTACTTTCAAAATTATAGTGAATTTTAAATTCATTGATGATCCTAAAAAGAACGATCTAGATTATATCTTATCTAAAGATGACCCATAACGGCCAGAATCCATCTTGACCGTCAGATCTCAAATGAACAATCTGGATTTTCTTACGCAGCCAAACTGGACAGGAGCCGAATCTCATTTTTTCTCGCTGGCCGCTGGGAGACAATTTCCCGCCGCCGCCACCTCAGCTCTCAGTTCGACGGGCTCCATTGGTGGCTTGTCGCACTTTACGCCTCGCTCCAAGTCGCACTGAGGTCACGCCGCAGTTTTTTTCTCTTCCGACATGGAGGTTGTAGCTGCGACTTCGTAGTTTTTCATGTCGCGTGCTCAATTCCCTTGCAGCATTTTCCAGTTAGAATCGGTACTATTTAATCCTCTAGAAGCAATTCGTATTAATTTCAGCGCATTCTTTCTTTTCGCTTCAATAGCTTACCAACTTTCTCTAAAATAATAAGAGGGATGCTTCGGTGGACATAAGGACCTATTTGTAAAATGAATATATTTTTATTTTCAAAGTTCAAACAGTCGATCCGACCGTTCAACATTATCTCCATATTAAAATGTACTTGGAGGTCCAATTTTACATTTTTTTGAATTTTTTTACTATTTATTAAGTATTTTACAAATTCAATGGTCTGAATTTGACTAGTTTTTGTAAAATACTTAATAAATAGTAAAAAAATTCAAAAAAATGTAAAATTTGACCTCCAAGTACATTTTAATACGGAGATAATGTTGAACGGTCGGATCGACTGTTTGAACTTTGAAAATGAAAATATGTTCATTTTACAAATAGGTCCTTATGTCCACCGAAGCAAATGCCAAATAATAATTGGTTAATGTCAGAATATTTTTTTGCATAGGGTCTGGATTGTATAATGTCAGAATATATTTTTTTTTGTTTCAAATCATTAATTAAGCTCCTCTTCAGTAGTACGGCCATCATTCGGATGGTCCCTGCAAACTTAAGCCGTTCATCTTGGATTGAACGGTTTAGATCGAGCCCAATAGAAGAATGGGCAGGGAATGGACAGATATACGATCAGACTCAATCAGCACCATCCGATCTAAAACAGATGGTCTAGATGGGTTCCGGTGATTTCTGTCCAATTGGTGATCAGACCAATTCCCCACATGTACCCCAATTTGACTCAATTGTGCTCAAAATATGCCTCATTTACTAATCGAGTCAGCATAGCTGACCCCCTTTCCATCTCTGAGTTCTCAACCAAATTATATTAGTATCAAATAGTCTTCTCAATATATGTAAATTCGGTGTAACAGTGCAACTATTATATAATTTACCTTATGGTGGTGTGCAACATCCTTATATAAAATGTTATCTATCTGCCATAGTGTTTTCAATTAACTGAAAGATACTACAAGCAAATAGATGCAACAAATATAATCAATTAAAATATATTGGAATATTAATCTAGAATGTTATTGACACTGGAAGGGGCGTCACACCTGATCCGACATGGGCTCTGTCATGCCGGTTGTCGGTATACAATATGTTCTCTATCTATCGCACCTGATCCAGATTAATTTCACATCAGAATGCATGCAGGCACAAACACTGGTAGGGTTTTAGGGGCTCGTATTTTGTTGTCTTGTGGCTCATTGGCATAGGCGGATTCAAAAATTTTGTCAGAGCAAACATATAGCAAATCGGGTTTCAATAGCTAATTGGATTGAAACCCATTAGCTAACCGGATACTACATAAAAAATAATACTCTGACTTCTAATTTCTAATACTCTAACTTCTAGTTCTAATTACCAATCAAAATTCAATAAATTTATCCTAATTTTAACCCTAGTTACAAATTAGAATTATCCTAATTTTAATCCTAGTTACAAATCAGAATTCCAGAGAAGTGGTAAAGTTGATGCTGGCCCTTACTGAGTCTGCCCCTGCTCATTGGGATTCAGTTGATGGACTCCAGTGTTGAGCACCACTTTTCTTTGTAGTTTAAAATAAGAAGGATTGGCTATGAATTGAAATTTTTGGTCCTTGCCATTCTTTTGTTTAATGAAAAAAAAGTTTGCACTTATCATTCAAGTTGTCAATATATTTGAGATGGGTACAATCTCAAAGGTGGGTGGTGAACCTCCATTCTAGTGCAATATGTATACTACGAACTAGTCTGAAGCACTATCAAGTGATACAATTGTGAACATTCGTATCGCATCGCTTCTGAATTGGTGAAACTTTTTGTACTCGTCTTCGCCACTGGACAAATATGGACCAATTTTGGGAATCAACAGCTAGGATACAATATTGCAAGCATGCCTGTGCTATGTGTTAAGAATAAATTCATTAATTTAGGAATTGGTCTTTTTTTTGGATAGTGGGGATCATTACGGCTAAAGTTTAAATGTTCTATCTGGATTATTTTCAATTAGATTAACTTTTTTGAGTATCTTTGTTCAAATTTACTTGCTCATTTAATACATTATATAAGTTTTGATTTGATCCAGCAATTAGTAACTTTTTTCCTATTGGTATTTTAGTTTTGCTCTTCTATTAGAATTTCCTTGTGTGCATGTGTGCGCAGTCGTGTGTTCAGGTAGAAGCAGGTGAGTTATTCCAACTTTGTATTCCAGTTACTATAGAACATATCTGCAAATTGTTTTACATGATATTGCGTATTCCACTGTAGCTTGTTCTGAATTCTGTCATCTTCTCTGTTTTTTTTTTTTTTTAATTAAAAAAAGACACTAATGGATATGCTGAATCTTGTGGCGTAAGTAGGTAAATTGGTTAGAACGTGCTAAGATTAGTTTAACGTCCTATACAAAAGTTTCTCCATATATAGAACTATTCTTTTCATATACAAAAGTTTAACTGGTCCAGTGGTCTTCATGCGGTACATGCATGAGAGGTTTGGATCTGAGTGGTGGTACAGAAATGCTCTAGAAAAAGTAGAAATATTGAGTGCAAGAGCTAGCATGTTGTGTCTTTTTCTATGTTTGTAAATTGCATCCACTATAGTCTATAGAGGCTAAGCGTACCAGTCATCAGGCCTTTGGTTGTTATATTACAAACCTCCCCCCCCACACCCACTTTGAGGAGTGCGCTCAAGTGATCACGCCCTTTAATGGTGCAAAACCCTTTTTTGTTTTTGTGAGGCAAGTTGTCAAATTTTTAAACAAAGTATTTGGTATTTACACTTATCAGATCCCAGATTGGATGAAATATGTTGGTAACCACCAGTAAATAGTTGCTGAATAGTGGTAAAGGAAAATGTATTATTGCTCAACAAACTGACAATTCCTAGTGCACTTATTTTTCATTTTGGAAGTCTTTATCAAAAGTATATTTCGGATTTTGGGAAATTTTTGTACTTGCTCAAACCGAAATAATAATGAGATTATACATGGAAACAATATGTTAAAAATCAGGTTGCTATTAATTAATGAGGATGGTTCAAAATTTCACATGCACCTCTATTATTATTTTTATAATAAATGCACATTTACATTTTAAGACGAAGCATAATTAATTTGGTGGTGTATGGACAACAATATCACTTTTTCTTTTTGAGATTTTTTTTAGAAAAACAATATCACTTTCAAAAACAAAATTGTTGAAGAATATAATTAATTAGAGGGTTAACTTGTAAAATAGAAAGGGGTAAAATTATAATTTAGGAAGAATAGGAAGTTACCGTTGGAGACTCTAGACGTACATCAACGGTAAAATAAGTTAGAAGGCTATAAATAACCCCATGTAATAGATAACAAAAGATATATCAATATTCAATATCAGATTCTCATAAATTTACAAAAATGACAAAGTTCACGGCTTTAATTACAATTAATCAAACTCAAAACCTATCAGACCATTTAGTAACTGAAATGCGTGCCACGATTTTGTTAGGTATTGAGAAATACTTTTGTTAGGTAGATTAGTTGATGGAAACCTTTATGGTCGATCAATAGTCTAATCTCAGCATTACCTATTTTAAGCATCCTTGACTTTGTGGGAGTTGATTTACACTAACTCATGACTATCAATATTACTGTCAACAGGGGTAAAGTTAGATTTTCAAATTATGGTGGTAAAAAATACATGAGAGTCAATCATATAAAATTTTTCTATGGAGAATGGAGTTAATTTTACAATATTAAGCCATTCCATTCTAAATTATATAGAAAATCATACCTAAATACAAATTTTAATTTCTAAAAAAAATGGAGGTCAATTGACCCCCATTTCCTCTTAATCCCTCCGCCCCTGACTATCAACATCACATTCATTTTGATCAGTCAACTCCGTTCTCATACGATATTTCAATATGCAAACACACACACTCCTGGATTTTTTTTTTATTAGAAATAAAAAATCAAATCTTCAATAAATATATTTTTTTTTAAATAATAGATAGAACTGCACGACTAGTGTTGTTTCATCAATAACAAGCTCATGGAACCACATCAATAGTGCGGTCCCAGCAATTCTAAACAAATATATGGCCAAGATCAGTTTTCAATTAAATTAATTTATAGTCAGGATGGAGTTTAAGGTCTGCATTGATACCACATCATTGAAGTGGTCCAAGAAACATGCACCTGATGAATTAGTATGATTCCATTTATTTTTTAAGAAAAAAACAATCACTCTCTTTTCAAAAAAATAATTCTAAATAAAAAAAAAATCCAGACTCCTCTGAAACATATGTATAAGATATTTGAATGATTTTTTTTGGACCAATCATATTAAGCTTTTTTTTCTTAGAAAAAAAAAAGATATAATGGAAAAATATTCCAGTAATGTTGGTTTTGATTTGAGAGATCTTCATTCAATCTCAATACAAGTCATTTAATTAAACAATTTTAGTAATAAGAATTAATATAATATTAATTTGTAAATAAAATGTAACATTATAACGTTTTTTTTTGATACATTTAATTCTACGGTTTCTTTTAGGAATAAAAAGTGAAGAATTAATGATATCAAGTGAGAGTTAATGAATCTTAAATAAACTGTATCGACCTACCATTTATTTAGTTTTTCAAAATTTTGTGACATAATTAGAAAATAAATAAAATTTAAAAGAAACCATAACAATGTCATAATTTCTTAGAATTTTTTTAAATAAACCATAGATTCCAATACATAAAAAAGAACGTACAATCGTGCATGCTATTTATAACTAAAAACAAAATGTACTGCGGGTGCGGGCATGCATCTGTTGTATGTCTGGAGAACATGGGCCCCACTTTTTATGAGGAATATTTGCGTCCCACTTGGTAGAGTGAAAAAATGTGCCATGGCATGTCGTGCCGTGACTTTGGTATCGGGCCGTGTCGTACCGTGATCAAGTTAATTTTTAACGTACCGTGTCGTATCGTGATCAAAATATCAAAGAGTGTTCACAGCACGCGAATGGTCACGCCACGTGAGTTACGCTGTGCCCAAACGTGACTCAGGTGAGTCGTAATTTAGGTTAGTTTATTCAAGATTCATTTGGTTAAGATCTAACGGTCATAATTACATGTGACTTGCGTAACCACGTGCTGTGCTATGACTAGATCTTTCGCGTGACGTGTCGTGCAGTGTCAAATTTTCTAAAAATAATCATGGCACGCGACACGCAAATCACGGCACGTAACCAACCCGCGTGCCATGCCGTTCCGTACCATAACCAGGGGCGGATCTAGGATTTTCGTTAGGGGGGGCAAAAAAAATATCGAATCGGGTTTAAATATCTAATCGGGTTTAAATCCATTAACCAATTGGGTACTCGATAAAAAACAATGCTTTAACTTATACTTTCCAATACTTTGACTTGTAATTTATGATGCTTTGACTTATAATTCTAATTACCAATCAAAATTCAACAAATTTATTTCAATTTTAACCCTAAATTTAATCCGAATTACAAATCAAACGTCCAGAGGGGGGCAAAAAAAATTCCAGGGGGGGCAGAGTCGATCGGAACCGATAAATCTCCACTAAAACTCAAAATTCAGGAGAGGCAGCTGCCCCCCTGAATACACCTGGGTCCGCCCCTGGCCATAACTGTACCATTCCGTGATGGAGCCGGCTCGGCAGTACCATTTTTCCCACACTACCACTTGGTTTCGCTCTCTCATTCATCGTGATCATGCACGTGCACCTCAGCAGCGCACTTTCGAGTCTTTACTCCTCTCTGGCTCTCCACAGGCTACGAATTCATATCACCTAGGAAGCTGATATGAGTACCAACGCTACAGTACTCTCACTGTACCCACACTTAAACTGCCATAACTGCTTGTGGGGACCGCAACTATTTCAAAACTGTAATTTTGTTTCCCAAATTTAATAGTAATAATGTGAAGTATATATCTCAAACAGGTCAAGTATTTATACCTATACAATCAACTACTTCTGATATATGAATTTTCCTAAATAACTGTACCTGCACATTTTTTGAAAAAATTTCATGCTGTACCCGCATTAGGGGACCACTCAAACGGCATGTGGGGACCGCAACTGCTCCAAAACTGTAATTTTGTTTTAAAAATTTTGATACTGTGAAGCTATGTTGCATGGATACGGGTACGGGTATCGTATCGGATACGATACGGATACGGCGATACGGCAATTTTCAAAAATCCCGGATACGATACGCCAATTATATATATATATATTATTTTTTATTATTTATATATTGTATTTAGATAATATAAAAAAATTAATTAAAGGTTCAAACTATAAAAAATTAAAGGCTTAAATATAAGTATATATTAAATATTATAGCTATTGGAATTATACACAAGTGCAATGTGGCCGGGTGGTAAAGATTTTGGCCAACAATCGGGAGAACCCGAGTTCGAATCCCAGCGCCAGCAAAAAAATTCACATATTTGAACTGGGTGTTTGCGCGGCTCACGGGTGCGGGTTGGCTCACGGGCGCGGCTCACGGGCGCGGGTGCTGCGGCTCACGCGTGTCCCGCCGTATCCAGCCGTATCCGCACGTTAATTGACGTATCCTGGAGTGTCAACGGAGTATCGGCGACCGTATCGGCCAAGTAAGGATACGCCACGTAGGCGGATACGCCAGCTGGCGTATCGGATACGTATCGGTGCCGTATCGGGCGCGTATCGGTATCGGATACGTGTCCGACACGGGTACGGAGCCTATTTTGGAGTATCCGAGTAACATAGCTGTGAAGTATATCTCAAACAGATCAAGTATTTATACCTATACAATCAACTACTTCTGATATATGAATTTTCCTAAAATAACTGTACCCGCATCTTTTTTTAAAATTTTTCATGTTGTACCCGCATTAGGGGACCACTCAAACGGCATGTGGGGACCGCAACTGTTCCAAACTGTAATTTTGTTTTAAAATTTTTGATATTGTGAAGTATATAGCTCAAACAGGGCAAATATTTATACCTATACAATGAACTACATATGATATATGAATTTTCCTAAAATAAACTGTATCTGCACCTTTTTTTGAAATTTTTTCATGTTGTACCCGCATTAGGGGATCACTTAAACGGCATGTGGGGACCGCAATTGTTCCAAAACTGTAATTTTGTTTTACAAATGTTGATACTGTGAAGTATATAGCTCAAACAGGGTAAGTATTTATACCTATACAATGAACTGCACATGATATATGAATTTTCCTAAAATAACAGTGCGGGTACTGTAGCGCGTACAGTACGCGTACAGTGCTGGTCCTGTAGCATGTACAGTGCGGGTACTGTAGCGTGGGTACTGAAATAATTATTCTATCACCTAAGGTAACTCATGTGTTGAGTATTTGGATCCGGACTCCGATCTGTTTTGAATATTAATAGGATCCGATCAGATTCGTCTGAGTTCTGATCAGACTATTCATATCTAAACTAAACAAATTTAAGTTACCTCAGAAGAATACTAGTAAAAATGGCCATGTAGCTTTTCTAGAATACTAGTAAAACAATATTTTCTTTAATATTAGCTACGAATTAATTAATAATTTTAGTGACGGTTCAAAATAATTTATAACTTTAAAATGTAATGATTGGGATGTAATTATTTTATGCACATTATAAATATAAAAATGTGTGATGTAATTTTTTTTGTAAATTTTTTGAGTTGATACTAGAAAGTATTGGCACAGTTGTCAATACATTTGAAACTTTTTTTTTATGAGAAAAAGAACTATAAATTCATTTGTTGAATGCAATGCTTTCGGTCTAGTGGCAAATGCAATGCTTTCCGTGTGAGATGTAACAGGTTTAAAATTAAAATCCGGGTGAAGAAATTCTTGTGAATATTAAATAGTGGGATGGTTTGACATCCAACCTTTACTAAATGAAAAAAAAAATCAAATATAAAGTTAATTTTTTTTTTTGTAATTATTACGGAAATTGAGATTGCTAACGTGTGATGAAAAATTATACAAATTGCTTTCACGTACTTATACTTTATTGGGTCATGCATATTGTCATGTGACTCGATTATAATAGATGATAGTCAATCAAACCTCTGAAATTTTTTAATCAAGCTCCTCAATTAATATTTTACATGGTTAATTTTGTTTTTGTTTTTGTGAATTTATATTTTTTTAATTAACGCCTTAAGTTTTGAGAGGTACTTACTTAACTTTTGGTTTATGACAAATAATTTTTCAAGAGTAGAACTAAGGTGCTCTTAAGCTCACCAAGCCCTTTGTGAGCTTAACTCAAAAACCTATCGGATTGACTTCAAACGACATTTCCAAACCGTTAGATGTTTAATCTATATTAAAATGTGCTTGGAGACCAAATTTTCATTTTTTGGAATTTTTTTTACTATTTATTAAGCTGGTTTGAAAACATTTGTTTTTATTAAAATTCTGCACCATTGGAAAACAACGATTTTCAAACCATCTTAATAAATAGTAAAAAAAATTCAAAAAATGTAAAATTTGGTCTCCAAGCACATTTTAATATAGATTGAACATCTAACGATTTGAAAATGTCGTTTGAAGTCAATCCGATAGGTTTTTGAGTTAAGCTCACAAAGGACTTGGTGAGCTTAATAGCACCTTTAGTTCTACTCATTTTTCAAACTTGTAATTTTGACAATTATCAGTTTTCGCTTCTTTCTTAAAACCCATACGATCAGCGACAATAACCCCACGATTAATTTACTATTTTAATACTCAATCTAAACATAAAATAATTATAATACCCTCATATAAATATTTCCGAATGATTACGAGTTTAAGCTCATTTTGAGTCCGAATTTAACTCGTGGATTTTGATTAATTCCGTCCGATGTAAAATATACATAACTGTTTTAATATTTGTGTCAAAAGTCAAAACAAATTAGACAGTTTGAATTCATCCTCAAAATTTGAGGTAATTTGGATTGATATGATGAATTTCATGGAAATAGGGCCTTTTTTATGGGGAACAATTTGGGTATGATGTCTATCAGGATTCAAATTTAAGTCCGATGAGTTCTACATCCGTTCAATCTGAATTAGAATCTGTGTGTGAGAATATTAATTAAAGCAGACACTCATGAATATTGAAGCAATATGTACGGATTTTAAAGCGAATTGGACTGACACAAAATCCATTGGATTAGACCCTTAGAGTGTACCAAAAATTAACAAACATCGAAACAAATTTTTAATACACTCTAAGTACACCTTCAGGTGTACCGAAAATTTAATTCGGTACACTCCACCTCAACAACAAACTAAAGGCCATACAAATACAAGGATGTACCGAATAAAATAATCGGTGCACCTAAGTAAACCGGGATCCGAATATGTCGTTATCCAAATGAGATAACATGACTCTGTTATTCCAAATTCAACCATTAATATTTGTAAAGATTCGCGTATGAAAAAATTCAACGGTTGAATTTGACATAACATAGTCCTGTTATCCCATTTGAATTCGGTAAACAGAATCAAATATTTTGTAACCCCAAATAAGAAATATTTGATTCCCCACCTCCCGATGATGGTGCGTCTAGGGTTTCTCTATATTATATCCCTTCTTCTTCCTATATCTTGTACTTTATTCTTTTCCAGTTGAGAAAACCTTGCCTGAACTACAATTCCAGTTGAAAGATATTGATAATCTACTATATTTTGTACTTCAATTTTAATCTTTCGTAATGTCAAATTTCTCTTTTATAATTAATAGAAATAAAGTAGCAATAAAGTTAGCATTATAGTTAGAATTATTAATAATACTACTACAAATTATACAAATATTTATTTTCAATAAAATTATTGGAAAAATTAATATTATACCTAAAAAAACCAAAAAAAGGGGTGGACCGGACCTAATATCTAGTCTAAATCAATTTAATTCACCAAACCTTTTCTTCTCTATTATCTAACAATTAGCACCCGGGAGATTTATATACTTCTGTGGTAGTAATCACTGAAAACTAATCAGGTCCATTCAGATCTGTCTTAAAAGGGTAAAGAATAACGATGGGTTGAAAAGGGTAAAGAATAACGATGGGTTGAAAAGGGTAAAGAATAAGAATGTCTTTGAGAATATATGATCAGCATAAAAGATTGGTTGGATAGGAATAGTTCGCTATTAATTTTAATGGAAATTTTGTGAGAACTACGTCAGATCAGAGAGGATTAAGAATTTTGCACGAACAATTTTTATTCCCAGCGATCTACTATTTAAACATATCTTGTACATTCAAAGAACACAACAAGAATTCCGGCCTTCCGCGACAAAGGAAAAAAAGGATCAATGCCAAGGTATTTGCGTCGTACATAAACAACTACGATGTTATCACTTCACAATTACTACCCTCCATATTGTTCTCGTAGCGGATAATATTATCGCCGAGGATTCCACGTGGATACGTATACCCGAGGCAAAACCAAACTTTCTGCCGAGCAATTGCTCTTGGCGATAGTGGATATCGTCCGTCCACTCTGGAGAATCCCGAGAGCGTAGAGAACGATCTGCAATACAGAATTGTCGTCAATGTGCTTAGCGCAAAGACGTCCGACTATGGCGGAAGTTCTGCCAAAAGGAATTGTCAGAAATTTACTCTCGCAGATAGTTATTTTTAGCGAGGTTATTATATTTTTACCATGTATTAAGTATTGACTGGAATGATTCATCCTAAGGGAATTTAATATACTATATTTTTACCTATAATAAATAACAGACGGGATTGAGTTCGTCCAACTGAAGATTTTTATATTTTTACTATATTTTTATTTAGTATATTTTTACCATGTCGGAATTTTTATTTAGTATATTTTTATCTAGTATATTGTTGAGGCGTATGTCGCAAAAGATATAACTAACACTTGTGCTCATTATTTCGATCATGATCAAGGCATACGAAGATTGCGCAAGGAAAGACATGATGTTGGCCCGGAGACCCCGTTAGATGGGAAACCTCCGATCTTAAACTACCCGGGTCGTGCTCACCATCAGGGGGTTCAAAGACTTCTAGATGATAAAGAATACAGTGCCGCAAACCGTCATGTGTTGTATAATTTCGAAAATATTCGACATTACATGGAGTAAGTTCTCCTTGCCATCCCCTCATACTCAGATTTACTCTAGTTAATTATCACCCTGGTCTTTTTAACTAAGTATAGAAATATCCTAATTTTTAAAATATTTTTTCTTTCCAAATAGGTATTGAACTCTTCATTTTGTTATTCCCTAAAACTCCTACCACACTTATGCAAGGAATGCACAGAAAATTGACTAGATGGAGCTAGCCGCCTAGCCCATATTCAATGCAAAATAATCTAATTGATAAGGAATTAAATGAACTGTGCTTAATTATTCTGACAGCTGCTGCCATTCTAACCTAAATGTCCCTGTCCTGAAGTTCAGATTAATTTGACCCCTTACTAATGAATCACTAACTTAAATAAACAATCCAGAGAGTTATAGAAAATAAATTTGTATACACTATGCATGAAGCACACTCCCCTATCCACCTATCAGTCCTGAATTGTACCTGACAACTTCTACTACATCAATCTCTCGATTTTACTACTGCTGCACAAAAGTTGAAAGTATGCAGGAAGGTACCCTCTGAGAACCATATTTCCAATTCAGAATCAACAACCATTAAAATATATACCAGTAATACATGTGAGGATCACTAAACCTATAACACCATTTAGAAAGAAGGGCAATGTTTGTAGTGTCAAAATTAAACACATACTTTTTAATTTACTGACTGTACTACCCCCATAATATAGAAAACTTCTTCTCAACTCATCATGAAATTTTATTTCGCTACATATTTTTCGGTGCTTTTGATGCAGGATTTTTAGGAAATCGTCGGAATCCAGTAGTTCGGGAGCGAATATGGGGTGAAAAGTTCCCTGAGTGGATAAGGAAGAAGCTTCTGATTGATTGTGTTACCGACACACATATCAAAAACATATGTCATGGACCTGATAAATATGTCAGATATTATGGCGCATATGACATTAATGGTTTCCGATTTCACACTAGGTCATATGGCCAGCACAAATCAGTGGACAACTGCGGAGTCGAGGTATATAAGAACCAAGGTCTTGTTAAGGTCAACCATAGATCTAGACTTCGAAATTATGACCCTTATTGCCTGGCATGTCAAGCAATTCAAGTTTACAACCTAATGTATGCATCACCTGATCGATCTAATTGGTGGGTACCCTACAAGACAAGACGCAAACCAAATTTTAGTCATGAAGGGGAAACAAAAGACCTTAATATTTTTCAAGAGGAGATGTAGAGCTGTGACTACGTGGTTTCTGCGGAAGACGAACTAGATGTACCTTCTGTTTTGGTACAACAAGGTGTTCTAGACCCGGTGGATCCAGAAGATCTCACAGTAGCACCTAGAAGATCTCGCAGTAACACAAAATCAGATGTTAGCGACAATGGGTCTGAAAGTGAAGAAGAAGAAGAAGATGTGCCTAATTAATACATTTATTTTGTCAAACATAGCTCGATTAATATTTTTGGCTCTTAAGCATTTGGATTCAAGTATTTAATACTTTTATAATTACCAATTAAACATCAAAATTTTGGTAAAATATAATTTCTAAATTAATTTGTTGTTTGTCGTTAATACATTGGTGCAAAAATATAATCATTTTCAGGTTCTATGCATAGAAGATGCTAATTAAATTCTCAGAAAAAAAAAACATACCCTTTCTGTTGTCTATCACGTATTATTCACGTGCATAGATTAGGCACGCAATTTATTCTCAAGGATAGTTTTCGTTTAAAAGTGCCCACCACAAAATTCAAATTGTTAGTACCCCGGCATAACTTAAACGCGAGGCTAATTTATTCCAATAATTGTTTTTGCTACTGTGCATAACTTATCTGCGAGGCTAATTTATTAGTATCGCAGATGCCTCTTATCCCCGAGTGTATCCTCCCATTATTGCCGACCCAATTAAATTAGCCTCGGTAAGAACTAATCCGCGAGGCTTATTCAACTTTTGTTGCAGATGCATATCATTAGTCTCGCGGAAGTCCGAAATTCTTGCTGTGGAAAGCGCTCATTGATCAAAGAGCATTCTCATTTAGCCTTAGAATTAGTCTAAGTGTTGCATGAAGTGATAACATAATTTAATATATGTTCGGTTGGATTTAATGGACAAGATTTTCCAGAAGGAGTAAGGATTATTTTTGTGGCAAATGGAGGGATTCGTATCAGCTTCCATTATAGCCGTATTAGCATGATAATGTCGATCGTGATTCCGTACATTTTCCTTGTCTAACATCAGCTGATATTGCCTACCGACTTTGGTTTCAGAAAGAAAAGCTGTCAACTGATATGAAGCATTTAAGCAAAATTGAAAAGTCATTTAAGATCAAATTATAATTTTTTTTTTTCGATGAAATGGCAGAGGCTGCCAAAATTTATTGAATATAAGATCAAATTATAATTGCTGCTCCTAATAATAATCAGTGATAACTCGCAAGTGTATGTCTTGATTGAATGGATTGGGTAAAGATATTGAGAGCGCTGTTTCGGCTTCACGCAGCGTGCGCACAAGCCATGTGAAAATATCACTGTCAATATACGAAATTTTAGAGACGAAAATCTTAATTACGAAAGAAAATGACAAATTTTGGTGTACAGGCAAATCATGACGTGTCCTCCAATAAACTAAGAACTTTGATTGAACCAAAAATTAAAGAAACTATTTTACACTCTTATTATTCCATATTATTTTAGGAATAAGGCGTGAAGTTTCCGAGATAAAGAGATCTCTTTTAATTTCCAGAATAATTTAGGGAAAGAACGCACTATAATTCGGCAGTGGAGGATGCTTTGGCTCTTTACAAACAAGCACAAGCCAATAACTAAAATAACTTGGTAAATTAAAGTAACTAAAGAAAAATCAAGTTTTTTCTATTCTAGTTGTCACTTAGACAAAGTGGACATTTGGGAGAAAGCAATAACCAAAAGTGTGAGAAATGAAAGCAAATATTTAATTTTTCATGCTAGCTTTTAATGCTTTTAATGCTAGCTTTGTTTAAATTAGTATTTAATTTCAAGCTTTTAATGCTGCCATTCAATGGATTTAAAATAGAAAGCTAATTATATTTGTTAGTATGTGGCATGCAATGTAATAATGACGAAAGGAGATTCTAAAATCATGACTGGATGGTTCGATATCTTGTCACTGATAATTAAATGGGTATAGTATTCTTTAATTTAATTAATCCCACAGTTGATTACATGTTAGTCAAGTCAGAAAGCATATCTACCATAACTAAAATTTGATTCTTTGTGTTGGTGTGCTTAATATTTCTGGTCATGAGGGATATGCATTTGAATTCACATCACCTCAGGTTACCTGGCTGAAGACAATTATGATCGGACGGTTCTTTTAACATGGCACGAATCTCAAAAGCGATCCCCTACAATCTCCATAGGCACTGGATTGAGTTTGGCTCATATAAAATTAATCTGGGCCGTCCGTTTCAATTGGAGTGAGTCAGGGACCTGGGAGGATACGGATCCCATGCATTTGCTTTCAATTGACGTCAGCAGAATGTACCAGTGAATATAATAAATTGGCAAACAGCTGAACAGTGATTAGTAAAGTTGACCTCAACACTGACAGTGAGAATAAAATCCAAAACAGTATTGAAATAGTATGGGTTGTTAAAATATGGTTTTGGTCGTTTCGTGGCGGCCCAAAGTAATTATGGTCCGGATACCAATTCGAAATTAAATTTATTCTTTTCATAATTAGAAAAAGTTGTTTTTTCGGATGCAAAACTTGCTTTTTCACAATTGCAACTAGGGATAATCGGCTCCGGGTTAAACGGTTTTAAACAAATCGAGAGAGTTCGGTTTAAATGATTCGAGTTTTCCGGTTAAATGGATTGGTTCGGTTCTTTTTTTAAAACCGGTTAATAGTTCGGTTTGATTTATAAATTTTAAAACCTTTAGACCGAATCGATTGAAATTTTTAAATCCGTTCCCCGTCCGAATCAAACATTTACAAAAACCTAAAATCCGACATAATGTATATTGTTTGGTTTAGTTTAAAACCAGTTAGACACCAAACAATTTTTTTTAAATCAAACATATGATGTATATTTTTAACCAAACTAAAAATCCGAAATAAGGTATATTTTTAACCGAACCAAACATATGAACACCCCTATGGGCTCAAGACAGTAGCGTGTTCTATTTCTCTACGAAAAGAGACATGTTCAACACTCGTAAAAGACATATAAAAGATGCCGGTGTTATGGGGACCCTTAAATAAAAATAATAATAAGTACATTCTTAAAAAAAATTGGATATAAAATAGAGTAGAACTAGGGTGTGATGTGCTCACCAAACTCTTTGGTGAGCATAACTCCATAATCTATCGGATTCACTTCAAACGAGATGAATCTAAACTGTTGAAACCAATCTACTTCACGAGTGATGCGCGTACATGCAAAATTTTGAATTTTTTTAATTCATTTAGTCTAAAGTCAAGTGGTCAAAATTGATGAAAAATAAATTATCCAAAATGAAGTTTTAGAAGTTATTTTAATGCGTTCATTTTTCATCAATTTTGACCGCTTGACTTTGTACTAAATAAATTCGAAACATTCAAAATTTTGCATGTACGCACATCACTCATGAAGTACATCGGTTTCAACTGTTTGGATTCATCTCGTTTGAAGTAAATACAATAGATTATGGAGTTATGCTCACCAAAGAATTTTCTTTAGTGAGCACATCACACCCTAGTTCTACTCTATAAATTATCATTTAAAGTGGATATAAATTCTTTGCTTTGTCTTTGGTTTTTCATATTGCCGTTGAAGTGGGAAAAACAAACGATCACTGTCATAAAGAAATTTGCTCATGCCATTAAATGAACTTTAATTTACTCACATCTTTTGTTTGCTTCTATTTACTGCCTTTCAAGTGGGAAACTAAATTACCACTGCTAAATGTATCAAATTTAAAATAAACAAAATATAAATGATTTGAGACGTTGACAATTTTTTTCAAGGTATATATACGTCTGCAAATTAGGGAACGCAAATGTTAATTTCCATTTGTGCATACTCGTAAATATATAAATATATGTTATATTTACATATTTGCATATAATCGCTTTATATTTTAGGAGTATAAACTCTAATTGCTCGTATATTTAACTGTTATTAATTTATTACTAGTATTATGCCCGTGCGTTGCAACGGAATATATGATAAGATAACAAAATAAATTATCATACAAAACGACAAATTTTCATAAAAAAAAATAGAAATATATTCTAGATTTATCACAATAATATGTATAGAAATAAAGAAGTAGATAAATAAGGAAGTGAACAAAAAATTAATTTGCATTGTGATCCGCCGTATAGAAAATTTCAATTGGAGAGAGAGAAATAATGAAACAAATAAATAAGAAAACGGAAAATTATATCGCTAAATTTTAGAGTCTCTTTAATTTTAATTATAACGCATCGTGTGGTGGTATGTATGGCGAGTATGTTTGTAGCTAAATTTAAACTTCCACACATAAAACAGATGCATTTAATCAAAAAAAGATAGATTATGTGATTGGAGAGCTAAGATTAAATCCAAAAATTAATCTTTCAATCATAGCCGTTAGCGGATCGGACACCCAATGTGATTAATAATGGAATGGAGATATATCAACACAATATTACTGGCTGTACAGGGGAGTGGCCGAGTGGGAGTATTGGTTGGAACGCGTATCCTTGCGCATTAACTCAAAAGGAAATCTTTTCAGTTAATAAATTTTAACCGTCTTATTTTAAACAGAGCTAATCCGATTTCTGCTAATAATACAGGGGCCTTTCAATATTTGTGCAGATCTAGTTCGTACGAATTTTAAGACAAATTGGATGGTCAAGATGCATTAACTCTTTTGAGTTAATGCAGAGGATACGAATTCGTATTGGTTGACCATTTAATTAGGTTCGGTCCGACATCCGACCTAAACTATTAGATTCGTCGTGAAAATTCGTGCAAAAATTAAAATTATAAATCGTCCCGTAAATCTAATTAGGTGTGCAAATCTCGACATGAATCGAATAGTCCATATCGAGCATTGGACTAGGGGTGGACCCACATGGTTTTAGGGGGGGCAGCTGCCCCTTCCTGAATTTTGAGTTTTAGTGGAGATCTATCGGTCCCGACCGACTTTGCTCTCTCTTGAAATTTTTTTTGTTCCCCTCTAAATGTTTGATTTGTAATTCAGGTTAAATTTAGAGTTAAAATTGAAATAAATTTGTTGAATTTTAATTGGTAATTAGAATTATAAGTTAGAGTATCAGAAATTACAAGTCAAAGCATTGAAAAATATAAGTTAAAGCATTGTTTTTTATCGAGTACCTAATTAGTTAATGGATTTAAATCCGATTAGCTATTTAAATCCGATTCAATATTTTTTTGCTCTCCACTGACAAAATTTTTGGATCCGCCCCTGCATCGGACCCCTTTGCTCCCCATCAGTATATATGTATATCAGGAGAATATTTGTGGGAATTTCTAATACATTATCAGGTAAGACTTAAAATTCACTAATAAAAACTGTATATAACCTAGGAAAAGGAATTAATAATAAAATCTCCAAACATCAACCCAACAGAAAATAGCCACCTGTCTTATGTAATTTTTACTTCCTTTCTTTTTCAATCGTTACCTACAGAAGCTAGCTGAAAGATGAATGCGAGCTCAAGGAGGTGTAAGAACACAATCCATATGTTGCAGCTACACGATCAGACATGGACAATTGATCAATGCACAAGGTCAGCTCTTATCCAACATTTCAAAGGCATCTATTGTGAACCCGATAACTCCCCGCGGGTCTGGCCGAATGAGATTCTTCAAAGCTTGCAAAATACCATACCTACCATCCAACAGGAGCTCCTGGACAGCCTCCAGCAAATGCCAATGCAAGAAGAAATTGCGGCTTTGGTTTTCAGCTTGGGGCCGGACTGAACGGATGGCCCTGATGGGTTAAACGCGTGTTTCGTGCAAAAATTCTGGAGCTTCTTGAAGCCGACGGTAGAGCAGGAGGTGGTGCGCTTATTTGCCGGTAGAGCAGGAGGTGGTACCTTTCCGATCTTCTCTGATATATAGCAGTAATCTCGTGATGTACCAGATGCTGTGCAGGGCTTTTTCTTTTTATTTTTTCTGTTCTGGTAGATGTTTTCATTTTTGGTTTTTTCTTGGTGTGCTGGTTTCCCTTTTATTGTTTTCTCCTTTTACCTTTGTATCCCTGCCAGTATGCTGTAATTACAAGATGAAGCAATGAAACTTGCCTACGGGCTTTAAACAAAAAGAAAAAAAGAAAAAAAAAAGAAAAAGAAAGAAAGATGAATGCGGATTGTCTTTCACCGTCAACCAAATAACTTCAACAAATCCTATTTAATTTTCAATTTTGATTAGTTGTATTATATCAATTGTCAATGTGTGTCTTCAGAGTATGCCTGAGTTGGTGTCTATGGATAAGCTTTAATTGGAAACATATGCTAATTGTCCGTTCAGTGTTTATACATGTCAAAATATAAACAACTTGTTAAATACAGACTATACATGTCCACTTTTCTTAATCAACATCCATTTTAATCATCAGGTGCTTATTGTTCGACAATTAACCCTGTTTTTTTTTTTTTTAAACTTTACGTCCTTATTTAACTAATATTATTATTACTTATTCGCTATTCAATCATTTCAAATATATATGCATGTAGTACATAAAACTTCACCAGGTGACCTGAACAAAATTCATCAGTATGTGCATACATATTTTATTTTATGTTCACCTACGCAAAACTAAATTTATAATTTAATATTTTTCTTGTTCATCCAAGTTTTTAATATAGTCATCACAATCTGCCCTTTCTCCATTAACTATGAATATGGATGTTGAAGATAAAAAAATCAAGGAACAACTATAGTACAATCTGAAAAATTGAAAATTTACTAATTCTACCTTGTTTTCTTAGAAAATTTGATTTTATGTATTAATTGTAATAAACTGAATTAGGTATTTAGTAAATTACTAGAAAGATAATATTAGAAAATACTCCGACGACAATTTAGACATTGTAACCTATAACACTGTATTGAGGCAGAAAATAATAATCACAATTTCAAATAATTATCTTTTCTCTCAAAAGAAGAAGAAAAAGAAGAAAGCTAAGGTTGAGACTATATACTGTGAAAATTTAAGTAGAGAAGAACTAGAAGAAAAAGAGTCAGCTGAAAAGAACTGACGAATCAAGCACCAAAGATGCAGAGACACGTGTTAGCTCGAAAAAAGTTGAAAAATACCACCCAAGTGGTAAAATGTGAAGACGCTAGCAAACTTGAGAAAAAAAGTCTAGCAAAAAAAAAAAATTATACACAAGTTGGCTCTAGTACCGTCAATACAATCCCAACTTAGAGGGAGTGTTGAAGATAAAACATAAGTGACAGCTAGCAAAATTTGAATAATTGAAATTTACCAATTTTATCTTATATCTTTCCTTAGAATATTTGATATGTTTTATTAATTATAATTAGCTGAATTGGGTATTTCGTAAATGACTAGGAAGATAATATTAGAAAACCCTTTAACAACTCTTTAGATCTGGTAACCTATAAGTAATTAAGCACGGTATTGAGACTTAAAATAATAATCAGAATTAATCAAACAATTATATTTTCTATTAAATTCTAATAATATTGGGAAACCTTTATTTATCTAATATCAGTTGTTATGTATCAAATTATTGTTAATATATTGTCTCAAAATTTGTAAGTCCATTAATTATCTCTGTGTGTGATGATTACATCTATGCGTAATTACTTTCTCAATTAATATATAATTTTGAAAAACAAATTTCACAAAAAATAATTGTAGAGAGACACGTACGTATGATTTGATAATTAACAATCACGTGCAGAATGCAAGACATGAAAAACTTTCCGAACTGAACATATGATCCATTCAATATATATTAACATCATGAATGTTTGAAAACTAGTCACAAGAGAAGCTTTAACAGAACACTTTAAACCTCCGTAATGCTTTAAATCACCGGCACTATGAATTATTATTCGTTAACAACACATTTTCAACTAGTATTCCTTACTTTTCACCATTAACAGAACACTTCACCTCCGTAATGCTTTAAATCACCGGCACTATGAATTATTTCCCTCAAAATATTTTCTTCTACTTTTTCACTATTTCTTCCCTCCCACTTTACTTGTGCGTCCGACTCTGTTTCAAACAACTCCGCTCACATCTCTATATAAACCCAAGACACTCGTAGCACTCTCTCATTTCCTTCGCCTCCTCTCTCTTTCTCTAGTTCTCTCCTCTCTACGCAAAAAAAAAAAACAGGGACAATTAAGTGAACACTCATACAAAGAGAAAAAGGAGGGGAGGGGAGGAATTGATCCAAATGGTGAAGTTCTCAAGGGAACTGGAGGCGCAATTGATACCAGAGTGGAAGGAGGCATTCGTCAATTACAAACTTCTCAAGAAACACATCAAGAAAATCAAATTCGCTCTCCTCCACCACCCCTCCTCCACAGACCCCACCGAGGATGACCTAAGCTCTCCTGCCAGTGATGTTGTGTACGGTTTCTCTCTTCTCGACCCTGTTCGGTCTCTTGCCTCCCGTCTCCGCCACCGCCGCCATGCCTCTCAACAGGTGCCTATCCGTTTTGGTTGTCCTTTTAATCTAAATATTGTAACTGGAGTTCTTGATTTTTAGCTTTTGCTGATCAGATTTCTAATTTTTCTTTTTAATTTTCGAAATTTCGAGGGTGGTTTCTTTGCTTGTTTGTTATGCTTCTCTTTCTGTTACGTGATCTGCTTTAAGCTGGTCACAGAACACAGAAAACGACAAAAAATATAGTTTCGCCTTTTTTACGGGTTAATTGTTTCCCAACTTTTATCTATCTTTTTGGATGGCAAAGATCAAATTCTGATCAAATTTTCCGGAGAATGTAAGAAATCATGGGTTATTATTTTCACGAAACCCCAGCTTAGTTTTCCTAATCAAGCAATCTTGACCGTCCAGTTTGAATCGTGCATTACTCCATTTGGAAGAGGCCTAACCGTCAGCCGAACCCAACGGCTTAAGTGCATATATATATGCATGACATGACAACATAACATATTGTCCATGTGTTGTATTATCATTTTTCTCCCCCTAAATTTAAGAAATCTTATTTAATTTTGTAGCTCGACGAAGAAAACATGTACGAGATGGAACTGATTCAGGCAGGTCATCAAGAGGTAAGCTCTGCTTATTTGACAATAAGTACTTCTTTAAGTGCAAAGTAAAAATAATGAAAAATACTAAAATAATCACAGCATGAATTTTAATAGCTGATTAAATTTAATTTTTTTATTATAAATTCAGCAATTTGTTATTACTAAAGAAATTATAATAATCAGTATAAATAATTAAACAATAAATTCGTACAAATTTTAAGAAAAACATAACCACATAATCAGCTATATATTATAAAAAAAACATTTTAATTTACTAAAACACAAATATAATAAGCAGGTGAAGGTGTTCATAGAGAAATCAGACATGGAGTTGGAGAAGGTGAACAACTTCTACATGGCGAAAGAGGCTGAATTTTGCGAGAGAAGCGAGGCCTTGATCAGGCAGTTGCAAATCCTCACTGATGTGAAGGAAGTGTTGCACAGTTTTTGCCAGAGGCAGCAGCACTATCATACCTTGTCGCCGGAGTCTCCTGCATCCCCTGGTTCCCCCGGCTCCCCAGGCATTCTTTTGTCCCGCATCAACTCCCAATCTAGCGACCTCTCAGGTATGTTGTTATAACATTTGATTTATGCATGTGGCTATATATGATCATTGACAAAGTCAATACATACCGTTGTATATTGTTTTATGACTGTTGTCCGTTGACATCTCATTAATTAATGTCCACTTGATCAGTTCAATAAAGGAAGTTCTATATTAATAGTTGATAACAACATGATTAATACTAAATTAGTTACTGCATGTTAAATGCCAATCAGAAAGCACGGTGGAGGGGGAGCAGCCACAGACGGACAGCAGTCTGATGGCAGAGAAGGTCATAGCGGTGCTGGAGAAGAATGGGGTACAGATAATCGGAGCATCCCGAGGAAAGGCCAAGAAAGGCATGAAGCCAAAGATGGCGTCGATGAGGATCGATATCCCTCCGTCGACCCCCACCCGCACAATTGTGGCCGTCACCTCGGTTGTCAGCTCTGTCTGGGAGGATCTGATCAATGGATCCCGCAAAGACGGGGCCACCGGAGGCAGCTACGTCAACAACAAGAAAATCCAGTGTGCTGAGAAGATGATCCGAGGCGCCTTTGTCGAGCTCTACCGCGGCCTTGGCTTGATTAAGAAGTACAGGTATTTTGACAATATTGCCCCTAACAAGTTGTGGATGTTGGTGCTGGGTTTACGTACGTGAGCAAATTAGTTTCCAGTGTTATGCTGATGTGGTGTGGGTTTCGTATCTTGCATAAATGTGACCCAGTTATATCTCTAGTAATGTCTTTCAGAAAAAAAAAATTGAAATAATTCCAGTAGTGTAAATTAGAAGTGCGTTATCTATACACAGGTGGAGTTATTATTGACACGTAAATCAGAATTAATGTGGGGGTGTGGAAATATTGTCAGTGCAAATTAAGCAAAGTGTCGGAATTTTTTTTATAAACTATAATTAATTTTTTTTTTACCAAACTAACATGATTATTATTTTTTTTAACAAAAACCATAAGAATCGAAATGCCATTACGGTCCCCTTTTTTTTTTTTATTCCAGACTGAAATGACATTTCGGTCCGGTTCCTTTTTTGGATTTTCTATGGTACTAGTTTCAAAAGTTTTCATATGAGTCGTCACAAAAAATTCAAAAAGGGAACCGGACCAAAATGTCATTTCGGTCCGGAATAAAAAAAAATTAGGATAAAAAATGACATTTCGGTTCTTATGATTTTTGTAAAAAAAAATAATGTTAATTTCGTAAAAATATTTTTTTAATTATGGTTTATAAAAAAAAAAAATTCAAAGTGTCGTGTCTGTGTCAAAACTCAAAAGAATTGGGCACACAGAAGCGCACAAATTTAGCACTGTAGATGCGACAACGCAAATTATATACAATAAAGATGTGTTGGTGTTGAAAAATGTATGGCAATGCAAAAAGTGATGTCATGGAATATACCAACCAACAAATTTTGCACGGCATAGGATGTCGACTTATGTGCACTTAGGTTGATCCGTTAAATTATATTTAAAATGTTTTGTGGGTTTTGAGGCACCATAGTTACTTTTGTCTACATTGAGAAATAAAAAATTGACAGGGGGGTTTGTGGCTTTTTTGCAGCTCGCTCAACATGCAGGCATTCACAAAGATAATGAAGAAATTTGGGAAGGTAATAAAGCATCGATTTATTAAATCAATTATTTCAACAAAAGATGGTATAAGGCATCAGTTTACTTAAACCAATTATATCAATAAAGAGAATTATTCACATGATTATACATGAATGATTATACACAACCGGTCGAAGAGAGCCGAATGAAGGTTGTACAAACCAAATTCGTTACCTTTCCGTAGCACTCAAATAAAGCCTAATAAATTTCAAGAGTGCTGTCCTTTTAAAAAAAAAATAGAAGTTGGGACTCTTTAACCTCTCTCTATCCAATCTACAGTGCAGAGATCGATGGCCTTGTCTTGATATATATTTTGACATCATTACCATATATATATATATATAGAGCTGGGCTATGGTGAGTTGCGAAGTAAGATGTCATTTTTATTTCACGCTCATATTTTTATTTTGAAAATCTAAATAACTGATCCGAACCGCTTAACATGTTCTCCATATTGAAATGTGCTTGGAGACCAAATTTTATATTTTTTTGGAATTTTTTTACTATTTATTAAGCCACTTTGAAAATCACAGATCGAATGGTCCATAATTTTTTACTGTTTTTTACTGTTCATCCGGATCTGATATTTTCAAAGTAGCTTAATAAATAGTAAAAAAATTTCAAAAAATATAAAATTTGGTCTCCAAGCACATTTCAATATGGAGAACATGTCGAGCGGTTCAGATCGATTGTTTAGATTTTCAAAATGAAATATGAATGTGAAGTAAAACGACGTTTTATTTCACGACTCACCATAGTCGATCTCTTTCTCTCTATATATATATGTGTGTGTGTGTGTGTGTGTGTGTGTGTGTGTGTGTGTGTGTGTGTGTGTGTGTATATGAGATGGACTTAGCTAAGCCATGGTGTAAAAACGACTTGGTACTCCACGCTATATTTTCATTTTGAAAATCCAAACTACCGATCCGAACCGCTCAAGTTGTTCTCCATATTGAAATATGCTTGGATACATTTCAATATGGAGAACAACTTGAGCGGTTTGGATCGGTAGTTTGGATTTTCAAAATGGAAATAATGAGACGTGGAGCACCAAGTCGTTTTACACTATGGCTTAGCTAAGCCCAGCACTATATATATATATATATATATGAGGAGAGATCCAATTACACCTTTTTTGGTGACACACTTTGACACCTACCATTTTTAAAGTCCAAATAGTCGATTTAAACCGTTCAACATGATGGATATATTAAAATGTGCTTGGAGATCAAATTTTACATTTTTTTGAATTTTTTTGCTATTTATTAAGATGGTTACAAAAATCGTTGTTTTCAGACCATTGAAAAACAGCAATTTTATAACCATCTTAATAAATAGTAAAAAAATTCAAAAAAATGTAAAATTTGATCTCCAAGCACATTTTAATATGGTGATCATGTTGAACGGTTCGGATCGGCTGTTTGAATTTTGAAATCGCAAAATTAACCTATATAAAAAACGGTGTCATGATGTGTCACCAAAAAAGGTGTAATTGGATCCCTCCTCATATATAATATACTGACAGGTGGCGCGAAGCAAGAAAAGGAAGCTGAGATGGCTTGTTAACCTTTATATCACGAGACATACATGAAAGATTAACTATCGGTTTGTTAGCCAAAAGTAGAAGCTGACGAGGCATGTAGCTGTCGTATGTAAAGTGAGCGAAAAGATTTGTAGAGATGATTTCATGAAGGCCCTTACTGAAAATAGCATATATGATCTTAGTTGATTTCATGCATGACAGCTTAATTATTAATTGCGTCTTATATTAAACTAAACCTGAAACTCTGCTTGGACTTTATTTTGAAGGTTTCCAGGCAACAAAGCGCAGCTCAGTCGTTTCTCAGAAAAGTCAAGAGCTCCCGCTTTGTCAGCTCCGATAAGGTTTTGCTATCTTTCTAAGTTTAGCTAAAAATACATTGATTTAGTGCTTCTTTCACTTCCTCATACTTTTGCCCCACCGTAAAAATAAGTGACAAAGATGTGACTTCTTTTTTGTTGCTTACTGTCATATATACATTTCCTGTCCGTGTCACAAAAATAAATAGTGGGAAAACCAAGAACAATTATATAATTGCTCCTAAAAAAAATAATTATCTGTTTTTTTATTTTTTTTTTTTTGCTTTTCTTCCAACTTTTGCTTAGAATATTATTTTTCTCAATTTGTTCATTTTTTTCATTGATAAAAGATAAATCCTGTTTACTATGATAAATCATTTTTTTATAATATTACATCCAATAGACTAGCTTCATCCACCTGGAAACATAACTTGTCGAAATTCTTATTAATACCATCAGCCAAAAAAAAAAATATACAAAAAAACCACAAAATCTTCAGAATTCTAGATTTACCTGGACCACAACGTAAAATGGCGGCCCCATTCTTTGGGGGCCGCCATTTCATGTTACGGCCCCATTTGAAAACCAAAAATTCGGCTAATTATTTTAATTTTAATATATATTTTTTAATACTTTTCAAAAATAGAAAGAAAAACTAATAATTTGAATATGTTACAAAAAACATCAAACAAAATAGATAAAATATCTTATAATTTAGATGTACTAGAATGACTCCGAAACATTTTTCAGGCAGAATTTTTCCCAACTGTAAAAAAGTTAAATTATTTCTTGGTATGTTATTAGAAAAAAAAATGTTTTGGATCTGAATTATTGATTCCGATTCAAAAGTCACTTTTAGGTAAATAAAGAAATTATTGTGATTCTTCTAATACATTTAAATTGTAAGATACTCCATCTATTTTCGAATAACATTAATTTGACTTTTGTAATGATAGAAAGGAATTTTTTTTTCAAATAGATGGAGTACTTTAGAATTTGAATGTACTAGAAGGACCACGATAATTTTTTTATTTACTAGAAGTGACTTTTGAACCGGGATCAATAATTCCAATCCAAAGCATTTTTATTTTTTCTAGTAACACACCAAGAAGTAATTTAATTTTTTTTACAGCCGAGAAAAATCCTGCTTGAAAAATGTTTTGGAGTTCTTCAAGTACATCTAAATTATAAGATGTTTTATCTATTTTATTTGATGTTCTTTCTAACATATTTAAATTATTAGTTTTTCTTTCTTTTTTTTTTGACAAGAATTGGCCAAATTTTTTTTTTTAAATGGGGCCGCAACATGAAATGGTAGCCCTCAAAGAATGGGGCCGCCATTTTATGTTGTGGCCCGGGTATATTTGGAATTCTCACAAATTTTGTGGTCTTTTGGTTTATTAATTTTTTGTTGAGGGTATATTTAAAAATTTCGGCATAACTTGTTCCATGATATTTGGATTATCCTGTTTATTATGGATACGCCGAAACGGGAAGATATGCAATTGAGATGCATACATTGCTTAATTTGTAATTAGCTCTTACCTGATAAATTTCCTATTTGTGGTATGTAAACAGGTGATAAAGCTGGGGGATGAGGTGGAGAGCATTTTCACACAGCATTTTGCGGGGAATGACAGAAAGAAAGCAATGAAGTTCCTCAGGCCACGTCAGCCTAAGGATTCTCACGTCGTCACATTTTTTGTTGGTAACTACTATGTTTTCTTTTCTGAACTCCTCTTAATTATTATAACCACTAATTATTATGAGATTTGTGCTAAGAATAGCAGTGCTCCCAATATATATAGCAGCTCCGTTTTACAGATGGTTTCTGTTAGCAACACTTAATTAAGAGTTATTAGGTTGAGTGTCCCAATGTAATTTTGTTTTAAAAAAAGAAAATACAAAACAATGATGGCATTTTCCTTTATTTACAAGAAAATGAAATACGTTAGGATCAAGTTTAGTGATGTTGATTTGGATTTTATTATAGTGATATTCAGTTACATTAATAGATGAAATTAATGAAAAATGGTCGCACTGGTCCCACAATACCAACTCTTGGCCTCTGTTTGGTTTCGTAAATTACTAAATTTTGATTATCCTGCTAATAATATGGGAAAAAAAATATAGACATGTCATTATATTCAGGTTTTCATTGCATCGAGCCATTGGTCTAGCACTTAATACGCTGAAATTTTTATTCATAAGAAAATGAAAAAAATATATTAAAAATAAAAAATGTTGTAGTGAAAATTCAAAAATAAGAAGGCAGGTTTGGGTTATGGCGGCTCTGCGGGACGCCACCGAACTACCAAAACCGTAAAAACAAAAAAAATAAAAATAACAAGTGGGACGCCATGAAAATCTCAAAGCCGGAAAAAAAAAATTATATAGTGGGCCGCCATAAGCCAAGCCCGACTGTAAACCAAAAAAAATTAAAAATAAAAACTCGGCCGCCATAAGCCAACTACGGTCCGAAACTCAGCCTTTGATTTTTGCTGTTGTCTCTCCCCTCCAATTGACCCTTCCTATTTTAATTTGTCTTCTCTCTCTAATCAAAGCTTTTGTTTAAATAATCATTTCTGAGTTGTAATTATGTCATTTAATTAACCTAACAAATTATTTGAATTAACTAACTTGTCTTCTCTCTCTAATTAGAGTAGGTTACAAGCTTTTGTTTATGTGAAGTAATTTGTTTAATGAAATTATTTAATTAATAGAAACGATTACAACATAAGTTTGTACTAATGAGCAGATTAAGCACTCAACAGACATGTGACAAATTAGACTAAATTATTTAATTTCATTTGCTGGTATCACCTCTGGCCTTATTCGCTTTTCAAACTCATTGTCAGAAGCAACATCCTAAAGCTAGAAAAAGAAGTTATATTGAACTACATCTTGATAAGTTTCAGGATATTTAGTTATGCAACCTTTGTTGAGTTAAACAGTGATCACAGTACAACCTTTGTTCCAGTTTCATGTTTTTTTTTTTTGGTTTCTTGGTGGGGATGGGTAATGGCAGCCCACTTTTTTTTTTTTTTTTTTTTTTTTTTTTTTCCGTTTTTCAGGTTAGAATGGCTAAAGGCGTTTCATATAGTACAACCTTTTTATTTTTGAATTTTCCCTACAACATTTCTTATTTTTAATTTTTTTTTCCATTTTCTTATGAATAAAAATTTCGGCCATTAAAGTTTAACCACTGTTACATTTTGAACGTCTCCATAATATTTTTTTAAGAAGAGAACATCTCCATAATATGAATACTTCTTTACTAACATGTCGATAAATAAATATTTCTATGCAATAAATCAACAAAATAAATATTTGGTCATCCAAGAGCAGAGTTATCAAAAAGACCTACGTGTTATTATGTTTACATGGAATCATCGTTATAATTTTACCAAAAATTGAAGTGAAGGGATGATATATATTTTCTTCTTGACAGGTCTTTTTACGGGCAGTTTTGTGACATTATTTGTGGTGTACGCTGTCTTGGCGCATCTCTGCGGCATCTTCTCTTCAAGTTCTGACAAGTCCAGCTACGTCGAGTCCTTTTACCCTGTTTTTAGGTACATTTTATTTTCATGACTTCTTTCGCTTTCTGTTTGCACTTTGCACAGATTAAAATTCTTAGAAAAGCAAAACCAGTGTAATATCCAAATTTTTTTGATAATATTAAGCAGAGTACTTATAATATGTCATTGTTACGCAATTAGCTTCCAGTCTCTGCTTTCCACTAAATTGATCTCATTTTCAGGTCTGCCTTTAAATTTGAATCTACTAAAAGTTGTCTAAGATAAAAAGTCTAAACCAAACCTTTACCATATTTATAATCAATGTCCACTAATGATTCCACTAAAACTAGATATCACTTGTGATTCTTAAACATATTGGCAGATCATGAGCTAATGTTTGACACGCAACTATGCTAATCAATATAATGTCGGCAAAGAGTCAATTCTCAAATCCTACAATAAAAAAAATTTAGAGCTGGTTGCAATTCTAATTATTGCAAGAGATATCTAATATATTGAACTGGAAAATATTTTTGTTGCAATTTTATTTAGTCATGGCACAGTAGCGTTTGTTATTTCCGATAGTTCACCACCCACACATATACAGTAGTACAGTAAACCTGTACAGTGTACATCCAAAGTTTTCTGAATACATAACCATATTTTTGTAAAATTGTGCAGTATATGCTCTGGTAAGTCTGCATGTATTTATGTACGGCTGCAACTTGCTCATGTGGAGAATCACACGGATAAGCCAGAATTTCATTTTTGAATTTGCAACGAACACAGCACTGAAGCCGAGGGATGCCTTTCTTATTTGCGCATCCCTGATGACGACAGTTGTTGGTGCTATGGTTATCCATCTTGTTCTCAATTCCTCCAATGTCGGTAGCAAGCACGCTGATACATTGCCAGGACTCCTCTGTCTGGTACTAGATCGTTAAGCTAAACTTAATCATATGCATTTTATTGATAATTTGTTGTGCTTAAGTGATTCCGGACGTTCATATGTATTCTTGCACCCCATCTAATAAGATTTAGTATACTTTCTTTGACCAGGAGGTACTAATTAATGTATAACATCAAAATTACATTCTTTGATATATTAGTAGAATGTACTTGCATTGCAATGATTTTAACACTTTGTTTTCTTTTTGTAAATGATAAGCTCCTAATAGGGATTTTCCTTTGCCCATTTGATGTGTTCTACCGCTCGACACGCTTCTGCCTCCTACGAGTCATCCGCAACATTGTTTTGGCACCACTTTACAAAGTAAGTAAACTACTACTATTAATTTCTTTTTGATAGTTTCAAAGAATCCTAGTAGATGTAACACAATAGATAAATATATGCTAATTCAATGTGAAACTTACTGTAGGTGGTGATGGTTGATTTCTTCATGGCTGATCAATTGTGCAGTCAGGTAACAACTCCTTGTCCAAATGAATATATACACGCTTATTGTTAACTTGTTCTGTAAATTCCTACCAATAAAAAAATATATGAGTTCATGCATGTTGTGTAACAGATACCGCTCATGAGGCACATAGAGTTCACTGCATGTTATTTCATGGCAATGATATTCAAAACACACTCGTACGATACATGTTCACATAGCCCGCAATACAAGATGATTGCTTACACCATTTCTTTCCTTCCCTATTACTGGAGACTCATGCAGGTACCTTAATTTACATTTACTATTGGCACTGCTTACTCCCAATTAGGAATAAGAAACACACCCTAGGTCAGTCGAGAAACAGATCAAGAAAATATGACTAATTAGAACTCCATTCCAGAGAAACCGTTAATTGTAATGAACGTTCAATTGGCTTATTGCACAGCTGAGTGTCAATTAAGGATCCATGACAATTAAAATTTAATGGACACTTAGATAACATAACTAAGATAGATCGAGTCATGGATACAGTGCTCATTCGAGTAAATAAAAGTGGTGACACCACAATTGAAGTTTCAGAATCATTGATACACCATCTATTTGTCTGAGTAGATAGTGACCAAACTTTTAGATGGAGTGCCTAAGGTCAAAGTAGTTCATTCATCACATGATGGCATGGTCAAATATCAAACATTTATTTTTTGATCGAAGTCAAATATCGAACCTAAATTCAAGTTTTCCCAATGACATAAAATTTTCAGTGCTTCAGAAGGTACTTTGAAGAAGGTCGAGATCGAAACCACCTAGCAAATGCTGGAAAATACGGATCTGCCCTTGTGGTAGCATTTTTCAGAGTGATGTACACTGAGCATCCCACGCATACATGGCTCACATTTGTAATAATTTTCTCGATTTTTGCAACTCTCTACCAGCTCTATTGGGACTTCGTCAAAGATTGGGGCTTTTTCCAGCCCAAATCGAGAAATTATTTGCTCAGAGATGATCTTGTCTTGAAGCACCAGTTCGTCTACTACGTATCCATGGTAATAATATAGAAAAAAATTCATTTATTCAAAGAAGTAATTTGAATGATAGCTCATCATCCGGTACAAACAATTGTGAGGCATTTATATTTAATCCTTACAATTGTAAGAGATACATTGTAAGAGAAATTCATGCTAGATTCTGGTTCTTAGTTGGAAATTGTTAATATTTAACTCTACTTTCAAGAATCATTAATTTCTAGGAATCTGCAGTATCATCTATATAATTTCTAGGAATCTGCAGTATCATCTATATTGGCAAAAGAACATAAATAAATTATATATTGTATTTCTAACTTGGCTTGATATAATTACAGGGTGTAAATCTGGGTCTAAGACTTGCATGGATTTTTAGTTTGGTGCATATAAATGTGGACCCATTTCAACACCGGCTAATTGACTTTTTGTTAGCATCACTTGAGGTCATTCGTCGTGGACACTGGAATTTCTACAGGTAATTAACTTGTTTCTACTTAACATCTGGGTAGAAATAATAGTGTTTAATCGGTTCAAAAGTTGACGCAGTTCCAGCTATATTGATTGAAGATCTTAAATTTAGATGATATCAATCCTCAAAATCAGAATGTTGTGCTCAACCAGAAATTGTTGAAATTTCCTTCAGCAAATAAATCTCATTTTACCAATTTAGCCTCATATCCTCAGTTCTTAAAATAAAATAACTCAATGAACCAAGCCAATAGAGGAAACAAAAAGGTCTATAGAGGTGGTCTACTTTAGCTTGTTACCTATGCCAGTACATGTTGGTTTATACTGGTATCAATCCTGATCAACACAGCACTGAAAGCAATAATCGTAATTCTTCATTTGTTCCTAAAGTTTCATTGAATTCAAATTGTTTCTACTTCTTTCTTATACCTCACTACTTGATTGTAGGTTGGAAAATGAGCATCTCAACAATGTAGGCAAATTCAGGGCTGTGAAGGAAGTACCTCTTCCTTTCCGTGAGTTGGATTCCGATTGAAGAGAGAATAGATGGACACAGATTGGAAAAGAGTAAATAAAAAAGTGACACAGGGTAAAAGTTGTTGAGTCAGCATCAATTTGGGGGCAGACCTTCTTGCGAAACAATTCGATTCAGGTCCTGGAGAAATTGATAAGATAAATGAAATTAAGTAATTATTGTCTGAATCCAGGACTATAATTGAAAGAGGCATGTTAGGCTAGTATTATTTATTCTGACACAGCTAAGATAAAATTTGGTTCTTAGCGAGCATATAGCTGGTGAATTAATGGAAGTAACCGGCTTTATGAAATTGATTGTAAATCTGACAATTGATCATTGATGGAACCACTCCCTGTTGTAACCATATTTGTTACTGATTTTCCTGTGGTTGTTTTTACGAAAGGCAAATCCTTGTAATTTGTTCTTGATGGAAATGCAGCACAAAATTCCTCCTAATCTAGCGACAGTATATTGAAAGTATATAGAAAGTAAGCAATAGCAGTGGATCAGATCCAATGAAGTGAATTTATGGTCTGGCTTCGGCTTAGTTACCAGTCAGATATTATTCTTTTTCGGCTTTTATTAGTTGTGAACAAAATTGTTCGGAAATTGGCATCGTGAAATGTGTTTTGAACTGCTGTATATTTTTAATTTTCCATTCGTATTTGAAATCTCTGCACACAGTAGTGCTTCAGTGGTCATCTGGTTTGCAAATTGACTTAATTGAAATTTGCACATTCTGTATTTCAGTATATTATATTCTCTGTTTTAAAGTATATACGAGTCGTTCTATTGCACTAATATTTAGTTCCTTCGACAACCATCATTGAAAATCATGAAAATTATTCTTATTAAAAATTTAAAATTACTGATAATTTATCCATCTGAAACTTGTTTGGTCATCAATTAAAAATCATTCAGACTTCCACACAAGTTCCTACATACTGTAGAATCTACATTTGTTTCGAAATAAATCCTCATATATTTTAATTCAAAATAGATATAAAAGTTGTTAGGATCAAAATATGTAAACCCTAAACCATTTGTAATTCTTTTTTAAGAAAATATGTTCTCAAATTGGAATTGCAAACCCTAAACCCTAAACCCTAAACTCTCAACTGAATGAGGTCGACTATAGTGCTCCTTATTAGGCTTTATGTTATACTTCCCTTGCATTTCATTAAATAAACTTTTACCATCATTTACAAGGCCTAACTTGGCACAAGATGAGAGTAATGAGATGAAAGTGACCTTATCGGGTTTAACTCATGAATCAATCACCTGATTAAATAGAGTAAATATTTGTTTATCGAGCCGGTGAGCCGATATTATGGCATTCCAGGTGAACAAATCTTTTTTGGGCATTAATTCAAAAATCTCCCATGCAAGTGGCAATTTCCTCATTTTTGAATACAATTTAATCAAAGAATTGCAAACTGAAATGCTCCCCAAAAGTCCATGACGGATTGTCCAAGCATGAATCTCTACAGGTATGTTTTATGTATTAGTTGTGAATAAATAATTTTAACTAGACTTGATCAATGCAAAATTTATGATTCTAGTCTTATTAGTAGCTTATTATACGTGTTGTTTCTATCTACGGTACAATATTAATAATCAAATCATATGCATTATGCATAAGAGTCTAGTCAACGCTTAATTTGTTCCTAGTATTTTTTAGATATTTCCAAGTTGTATCTATTTTGACTAAATTTGAAATATTTGACATGTTAACTTCCTTTTCTTCTCGTAAACAAAGTAATGTCCAACTTTCTATAATGTTTTTCGGATGTTTAGGTAAAACTCATTTTGTTATTTTATGATTTTGATATTTTAATTGTTTTGATTTATCTTTGTTTTTTTCCACCCAGATTTCATTGTAAATAACAAGGTAGAAACGGTATGATTTGTGTGATAGGGTTATAATATGCATGATTAATAGAAACACATATTTTCAACATTTTAATTGTTTTAATTTATATTCACTTTTTTCCACTCAGATTCAACTGTAAATATATAACAAGGTGAAAACGATATGATTTGTGTGACAGGGTTATAATCAGGGGCGGATCCAGCTCATCACAGGGTAGGGCAGTTGCCCTACCCTGAAAATTCAAAATCAATTTACAAATACTGAATTTTGAGCATTAATTTGCCCTACTCTGAAAAATAGCATTGCCCTACCCTGGACCTTGATGTGAGCGGTGAACCCAATAATCCAATATTTGAAGGCGATTCTCTCCCATATTGGCTGAATTTTGCCCCCTTTTTTCATGGCTAGTTGAACTGGTAGAACTTAGGAAGAAAGATGTATACGACTAGAGTGGGAAAAATGGCACGCCGGAGCCAGACTCCGTCACGGAACGGCACGGCACGCGTGTTGTGACTTGCGTGTCCCGTGTCGTGACTAATTGTTGGCAAAGAAGACACGGCATGGCACGGCACGTAAATTGCCTTGGTCACGGCACGGCACGGCATGGGACACGCGAGTCACAGAACGGTAGACACAACAGTCACAGCAGTCACGAGACAATACACTAACATACATTCCTATAAGGTATAATTTTATTTTAATTAAAATATTTGAATTTTAAAGAATCGTTTCGTATTTATTTTAAAACGTTAAATGCGATCAAACGTGACTAACGCACGTTTGGTCACGGCACATTTAGTCACGGCACGCGAGTCACGCCGTGACTTGCGTGCCGTGACCACCCCTCATAATTTTTGTCACGGCACGGCACGTGACCAAAGTCACGGCGTGTTAGTCATGACACGGCACGTTTTTCCCACTCTATATACGACCGTGCGACTCAAGAGAAGAAGATGCTTCAAGTGTTATAAAATATTAAATAAAAAGGTGTATGTGTGGTGTATTGTTTAATATTGATAATATGGCTTGATTCACAACGAACCACATACGGCCAAATTTTATAAAAATTCTGCATCCGCCCCTGGGTAGATTGAACCACGTAGGTCCTAGAATTCACAATGAACCACGTAGGTCATAGAATTCTAATTAATTGGTAGATTGAATATAAAATTATTATGCCTTAGAATCCAATTATCTAGTACACGATTATCTAATGAGTTTGAACTCGATTAACTATTTAAACCCGATTCAATAATTTATTGTCCTACCCTGATAAAAATCCTGCATCCGCCCCTGGTTATAATATGCATGACTTATAGAAACACATATCAAAATATGCTTGACAACATAGTATATGTATGATCCTACGTGTATATATATTATAATTTGTGTGAAAGAGCTAAAACAACAATTAATAATGAGCAACCTTTTACATGGTTTATAGAGAACATGTTGAACGGATTGACTTTTCTATGCTGTGTCTTAGGAAACTTTTCAAATTCTGATTTGAATATATATTTAAATATATATTTTTTTTCCAAAAATTGAAAATCAAAATAAAAATCAGAAAATTAGAAAATCGAAAAATAAAAAATATTTTATATAAACTTTTTAAAGATAAATTTTGAGTTTTTCAAATTTAGGTTTCAACACAATTTTTATCCTTTGTCAACACAATTTTTCGATTTTTCGATTTTCGAAAAATAAACAAGATATCCAAAGAATGTATGGTGGAACTTCTCTTGTAGCTCCATATTTACTGATCAGCGAGGCAGCTAACCTCAGCCTTCTCAACTCGAGTCAACTCGATGAACTTTAAGTCACATCAATTGTCCAAAATGAAAGGTAGAAATAGTCCTAAAAAGGACAAACCGAAGGAGGTCGAACACTCATTTTTTTTCTTGATTGAACTAAAGAGAGAGAGCACTTAATTTTGTTTTTTATCTTATTAAAAGAACATTGGAAGTGGTGTAGAACACAAGATGTATATATATAGAAATAGATGACTGTCTTTAGACTTTACCCTACCTAAAATGAATGCAACCAATTTGTTCCTCACAGAAAATATATAATGATTGCGAATACTAAGGCATGAATTGTGTGACTGCATTTTAAAGGTAGTAGAATACGTCTGCTACCTGATAGGGGTTTTAAAAATAAAAGGTAGTAGAATACGAAATAAAAAAAATTAAAGTACAAAAATCACGAATAGTGGTAACTCAAATTCACATGAATTATGAAATTCAGGTACTATTGAAGTTACCAAATATCTAATATTATATCTAGTATATACTATAGTAATATATAATATATATATAGAGAGAGAGAATGGCTAAGCTCAAAACGTTTGTTCCTGGGCTCAGGAACAAACGAGTCGGTTCTCCAATTTCCGAAGTTCAAACAACAAATCCAAACCGTTAGATGTTCAATCTATATTAAAATGTGCTTGGAGACCAAATTTTACATTTTTTGGAATTTTTTTACTATTTATTAAGCTGGTTTGAAAATCGCTGTTTTTATTAAAATTCTGCACCATTGGAAAACAGCGATTTTCAAACCAGCTTAATAAATAGTAAAAAAATTCCAAAAAATGTAAAATTTGGTCTCCAAGCACATTTTAATATAGATTGAACATCTAACGGTTTGGATTTGTTGTTTGAACTTCGGAAATTGGAGAACCGACTCGTTTGTTCCTGAGCCCAGGAACAAACGTTTTGAGCTTAGCCATTCTCTCTCTCTCTCTCTCTCTATATATATATATATATATATCATTAAAAGAAATGCTTCCATTTATATTTTCTAGATCAACTACTGCGGCATACCAACGCTTTTCCTAAAAAAAATATAATTAAACAAAAAGGTATACTCGAAATAAAAAGAACTACGTACAAAAATATGTAAAAAATAATAATTTTTACATAAGAATTATTTGAGCAATATTTACATTATGTTTATAAAACTCTTTCCTTAACAAATAATTATATACACCCAAAAACATTACCATTATACAATCATAAGAAAATATTGAGGAGATGAAGAAGATGATGAACCAAGCGAGAAAAGGAGAGAGAGCTATGGAAAAAAAAGATTAGAAGAGTCACTGGGGATGTTTTGTGATTTTTGTGGAGGGAGAGTGTTGAAAGAAATATTTTGAACTGGAGATGATTTCTTAGATCTTGCTTCTTAATATTTTGACTTTTTTATACTGTCTTAGGAACCTTTTTTAATTCTGATTTGAATATAGATTTCAATTTTTTTTTCCGAAAATCAAAATAAAAAAAATTAAAAAAAATCAGAAAATCAAAAATCAAAATAATTTTATACGAATTTTTTAAAAATAAATTTTCAAATTTAGGTTTCAACACAATTTTCATCCATTGTCAACAAAGTTTTTCGATTTTTTGATTTTTCAATTTTTCAATTTTTCAATTTTCGAAAAATAAACAAGATATCTAAATAAGGTTGGTGGAACTTCTCTTGTGGCTCCATATTTACTGGTCAGCGAGGAAGCTAATCTCGGCCTTCTCAACTCGAGTCAACTCGATGAACTTCAAGTCACATCAACTGCCCAAAATGAAAGGTAGAGATAGTCATAAGAAGGACAAACTGAATGAGGTCGACTCATCCGAAAAAAATATAGAGGTAGGTCTGAATATGTAGGAACTTTAGGGTTTAGGGTTTAGGTTTTACACATAAAGTCTAATAAGGAGCACTACCTCAAAATATGTAGATCTGAATATGTAAACCCTAAACCCTAAAAGTTGTTAGGATAAAAAATCTGATGTTAATTAATATTATTAATTCGTGGTATGTTTGAATATTCTTTTTTTTTACTTGATGTTGACTGACATACATTTTTGCAAATATAACTTAAATCTAACAACCCTTAAACAATGTGACTTAAAAACCAAATAAACAGAACTTATTTCAAATCCTCTTTGTTGTTGACTTGATCATCCTTTTGCTTTTTATTCCTCTTAGCCGTCTCTCACAAGCACTGATCAAATTTGTTATAAACAAACCTGATCAAATTGATTAAGTAAATCTTCAAAAAGAAAAGAAGCTGCAACAGTAATCCTTAAAAGCTAAAATCCTTAAGTCAGCTTAATTTTCATCTCAAAAAAGATTTGTAGTCTTAACAGAAAGTTTCCCTACCTTTTGAACTCTTATTTATTTACTTTAAAAAAAATTTGTGACTAACAGGTGGTGGCACCAAATAGATTGACATATAGGTAGAAAGTAATTTATTTAGTGAAAACAGAATGGTGTTGCAACATTGTTTTATTACCTAAAGTATATAAATGTTTACTAGATAAAATTCAGAAATTGTCGATTTCCACACTACAGCAAAGAATAGCTCAAAACTGATAACATGTCATCTTAATTTTCATACATTGAAAAATTACAATAGTATAATACTATCAATCCCCACTGCATCGCACGGACACATAGCTATTCTCGTTTGAAATATGTTAATCATCTTGACATAATTTTAGGGTCAAACACTAAGGTTCTCGTTTGCTCTAATTATGAACTAATATATAATTATGTAATCAATTCTTAAATTAATCGTATTTTAAAAAAGTGATCAAAACAAATTTTCAATCTCCACGGCAATGCGTGGCCGGCACTTGACTAGTTAACAAAAAGAAACCCACAAACATAAACCAGTTATTACAAAGATGCAAAAACATATGAATTGAGATTAACATTTGTTTATATTAGTTCAAACTTCAAACAATTGTTAACAACCATCACGTATTTTGATCAAGGTTCTAAATAGCGTTTATAGCGTCGTAGCGGGACGGCTAAAAAAAAAGCTATAGCGAATAGCGTCGCTATAGCGGAAGCTATTCCAAATAGCGTTTTTTTTTTTACATTTCGTATATTCAATATTTGTACTAAATATCAACATTATCTAAAGTCTCATAGAACAATAAATAACACCAAAGTAATTAAGAAATTATAATATTCATATTGAACCCGTACAAAGTCCAAATTGCGGTTCAAAATATCTATAGTAATATCATAAACTATCGATTTTTCCTATTAAAAATATCTTAAGCATCATGATTCATGACATAATCTATTTTTTTTTTCTATTCAAATTTTAATTTCGGTTTGGACTTTTTTTCTATTCAATTTCAATTTTTATTCCCAATTTCAAATTGATTTATCTGTAGCAAGTAGCAACAAATTCAATTTCGGTTTGAGATTTTTTTTTACCTTTATTTAAAACCCATATAAATTGCTTAAAAAAAAAAAAAAAAACCCATATTGTATAGCGCAAATAGCGGACCGCTATAGCGGCCGTAGCGCAAATAGCGCATTTTGATGTCATAGCGTAGCGTTTGGGGTCCAAAAACGCTATAGCGGCGCTATAGCGCGCTATTTAGAACACTGATTTTGATAGAAAAAAAAAATAGGGGGTAGTACTACTTTAGTCTATTTAGTATTGTATTAGAACTTTGGGTAGGTATAGCAACAATTATTCTACTGCATCACATTCACTTTTTATCTGGAAAAATGAATTTCGATTGAAATCTTAGTTGGGACATTGGATTAGATTTTGAGGTACGGTTAGCATTCAAATATAAGATGTTGGTAGTAACTTTAATTTAGGCAACGCAAAAATTGGAACGTCAATTTAATTCAGCAAATTCCAAATGCGGTTTTTTTTTTTTCATTTTGGGGCCTGCTATTCTGAGCACCAATTTGAAGTGCTAAGTCGATTATACCAATACTATTCTAGAATAGTACTCTATAATTATAGTTTTCATGCTATTCTGAGTGCTATTTTAGTCTCTTTTTTTTGGATGATCTAAAAGAAAATAAAAACGTTTATTTTAGTCATTTGTTAGAATTAAGTCCAACTAGATAGGACTTCGGCAATTATTTTGAGACAAAGATAGAAACTTTATAAATGTAAGTGTACAACCAAAATTAATAAGCTGTATAGGAAAATAATAAAAATTGTACAGATAGCGCTGGTATAGTTTTATACTTGGATGCAACAAAAACTGTACAATTCAAAGCATTTAAGATTAGCCTATGAGCTATATTTGGAAGAGAGATGATCGCTTTACGAAAACGTGGTATCCCTTTGTAACAATACTTCCAAACTCAGTTTTCTATTTTAACAAAATGACTATTAATTAGTATTTTATTCATGGAGACATTTAACAAAACAATGTTTACAACTAATTAACAAAATATATTAGAACTTATTGTACAGCCACAATTCAACATCACTTCCTTCTGTACTCCTTTTTTGTCCTTACCACTGCAAAAATTAGAAAATGTGTTAGTTTGCTTCGCAATGTGTGCAGTTATATTTGAAGCACTAATTTGGTGTTGGGAAAAGTACATGTAATTCATAAAAAGTTTGTTATAATAATCTCAATAGCTATGAATGTTTTTTTTCTTTTTTCTTTTTTTACAGTTTTGTAACGTATTGTCTAGAAATTTGACTGTCTTTTTTTGCGAGATTGTACAATAGTGATTTAGATTCTGTACCAAAAAAATATCTTATATTAAGATCAAAGCAATAATCCTTTCCACTGGTATAGTTCAATAATCGTTCGATTTTCTTTTTTACCATCATTCTTTCTGGTATCAAAAACCCTTACAAAACCTAATATGGGAGGTTTTATTGCGTAGGCTGGTTACCTGATGTACCAGGCAGTCTATGACAGTACCAAGCTGTGATTTACAACACACTTATGAAAATTGTGATTTCATTAATGAGTGTGTGTGTGTATAGATAGGCTAATATGCTTTTAGTAGCATTTCGGCCGAAATGCTTCCAATTCAAAATCGGATTTTCAAAGTCCAAACAGTCGATCCAAACCGTTAGATGTGATCTCTATATTAAAATCTGCTTGGAGACCAAATTTTACATTTTTTGGAATTTTTTTACTATTTATTAAGCCACTTTGAAAATTGCTGATCACATGGTCCAGAATTTGGTTGCACTGTTTTTACTATTCACCCGGATCAGCAATTTTAATAAAAACAACGATTTTCAAATCAGCTTAATAAATAGTAAAAAAATTCGAAAAAATGTAAAATTTGATCTCCAAGCACATTTTAATATAGATTGAACATCTAACGGTTTGAATTTGTTGTTTGAACTTTGAAAATTGAAGAACCGAATCGTTTGTTCCATAGTTTTTTGAGCTTAGCCAATCTCTCTCTGTGTATATATAAGTTGGTGAAGAACCACAAAATATATCAAAGCTCCTCCGAGAACAAAATATTGGAAGGAAAAAAAAAATCAGATAACAGGTCAAAAGCACGGAGTCCATATCCTCTGAGGTAACAGAATATTTCTGTTTAAATTCCGAACCGTCCAATTTGTGCATATTCTGATCAGATAGTCCGCATCAAATAAAAAATATTATGTTATCTTAGGTGGATATGTATTCCCAAGACATCAATTGTAGATCAGAGCTTCTTAAACTAGAAAAGGAAGACACCACCAGACTAATTACCAAGCAAGATTAACTTGTTCGATGTAATTTCAAATCGTGAAATTATCTACGGTTGCAATTGTAACAAGTCACCTTTGCATAATCGATGCTTTCTGTTAATTACAAGAATCCTAATGAGTTTGGAATGGCACCGGTTGGTTCAACTCGTCTCCAAAAATCTAGGCCTGGTCTGGCTGCAAACAACATAGGCCCGATCTGACCTAGTCGTAAGAGATGGATCCTGATCCGGCCCAAATATCTGACGCCTCAACTTTTGATAGGATCCAAGGATTTTTAAGAATTCATATCACCCGAAGAAACTCAAATTTTAAGTCTTAATCCGGACCATCAGATTTATTTTGGCACGATATTGAAGGGATTGATGCATATCATCTCCAACCGGATTGATCTGGATTTTAATCAGACGGTCTGAATCTAAACTCAAAATTTGAGTTTCCGAACTTAGGATTTAAGGGGTCCGACCGATGCCATATCTCAATCACTGGAGCTTGAGTTAAAAAATTGAGATAAAACAGAAAAATCAATATTTTTTTTTTTGGTAAATAAAATCAAATAAGTTAATGTGATGTAAGATAGCAACTCACTAACACTAGTAAGATTCGCAGATTTTGAAGAGCAAACATATCACCGTCTCACTATTTTTTTCTTATTAAATGCTCAATGCTCTATTTGTTTGCTTTTTGGTTAGGTGAAACTTGCTTAATTATTTTTTGAAAGAAAGACGAAAGTCAAGTTTTCAAATTTTATATTTCTATTATTATAATAAAGAATTTTTTTCTATTCATATTTTGAACTCATGATCTCTTACATCAGAAGACATGTTTTTGTTACTAGATCAAAGACTGATTCTTATAACTTGCTTAATTATTGTAAAATGAATGCATTAAAACAACTTATAATTTTTTTTCTTTGTATCACTTGATTTGTACTAAATAGATTCAAAATTTATATATTTAGAAAATATATCATTCATAAAGTAGATTGGTTTTAATAATTTAGATTCAATAAATTTTAAAATTAAGCTCAACAACTGTCTTGATGAGTATAAATACATATTAGCGTCACTCTAATAATAATAACAAAATGCAATCATTATATTGATAAATATGTGAATTCTATTTTTATTTCTCATTGCTAGTTTAGTCACTTCTAAACTATGAATTTTTATTAAGGTCAAGTTGACCTGTTAGATTTGAGTTAAATAATCATCTGATCTTTCTAGTGATATGATGCTGACGCCACAAATTTCTTTTTCTTGGTTTTTACACGAAGGAAGGAGAGACCCCAGGGACTGTACAAAACAAACCAACCTCATTGGATTTCTAGAAGCCTCTTCTTCTCCAATAGGCAGGATTTTTCAGGATCAGGATTATAAGGATGTGTTTTGCAACTTGGAACCATAGTAACAAGATTCCCATTTAATTTAGAAAAGATTCAAATTATAAGGATGCGTTATGTAACTTGTAACTATAGTTACAAAATTCCCATTTAATTTGCAAATTAAATATTTTTGTGGTGATGGCGAACAGAATGAGGAATTATTTGGTTGACCGAACTTTGACCAAATATTCGTGAATTTTACAATTTTTTCTAAATTTTACGAATTATTCACTAATAATTCACAATTTTTTTTTCTCTTGTGAGGTTTGTTGTCCCTAACGACACCTAAACGAGGGGTGAATAAGTTTGTTTAAAATTTAACTCCTACAACTTATAATTATATGTCGGATAGACAAGTTTGAAAGTCGTTCCTGTGATTAACTAATCTATCTACTATAAGCTCTTGGCAGAATTAAAAACTTGTGATTTAAACAACAACTAAATAAATAAATATTAAAATACAGTAAAGTAAATAGATAAAGTTAGAGAAAATGACACATGAGTTGTTAACGAAATTTGGTCATTGAATGATCTACGTCTCCGGAGCAACATAACCTTAAGAGACGCGCCTTTCTATTATTCAATGAAGAAAGAAATACAAGTTGTGACCAGTACGAGACAACACTCTGGCGGTTCACACAAACGACAGATTGAGCACAACAACTCAAAAGAGAGAAAGGTGAGCACACAGGCTTCGGTATAAGTGAGCACGCAGGCTCTAAGTCCATACAATCACTGGCTTCACTCTAATCTCACAATAGATCAAGTTAGGTGAATTATATTTGAGGTTGCTACAAAGATAATTGAAGTTTGAGCACAAGCAACAATGGACTAGGCTAAAGTGTAAGGTTTGTGAGAGTATTCTTTTGTCTATTGAGACAGGAGACATAGCCCACTATTTATAGTGGAATTTAAAGGAGAGCCAATAGCTCTTTACAAATCACAAGATCTACAACATAATGATTTAGACTATTTTGCTTGTACTCAAGTTTTCAGTATTTGAATTTTGAATTTGATATCTAGCCAAGCAACAACTAGACTCGGGTGATCTCAACCTCAGATCTACTTTACCATATTTTTGGACATAAATAAAAATAATAACTCAAAGTGGTAAAGTGTGATTTTCATAATCTTCATGATCTTGATCTTCATACGATCTTCCGTAATCTTCATGGATATCTGACATTCTAAATTGCTCGTGTGAATCTTTAATTATATCGTATTTATCAAATCATTCATTGTAGCTCGAGGAGATTATGTAACAGATTATCTTGTGCAACTTGTCACGTTCCGATTTGTCATGATATATATGTTGACTTTCGTTGACCTTCTGACGCAACTTGTTACGCTAACTTGTCATAATATGAATCGTTGACTTGCTTTGACTTTTTTGTTGTAACTGTTAAACCTGCACACATAAAATTCAATAATTTTATGTTTTACAAATTAGTCAAACATCACAAAAGATTGCTTACAACAACATGGCTAAGATCTCCAATTCAGATATTCCAAATTATTCTCGAATTATACCAAACCGAATCCGAATAATTCAGTTGTCATTACTATGCCGAAATTTGTATAGTTAGCACAGCCAAAAAGTCAAATTAAATGATTACCACTCTTTTTTTTTTTTTTCAATCCTACCACCCACGCAGACCCAGTTCGCGCACCAAAAGGGTTGGTGCGCAGACTGGGTTCGCATATTAAGTTGGTTCTAAGCTAGTGCATTAAATTGATTTTTTTTTTGTGCGCAAACTGAGTTAGTGCACCAAATTTTTTTTTTTTTTTAGTTGGCGCACCAAAATTTTGCGTGGTTGATTCAGAACAGAACTATAAGGGTTTGGTGCGCCAACTCAGTCCGCGCACCAAAGTTTTGATGCACCAATCCAACCTGCACACCGCACTATCTTGGTGCACGAACCCGGTCCGCGTGGGTGGTAGGATTAAAATTATGCTAGAAAGAGTGGTAATCATTTAATTTGATTTTTTGGATGTGCTAACTATAAAAATTACGGTATATTTCTCGTTCACAACATTATTTTTTAAGATCTATCGGTGTTTCACTAATTAACCGGTCCCACGAACCTTCACGCTGTTCTCATTAAAAAAAACACCCAGAATCCGGGATCACTGTGGAGTTTTTCTTCTTCTTCTTTTTTAAAGAAAGATGGAAATCAAATTTTCAAATTTCATCGATAAGGACTGAAGAACATGAGAACTGTCAGGATTTTTACGAAAATAAAAGTAAAAAGTTAAAATAAAGAAAACAGAAAGAAAGATAAAAGTAGAACATGTGTTTAATATACAACACCCGTATTTTTATGTACTACAAGGAAGCAAAAAAAAAAAAACCCAAAAAAAAAAACATGAATTCGGATATAATTCGAGCATGATTCGGTACTACAAGGAAGCAAAAAAACCAAAAAAAAAATTTGCATTCTTTTCGTGTTTTTCTCGCTAATAATTCGTGATTCGCGTTTTATTCGCGAATAAGACGTATTATACTTTTTTTGCATTTTATTCGGAATTTGGTTTCGGAAACGTAAAAGAAACGAATAAAACGTGAATTATTCGCGTATATTGTTACTATGCCAGTTACCACGTGGTAACCCAATACTTTGATCCAGTCGAAGTTACAATGACTATATGGCTTTATATGCAGTGGCAAAGATAAATTCGAGATTTGAAAATAATTTGAAATTAAAAATTTACATTTAGATATAATATGATAATTCCAAAAATCTTTTTTCTTTATAAATTACATAGATATTTAAAATTTTGAAGCTTTAAGATTTTTTTTTTTCAAATAATTCAGATATAATTTGCTAATAAGTCGTAAGATTTACAAGTTATTCGTGAATAATTCGGAAAAAGTTAAAAAAAATCCATTAAGTCATCAATTTGTTCAAAATTATACTAAAATAAATAATTCATGAATAAATTATGAATGTTTTTACAGTGATCACGACTCACACTGCTTGTGCAACCTAGAGAGTAGGACTTCCCTATTTTTTTTTTAATTAGAGATGTACTCTTACATATTTTTTTTTAAAAGGATAGGGTATATATTCGGAAAAAAAAAATACATGATCTAACGAACAATATTTGTCTATTAATTAATGATGCAAGATATAAAATGGATCCTTTCTAGTACATATATTTTAATTCTTATGAACCACTAGCTTTTACACAAAAAGAAAGAAAAAAAATATTATTGTAGCCACCAGCAGATGAGGAAGAGATTTGGAGTTGATAACGTTTGCAATCTATTTTTCTCTCTATTGCCTAATTTGCTAAGCAATGATTATGACTTGTATTTTTATTTTTATTTTTTTGGGGAAAGATTATGACCTTTATTGTATTGTACATTAAGTACGTTCTCAAAAACTACAAGCATAGCTTTTTTAAATAAAGAAGGCGTATGTTTAAAATCACCAACATAATTGATACTTGTATTTAACAATAGTATCATCAATTCATCATCTATTGATACATCATGACATGGACTTTCTTGGATTGGGTGTCGGAAGATGAGAAAAACAATTAAAATTTGACTGTTTGTTGCAGATCGCAGTTCTTCAATACATATCTTATTTGAGGAGATTTTTTGACAATAATTATTTTGATATATATGAATGTGAAAATAAAATTAAAATTTAAAATTTAAAAACTAATAGGTATGCTACGAAATATATAGATAATCAAACAATAAAATTCATATAATTTAAATATTATTTGGAGGAGGGATTCAATTACAACTTTTTTGGTGACACACTTTGACACCTACCATTTTCAAAGTCCAAATAGTCGATCCAAACCGTTCAACATGATGGATATATTAAAATGTGCTTGAAGATCAAATTTTACATTTTTTTGAATTTTTTTACTATTTATTAAGATGGTTACAAAATCGTTGTTTTCAGACCATTGAAAAATAGCGATTTTGTAACCATCTTAATAAATAGTAAAATAATTCAAAAAATGTAAAATTTGATCTGCAATCACATTTTAATATGGTGATCATGTTGAACGGTTCGGATCGACTGTTTGGATTTTGAAATCGCAAAATTGACCTATAAAAAAAACGGTGTCATGATGTGTCACCAAAAAAGGTGTAATTGGATCCCTCCTCTATTATTTGATGATGTTTCAAGGGATTCAAGGGTCATCAATTTTGGACCGTAAAATTTTTTAAGTCACTTGATATAAATTATATATTAAATCTAATCATATTTATGAGATAGTATGTATGTAATATTATCATATAGATTATATCTAAAATGTTGAATTGTATTTAAAATTCCAAAATATAAAAATAAAGAATTATCAGGGGTCCCTCTTTTATTTAAGTTACTTTCAAATTCTTTTCAGCGTAAAATAATAGTGTATATGCATTACAGAGGTGCTAGCTATTATCAAATAATTGTGTCTCTAATTCTCTATCTCATCTAGTACAAGATTCATTTTCTTAAAAAAAAAAATTCATCCCTAGTTCACTCTTTCAAATGAATAGCTCTTTTTTTTTTTAAACAAAAATATTTAATACTCTCCAAACGAACTAATTCATTATGCCATTAAAATAAGATTTCATAATTTCAAATTCCACTTGGCACTTGCGATGATCGATGGATTTCTATTTCTCTTGCAAATCTTAATAAAATTTATCCACATCACACGAATACGCACAAAATTGAGAAAAATACATTTTCATACGTCAGTTTGAAAGAGTAAGACGTTGGAGAGCTAAGGATGGAACCGGATACATTAACTCAAAATTTGAGTTTGGTTCCGGGCCGTCAGATTAGAATCCGGACCACCAGCCAAGGTTGAAATTCACGGTAACCCTTCAATATCCGTGCGGATTCTGGTCGGACGGTTCTGATCTAAACTCAAACTTTGGTTACTTCTGGGAGATCCGACTTCGCTAATGAGGCGAGAAAATAAATTAAAAAAAGTATCTTATTTGCAATAGAAAAGCCAGGAAAGATGTTCGGTCAGCATCTCTGCTCTTTCTTTTCTAACAACCAAGTTACCCAAGAGAAAAATTCTAACACAAGCTATAGAGCGAAAGAGAAGGAGAAAGGTGAAGGAGAAAAAAGAAAATGGAGAGCAACAAACAAGAGAACACCAGGGTCGGAAGTGATACTGTGAATCTGCCAGAGGAGTGCGTAGCGATAATGGTGTCACTGACGTCACCTCGGGACGCGTGTCGTCTGTCGGCTGTGTCGTCTACCTTCCGATCGGCGGCGGAGTCGGACATAGTTTGGGCTCGGTTCCTACCGTCCGATTATCTCTCCCTCCTTTCTCGCGCCGTTCATCCTGTCAGATACACTTCCAAGAGGGAGCTTTTTTCCCTCCTCTCTGGTAGACATATATTGATCGATCGTGGCAAGATGGTATGTGCTTATAGTAATTTCACCTCCCTGTTTATTATTTGCAAATTTTAAATAAACAGCTAAATTATGAAATTGCTCAATTTAAGGCTTGGTGGTATCAACTATCAAGGGATTGGTACTCTGGAGCATTTTAAGCAGAAGATATTTTATTTTTGAAATTGGGACATCAGCTGAAATATTGTACAAATTCCTTATGGAAGCTTAAAACATCGTACTTATTTTGTGAATTTGAGTGTTAGTTTCGTTAGCATCTCTTGGAAGTCCATTGTGTGGTTGAGTAGTTGACACGTATGTTATGATTTGCAATTTTAGAGCTTCGGACTGGAGAAGTCCAGTGGGGCAAGATGCTATATGCTGTCAGCAAGAACGCTTTCCATTGTATGGGGAGATACTCCCCAATACTGGAGATGGACCTCTCTCCCAGATTCAAGGTATTAATTGTCACATGTCTAATGTTTTTTTCAATCAACTAGGATTATTATAGTAGTATGTTCAATTACAGTTTGTGGTTACTAATTGGACATTCCGAACTCGTAGTATCTTTACTTATCTACTATTTAACTTCATTGATCATATTACCTAAACATTTGAAGTTTTGTAAGAATACACACTGGATTTTAAATAGCATTCAATGTTAATGACTTCAAACCTACTTCCTAAATATAAATTAACTTGTTTTAGAAAGGTAGCGAATTCCATAACAAATGAAAAGAAAGGTCTTTATTTATTCTCTTTTTAGCAACTATCAGGCACTCCTGAGAAAGTATATTCCCTTGTTATCAATTAGAGAGTTTGAGTTTGTATGGGAGACTATTTGATAGAATTCCGGAAACTTCAGTTAACCTGAATACAGGGCCCAACAGATGCAATCTGAATCCAAACTGTCTTAGAACCTGACATGACCTGAATCTAATATGGAAATGAATTTTTCACACAGGGCTATTTTGCCCTGGGCGAGAGTTAGCATGCCCCATCTAATATTTACCCAAACTGACCGTGGTCAGATTCAATATGAAGTCTACTATATCAGCATCTGAAGCAATTTGAAAGCTAACCTCAAACTGTAAGCTGACCAAAATATTTACAAGTGGCAAAAATTGATCTGACAACAATTTACAGAACTTATAAATATAATGTGACCTGACAAAAATGAGTTGGGACCTAAAATTGGACTGAAGATGAATATCCAAACCAGATTTGACCCACTCTAACCTACCCAACCTGTTTTGCAGCTATTAATAACCTCCACTTTGCAACTTCTGTTCGAAATAATTAAAAGCATCATGAAAATATAAAATTAAAGTATCATTTTTTTTTCTGTTGTATTAGCTTATTATGGCAGTAATCTGAATTTAGTCAGTATTGGGTGGAATATCATAAATTCGATCTGACTTGGAATACTTTCTATTTCTCTAACTTTAGTTGTAACTAGACAAAACAAAACTGGGATTCTGAAATCTTGGAATGAAGGGCTGCCAAATGATCCACACACAATCACTTTGCAGAAAACAATAATGACATTTATCTTATTCATTTAGACTTCTAGAATCATTGCTTTTTTCGCACAACTAGATGGTTACAATTACTGTTCTATTATAGGGAATTGCACTAAGGTATTTCAATTAATATCAAATTGCTTCTATCGTTATCTCTGTTCAAAAAGTGAAGAGGAATGCATATAAGCATCTATGTCAACATGATTATGCAGAATGTTACTTTGACTTCAAAGCATCTGTGTCAGCCTCCATGGCTTGACTAGTGTATCAGCTCCACATAAAAACCCTTGTCAGCACCTCAATGAAAATGGAATGAACAAAATGGAAGTTAATGTCTATCCAAAACGTATCATGCTGTTTTAACGTGCTCATGGATGCTATAGTGATAGGCAATATGTACAACAATGTTGATCTCTGTCTTCCCTTTGGGGAGTTTTTAGGATCAAAAGGGAACTAAGTTAAGAGATCAAGGGAAATTAGTGATTTTTTAGGGCTATTAATGAAGCTAACTTATTCTTTATTTTATTTTACTTTTTAACCCTGAGGAACCCCTGGATGCCATTTATATCCCTACGAAGTGGGGTGCATGCTATGAAGTCTTTTAACACTATTTTGCTCTTGTTGAATGATTGGTTTGGGGAGGGGGGGGGGGGGGGGGGGGGGGGGGGGGATCTTTGAGGAGACAGTGAATAAAAATTCTGCAGAGATGAATATAAGTGACGGAAAATAACATTCCACAAACAAGGCCACACTGACATGAAAATTTATTTATATTTCTGATGAACACCATCATTTTTATATAGGTTCTCAGAGGTTGCTGAACTCATAAATGTATACTGGCTTGAAATACTTGGCAAGATCCAAAGCAAACTTCTTTCTCGTAAGACCAAATATGCAGCCTACTTAATTTACAAAGTCAATAAAAATGGAAGCCGCAGTTTCAGTTTCCAGCCGCAAGAAACTTCCGTCATCATAGGAAAACATATATCGAGCCACACTGTCTCTATCGCAGATAGGGATGAGACATGCAGGAACACTATAATGTTCCGGAACTTTCTGAGGTGGCGCGGTGTGTTGACCCTTCCTTATCTAGAAGATGAGGATAATGATAATTATGATGATGAGAGGGATATCACAAAGTTGCCCTGTCTAAGAGATGATGGATGGATGGAGGTAGAACTGGGTGAGTTCTATAACAATGAAGGAGAGGATGGTGAGATTAAGATGAGCTTTATGGAGGTCAAAGGAAGGCATTACAAGAGAGGCCTCTTTGTACAGGGTATAGAGATTAGGCCTAAATTATAGGAGGAAATGATATGGAATTGGTCTAGGGTTTGTGCTCCAGTTTGAGTGGTTCATATTGTGAGCTTGCTGTCTGACTCGGATCAGATGATCCATCTCAACCACCTGGTTTGAGTATGTAAATAATTGGGCTGGGGGATACCTGCGGTTGTGTTGTACATGCGTTGTATAGATGTTTATTGTATATATTATACAATAATAAAAAGTGCTGGTGTCTGTATTCATGCGGCTGCTTGACTTTTGAACAAGTTGAACATTTCAACCATTTTATTATATTTCGCATGTTTTATATCTTTTGACTTTATTTTATTTTGTCTGGTATGCTGAGTTTTCGTTTATCATAAACCTTCTTTTATTTACTGAGATAGCTAGAATCAAGGCCACCACAACATGGCGAAGCAATAAGCATGCCGGAAGAACAGGTACAAACTTCAGGGGCCTGCGTTGTTTTATTGAATATTTGTGTACTTTCCAGTTTATATATACACAAAATGTTTTAGTACAACTGTCCTCAATGCAATTAATGATGACTATTCACTACTTGCTAATTATGAGCCGTCCGCCAACATTTGAAAGAAAATAAAGAAAAAACAATAAAAGAAAATATTAATAAAAAAATTGTACATACACTGGAGGTCCCACTATTAAGTCACGTAGTATAAAAAAAGGTAGTTGGGGTGAGAGAGGCTCGAACTCTCGACCTCAGGATCACTCAACAAGCTATGAGACCTACGCGCTAGCCAACTGCGCCACCACCCCTTTTTGTTTGTGAGAGCATTATTCAGTATAAATTTATTTTACTGCGCCATCATTCCGTTTAGAAACGCAAGGTAAATGTACAAAATAGAATGCAGAATGTACCAATTCGCTTCACATTAAAACAGGAGTCTAAGGATGCTTGCTTAAAGAGAAACACATGAAGGAGAACTTAGTTTGTGAATCAAATAGTGAACAAAAGAGCGTTAAGAAAAGAGATTTACCGGATCAATTAGCAGCTAATGATGTTGCTGTGTAATTTAATAAGGCTAGAATAAGTGTCTAGAAGTCGGGTTTTTTTTTTTTTGTAGTTAAAGAAAATTCAAAATTGTAGTCCACTCATCCATAATTCTCATCTTAAAAGTCATATATGTTTTTTGACTTATATTTGATTGGGCACTTTTAATTGGGATGATGTATAAGTTAATTTTAGAAAAACGGGATGAGTATGACTAGGGTTTTGAAAACGGGCCGGGCCGGTCCGGTCCAGTCCGGATCCGGCCGGTCCACGGTCCACACAGGTTTGGGCGGGTTTCACGGCCCGGGTCCGGCGGTCCGAATAATTGGGGGTTGGCTAAAACCCGTGCTTGGACCGTGGTCCAAATTGACACGGTCCAGTCCGGGTCCGGTCCACGATCTGGCGGTTTTTTTTTTTGGATGAGGGCGGGTTGGGCAGGTCCGGTCTGGTTCTACCCGGGGCGGTCCGGGTTTGGTCCGATCCGGTCCAGGACGGGTCCACAGTCCTTCACGGGTTTGGGAAAAAAATCGAACCAAACCCGTGCCAGGACCGTCCCTAGCCTTGGTCCAATCTGGTCCGGATTTGGGGCACGGTACGGGCCGGTCCAGGTCGGAACCCCGGGTTGTCCTGTCCGGTCCATTTCAATACACTAAGTATGACTAGTTGTGAAGGCTTTTGGACAAAACTTAATTCCTATAAACTAGGGCTGGGAATGCACTTTGCAATTGTTTGATGTGTATAATTTAAAAAAAAAAAGAGGAATTGCACTGATTAGATGAATTTATATTCAGTTTTATGTAAAAATTTGGAAAATAAAAATATATTGCGCAAGTACTTTTTTTCTGGCAATATGTTGTCACTTGTCAGTATTAAAAGTCTGTATAACATTCTTTCAAATTTTGAGCTACTTTAAAGGATACAGAGTCCCATGTTTAGTAATAATTGCAATAAAGCGGATTGTATGGGCCGTTGATTCTTGGTCTAAGATGGTACCATGCGTATATTTCACGGTAAGTCAATAATTTATTCAGTTAGCAGAACAGAAATTTTGAAGAAAAAAAAAAGACAAAAAGAACCCAAACAATAGATTTAGAATCTGACCAGTATGCGTTAGTTTCAATTCTTTTTTAACTTAATTGATCGGACAGTCTCAACTGCGTTCTATCCTCCAATACCATGAACCAAGAATGCATCCTGATAGACCCAAGAAAGCAAAATCTTTTGGAACAATATTATCCTATAATTTATTTATTCATAATATAGGAATAATTACTCACTGGAAGGAGAATAAAAAATGAATCAGTATAGGAAAAAAGAGCGGTTACAATCTCTTAAGAAAGCAAAATTAATAAGAGAACAAAATTGTGAGAAAAAAAATATTTGGTTGTGCAAAATAAAATGTTGAGCGTACTCCATTTCATATTTATCCTTCAGAGAAAACCCCCCTTAATAGTTGTAAAATATATTTACCCTGCAGAGTTAATTTCATATTTCTTGATTCTGCTAGAGAAAGTAAAATTATTATATGCCAATATTCAACACTAGAAGACTGCCTTAACAACAAAATACTAAACCAAAAGAGAATCAATATTTAATCTAGTGACAAGAGTAATGCTCTAAGCGTGAAATGTCATAAGTTTAAAATTTGAATAAAAATTCTTTATAAATATTGAAATTTGAAAAACTATGTATCCATCTTTCTCTAAAAAAGAAAATAGTAAACAAAAAGTTGACCTTCATGTTTCATAATAGAGAGGTAATATACCCTTTTAATGGGATGGTCTAGAAACTCAAAAGTACCACACAAAGTACGGATCTTCATCTGGATTGTGATTCAAAATAGGTTACTCACGCAATATGTCTTGAGAATGCGAGGATGTAACATCGAGATGGGCTGCCATTTATGTCCTGATACGGAGGTGAAGATGACAAATCATATTCTATACTCATGCGCCTACTTGATAGGATTATGGAGTATATTACTTTTTAGGCATGCTTCACACTGAGCTTCCACAACAAACACCCTATGAGCATCATGGTGTTGGACGCTGTGACGAGAGCATAACAGGAGACTATTCACACAACAGAGCAAGACGGTGATAGATCTTGTCAACCACACCGCATTAGATATTTCAAATTAGTACATAAACATATAGGTGAGCCTGACTAAAAAGAACATAAAACTAGAGTGGATGAGGAGAGATTTATTACATATACCTTGTAAATAATTACCTTAAACTTTTGTAAATAACTTTTTTCTTAATCAATGAAAATATCAGTTTTCACTTCAAAAAAAAAAAAGTTGATCTTCATATTAGAAAACAAGATAAGACAAAAAGCCTAATCCCTTCTTACTAAATTGTCCTTTATAAAATATTCTTCTATTTTACTAACAAAATATAAACATTGATTTTTTCCAACCTTACAATCTTTTTATAAGAAGTTTTGTGACTTTTTTCCAACCTTGCAATCTTTTATTTCTTCAATTTACACCCTGTTTAGATGGGAGGATGGGAGAAAAAAAATCATAATTGATAATTGTTTGGTTGGATTTTTAATAAAAGAATAAGATTAATAAATGTTGTTCTTGTTAACCTCTTTTAATTTCTTGAAGCTTGTAATTAAATTAAACAAAATAAAACGTCACTTAAGAAATATTCCGCCTTTGTTCCTTTCTCGGATGTACTTTTCTCCAAACAAGAAATATTCCGCCTTTGTCACTTAAGAAAACGTTTTTTTTTTTTTTTTCCGAACAATATTCCCCTTCAGTCCAATAAATTTCTTTCAAATTTTATCAATTTTAAGCTTAACTATAATTTCGTCCAATAAATAGAAAGTTTGTATAAAAGTGTAGATAAAAATAAATAATTAAAAAGAGCCACCTTTTAAAAAGTTCATTTATTACAATCTTTTTTATTTTTTCGATTATACCCTGTTTAGATGGAAAGAGGATGGGAGAAAAAAAAATAAAATCTCATAATTAATAATTTTTTAGTACTTTAGTTGGATTTTTGATAGAAGAATAAATTAATAGATATTATTCTTTTAATCTCTTTTGATTTCCTGAAGCTTGTAATGAAATTAAACAAAATGAAACAAACAAGAGAATAAAAAATACAGTATCTTTCATTTTCATTTTTTTCCCTCCCCAGTCCCCTCCTACATTTTACCTCTCTTTTTGTTGACCACATGTGAACCAAATCATTCATATTATTCAAGTTCTTTCAACTAGCGAATTTACAATCTAAAATATAATATAGTATAATATAATATAATATAATATAATATAATACCAACAGTTTCATAAGTGGTTAAATAATTTCATAAGTGGTTAAATAAATAATTTTATTTTCAGCATAGTTAATTTAAGATCTAAAATTTCTTAAATGTAGTCATTTTAAAGTCTCAATTATTTTCTCATCAGTTTTAAAAAACAAAAGAATAGAGTTGAATTAAAATTATTTACAATACCAGTGAATCTCCTATTCCTTGAAACTAGCTTACTTATTTTTTTTTATCCTTTCTGAAAAAAAGGAAAGAAATTGGATAGCCAACAAACCTTCAACGAGACAGACAAAACTTGCGTAATTTCTTTCTGTTTGTATTTTATGAAGCCCATATTATTACAAATACGGAGGAACATTTTGTGAATCCGAATCCTTCCATGTACCTGACTCAAGCAAATTGAAAGGAGTGTCTATTCTTGAATGGAGCAGGCTGCAGGCGCCAGTATTATTTGCGCTTCGAAATCCGTGTCAAGTTAAAAGAACGATCCTGAACCGTTCGTTTCTAATTTGCTTGGGTGATCCGAATTCACATTTTGTTCGGTTAAAAAAATGTTCTCCGCATTTTTAAATTAGTGATCCAGTTAGCCTACACACAATTATAAATGACAAAATCTAAATAGGATATCGGAAGAAAAATATTATGATTGTTTGTAGTTGTTGTTTCCTTTTTTTTTGGGAAAGACAATTTAATTTCAGGTTCATTTTTAGTAAAATATATAAATAACTAATATGAATATATGATCGTCTGTAATTGTTGAATAGTTCCACAGCCTTTGTTAAGGTTTACTACACCAATTAGAGCCACAGAAGATCGAACTCTCCGTTATACAACAATTTAGAGGGTATGTCGGTCATTGCCCTTATGAATGGCATTTACGATATAAACCCTAAATCCACGGTCATTCTTTTAGTTTTGTTTCTATTTATACGACCCAGCGTCTCTTCGATTCCTTTGCTCCACCAAATCCACATCTTTACTGTCCCACCTCTCCCTCTCTATCCTTCCTCTTCAGGCCCCTCAACCATCAACGCCGTGTCTCTCTCTCTCTCTCCGTCGTCTTTAGGTCCCCCGACGTCTCCATTCAACTAATTTCCGGCGAAGTGGCCGTGCTTCGACTATCCTCCGATTAGTCTCGCCCCACCATTTCCGGCTTCAATTTTCCCTTTCTTTTTTCCAATTTTGCCCCTCAGTTTTGTGACTTTTTTCCAACTGAACCGAACTTGATTGGTCCCATCAATCTTGCTTGCTGACGTGGCAACCCACCACCAAATGTCTAACCCAGCGCGTCTCGCATCAATTGAGCCAGTGTCAAGAAAAAGAAAAGTGCCTGAATGCGTCGCGCCTCGAGCCGAGCCGATTGCGCCAAATCGGCTTCTCGCCGGTTATCTGGCTCACGAGTTTTTAACAAGTGGGACCATCCTGGACCAGCCATGGGATTCAAAAGCCCGATCCGAACCTGGCAAGAACCTCAAGCCGGGTTCGGAACCGAGCGGTTCGGGTCCGGGTCAGGTCAAAGAGATAAGAGCGTACTCTGACATAGCACTAATACTGAAGACGGATGGGGCCCACATACCAGGCGTAGTGAACCCCACGCAGCTGGCTCAATGGCTACGGAGGTAATGGACACGTGGATAGAGATGATTGGATTGTTCGAAAATGCGAAAAAAAAAAAAAATTAAAGCAGAGATTTTATCTTAGATGATTCCCGGTGGTTATCATGCGGCAAAGGGATCGTGAGATGATGTAGGTAGGTTTTTTATTGAAATTAATCTAGGTCTGTTAATCTTCTTGTAAATTTAAGGCCACAAGCAGATTTCACTATTTGATCTTTTTTGGTTGTTGAACAAAATGTAGTTTTGAAATTGTTTCATGGTAGCTTGTTTTTATTTACTGTGTTAGTGTTCATGTTCTCTTTATGAACTTTTAACAGACACAAGCTGTTGTTTGCTCTCATTTTTGTGTGTTCAGTGTGCACGTGTAATTAGGGGGAAGATGTCGATAAGGTAAATTGATTTGCTGTCTGGTTTATTTTTCGTTGATAATTTGGGGCTGCAAATACTTCTTGCAGAATAAACAGTGAAAATTTGATCAGAACTAACAACAAAGTACTAAAATTTGGATTTCAAGACATTAATGGGGCTTTTAACAAACTGATGTGTGAACCAGTTGTCATTCTTATTCTGAATGGAAATCTATGCAGATAACCTGTTGTTTGATTGCAGCAAACATTGGTTGCGGTTATAACTGCGCTGATGAATAAAGTCGATTATATCAGTATGTATTAAACTGGTGCTGGTGCTGGTCTGGCATTGATGTACTCCGTCCTGGAGGATTGATTTGCCAAAAGGGTAATTTTTTTAGTTTTGTTTTTCCTTTCCTTTCATTACTGGTATAGTTCGGTTTTGAGTTGGCATTTAAGCACTCTGTCCAAACATTGTAAGCCTTGTCTGGGGAACATGACATGACAAGGGTCGAATCAAAGTTCTACATTTTAGTACTGTTCAATCCTGACTGGTACATTGCAATTCAGAAATTCTAATTCCCTCTCGTTTCCTTTGAAAAAGAGAGAGGGGCCGATGATGTATAACCTCACAACTTGAATTGATGTTGCGGGCTGCACTTGGTAGTATCAAGAGTACATTTGAAAGGCAAACTACATTACAAAGTGGTACAATATGATCATTTCATAACTTAGCAGTTCAATATCTGTTGAAATGGTCATTGTTGAGTTGGACACAATCTTAATGGTAAATGTAATTTCTTCCTTGAGGAGTATTTAAGCAATATAAGTGACAAGTAAAAGCAAAGTAGTTCTCCTCGTAACAAAGGGTGTACATTGGTCCAGCGTGCAAGTTTTCTAACATTTGAGGGTTTTCAGAGCGCAAAAAACCTGGGATGTATAGGAAGTTGAAGCACTCTCAAGAGAATGTTGATTTAGTAAAGAACTAGATGGGACTCCAGCCACTTTCAAGATAGTCCAATGTAGTAAAGAACTATATGGAAGTGGGTCGTAGAGTCTAATACGATTGTGGTGAACTTCAAATATTTTTGGAGTCTTTCAACTCAAGTTAGATCATCAATTTCAAGTCTCGTCTTAGGTCTTCTCAGTCTAGCATGTTCAAACATGCCCGATCATGTGATGCTCTCTAGTTATTGGAGTTATTATCTCGACATACTTGATTTTGTGTTGCTCTGCAGTTGAGCTCTTTTCAAACATTTTTTTTTGTCATAACATATAAAAACAAAAAACAAAAATTATTGAAATTCTCATATGATAACTTAATGGTTTCAACCAAGGTTCTAAATAGCGTTTATAGCGTCGTAGCGGGAAGGCTAAAAAAAAAGCTATAGTGAATAGCGTCGCTATAGCGGAAGCTATTCCAAATAGCGTTTTTTTGTTACATTTCGTATATTCAATATTTATACTAAATATCAACATTATCTAAAGTCTCATAAAACAATAAATAACACCAAAGTAATTAAGAAATTATGATATTCATATTGAACCCGTACAAAGTCCAAATTGCGGTTCAAAATATCCATAGTAATATCATAAACTATCGATTTTTTCTAGTAAAAATATCTTAAGTATCATGATTCATGACATAATCTATTTTTTTTTTCTATTCAAATTTTAATTTCGGTTTGGACTTTTTTTCTATTCAAATTTCAATTTATATTCCCAATTTCAAATTGATTTATCTGTAGCAAGTAGCAACAAATTCAATTTCGGTTTGAGATTTTTTTTATCTTTATTTAAAACCCATATAAAATGCTTAAAAAAAAAATCCATATGGTATAGCGCAAATAGCGGACCGCTATAGCGCTGTAGCGGCCGCTATAGCGGCCGTAGCGCAAATAACGCATTTTGATGTCATAGCGTAGCGTTTGGGGTCCAAAAACGCTATAGCGGCGCTATAGCGCGCTATTTAGAACACTGGTTTCAACCGTGCAAAGCATATCTTTCTCTTTCATTTCCAAAGCATTAGGAGCTTAAGATGCTTCTAGCAATCATAGATCAATGCAATATTGACCACATTAAATATGTATCATCAGAAAATTAGTACGCATCAGGCTTTAAGGTTATATTAGTATTTAGTCTGACTATTTTACAAACTTTAGTTAGGTGAGTGCTTTTCCTAGATAAACCACTGCTGTTTTCTTTTTTCAAATGTCGAAATGTGAAATTGAGTTGTACTCTTTATCGAGAAAGGGGAGGTAGCACAATTGGCTAAGAAAAAGTCCTATGACTGTTGGTATCCAAAAATTGAGGTTTTGAGTTCCCTCACGACTTCGCAGTCTCTGCGAAGGTTTAAAAAAAAAGAGTTGTACTGTTCGTCAAATCAAATTCTGAAAACACTCTTTGGCTAAGTATATGAAACATACAAGGAGTTATCTAAAGTGCATTTTCTTTTCATCAGCTGAATTTGGTATATAAAGGAGCAGCACCGATATGTCGGCAAGTGTTGTTAGTTCCTACTTTAACAAAAATTCGTAGAAAATACTATCAGTTATACAATGATACTTTATAAGATTTGTCTTTTGATTATGACATTCAACCCATAAGAGCCACATGAATCATTAAATGTGAACATAAGATTAGTTTACTCGAGTGAACATCTTATCTGACAATATAATTCAAATTCAAGTTTAGAATTCGTCAAATTCCACATCCAGTTAAGATGTAAATATTATAGAAGCCACAATTATTTTTTAGATAAAGATGAGGATCAAGCCACTCAACTTTAAATATTTGTCAGAGATCTTTGGTTCGGAATTTGAACATGTGACTTCATTGTCTAAATACTATACCAAATGCTAGTTTGTTGGTGTTGGTGAAAACCATCATTGCTGATAGTATCATTTTGTATTGATTCTAGAATTGCGAAATCATACTTGAACATAGTCTCTTTTGAGTTTTGAGCATGAGAGCACCAGTGACTTTGATCTTTCAAAGTAGCAAAGCTGCTTTAGAAAGTCTCTTGGTTTTCCTTCTCTTCTTTATCTCTCACTCTAATATGATGGGATGATTGAGAGAAAATTTTGACTACCTAATACCTTGTGGACCAAATCCTTATATGAGCCAAATAATTTCTTTATAGTCTTATTTGGTAATTATTTATTTTAACTTGTCAATAGTATGAATATTTTTCATTGGGTTCTACACGACACATTTATGTTCAAAATCAAATAGTAGTAATTAATTTTAATTGAGCATAATATTGATAATATACAATATATAATTATTTTACATAAAAATCCCATATGAATATCCACAATTAAATTACAATAATATAAGAAACATTCATACAAGGCTTGTAAAGCCAACAATGATCTTTTAATTTATTATAATGTCAAATGATAAAGACTTGTGACAGTCACTGTTGATCAAATTATTATTTTGCTTATTACAGATGTCACTCATTAATAGTGATGGAAATTCATAATCCTATACGAATATTTGGTTGAGAAAATTTGCCAGCCTCACCCCACCTTGAGCAATTCTTGTATTTACAACTGGACTTCGGGATAAGTAATAAGTATCTGCAACAAAACAAATAAAATGGTGATGATTCTACTAATTAAGATGAAGAACAACTTTAGCACCTTTGGAAAAAGAATTTTGCATTAAGATGTATGCACTCTGCTTTAAAATCCGTGCACATCTGCATCAATTTTCGTAAGCACGAATCTTAATACGAATCGAACGGTATTAGAGTTCATTGGATCTAAAAATAGGTCTGACGTCCATCGGACCTACTCCATTCTCTTGAAAAAACTGTCATGTTATTTTTTGTTTTTTTTAAACAGCTACCAATTTTGCACGCTTCGCCATAGAGATTATAGATCTAATCTTGATTTTAGTTTTCATCAAGGTTCTAAATAGCGTTTATAGCGTCGTAGCGGGAAGGCTAAAAAAAAAGCTATAGCGAATAGCGGAAGCTATTCCAAATAGCATTTTTTTTTTTACATTTCGTATATTCAATATTTGTACTAAATATAAACATTATCTAAAGTCTCATAGAACAATAAATAACACCAAAGTAATTAAGAAATTATAATATTCATATTGAACCCGTACAAAGTCCAAATTGCGGTTCAAAATATCCATAGTAATATCATAAACTATCGATTTTTTCTATTAAAAATATCTTAAGCATCATGAATCATGACATAATCTATTTTTTTTTCTATTCAAATTTTAATTTCGGTTTGGACTTTTGTTCTATTCAAATTTCAATTTCTATTCCCAATTTCAAATTGATTTATCTGTAGCAAGTAGCAGCAAATTCAATTTCGGTTTGAGATTTTTTTTATCTTTATTTAAAACTCATATAAAATGCTTAAAAAAAAATCCATATGGTATAGCGCAAATAGCGGACCGCTATAGCGCTGTAGCGGTCGTAGCGCAAATAGCGCATTTTGATGTCACAGCGTAGCATTTGGGGTCCAAAAACGCTATAGCGCGCTATTTAGAACACTGGTTTTCATACACTCATAAATGCCATACCATTTAAGTGCGCATTATTAGGAGCATCTTGGTATGCATAGCTACAAGCCTGTTGAATACTCTCCGTTGCAAAGCTGAAATATTGTATGAATCAGATATTATTTTAATATTATTATAGGAAAATGAAGTTTTATAGATTCAAACTCGAACAATTATTCTTAAAATATAGTATCTTACGTGTCTGCACAAGCAGTTGTACTAGAACCACATGCATTCCAATCGCTTATTTGGGTAGACTGCGACGCCCAAAAAGTGCATAAAAAAATAAATAAAATGTAAGCAAGTTATACAATATTTTTATATTTGTTCAAACACACTTTGTTGGATCTTTACAAAAGAGAAAAAAAAAACCTTTTTAAAGAATTGCAACACTACCTACCGTAATGTCTGCTTTAATTGAATCTGCCATTACATTATTGTCGTTGGCAAAGTAGTTAGACATGGAAGTTTGTATTATTTTTGTGTCCCATACCTAACCAAAATAAAATGAGAGCATGTCAATTCCAATATACACATAACAAACATAAAAATTGTTTCCTTTGTCTTATAAATTTATGTATATATGTAAATTGTATTAATTTTATTAATAACGCAATGTAATATGACTTAACTGAGTGAAGATTGGTTTTAACGTTATACCAATATACTGTAATACTGTTTCCACCAGCATCCGTTGTAAATCCAACATGAAGTGGTTGGTGAACATCTCCCATGAAATGTGATAAGAACATAAGTGCTTGAGTCAAATTATCTAAGAAAAGAAAAGATATAAAGAATACTGTTAGGAACCATTTAATGTTTTTTTGTTTATTTGGTATAAAATAGAGATTGAGGATTACTGAGGAAAAAAAAAATGCAAATTTGTACATTATTGAGCAAAACAATGTAAACTCATTGCAACATCATTGTTCCGAATATTACAAGCATTGGTTTGTGTCGTAGATAATTTTTGTTTTTTAGGGTTCAAAATACAAGTTCTTCAGTGTTGCCAAGAAAAGGAGTTTAGAGTTTTAAAATGACTCATAATAATAAACTTTATCTTAATTAATTACATGTCGTGGAAGGATATGTTGTAAGTTGTGCCGTGTAATTATTAATTGCTCCGACTACACATCTTCCAGTTGCTCCAGTACTGTCATCACAATCTCCTGGTAAATAATTGAAAATTTCAAAACATCATGAATTAATATTAGTTGCAAATGTCGAAGAAAATTGTTTTCTTCTAGTTATCATGTTTCCTAAGAGAAGTCTCATAGATTTGTTTTTTAAAGAACGACCAAAATGCAAGAGTTGATGCTCAACCGATAGAATCGATATATTACGCAACTTTCATTGTTAGTTGTTTCTATTTCTTTATTTTTTTCTCTCTCTTCCCTTGGAATTGGAAATAACTTCATATAAATTAGAAAAATAGCTTACTAGTATAGTCATAAGTACACAAGTTGTCGGGAGTATTAAGATAATGAAGTGCCGATGACCAAGGATACGCAGCGCCACGCACGCTGTCAGCCCATGAGCACTTGGATGCAAGATCTCCATTAGCTGAGGTTGGTAGCAATTTTAGCACAGCATCGGACGCAGCACTTGTGAGATAACTCTGCAAAGTTTCAATCATTTGCCTTCATTGTTATTTTGTTTTGAAAATCTTATGAAATAGATGATACTCTCCGGTCAGCATGTGAAGCATGCATGTCTATTCTAGAAATTTTAGAGACGGTATTCCTACCAAAATTTAAATCAAGAAATCAATTATAGATGATAAAGCTCAACTTTTTGCACATAAAATTATGACAATAACACATGCACAAGTCAAAATTATATTAATTTCAGAAATTATTATTGTAGGGTCCCTCATGCATGGGTCATATTGTTCAAGTGCATAGTATTTTTATATATCTTAACGTTCATAATTTAAAAAGAAAAATATATCCTTCAATTCTTCAAATTTTGGCATGATCAACTTATTTTTCTATTTATGATAATTATGTAATTAGAATTCAAAACTATATCAAAAACATTAAAAATAACACAACTAGACCTTACTCGCAAGGTAAACAAATGTTTTAAAGAGTACCTGAGCAATCTTACAAATCATGTAATGACCATCTGTTCCCCATGCACTAGATATGGGAACTCCTGCAAAAAGCGATACAAGTATGACAACAAATATCGGTAAACCCATATCTCTCTCTTTCTCTTGTATCTTTGAGCCCCTCTCTTTGTTTTGTTTTGTTTTGTTTTGTGTGGTTCTCTATTCTCTCTCTTATATATATATATACATACATGCATGTATATATACATGTATATAATTAATATTTTTTTTCTATAGATTCTAATGAACAAGAATTGAGAGTTGGATATGCCATGGAATAGTATGTTACTTTTCTATTATAAAAAGAATGGAAGTCCATTGTTTTCAACTAAAAATTATTTTATGTAATGAGATAATTTAACAATGCATAGCGTATTGAAGACATTATGAAAAATTCCATGGCCAAAAAAAAGAGAATCAGATCTTCTTACAGATGATTCGAAGCTCGTGTACATCTCATTTATTGGTTGAAAAAGCAATACTTTTGTTAAAAAAAATATAACTTCACACGGGGTAGAAGAGTATTTTATTTCTTTATCTCTTGAAAGAAGCTGGCTTCAAAAATTCTTCGGAAAAACCCATTTTTCAATTTTCTCATGTAATGAATTGATCAATATAAAATTTCTTTGGCGCTTGCCAACCAGAAATATATATATTTTTGTCAATTATATTAATTTCTTTGGCGCCTGCTTGTCGGATTAAAGTAAGAAATTTGGTTATAAAATGAAATGAATATGTTTGAAGTTTCTAAAAAAATTAATTTGAAAGCTAAACTAACCAAACAGTTAGTACTAATACTTATTTTTTCTAAGGTTATTGTAGCGACATTTATTTTGATTTAAATAAAACATTTTTTTTTTTGAAGAAAATATGGGTCTAGCCCGTATTTGATTAAATTGAAAGGTTCGGTTACATTGGAGATGTAAGTCCCAAATGGATAAATAAACAATGTGCTCAACACAATTGAGCTGGTAAAGTAAATTTAAACTGAGAAAGGAAGGTAAAGAAAAAATTGTAAATAACTGGAAGCACTGTAGCTCAGTACTGTTCTCTGGTTTCATCCAATTCCTGTGATTGCCAGATGACTTCATTTGCCTGCTCGTTTATGTCCTTCTCTTCATGTTATTTCTAAATCGGACTTGCATAGCACACATCTGTTCGTGATCAGCCATCCCCATTTGCGCAGATTGTCAATCCTGAGTAGTTGGTTCATGGTCATGAACCATCCAGAAACTTTGATCCTTGGCGGTACCTTCAATTTCCATACTCTATGCACGTTGCTCAGAATTCGAGGGCCATTTTTAAGCATGTTATATGCACCGATACTGTGAAATTGCCAGTCTCCGAACCTGATCAGTAAATGTCATCATGAGTTTGTGGAGACAAGGATGTATCTTGAAGCATCTTTTGTAGGGATTGAAGTTGAGAAAGTGCTTGGTTTGTTAAGGTGTCTCTGAAAAGTGAATGCATCTGTACTATAGCTGCTGTCTCTGAAAAGTGATTGCATCTGTTGAGGGCATGTGAATGGAGGTTGGGAGTTCATTTCTTAGCAGACCATAACCCCAGTTATTGTGCCATAGTGAGATGTGCTTTCCATTTCCTGGGATGTGTATGGAGAAGGCTTGACAGAAAACCAAAGCCGATTTCAATGCTGATGTGAACAGGGGTGATTGTGGTATTGTACCAGTTGGGTCCAAGGTCTGCTGCAGCAGGAATTCCAGAGAGACGGCTTCATCCAATACCAGTACCATTTGATCAATAAATCTTGATTGAACATTGTCAAGTCCATTATCCCCATGCCTCCTAATTTTTTGTGTGTACATCCCAAATCCCAATTTTCTAGACAATTTTTTTTTCCTACTGTAGAGTGTGCATCTTGAGATGTTAAATAAAACAGTTAATATCATTATTATGTAAAAGTTCCTACTGTAGATTGTGCATCTTGAGAAATTTGTAAGGGTCATCATTATCTATATAGTGCAAGAATAAATGTTTTAGTTCGAGAATAGCATGAAAGAGGTACAAAGTAGATTTTTGAAAAGATTGTTTATTTGATGCTATGTAAGATAGTGTAATCTAGTTTGGATAGTATAACTCGAAATAGTATTTTTTATTTGTTATTTTCATTTAAATGTTAGGTTAGCCAAATAGAGCATACTAACATCCATTCCGTAGAGGAAAAGATGTGTTTAAGTTCCATTTAAGAATGATAGCATCATTATAATATTATTGGTATGTATTTACTTATATTCAAACATACCCTTGATTTTGGTTCTTGCAAATGCTTATTAGCAAGAGTGCAAAATTAATTGATCTTTTTTGACGAAATTAATAGGCATCAATTGAATGATTTTCCCACAAATCATACTTCTCAACTAAATGAATACATACAGTGTGCTGAGCATCCAGTTAATTGATCACTGACCATACAGCAGGCATGATCTTATGAAGTTGCTGATGTTAGTATATTTTATATACATATGAAAAGCTATGAAAAGGATTACTAAGGATAAACATTTTGAGTTTGACAGAGCAGTTTTTTATTCATGCAGTGCACGAGTCATGTGCAACACTGTTTTGACTCTATTATCCATCCACTGCATGAATTAAAAATTGCTCAGTCAAAATCTTCTCCCATAACTAATGCGCATGAGCTCTGGATGATAAGTGCCAATTAGATGGATCTCTTTGTAGTCAGATAGTTGATGTGTTCATCTATTCTTTGTCATTGGATAAAACCAAAACCATAGAATCATAGTACATTTTTTTTGTCCAATTTTGTTTAATTTAGAGTTGGGGTCCGTCTGACAGACTCTGCTAATACGCAAATTAAGTGTAGCTAATAAAAAAAAATTGTCAAAAAAAAGTGTAGCTAAAAATTAACCTTAGCACCACAGCAGTAATATCCACTACAGCAGAACGGACTATCAGCGACCGGTGCACCGGTTGCTGATACCCCACTCTGGTCGCTGATGACGAAAACAGGTCGCTGATGCTCTCCGATGACGTCACCGGTCGCTGAATAACGTCATCTCGGTCGCTGATGACGTTTCAGCGACCAATTTTTTGGTCGCTGTTGGGTTTTGCTGACATCATGTAAAGGCATCAGAGACCAAAAAGACCGGTCGTTGATACTCGTCTGTCAGGTTTATAGGTTCTTTTCGTTATTTACTTTTCCCCCATTTAATATATAATCGGTACCACACGTACCAGCATACAACATAAACATAAACATCGATCGATACATACAACATAAAATGAACAACAATATAAACATACAAACAATATCTAAACATAAACAATATATCATCACGAGAAAATATCTAAACATAAACTATAATAATATATCATCACGAGAAAATATCTAAACATAAACTATAATAATATATCATCACGAGAAAATATCTAAACATAAACAGTAACAGTATCATCTAAACATGTAAATATCTAAACATCTAAGCAGTACCATCTCCGCCGATATCCGACCAATGCTCCTCCCCATCATCTCCATCATCCCCATCATCGTCGTCATCGGGCATGGAGACATGGTGCGAGCTCGAACCTCCCTGTGAGTTTATAAGAAAGTAAACGTGTCAGTTGTTTAGATAATTAGAATTTAGGGTTTAGGGTTCACAATTAAAACATATTGAAAAATCGAATTTCGTACCTGAGCAGCTCTAATAGCTAAGGTGATATGCCCAGTGATCTGGGGCATGATAGATGACAATACCTGAGAAGATATCGCATTGATATCCTCTTGTCTAAGGCGTGGAGGCACAGAAGAATATGACTGTGAAGAACGTGACGGAGCACTGTTGGACTCACTATCACAAACCATGGCCCTCGTCTTGCCTGAAACATTAAAAATAAGACAATTACTATTATCTTATAGATTTAAAAATAAATTTAAAATTTCAAGAAGAAATTTATTTTACCTAGAGCACCGAGGTCATAGTTATCGCCGTGAAAATAGTTTTCCAATTAAAAGTAAATTGAAAGATCAAACACAAATGCACATGCTCTCCATTGTCTATCTACTCCATAACCTGACTGCTAATTACCACTCATGCACAGTTCAACTCCCTTAAATTACTCAACTCAGATCAAACCACCCAATGAATTGAATGATGTAGTAATTGCTCCATAAAAATCGTAATACATTAATTAATAGATGACATTATTGTAAGAAAAATATAATTAAGTGGCCCAAATTAAAACAGCCCATTTAATTAAATGACTGATGCCCAAATTAAAACAGCCCATTTAATTAAAGGTGCATGCATCAAATTAAAAGGTGCTATTAAAAGGTGCTATTTGATTAAAGGTGCATGCATCTCTGTTCAGAAATTATATGTGTTGATTAATTAAAGGGTGCATCTCCCCTATAAATAATTGCTTTAATGACAGGCAATAAAATACGAATTCTAATAGTAAGGTTGATCCTCTCTTCATCTATATTCAGAAAGAACAAAAGTTGTCATTGCTTAGGAAGAGAAAGAGGAGAGAAATCGCTTTACAGTTCTTCTGACGGTTTGTGAAGAACGCCTCAAGTGTTGTTCTACAATTTACTATGGACAAAGGTATGAAATTAATTTGATTGATTTACACGTGGAGACTATGATTTCTAAGGTCTATGATTTGTTTTTAATTAATTCTTAATTCCGCTGTCAAAACTTTAAAGATGATTAGTTGTACTTATTTTAATAATTATGTGTAAGTAGTTGATCACGATAACTTCTACTTACAATTATAATTCAGATCCATTACTTCAGAAAGTTACGCCCCTTTTCGTGAAGCATGCGCAGGACCATATTGCTGATTATGTTTTCTGATTTTCTTTTCATTTAAAATTTCGGAAAATTTATTTCTTCTTAATTTTCCTTATAATCTTCTCTTTCCCTAATTTATTTTATTTTTTTCTTCTCATCTTCTCTATTAAAATTACAGTTAATGCACCTGTATCGATGCAATCGCATGCGTCATCTGTGACGGTCTTTAATGGTCTTAACTTTGCTGAATGGAATGAACAAGTCCAATTTCACTTAGGTGCACAGGACTTGGACATAGCACTATTATTTGATAAGCCCGATGCTATAACTGATGAAAGCAGCGAGGAAGATAAGGCCTTTATGGCAGAATGGGAACGTTCTAACAGGTTATGCCTTATGTTTTTGCGAATGACGGTTGATGGAAACATTAAGGTTGCTCTTCCGGACACGGATAACGCTCAAGAGTTTCTAGCAAACGTCAGGGCACGCTCACAGATAGCCGATAAGTCGCTTGCCGGTTCGCTTATGGCAAAACTTACCACCATGAAGTATGATGGTAGTCGCACTATGCATGCACATATCGTAGAAATGACGTCTCTCTCCGCAAAACTTAAGAGTTTGGGAATGACAGTTGACGAAGGGTTTCTAGTTCAATTTATTTTGAACTCTCTGCCGAATGATGTTTATAGTCCGTTCCAAATTAATTATAATGCTCAAGAAAAGAAATGGAACATAAATGAATTGACTAGTAAACTTGTTCAGGAAGAGGCAAGGCTTAAGGAAATGAAACCTAACACTGTTCATTTTTCAAAACTAGAAGTTGGGTCGGGTTCTAATGCTAAACCAGGGAAAGCTAAGACCAAAAAGAAGGGGAAAGCCTTTCAGGTGTCTTCTAAGGCAAGCTTCAAGAAAGAAGGGAACAAGCAAAAGTGCCACTTTTGTCGTAAGGTGGGTCACTTTCAGAAGGATTGTCTGAAAAGGAAGGTTTGGTTCGAAAAGAAAGGTATGAATCATACTTTTGTTACTTTTGAGTCAAATTTTATTGATGTTCCTAATAATACTTGGTGGATTGACTCGGGCTCTACAACTCATATTTCAAACAATTTACAGGGATTTCTTACGATCCAAACCACAAGCCAAAGTCGACAAAGTGAAAGATATGTAATTATGGGCAATAAAGACAAGGTGCCAGTGGAAGGTGTCGGTACATACCGACTTATATTAGGTTCTGGCAATATTGTTGATTTGTATGATACACTATATGTACCTTTGTTTTCTCGAAACTTATTATCTGTATCTAAGTTGGATGATTGTGGCTATGTATTTAAATTTGGATCTAAATGCTTTAGTTTATATAAAAATAATTGCATGATTGGTTGTGGCAATTTGATTGATGGACTATATAAATTAGAGTTAGATAATTCGTATATAGAATCTCTGATTACCGTAAACAATACTATTGGAATGAAAAGAAATATGAATGATGAAAAGTCGGCATACTTGTGGCACAAAAGATTGGGTCATATATCCAAAGAAAGAATGCAACGTTTAGTGAAATATGAAGTTCTTCCAAACTTGGATTTTACTGACTTAGGTGTATGTATCGACTGTATAAAAGGAAAACAGACAAAACATACTAAGAAAGGTGCCACTCGTAGCTCTCAACTTCTAGAAATAATTCACACGGATATTTGTGGACCATTTGATGTTCCCTCCTTTAATAAAGAAAAGTATTTCATCACCTTCATCGATGATTTCTCACGTTATGGGTTTGTTTATCTTCTAAATGAGAAATCACAATCTATTGATGCACTTGAGGTGTTTATAAATGAGGTTGAAAGACAGTTAGAAAAACAAGTGAAAATCATTCGATCTGATCGCGGTGGGGAATTTTATGGTAGATATGACGAATCAGGACAAAATCCTGGACCCTTTGCTAAATTCTTAGAAAAGCGTGGTATATGTGCGCAATACACTATGCCCGGCACACCACAACAAAATGGTGTTGCTGAACGTCGTAACAGAACACTTATGGACATGGTTCGGAGTATGCTCAGTCACTCAACTGTGCCTAAATCTTTGTGGATGTATGCACTTAAGACCGCCATGTATTTACTAAACCGGGTTCCCAGTAAGGCAGTAGAAAGGACTCCTTTCGAACTGTGGACGGGACGAAAACCTAGTTTGCGTCATATACATGTATGGGGTTGCCCTGCGGAGGTCCGTTTGTATAACCCACACGAAAAGAAATTGGATTTCAGAACTGTTAGTGGATTCTTTATTGGATATCCAGAGAAATCCAAAGGGTTCAGATTTTACTGTCCGAATCATAGCACGAGAATTGTTGAATCCGGAAATGCCCGTTTCATCGAGAATGCTGAAGTCAGTGCAAGAAGTTCTGATCAGTGTAATTCTGATCTTCAGGAAATTACAGAACAAGTTACTATTCCTTTGTCTGTTGTTTCGAAAGTAGTTGTTCCGACTTTTGTTTCGAAAGTAATTCTTCCGACTGTTCCAGAACAACCAACTGCCACTGAGGACATTCCGATTGATAACATCGTTGTTGATGATTTAGTTGAACCGAATAATATATCATTAAGAAGGTCTAACCGTGAACGGAGATCGGCTATATCTAACGATTATTTGGTTTATCTACAAGAATCTGAAATTGATTCTACAATTGATGATCCGGTTTCATACAAGAAAGCTATTGAATGTGAAGAATCCGATAAATGGATTGATGCCATGAAAGACGAGTTAAAATCAATGAAACAAAATCAAGTCTGGGATCTCGTCAAATTGCCTCACAATTCCAAACAAGTTGGATGTAAATGGATCTTTAAGATCAAACGTGACTCAAAAGGCAAAATTGAACGATATAAAGCTAGACTGGTTGCCAAAGGTTTCACTTAGAAAGACGGCATTGATTATAAAGAGACATTTTCGCCCGTCTCTAAGAAAGATTCTTTGCGTATCATCATGGCTTTAGTGGCTCATTATGATCTTGAGTTACACCAAATGGACGTTAAAACTGCTTTTCTGAACGGAGAACTCGAAGAGGAAGTCTACATGGATCAGCCTGAGGGCTTTTCAATTGGGGGAAAGAATATGGTTTGCAAATTGAAAAGGTCGATATATGGGCTGAAACAAGCATCACGACAGTGGTATCTCAAGTTCAATGATGTGATTACTTCTTTTGGTTTTAAGGAAAATATTGTTGATCGTTGTATATACTTGAAGGTCAGTGGGAGTAAGATAATGTTTCTAGTTCTATATGTTGACGACATTTTACTTGCGACTAACGATCTTGGAATGATGAAAAGCACCAAGAATTTTCTCTCGAAGAATTTTGAAATGAAAGATATGGGCGAGGCGAACTATGTGATAGGAATAGAAATATTTCGTGATCGATCACAAGGTTTGTTAGGTTTGTCTCAGAAAACATATATTAACAAGATTCTCGAGAGATTTAGGATGGAGAAATGTTCAGCTGGTAAGGTACCGATTCAGAAAGGGGATAAATTTGGTTTATATCAATGTCCTAAAAACGAATTGGAAAAGGAAGAAATGAATAATATTCCTTATGCTTCCATTGTGGGTAGTTTAATGTATGCACAAACTTGTACAAGACCAGATATCAGTTTTGCTGTAGGAATGCTTGGACGTTATCAAAGCAATCCTGGAATAGAACATTGGAAGGCAGCAAAGAAAGTTTTACGATATCTTCAAGGTACTAAAGATCACATGTTGACGTATAGGAGATCAAACTGCTTAGAGACAGTTGGTTATTCAGATTCAGACTATGCCGGGTGTTACGATACACGAAAATCCACTTGCGGATATGTGTATCTTCTAGCCGGCGGAGCAATCTCATGGAAAAGTGCGAAGCAGACAGTAATTGCTGCATCCACTATGGAAGCCGAGTTCGTGGCGTGCTTTGAAGCCATGGTACAAGGACTATGGCTGCGGAACTTTATTTCGGGACTTGGAATTGTCGACAGCATTGCCAAGCCGCTGAAGATTTATTGTGATAATTCTGCAGCAGTCTTCTTCAGCAAAAACGACAAGTACTCCAAAGGTGCCAAGCACATGGAGATTAAGTACTTTGCCGTGAAAGAAGAAGTACAGAAACAAACAATAACAATACAGCATATAAGCACAGAGATGATGATAGCTGATCCTTTGACGAAAGGATTACCACCCAAGATATTTCACGAACATGTCGAAAGAATGGGAATAGTTGTCTGTGATAAATAATTGTTGTAATTAAACTTATATTATAGATAAATGATTGTTTATGATATTATTATTGATTGATTGTTTCAAATGCAATTCCTATTTATTTAAGTATATATATATATTATCGTTTACTATTAATAGGAATTAGTCTATATAAATTAGACAATTAACGTGGATCCTCAAGTATACCATTAAGGTTTATATTAAGTTAGAATTGATGTTGTAGTACATGGAAGGAAGTTAGTAACAAATATTATTAGCAACCGCCATGACTCGTATTAATTTTGCTTAAATATAAATATTATGATTTTAGAATTTATGAAATATAAAGACATGCAATATTATTGTGCACCTTATGAATGTTGTAATGTCATAAAGTTTTATAATGGACCAAGTGGGAGAATGTAAGAAAAATATAATTAAGTGGCCCAAATTAAAACAGCCCATTTAATTAAATGACTGATGCCCAAATTAAAACAGCCCATTTAATTAAAGGTGCATGCATCAAATTAAAAGGTGCTATTAAAAGGTGCTATTTGATTAAAGGTGCATGCATCTCTGTTCAGAAATTATATGTGTTGATTAATTAAAGGGTGCATCTCCCCTATAAATAATTGCTTTAATGACAGGCAATAAAATACGAATTCTAATAGTAAGGTTGATCCTCTCTTCATCTATATTCAGAAAGAACAAAAGTTGTCATTGCTTAGGAAGAGAAAGAGGAGAGAAATCGCTTTACAGTTCTTCTGACGGTTTGTGAAGAACGCCTCAAGTGTTGTTCTACAATTTACTATGGACAAAGGTATGAAATTAATTTGATTGATTTACACGTGGAGACTATGATTTCTAAGGTCTATGATTTGTTTTTAATTAATTCTTAATTCCGCTGTCAAAACTTTAAAGATGATTAGTTGTACTTATTTTAATAATTATGTGTAAGTAGTTGATCACGATAACTTCTACTTACAATTATAATTCAGATCCATTACTTCAGCATTCTCACTAAAACTAACTCAAACAAAAAATTCAGATCTATACTTTAGACCCTCCAGATATCATCAATTGATAACGGACCCTCTAAAGCAAGTCATGGAAAAAACACAAAATCAAATCAAGTGTTGCATCATCCATGCAACAGGACTTGTATACAACCATACAAGCGGCATTTACATAAGCTATGAATTTAAACATACGTACCAGAGATATAGAGAGAGAGATAAAACTTGCCTGATTACAAGCAATTACTCTCTTGAAGATCGAGCTTTCTCTTCTCCTTCTTGCTTCCCAAGATTAAACTAACGTCCAAAGCTGCTTTATTTGATTGAAAGAAAAAATAGGAATTTAGGATTTTCAACTACACACTAACGTAACAGTAAAACAACCAAATAATTATTATTATGTGAAATATAATAACACAAGTTAGATAAACTTAATATTGAAATGAGATTTTTTTGTACATACCATATATTTTGTACAGTACTTGTATAAAGTGTAGCAATTATTATAGCACAATAAATCAAAAATAAATATATGAATTTAGAACTCTAAAACAAAAATAAATAAAAGAGCTTCTAATTTGTAAAGGACATTGATGCCCAATCTTTCTGACTCCTCCCTCTTGCCCTATAAGTGAAATTTGGAATCTGAAGCAAAACAAATATATATACACATTATATATGATCGGTGGCAATACTAAATCTACATTATAGTGCATAATTTCAGCGGGCCCTTGTTGTATCTCAATTGTACTATCTACAGTGCCTAAATGCATAAATGCAGCAACAGGTTATCAGTAATCCGTCAACTGTGCCCCTGTATCCAATACCAGTTTTTATTTTTTTTTACTCAACAGCTACTTTATTATTTGTAAATAAACATACAAGTATAATAGAAGCTATAAAATTAAGCAAACCGAAGGGAAATAAAAATAGACCAATCTATTTTAGTAATAATTTCAACAGACCCCAACTGTATCTCCAGAGTAATATCTATATACTTGAGAATTCAGAAAAAAAAGAAACAGAAATAAGATGCAAACAGCAATGAAAACCTAAACCTCTTTCTATCACATAACTAAGATACTATTCTGCAATAAATGAGAATTCTTATTATGCCAGGCACTGTATACAACAAAATTTAGTGAAATACAATAAATGAGACTACATATCAGTTTTGCAATGTACATACATAAATGAGCCTTGGCAACAATTACTGACTGGAAAAGAATTCGTGGATGTCAGTTTTCTCGTTCTTATATTATATCAAGATAAAACCAGCAAAGACAGAAAAAGAAAAAAAAATATACCGATGCGGCGCAAGGGGAGCCGGGACAGAAAGAGAGGCGGCACAAGGGGAGTTGAGTAGAGAGAGAGGCAATCGGGGTCCAGCGGGCGGCGGTAATCGGGGTCTGGCAGAGATCAGGCCGCAATCGGACGGGCGGGCGGGGTAATCGGGCAGCAGAGATCAGCGCCAAGGCGGGGTCGGGGCGGCAAGGCAGAACGGTGGCGGAGATCAGCCGCAAGGCGGGGTCGGAGCGGCAAGGTCGGGTCGGGCGGCAGAACGGCGGCTTCCGTCGGTTTTTTTTTTTATCTAAACCTAAAAGGCGCCAAGTCAGAGAAAGAAGGAAATCCTGGCGCGGGATTTTTTTAGGGGTACCCTTCTACGACCGGGACAAATCGGTCACAGTAGGCTGGAAGCGCCGGTCGCTGATGCTGATCTCTGCACCGTCGACTGACCCGGTCGCTGATGCCGATCGCTGATGCTCTGTTATGTTGTAGTGATCTAAAAGCCTAAAACTATCAAAATTTGATATTATGTTGCTACTGCTATAACATAGGCATTATTATTAGCAATACATCTTCTTTATCAAGAACAAGGGTATGGCCGAAACTTTCAGATTAGATGTCCAACCAAGATACCGATACTTCTGTTTTCTTTTTTTTAAATAGTTCCATCTTTGACATTCTTTTAAGACGAAATAAAAAGTAAATATTACTGAAGTGATCACAAGAGGCTGAAAATCACGAAAGTAAAACGATGTACAAAAACAAGGCGTATTCTATGAATGCCATATAATTCGGCTTCCCGTGTCCGGTGTCCCCTGCACACCAACTAAAATGGCGACCGCTGAAACATTTGCATGTATGATATCAGTGAGATTTGTGAAGCAGATAAGATCCAATTCGGCTTAATTTGTGAAGTTTGGTCTTGCTTGTGCAGTTTGGAAATTGTATTTGGGTCTTAACTTTGGTACAGTTCTGTGATGACCTTCTTCTAACTTTAAACACATTAGACTGAGAAAATATGCTTCTATTATAAAAATATTATAAAAGTACTATAATATGTTGAAACATGCCAAGTTAATGAGCTCAGTCTTTCAAATTGAGTTGCTTTATGATTCATGTTGAGTTGCTTTCAGAAATGTGAAACAATATGACAAAACATAAAATTTGCCAATGAACACAAAAAAAAAGGAAAAGGAGAAACCGTACTTGATATTTACGAATATTACTTAATAAGGATTGCACGGTAAGTTGGTCAACAGGTACATTTTTGCAATTCATATCAGAGGGTCCATGTAATAATACCCCCTGACAATTAAATACTAATCATTAAAGTACTTTTCTCAATACAGACAGTACTACTACTCGGCAAGTACTATTCATCAAGCAGAGAATAGTATTTAAGAGGTCCATGTGTTGAATTTGCACGGATAATAAAATATTAGCAGAGATCTATGGACTTCTCTACTCGCGAATTAATAATACCCATTGCCTATTTATTTAATAATTGAGTTGGACTATATGCTTTGGGAAGTAAAGAGTTCGTTTTACTTGCTGCTCAAATCTCAATTTTCAAAGTTCAGAAGTTCTATCCGAAAAGCTCAACATATTCTCCATATTAAAATGTGCTTGTAAACCAAATTTTACATTTTTTGCAAATTTTCTGTTATTTTTTTAGAACTTTTTAAAATAGTTGTTTTAAGATTTTTTTTTTTTACCATATTAAAATAGCGATTTTAAAAAATTATAAAAAAAGCAGAAATTTTCCAAATAAATGTGAAATTTGGTCTCCAATTACATTTTAATATGGAGAATATGTTGAACTTTTCGGATCAAAATTTTGAACTTTAAAAATTGAGATATGAGTAGGAAGTAAAATGGACTATTTACTTCTCAAAGCATGATGGCCCAACTCTTAATAATTAGTCATTTCACTTCATTAATAATATAAATATAATTTCTTAAATTTGCACATCATAGGTATTGTTGTGTATAACTGTATAATCAATTTTACAGATTACTTGGCAAGTGTGATTTTACAGGAAAGCGTGTTATGGTTGCAATATTGCTAATGACACAAGAAAAAATATTAAATTGTATTATGAAAATATCAGGTCTGGTTGAAATAGAGCGGGTACAGGCGTACTGGTATTGAACTGAGATGGTACTGAAGAGGCACTGATTAGAAAGCTATAGAGTAGGATGACGTTAATTTGAGGTTTTTCACTTTCATTTTTTTATTGATGTTGTTTTTCTGGATTGTTTGCTTGCTGCTTTCTAAGACTCAGGTTACTAAAATCATTTGTAAGATGTCATTATATTAATTCAAACACTTGGTAGCCTCTACTAAGATTCTCTTTATTTACTGTGTTAGTGTTCATGTTCTCTTTATGAACTTTTAACAGACACAAGCTGTTGTTTGCTCTCATTTTGTGTGTTCAGTGTGCACGTGTAATTAGGGGGAAGATGTCGATAAGGTAAATTGATTTGCTGTCTGGTTTATTTTTCGTTGATAATTTGGGGCTGCAAATGCTTCTTGCATAATAAACAGTGAAAATTGATCAGAACTAACAACAAAGTACTAAAATTTGGATTTCAAGACATTAATGGGGATTTTACCAAACTGATGTGTGAACCAGTTGTCATTCTTATTCTGAATGGAAATATATGCAGATAACCTGTTGTTTGATTGCAGCAAACATTGGTTGCGGTTATAATAAAGTTGATTATATCAGTATGTATTAAACTGGTGCTGGTCTGGCATTGATGTACTCCCTCCTGCAGGATTGATTTGCCAAAAGGGTAATTTTTTTAATTTTGTTTTTCCTTTCCTTTCATTACTTCTATAGTTCGGTTTTGAGTTGGCATTCAAGCACTCTATCCAAACATTGTAAGCCTTGTCTGGGGAGCATGACATGACAAGGGTCGAATCAAAGTTCTACATTTAGTACTGTTCAATCCTGACTGGTACATTGCAATTCAGAAATTCTAATTCTCTCTCGTTTCCTTTGAAAAAGAGAGGGGCCAATGATGTATAACCTCACAACTTGAATTGATATTGCGGGCTGCACTTGGTAGTATCAAGAGTACATTTGAAAGGCAAACTAAATTACAAAGTGGTACAATATGATCATTTCATATTTAGCAGTTCAATATTTGTTGAAATGGTCATTGTTGAGTTGGACACAATCTTAATGGTAAATGTAATTTCTTCCTTGAGGGTTATTTAAGCAATATAAGTGACAAGTAAAAGCAAAGTTGTTCTCCTTGTAACAAAGGGTGTACATTGGTCCAGCGTGCAACTTTTCTAACATTTGAGGGTTTTTAGAGCGCAAAAACTTGGGATGTATAGGACGTTGAAGCACTCTCAAGAGAATGGTGATTTAGTTAAGAGCTAGATGGGACTCGAGCCACTTTCAAGATAGTCCAATGTAGTAAAGAACTAGATGGAAGTGGGTCGTAGAGTCTAATACCATTGTGGTGAACTTCAAATATTTTTTGGGTCTTTCAACTCAAGTTAGATCATCAATTTCAAGTCTCGTCTTAGGTCTTCTCAGTCTAGCATGTTCAAACATGCCCGATCAGGTGATGCTCTCTAGTTATTGGAGTTATTATCTCGACATACTTGATTTTGTGCAGCTCTGCAGTTGAGTTCTTTTCAAACATATTTTTTTTGTCATAACATATAAAAACAAAAAAACAAAAATTATTGAAATTCTCATATGATAACTTAATGGTTTCAACCTCTGGCATGCAAAGCATATCTTTCTCCTTCATTTCCAATGCATTAGGAGCTTAAGATGCTTCTAAGAATGATAGATCAATGCAATATTGACCACATTAAATCTGTATCATCAGAAAAGTAGTACGCATCAGGCTTTAAGGTTATATTAGTATTTAGTCGACTATTTTACAAACTTTAGTTAGGTGAGCTCTTCATAGATAAACCATTGCTGTTTTCTTGTTTCAAATGTGCAAATGTGCAATTGAGTTGTACTCTTTATCGAGAAAGGAGAGGTAGCACAGTTGGCTAGGAATAAGTTCTAGGACTGTTGGTTACCCAAAAATCGAGAGTTTGATTCCCCTCACGACTTCACAGTAAAAGAGAGTTGTACTGTTCGTCAAATCAAATTTTGAAAACACTCTTTGGCTAAGTGTATGAAACATGAGGAGGGTTCAAATGCCTCAATTTTTCATGCCTCCACTATGCCTCCATTTTTAAAAACTTTAATAACTCAAAATTTAAAACTTAAAAGTCAAAATAAAACCGTTGGATATGATCAATATTATTTTATCTATGCACGTGTAAAAAATTATGACATTTCAATTTTGTTTTGATTGTCATCAAGAGGTTGTAAAAAAATGTACTAATGTGGATAATTTCTAGACGTTGATTTTGAACTTATTGATTCACATAAAAACAAAATCAAAATGTGTTAATTTTTTATGAGTACATAGATAAAATAATGTAGATCATATCCAACGGTTTTATATTGACTTTTAAGTTTTACATTTTGAGTTATTAAAGTTTTTAAAAATGGAGGCATAGTGGAGGGATGAAAAATTGAGGCATTGGAACCCTCCTCATGAAACATACAAGGAGTTATCTAAAGTGCATTTTCTTTTCATCAACTGAATTTGGTATATAAAGGAGCAGAACCGATATGTCGACAAGTGTTGTTAGTTCCTACTTTAACAAAAATTCGTAGAAAATACTATCAGTTATACAATGATACTTTATAAGATTTGTATTTTGATTATGACATTCAACCCATAAGAGCCACATGAATCATTAAATGTGAACATAAGATTAGTTTACTCGAGTGAACATCTTATCTGACAATATAATTCAAATTCAAGTTTAGAATTCGTCAAATTCCACATCCAATTAAGATGTAAATATTATAGAAGCCACAATTATTTTTTAGATAAAATGAGGATCAAGCCACTCAACTTTCAATATTTGTCAGAGATCTTTGGTTCGGAATTTGAACATGCGACTTCATTGTCTAGATACTATACCAAATGCTAGTTTGTTGGTGTTGGTGAAAACCATCATCGCCCATAGTATCGTTTTGTATTGATTCTAGAATTGCAGAAGCATACTTGAACATAGTCTCTTTTGACTTTTTGAGCATGAGGGCACCAGTGACTTTGATCTTTCAAAGTAGCAAAGCTGCTTTAAAAAGTCTCTTGATTTTCCTTGTCTTCTTTATCTCTCACTCTAATATGATAGGATGATTGAGAGAAAATTTTGACTACATAATACCTTGTGGACCAAATCCTTATATGAGCCAAAGAATTTATTTGTTGTCTTATTTGGTAATTATTTATTTTAACTTATCAATAGTATGAATATTTTTCATTGGGTTTTACACATGACACATTTATGTTCAAAATCAAATAGTAGTAATTACTTTTAATTGAGCATAATATTGATAATATTGATAATATACAGTATATAATTATTTTACATAAAAATCCCACATGAATCTCCACAATTAAATTACAATAATATAATAAACATTCATACAAGGCTTGTAAAGCCAGCAATGATCTTTTAATTTATTATAATGTCAAATGCTAAAGACTTGTGACAGTCACTGTTGATCAAATTATTATTTTGCTTATTACAGATGTCACTCATTAATAGTGATGGAAATTCATAATCCTATACGAATATTTGGTTGAGAAAATTAGCCAGCCTCACCCCACCTTGAGCAATTCTTGTATTTACAATTGGACTTCGGGATAAGTAATAAGTATCTGCAACAAAACAAATAAAATGGTGATGATTATACTAATTAAGATGAAGAACAACTTTAGCACCTTTGGAAAAAGAATTCAGAGCCCATCGGACCTACTTTGGTTAGATGGGCTCAGTCATCATCCGATATGCATTAAGATGTGTGCGCTTTGCTTTAAAATTTGTGCATGTCTGTATCAATTTTCATAAGCACGGATCTTAATGCAAATCAAACGGTATTAGAGTTCATTGGATCTAAAAATAGGTCTGATGTCCATCAGTCCTACTCCATTCTCTTGGAAAAACTGTCATATTATTTTTTGTTATTTTTTAAACGGCTACCAATTTCGCACGCTTCGGCACAGAGATTATAGATCTAATCTTGATTTTAGTTTTCATACACTCATAAATGTCATACCATTTAAGTGCGCATTATTGGGAGCATCTTGGTATGCATAGCTACAAGCCTGTTGAATACTCTCCGTTGCAAAGCTGAAATATTGTATGAATCAGATATTATTTTAATATTATTATAGGAAAATGAAGTTTTATAGATTCAAACTCGAACAATTATTCTTAAAATATAGTATCTTACGTGTCTGCACAAGCAGTTGTACTAGAACCACATGCATTCCAATCGCTTATTTGGGTAGACTGCGACGCCCAAAAAGTGCATAAAAAATAAATAAAATGTAAGCAAGTTATACAATATTTTTCTATTTGTTCAAACACACTTTGTTGGATCTTTACAAAAGAGAAAAAAAAACCTTTTTAAAGAATTGCAACACTACCTACCGTAATGTCTGCTTTAATTGAATCTGCCATTACATTATTGTCGTTGCCAAAGTAGTTAGACATGGAAGTTTGTATTATTTTTGTGTCCCATATCTAACCAAAATAAAATGAGAGCATGTCAATTCCAATATACACATAACAAATATAAAAACTGTTTCCTTTGTCTTATAAATTTATGTATATATGTACATTGTATTAATTTATTTAATAACGCAATGTAATATGACTTAACTGAGTGAAGATTGGTTTTAACGTTATACCAATATACTGTAATACTATTTCCACCAGCATCCGTTGTAAATCCAACATGAAGTGGTTGGTGAACATCTCCCATGAAATGTGATAAGAACATAAGTGCTTGAGTCAAATTATCTAGGAAAAGAAAAGATATAAATAATACAGTTAGGAACCATTCATGTTTTTTTGTTTATTTGGTATAAAATAGAGATTGAGGATTACTGAGGGAAAAAAAATTCAAATTTGTACATTATTGAGCAAAACCATGTAAACTCATTGCAACATCATTGTTCCGAATATTACAAGCATTGGTTTGTGTCGTAGATAATTTTTGTTTTTTAGGGTTCAAAATACAAGTTCTTCAGTGTTGCCAAGAAAAGGAGTTTAGAGTTTTAAAATGACTCATAATAATAAACTTTATCTTAATTAATTACATGTCGTGGAAGGATATGTTGTAAGTTGTGCCGTGTAATTATTAATTGCTCCGACTACACATCTTCCAGTTGCTCCAGTACTGTCATCACAATCTCCTGGTAAATAATTGAAAATTTCAAAACATCATGAATTAATATTAGTTGCAAATGTCGAAGAAAATTGTTTTCTTTTAATTATCATGTTTCCTAAGAGAAGTCTCATAGATTTGTTTTTTAAAGAACGACCAAAAGGCAAGAGTTGATGCTCAACCGATAGAATCGATATATTACGCAACTTTCATTGTTAGTTGTTTTTATTTCTTTATTTTTTTTTCTCTCTTCCCTTGGAATTGGAAATAACTTCATATAAATTAGAAAAATAGCTTACTAGTATAGTCATAAGTACACAAGTTGTCGGGAGTATTAAGATAATGAAGTGCCGATGACCAAGGATACGCAGCGCCACGCACGCTGTCTGCCCATGAGCACTTGGATGCAAGATCTCCATTAGCTGAGGTTGGTAGCAATTTTAGCACAGCATCGGACGCAGCACTTGTGAGATAACTCTGCAAAGTTTCAATCATTTGCCTTCAATGTTATTTTGTTTTGAAAATCTTATGAAATAGATGATACTCTCCGGTCAGCATGTGAAGCATGCATGTCTATTCTAGAAATTTTAGAGACGGTATTCCTACCAAAATTTAAATCAAGAAATGAATTATAGATGATAAAGCTCAACTTTTTGCACATAAAATTATGACAATAACACACAAGTCAAAATTATATTAATTTCAAAATTATTATTGTAGGGTCCCTCATGCGTGGGTCATATTGTTCGAGTGCATAGTATTTTTATATATCTTAACGTTCATAATTTAAAAAGAAAAATATATCCTTCAATTCTTCAAATTTTGGCATGATCAACTTATTTTTCTATTTATGATAATTATGTAATTAGAATTCAAAACTATATCAAAAACATTAAAAATAACACAACTAGACCTGACTCGCAAGGTAAAGAAATGTTTTAAAGAGTACCTGAGCAATCTTACAAATCATGTAATGACCATCTGTTCCCCATGCACTAGATATGGGAACTCCTGCGAAAAGCGATACAAGTATGACAACAAATATCGGTAAACCCATGTCTCTCTCTTTCTCTTCTATCTTTGAGCCCCTCTGTTTGTTTTGTTTTGTTTTGTGTGGTTCTCTATTGTCTCTCTTATATATATATATATATATGCATGGACATATAATTAATATTTTTTTCTATAGATTCTAATGAACAAGAATTGAGAGTTGGATATGCCATGGAATAGTATGTTACTTTTCTATTATAAAAAGAATGGAAGTCCATTGTTTTCAATTAAAAAATTATTTTATGTAATGAGATAATTTTAACAATGCATAGCGTATATATTAAAGACATTATGAAAAATTCCATGGCCAAAAAAAAGAGAATCAGATCTTCTTACAAATGATTCGAAGCTCGTGTACATCTCATTTATTGGTTGAAAAAGCAATACTTTTGTTAAAATAAATATAACTTCACACGGGGTAGAAGAGTATTTTATTTCTTTATCTCTTGAAATAAGCTGGCTTAAAAAATTCTTCGGAAAAATCCAAGTTTCAATTTTCTCATGTAATGAATTGACTTGCACTTGTCAAGCAGAAATATATATATTTTTGTCAATTATAATAATTTCTTTGGAGCTTGCTTGTCGGATTAGTGTAAGAAATTTGGTTATAAAATGAAATGAATATGTTTGAGGTTTCTATAAAAATTAATTTGAAAGCCACTACTACAGAAAAGGAGATTGCACAGGGACATAAATGGAGGAGCTACACGGATTTCCTGCCGTGTGGGCTGTGAGGGTGTACGAATCGGCAAATAATTACACACGGATATTTACTCGTGTACGATTATAACGATTTCTACACGGATTACTTGATAAACAGCCGTGTACAAACACCTGTCTGTGTCGCTCTCCATATAACCGAGCAACACGGATATTACCTAAACAACCGTGTACGATTTCTCTTTATACACGGACTTTTAACTTCATATCCGTGTACAATTATTCTTTCTACACGGATGTTTAACTAAATATCCGTGTAGCTCTACTCTTTCTACACGGTCTTTTAACTTCATATCCGTGTACAATTCTTCTTTCTACACGGATTTTAACTAAATATCCGTGTAGCTCTCATCTTTCTACACGGTCTTTTAACTAAATATCCGTGTAGCTCTCCTCTTTCTACACGATCTTTATCCGTGTACAATTTTTTTTTCTACACGGATTATTTTATTTTATAAATATCTCTTCTTACACGCACTTTTGTTAAATATCCGTATAGGTTTGTCTTATATATATATTTTTTGTTTTTTTTGGCTAGACTCCTGTTTTGCTAGCCTGTATTTAAATTTTTTAGATAGCAATTTAAAATTCATGTACACTAAATTATACAAAATTATACAAATTCATATTTAGCATTACAAAATTATACAAATTCATATTTATCATTACAAAATTCTAATTGAAACCACCTTGCCCACATACATCTCACATCGTCGATTTGCTCCTTGGTGTAATGCTTCTGCTTTGGTCCATATTACAATTATAATTTGGTATTAGTTAGTAACAAGAAAAGGTAGATGCAAGACACTCGCAAATGTCAATTGCTATAATAAACTGAAAATTATAAGTAAGCACAATATGAAAATATCAATTGCTATTATATAGGAACAATTAATATCAATTACATACCGCTTTTGGAAAGGAGAATTGTATTCTTTCGACAAAGTCAAACATGAAAATTATCGTGTAATAAGTGCATTCCCAACCCTCCAACTGTTGCGGGCACTGAAATTTACATTTAGCGGCCTATGTTAGAATGACAATAATTTTTTGAACAAAATATGAAATTATAAAATTATAGTGTGCTCACCGGGAACCACTTCCAATTCAATTTATTTTTCTGGCGCATGCTTTGCAATCCTCCCTCGTTAATATATTGCAGAAAAGCCCTTACAAAATTGAGTAACTGTAATTAGCAATTCCACAATTTGTTATTATTGAAAAAAAATCAAACCAAGTGAATTATTATTGCTTACAATTTTACATAAGGAAAGATATCTTTGCACTGCTCAATTGCGATCCCTCCTTGGGGCTTTGAAGAATCCATGATAACAACCATATTTTCAGTTGGCACAATGACAATCAAACACCAGTGTTTGCTGTGGGAGGAGAAGAACTATAGTATTTTAGCATATAATGTACACAAGTTCTTTGTTCGTACCATCTCATCACAGTTTCAGACTAGCTTCCTGAAAAATCATCATATTACATTAGAATATATATTTGAGTGCTATAACATGATATAAATAATTTTTTGTCACTAACATGAGGAAAATGGTGATGATTGACACATCGAGCCATTTATCGCTTGACGAGGCAAGTAGAAAGTCCTTGAATTCTTGGAAAGACAACACAGCATTCCAGCCTTCGTGTAGAAACATCTTTGGTGGGACAGGGATGACGATATCCTTCATGCCTTCAGGTGCCTTCATCAAGCGGTCGTGGAGATCCCGCAAATCACAGGGCAAACAGCTATATTCTTCTTCGGTGAGCCGAGGACGGTCTAGTGATTCTGGCGTGTCAGCCCCGATAACTATTTCTTTGTCCCTCCGTACTGGTGACATCATCTCCAGGAAGATTTCTTCGTGGTTGTATCAAATTTCGTACCTTTTTCAAGTATTTCAAAAGAATGATTTGAATGTAACAAAAAATATTGATTATTTAGAGATTACCTGATCCAAAATAATCTGACTCCTGGGCCATTGGACAAATGACCTCCGGGCCTCATCAAGCACCAGTATATCTTCGGTAGGGACAGGAAGAGGTACGCGCGTCCATCCCTCTATGACTAAGTCAACCTATACGCAGACATGGTCGAGCCTCAACTGAGCATGGTGTACATTTGCAGCTCCTGGAAGTACAATGCCCCTAGCAACGGTCAGAGGAGTACTACCATGCCAAGGACGAGGTCGCATGCAGTGGCGTCCTGCAATTATCAGCAAGTAGTTAATTTTAAAATGAAATATTGTCTAACAAGGTTATGAACAAGTAGTAATTACTTTTAGATTATGAACAAGTAGTGATTACCTTTAGATTATCCAAATCGTCTACCCAGGTCCCGGATGCTTGACTACTTCCCCGAACTCCCGGCGAAATGGGAGGTGGATGCTCGGATGGTTGCGTAAGAGATGTAATTTGGTTCAACAATCTTGATTCCATCTCAGCCAGCTTTGCGTCGTACTCCATTCTGACCTTTTGGCGTATGTGCGCAACTATCTCGTCTTTGTCAACCTTGGCACGAGATTTTCTTCGAGGTTTTGGTCCATCAAATACCTCCTTCCAGCCCCTGTAGGCCCCTACACCCCTAACTCGACCCGGGTGTTCTGGATTCTCGAGCACAGCGACCAAAGAATCATTTTCTCACGCGACAGTCCGAGCACCCGAATTGACCTCCTCCTCCACCTCCAACTGTTAATAGAAAAATTAGCTAACTCGGATCTTGCCATGCACCAAACCTGGCCCCTAGGATTCTGGATCCGAACCACGGGTAAGTCAAAATCCCTGTTTTTCTCCAGTACTTGGGCCCACTCTTCCGACTTACCCTCGTAGTCACCTGACCCTAATTTGTGCGGATACTTGTTCATGGAAACGGTCCTCCTGCCATCTTCACTTTTTTTCTTCACACATCAAAGTAAATCAATTAGTTTAAGGAAGATATGTACATATCGAGAAAGAACAAAAACTAATTTGGCTAAATTTATATACCCTGAACTCTTCTGTTTGCTTCGAAGCTTGATACTCCTCCCACACCTCTTGTTTCAGCCAAGGATAATATCCTACCGTATTTTTCCCTAAATTCATGAAGTCCGTAACCAACGTGCTTTTGAATTGCTTCCAACCTTCGTTCATTATCTTCAAAGTCTTTTTCTTAGGGATATCATCCTTGATGTTCCACTGAGCCTGATTGACACCAAAATTACTGCATTTAAGTTCATGAACAATAATCAAAATAAAAAATCCAATTGTTAGGTACTTTACCTTCACAATGTTCCACCAGTCGTCCTTATCTTCTTGCCGTATCTTATCCCATCTCTCGATCCTGATATCCGCCCTTTGCTTCACCAAATTGTTCACCTAATTTGAGTACGGCATCCTGTTTGGACCTTTCGCACGTCCGTCTTTGGTGAACTCTTCCAATTGCTTCTTCTCTGATGTGGATGTGCACATTGTCGGACCTCTTTTCTTTCTTTCTGAGCCTGCTTAGTGGTCCTCTTCCGTCACTACTACGTGCTCACCCTCAAAGGACATGGTTCTATTAAAAAAAAATATTAGAAAGTCAATACTAATAATAGCAATATTGCAAATGGAAAGAATTAGTTTCTTCATATATGCACATTAAGTTATGGAATAAAAAGAAAGTAATGGACCTATGTGGAAAATAGTGAGAAAATAGAGAAATAAAATGCAAAATAAACACCACAGTTAAATGAAGGACTTCAAAACACACAAAATGGACATTAATTTCATATTTTTCTGATTTTAATTCGATTTTATATAAATTTCCAAAGTTCAGCCTCTCAAAATGAAAATTTTGCACCTTTAAATAGCAGATTTTATCATTTAAAAAGCTGAACTTTAAAAAATCATATAACATTGAAACAAAATCAGAAAAATATGAAATTTGTGTCCATTTTGTGTGTTTTGGAGTCCTCTGTCTGTTAGTGAAGTTATAATCTTTTTTTGGTCCCGGCATTGATCTGCACTGAACAATTTATCAGCAGAGGTCATTTTGGCCTTTTGGAGTACATTTCGTGTACCATTGACCATAATCTGATTTTGAATGAGGCATTCCACAAAGCACCAGGCGGCAGCAACCCAACACAAAACCAGCAAAACAGAAAAAAACAAATAAATTGGGTGTGATTTTAATTACCCGGAAGGAGTAAATCGCAAAAAGGCAAGCAAGAGGGCAACGAGGGAACACACTGGCCAACAAGCACCAAACACCAAAACCCAGCAAAATGGCCGTGAGGGAAACAACACCAGAAAGCACCAAAAACACCAGCAAAATGGCCGTGAGGAGAGGAGTGGCGCACACGGCGGAGAGGATGGTTTTGATCGAGGTGAGGAGAAGAAAGGGAGAGAGAGCAGCGCGCGACTTGTGAAAAATTTAGAAGAGAAGGCTTTTGAAAAATATGCATTACATTTGTACACGGATTTTTAACTAAAAGGCCGTGTACGGTTAGTTTTTCTACACGGACATTTGGTTAAAAGTCCGTGTACGATTAGCTTTTCGACACGGCTATTCCATAAATATCCGTGTACGATTAGTTTTTCTACACGGATATCTAGTCAAAAGTCCGTGTAGCTCTCTTCCTTTCTACACGGGTTGTAGTTAACAAATCCGTGTACGATACTATTTCTACACGTATGATTAACTAGAAGGCCGTGTACGAAATATTTAAAAATATTAAATGGGGTTACTTTTTATTTTTTATATTATTAATTGCATTTAATATTTAAATTGCATTTTTTATTATATCTAAAATTATAAACTGATAATAAATTGCATTTAATATTTAAATTAATATTATATTATATTTAATATTTAAATTAATATTATATTATATCTAATATTTAAGCTAATACTATTATATTACATTTAATACTAATCTAGTATATAACTAAGACACAAAGTTGAAAATATTACCAAGCATTTTATAGTTAGTATATTATAGTTAAACTTCCTTATTATTTATAATTGCAATAACTAATACTAACAAGTTGTTTTAAACTAGAAATTTTATATGTGTATTTATATATGTATTGAGCTAGAAATTTTATATATGTATTTATATAGTTAAACTTCCTTATTATCTATATGTGTATTTATATATGTATTGAACTAGAAATTCTATTATTATTAAAAAGTTGTTTCTAAAAAAGAAATATTAAAAGTTTCAACTTTAAACAAAATAAATATTACACATTGGCTTTTTTTTTTTCCTTTTTCTTTTTTTTTTTCACTATTTGAACAGTACCTTCGGCCCATAAACCTTCATTGTGGTCGGATCGCATGTAGTTTGCTTCGTTTGTTTCTTCAATTGTTGCTACCTCAGTTTGCATGTCGGTACAAAATGGAGGTATTTCGTCGAATTGGTCATACTCTTCTTCGTCCACGACGTTTTCTACCCCAACAATCCTTTTTTTTTCCGGATAGGACGACGCTCCACCTATCATCACTCGGGTCAGTGGCATAAAAGACTTTGGGTGGCTTGCTTGGCGAGTATAAACGGATCATCAACATACCCAACTTTCTTAAAATCAACGAGTGTGAACCCGTCGCTATCAACTTTAACACCCCGGTCTTCGACCCATTGACACCGAAACAAGAGAATGCTAAGGTGAGGATTGTAAACGAGCTCCCAAATTTCTTAAATAACGCCACAATATGACTTCGATGCTATTACAGCCCGGGCATCTCCGGATCTACTGAATTCTTGAGACGTCGCCACCAATGTCACCCCACTATTTTCATCGTGCTCTTATCATTTTGTAATTTAGTGTAAAATGTATATCCGTTAATTTTGTATCCTTGGAATGTTCTAACAACCATTTGGGGTCCTTCGCCCAACAGTCTAACAATTTCATTTACGGGCGACCTTTCGGGGTGTGACTTCACTCTTTCTTTCAGCCATCATATAAAAGAACGATTATGCTCGTTAGTAAGCCACTTCTGACTTCTCGTGTAGTTCTGTTGTTGAAGGATTGTCATGTGCTCATCTATATAGGAAGCAACATCTGTCATGTGCTGAAGTACAATAAAATGAGCCTTTTGTAGTTCATCTTTATCAGCAACTATGACTTTCAACCCAATTGTCCCTACTCCTTGGAGCCTTCCCTCGTATCGAGATTTTGGAACACCAATAGGACACACACCGGTCATGTAGTTGGTGCAAAAATCAATCACCTCTTCGGTGGAATATCCTTCTATAATGCTACCTTCGGGTCGATGTCGGTTCCTTACGTACTTTTTCAAAATGCCCATGTATCTCTCGAATGGATACATATACCGCAGGAACACGGGACCACAAATCTGAATTTCTCTCACAAGATGAACAACAAGGTGAACCATAACATCGAAAAAAGATGGCGGAAAATACATCTCAAGTTGGCAAAGAGTAACGACGACCTCCTTTTGCAAAGAGTCCAATTTTAGAGGGTCTATCACTTTGGAATTGATTGCATTGAAGAAAAACAGAGCATCGTAATGGTTTGCCGAACGTGCTTCGGTAAAATTCCCCTAATTGCAACAGGAATCATATGTGTCAGTAAAACATGACAGTCGTGGGATTTCAGACCAAGCAATTTCAGGTCCTTCATCGACACCAGCTTCTTAATATACGAAGAATACCTTGATGGGACTTTAATACTATGAAGGCATTCACAAAAGCTTGTTTTCTCTTTCTTCGACATTGTGCACATTGCGGGGGTAGGTATGTGCGCTTCCCTTTCTCCTGCGGTGCAAGCTCGGGTCGTATTCCCATTTCTACCATGTCTTTTCGAACTTTAATACCATCTTTGGTCTTCCCCTTAATGCTTAATAATGAACCAATCAAACTGTCGCAAACATTTTTTTCAACATGCATAATATCTATGCAATGTCTCACTTCTAAATATTTCCAGTATGGTAGCTTCCAAAATATGGATCTCTTTTTCCAAATATTTTTCGGTGGTGCTTTGGCACATTTTCCAAAAACAATATCAAGGTTTTTAACTCGCTTGAAGACACCCTTCCCATCTAATGGACGACGGGCCACTCCAAGCTCAATTTTCTCGTTGAATGCCTTCCTCTTCTTACGGTATGGGTGATTAACAGGAAGAAACCTACGATGCCCCATGAAAACATTCTTTTGATAATTTTTCAACCTCAGCACCTGCGTGTCATCTTCACAGATAGGGCGGCTTTTGCTCCTTTAGTATTGTAACCCGATAAATTCCCGTACGCGGGAAAATCATTTACGATGCAAAACACCATGGCCCGCAATTTAAAGACATCTTTGATGTACACATCTCACACCAGGACGCCATCACGCCACAATTTTTGGAGGTCCTCAATTAATGGCGCGAGATATACATCTATGTCATTTCCGGGTTGTCTGGGTCCTTGGATTAGTAATGACATCATTATATACCTACGTTTCATGCACAACCAAGGAGGAAGATTGTAGATGGATAAAAGAACTGGCCAAGTACTGTACCGACTGCTCAAGCTTCTAAATGGACTCATTCCATCTGTGCTCACCACAATCCTAACTAAGGTTTCTCATTTCGGAACCAAATTATTTGAAATGTCTATCAATGTTTCTCCATTGAGGAGAATCGACCGAGTGTCTTAGTTTACCGTCCTTTTTGCGCTCTTCTTCATGCCAACGCAATAATTTCACATCTTTGGAATTTGCAAATAACCATTTGAATCTCAATATTATCAGCAAATACCACACCACCTTAGCCGGAGGCCAGCCCTTTCTGTAGTCGTTACACTCTTCAGTGTCCTGGTCCTTACGTTTATACTGTGAAACACCGCATTCAGGACAAACATGCATGTCCTCGTACTCATTACGATACAATACACAGTCATTCGGACATGCATGTATTCTTTCGATCTTCAAACCCATTGGACATATCAACTTCTTCGCCTGATATATTGTACAGGGTAACTCGTTGTTATCTGGGAGCATTTCTCGTAAAAGCTTTAATAAGTCCGTGAAACTCTTATCGCTCCAACCATTGTCTGCTTTTAAGTTAAATAGTTTCAACACAACTGACAGATTTGTAAATTTGGTACACCCAGGATACAACGGCCTTTTGGATTCATTACAAACACTGAAATTTATCATAATTTTTATCACTAATTTCATCTTCCATATCACGTAACATGTCATCCAGATTTTCAGGAAACTCGTGTTATACATTTTCATCAGTATTCATCTCCAGCTCATCATCGTCGTTGCAATCAAGTTCAACATTATCAAAATTTTCGACATTCTCATAATCATCGTTCCAATCAAGTTCAAAATTATCATCAATTTCTACATTCTCTTCACAACGATTAGAATTTTTATCGGTACTACTAATTTCTCCAAATTTCTCACCATGCATGAACCAACATGTATATCTTTTCTTAAATCCCCGACAAATCAAATGAGCTCTAATTTCTTCAGAGTCCCCAAATCTTACAAAAAATTTACAATCTCTACAAGGACACAAAATGTCGTCATCTTTTTTCTTCACTCTATAACTCTCAGCAAATTTAATAAACTCATCAACGCGAACCAAATATTCTTCACTATCACGTCGCAATTCGTACATCCAACTTCGATCCATCTATAAATTAAATTAAAAAATGATTTCAATTAATCATGCATGGTCAACATATAAATTGTACCAAATTCTGCGCTTACAAAGAGCCGGTTTACAATCCGAACCCACTCTTTGAATATTATGTCTCATATGTGAACACATATTAGCGAGATTTAATTAGTATTTGAGAAAAATTCGGCAGCATTTCTCCTTTTTTCAAATACTAATTAAATCCTGCTAATATGTGTTCACATCCTAAATGAGACACAATATTCAAAGAGCAGTCCCAAAACGGAGACTATCCAAAATTAATCCCTATTGGATTAATTTTGAACGGGCATGGACCTAAAAGCATCAATAGGTCGGTTATTGGACCACAATACACTAATTATTTACATTATCTTAAGTAATCAAGCATTCATGAATATATTACACACCTAAGTAAGCAATAATAATTAATGAACAAAAAATTAGAGAAAGAAAAGGAAAATATATATACTAACCTTAGAAAGAGAGGAGAAAATAAAAACTTCAAAGATGTCAGATTCTAGCTGCTAGCCTTTGCAGAAATCAGATCAGTTCAATACAGAGAGAGAGAGAGTATTACTTGATCAAAACGGCGCTGGAAGGAGAAGGCGCTGGATGAGAAGGCCCCTTTTAAACTGCACAAAACCCTATAAAGACTTTTCTACACGGATTTATACTTAACAACCCGTGTAGCTCTCTAAAAACTCATACACGGTTATTTATTAAACAATCCATGTAGCATTACCCTTTATACACGGATATTTGATAAAAAACCGTGTAGCTCTCTAACCATTCTTCACGGCTATTTATAAGAAAAAACCGTGTAGCTCTCTTCTACACGGATTTATTATCAAATATCGGTGTAGCTATTCCTACACGGATTTTAGTTTAATATCCGTGTAGCTCTCCAATAAATGTACACAGTCATTTTTTCCAAACATTTCTACACGGACTCTTTAATAAATATTCGTGTATGAATACCCACAGATTTTTCAGCTTTCAAAAAACCAATTTGGTACACGGTTTTTATATAAAATTGGCAAAAACCGTGTACGATGTGCAGTGTACGATGACCATTTCTGTAGTAGTGAGCTAAACTAACCCAACAGTTAGTACTAATACTTATTTTTTCTAACGTTATTGTAGCGATATTTATTTTGATTTAAATAAAACATTTTTTTTTGAAGAAAATATGGGTCTAGCCCGTATTTGATTAAATTGAAAGGTTCGGTTACATTGGAGATGTAACTCCAAAATGGATAAATAAACAATGTGCTCAACACAATTGAGCTGGTAAAGTAAAATTAAACTGAGAAGGAAGGTAAAGAAAAAATTATAAAAAACTGAAGCACTGTAGCACAGTAGTGTTCCTCTGGTTTCATCCGATTCCTGTAATTGCCAGATGACTTCATTTGCCAGCTCTTTTATGTCCTTCTTTTCATGTTATTTCTAAATCGGACTTGCATAGCACACATCTGTTCGTGATCAGCCATCCCCGTTTGCGCTGATTGTCAATCCTGAGTAGTTGGTTCATGGTCATGAACCATCCAGAAACTTGGATCTTGGCAGTACCTTCAATTTCCATACTCTATGCACATTGCTCAGAATTCGAGGCCCATTTTTCAGCATGTTATATGCACCGCTTACTGTGAAATTACCAGTCTCTGATCCTGACCAGTAAATGTCATCATGATTTTGTGGAGACAAGGACATATCTTGAAGCATCTGTTGTAGGGATTGAAGTTCAGAAAGTGCTTGATTTGTTAAGGTGTCTCTGAAAAGTGATCGCTTCTGTGCTATAGCTCCTGTCTCTGAAAAGTGATCCCACCTGTTTAGGGCATGTGACAAGTAAAAGCAAAGTAGTTCTCCTTGTAACAAAGGATGTACATTGGTCCAGTGTGCAAGTTTTCTAACATTTGAGGGTTTTTCAGAGCGCAAAAACTTGGGATGTATACAAAGTTGAAGCACTCTCAAGAGAATGCTGATTTAGTAAAGAACTAGATGGGACTCGAGCCACTTTCAAGATAGTCCAATGTAGTAAAGAACTAGATGGAAGTGGGTCTTAGAGTCTAATACGATTGTGGTGAACTTTAAATATTTTTCTGGTCTTTCAACTCAAGTTAGATCATAAATTTCAAGTCTCGTCTTAGGTCTTCTCAGTCTAGCATATTCAAACATGCCTGATCAGGTGATGCTCTCTAGTTATTGGAGTTATTATCTCGACATACTTGATTTTGTGCTGCTCTGTAGTTGAGTTCTTTTCAAACATATTTTTTTTGTCATAACATATAAAAACAAAAAAACAAAAATTATTGAAATTCTCATATGATAACTTAATGGTTTCAACCTCTGGAATGCAAAGCATATCTTTCTCCTTCATTTCCAATGCATTAGGAGCTTAAGATGCTTCTAAGAATCAATGCAATATTGACCACATTAAATTTGTATCATCAGAAAATTAGTACGCATCAGGCTTTTTTTAAGGTTATATTAGTATTTAGTCTGACTATTTTACAAACTTTAGTTAGGTGAGCGCTCTTCCTAGATAAACCACTGCTGTCTTATTTTTTCAAATGTGGAAATGTGCAATTGAGTTGTACTCTTTATCGAGAAAGGGAAGGTAGCACAATTGGCTAGGAAAAAGTCATAGGACTGTTGGTATCTGTTACACCAAAAGGTATAGTACAAAGTTTCAGTACAGTAAACTGCACTTTTTAACCTTCAATACACTTTTCGGTTCAGACTGCAAGTATACAATCCTATCGAGTAGTATAAATTCGGGTATCGATCACAGGGACGGTTCAAGTCTTAACTAGATTGATGCTTAAATTAAATAAAGACTAGAAGTTGGAAAAGGTTGGTTTTGGGTTTTTATAGTTCCTAACAATTCAATGACAATAATAAAATGCAAGAAAGTAAATAAACTTGGTTTAAATCAATAGTAAAAAGGCGTTTCCAGGGTTATGACTTCATCTCAGTTTTGCCTCGAGGTACCCGGTCCGTGTAGTGTCCTACACGGGCCGTGTCCAGTGTACACGGGCCGGGTACTGTCGTACACGGTCCGTGTGGCCCTCGAGTGAATGCAGCAGTTATTGTTTCTTTGTGTTGTTCCTTTGTGTAGGGTTCTACTGACCAGACCTAATGTTTCTAAACCTCAACTGTCGTCTGTTGGTTCATTAACTTGGTATGGAATTGCAATATGTGCCCTCGTCGGGTTCTAGACCTCAACTGTCGTATGTTGGTCTGAATTACCTAGTTGCTTGTTTGGTATACTAAAGGTAACCTCATTCCGTCGATATGAGGAAATGTTCACCTGTCGGCTACTACTTGGTTTCACCTTCCGGATCACTAATCCTACCTCATGTACTTAGTTTGGTTGAGAGATTATAAGGGCCAAAGTACCTTCTAGATGTGCGCATTCATCTAGTGGTAAACCAATAAAAATCAAACAACTTAGACTAAGCAATTAAATCAAACACAATCAAGCAAACACAAATTTCAACAAAAGAATCCAACAACTAACATGCAAAACAAAACATTCGATTACATCACAACCCTAGAAACTAAAAGTCTACTCTAACATGATTAAAAAGCAAATAAAACAAATAAAGATAAAGGAGTTCATAGAAAAACTCGAAGAACAATGAAGATCCGTCGAAAACTCGCGTCTTTCGCTTCTCAACTTCGTCTCCAAGCCAAAGCCGTCAAGGCCAAACCCTAGCAAATGCCTCTCTGCTCCAGAATACCCCTCTGGTGCAAGAAATCCCGCTTATATGCTTTTCTGGCCGACCTTCCATCAATTAGCCTTGTTTCCAAATTCTAAATTTGTTTCCAGAAATGCTTGACACGGCCCGTGTGGAATTCTACACGGACCGTGTGCCTGTGTTCTTCCTGCGGTCGAGTCAGCGGTTGGAAATGCTTGACACGGCCCGTGTGAAATTCTACACGGACCGTGTACCTGTGTCTCTAGCTCAGATTGTAGATCTTCTCGCAAGCTTTCCGAAAAGTGGTTATACACTCAAAACGGAGTTACGAGTCAAAACTTATGACCGTTTTAATTTCAGGTGCTGAGATTGGTGTCCTGGTCGTGTCTGTGGTCGGGCAGAGGGTTGTACGGTCCGCATAAGAAGGTACAAGGACCGTATATAAACCTTCAAATTCCATATTCTTCCTCGGTTTCACCCGTTTTCTGCAAAGTAAGAGCAAATACGCAGCAGTACCACATTCTATAGATATTCAATGAAATAAACACGATTTGACAGTTCTAAACACAGGTTTTGGTACAAAATACGGGTCGGAATATAGATAAGTTTGCGAGATATCAAATTCCCCCAAGCTGAAGTCTTGCTTGTCCTCAAGCAAAAACCCCAACTTAGGTACCGGGTTGGACTTTTAAACTTTCCTAAATGCAAGTTAAGATCCTAATTGTGAAAAACTCACATGAACTGCTATTATCATTAACCTCGAGAATCATATTGGATAACAACTTGGACTTTCCTCGATTAATTTTGATTCACCCCACAAATTGACTAGTCAAACTTCAAATTCTGAGATGCTTTGATATTTGCAAAAACTAGTTACCCGAATTGATCAATCTTTCATTCTTACATTGAAACTATACCCTCATTTGTGGCGATTTTCCTTTTTGCCCCCCCCAAGCTTGGAACAAGCGTAGGTTAGAAAGTCGCGGATTTCGTGTGTTGATATATGCAAAAGTTTTTGAAAGTTTTCGAGCTCAAAGGCATCCCGTCGAATTGTGCCAGTACTCGTTTTCTTTTCTTCTAAATTTGGGAGACGAGCTCAAAGGCGCCCTGTAGGACTTATTGCCAGTACTCTTATTTTCTCCATCTTTTCGTTTGTTTCATTTTTTTCTTTTATTCATTTGCATATATCATGAATACACACATCCAAAGGTATTCTTTCATACCAATAGATATCCCAATCTTTCTATTGTTTAAAATCCCCAATTCCCTAATTTAAAAGGCACAGTTCAGTTTCAAAATGTTATTTCAGTACAATTCAAGTTTTCATCTTTTCAATTTCTCAAAACTTCCCATGCTAAGCAGTTCTTTGATCAATTATGAGGTTATTTCCAATTTCTCAAAGTCATCCAAATCATAACCAAAAATTTACAAACAAGTCTTTAATCCTAGCAGTCACACAAATTTATCACCTAAAAATGCAAAATTTTCGAAAAATAAACATGAACTAAATGCAGATACAATTTCTTCTATTCAACCCCCCAAGCTTGAATGAAGCATTGTCCTCAATGCTTGAATTCACACAAGAAAGAGTAAATAAAAGAAAACATGAAAACTTACTAGATGTGGAGCGAGGAGTGAGGCGGGTCGGGTGGTTCTTTGTGGAACCACGACCATCTGTCCTTCTTGAAACACCATGGGAGAGAATGCACAGACCAGGCTGCTTGTGCACGGCCAGTGTGCTGGTTTGCACGGTCCGTGTGCCTTGGAGAGGTCTGATGCATGTGTGTGCCTTGATTCGTGCCTGTCAGCTTCCTGATCAAGTACCCGATCACAGTTTGCTGAGCTTTCAAATCCTCCAAAAATCGAAGGTTGCGATCCAGGTCGAGACCTGCATTTAAAATCAGAGGGCAAGATTTATTCGGGTCTAGGAACTCATACCTGAGGTTAGCTGGAAAAGGTTTAAGTTCAGGAGTGGGCTGTTCTGTCTGGGCTGTTGTACGGTCCGTGTGAGACGTGTACGGTCCGTGTTCTGCCCCCGTGTGAGCCTTGTGCGCCCCGTATGCTTCCTCATCCTCCAGCTCCTCTGACTGTGGTGCACGGTCCGTGTAAGTTACATTCGGTCCGTGTGTCAGTTCCTCCAGATTGGCAAACTTTGCTTCTGTTGCACACATCTTCTCTTTGGCAGCTCTCTTTTCCTGCAAATCAGCCAAATAATCAGGATAATTTTTAAATGAGTTGCCGTATTGCTCACGAGATTGTTCTTTGGCCAATTGATCAACCACATCGATCGCGCAGCATGTTTCTGGTTCATTTGGGTACTTCATAGATCGGTTGAGATTAAACTTCACACTCTCATCTCCAATCCGCAGAGTCAGAGTCCCATTTTCCACATCAATGAGTGTTCGAGCGGTCTTTAAAAATGGCCTTCCCAGAATGATGGGGATTTCCTTGTCCTCCTCCATCTCCATCACCACGAAATCAACTGGAACATAAAACTTGCCGACCAGAACCGGCACGTCCTCTACTATGCCAAGTGGTAGCCTGACAGAGGAATCAGCAAGCTGTAGAGTCATGTGCGTGGGTTTGAGCTCGCCTACTCCCATGCGCTCAAAGATGGTGCGTGGCATGAGACTCACGCTGGCCCCTAAGTCACATAGGGCTCGCTTGATGGTAGCTTTCCCGATTTTGCAAGGAATGGAGAATTTACCTGGGTCTTCCAGTTTGGGCGGGAGTTTGCTACTCAAGATTGCGCTGCACTGCTCTGTGAGTTTTACCTTTTCATGTCCCCCCAAGCTTCGCTTGTTGGTGAGGATGTCCTTGAGAAACTTGGCATAGGTTGGCACTTGGGTCAAGGCATCGGTGAAGGGGATCGTGATGTGCAGTTGCTTTAGCACTTGAATGAACTTGGCAAATTGCTCGTGGAGTCTGGACTCGGCTAGCCTCTGGGGGAAGGGAACAGGTGGCCGGTAAGGTGGGGGTTTCTCGGCCCCCTTCTTTCTCTGACCTTCAGCTTCCTTCTGTACGGCCCGTGTGCCATCTGCACGGTCCGTGTGCTCGGTGGTTTTGGCTGGTCGTGTGGGCTCTGCACGGGCAGGATGTTCAATCTCTTCAGCAAGTGGTTGCACGGACCGTGTGGAGTGTGCACGGTCCGTGTGGTCGGCAGTTTGGTCGACTAGCATGGCTGGTCCTGAGTAATGGGTCCCACTTCGCATGGTTATAGATTTTACCTCTCCTCTGGGGTTGAGCTCTGGTTGGCTGGGTAGCCTTCCAGGTTGTGGTTGGCTAGAGGTGGTTCGGTGAGCCATTTGCTCCATCATCAACTTATTCTGAGCCAGTTGGGCACTGATCGCTTGCATCTGCTCGAACATCATCTGATTCATCTTCCCTTGCTCGTGCATGAAGTTGCTCATAGCGGGATCAATGTACGGCTCGGGTAGATCGGCTTGAGGTGCGCGGTTGTTCGAGTTGCTGAAAGAAGCATCATGGTAGAAGTTTCGGTTGTTGTTGTTGCTGCTCGAGGAACTGTTGAATGACGCGGGGTTGTTCTGCTTCCACCTCAAATTTTGTTGCTCAATCGGGTCTTTACAGTAGGTTCGATTGAATGGAAGTTTCGGGAAATAAGATGGCTCACTGTTGAGAGAGTTGACTTGCTCGGTCTCTTCATCCCTTTGCGCCAATGGGCAGTGCTCATAAGAGTGCCCTTTATCACCACACATGACACAAGACTGTGGTTGATGGTTGCCGACTGACTTTACACTCATCTTGTCGAAAGCTTTCTGCATAGCATCAAGCTTGGCGGTTAGAGCAGTGATTTGATCAACTTCAAATCGGCCGCCTCCTCCAGCTCGAGTGTTGTCGCGCCCGGACCATTGTTGGTTCTGAGCCATGTTGTCAATCAAGTTCATGGCTTCAAGAGGTTCTCTTGACATCAATGCTCCACCTGCAACAGCATCAACAGATGTACGAGTGCTTTCAGTTAAACCATCATAAAAAGTTTGGATCAACAACCAGTCAGGTATACCATGGTGTGGACAAGAATACTGTAACTCCCTAAATCTTTCCCAGGCCTCGTTTAGGGGTTCATCAGACCTTTGCCTAAAACTAGTCAATTGGGTTCTTACCTTGGCAGTTCTTTTATGAGGGAAAAATCTAGTTAGAAACAATTTAGACAGTTCCCTCCAATTGGTAACGGAATCCCTTGGTAATGACCCTAACCATTTCTTGGCCTTGTCCCTAAGAGTAAAAGGAAACAGTGCAAGTCTGGTATAATCAGTTGTTAAGCCATTGGTTTTGATGGTTGTGCAACATTCAAGGAAAGTTTGGAGATGGGCATGTGGATCCTCATGATCCAAGCCATGGAAGGTGTTCTGCTGGACTATGTTGACAACTCCTGGGTTGAAGTTCGGTTGTTGTCCAACAATTCGCGGCAGTCTGATGGCTCCCCTCACGTCTCCAGCTCGTGGCACATTGTATTCACGCAAGGTTCTTGGTACGAAGTCAGCCATGTCATCATCAGAGAGGTCATCAGTCATGTCCTCTTCTCTGTCTTGTCCGTTGTTGCTCATTGTTGCCCTGCTTGAAGTCCCTTTTTGGCTCGGGTGTTCAGAGTGCACGGACCGTGTCTCGTCTGCGCGGTCCGTATAGAGTGGTGTTCGTGCAGGAGCTGATTGCACGGACCGTGTATCGGCTGTACGGTCCGTGTCGAAAGGTGGTTGTTCAGGAACAGTGGCCTCTGGAGGAGTATCAGAGAGTGGTCCTTTGCTCCTCAGTCTGTAGTCACCCTTGGGTGGAGGTACGAATGCCAGCTTTCCTGAAGGAGAGAGAAAACTAAAAGAAAAAGATACAAGTTAAAATCTAGATTAAATAAAATAAGCAAAAATCCAGAAAATAAATGATGCCGTCCCCGGCAACGGCGCCAAAAACTTGTTACACCAAAAGGTATAGTACAAAGTTTCAGTACAGTAAACTGCACTTTTTAACCTTCAATACACTTTTCGGTTCAGACTGCAAGTATACAATCCTATCGAATAATATAAATTCGGGTATCGATCACAGGGACGGTTCAAGTCTTAACTAGATTGATGCTTAAATTAAATAAAGACTAGAAGTTGAAAAAGGTTGGTTTTGGGTTTTTATAGTTCCTAACAATTCAATGACAATAATAAAATGCAAGAAAGTAAATAAACTTGGTTTAAATCAATAGTAAAAAGGCGTTTCCAGGGTTATGACTTCATCTCAGTTTTGCCTCGAGGTACCCGGTCCGTGTAGTGTCCTACACGGGCCGTGTCCAGTGTACACGGGCCGGGTACTGTCGTACACGGTCCGTGTGGCCCTCGAGTGAATGCAGCAGTTATTGTTTCTTTGTGTTGTTCCTTTGTGTAGGGTTCTACTGACCAGACCTAATGTTTCTAAACCTCAACTGTCGTCTGTTGGTTCATTAACTTGGTATGGAATTACAATATGTGCCCTCGTCAGGTTCTAGACCTCAACTGTCGTATGTTGGTCTGAATTACCTAGTTGCTTGTTTGGTATACTAAAGGTAACCTCATTCCGTCGATATGAGGAAATGTTCACCTGTCGGCTACTACTTGGTTTCACCTTCCGGATCACTAATCCTACCTCATGTACTTAGTTTGGTTGAGAGATTATAAGGGCCAAAGTACCTTCTAGATGTGCGCATTCATCTAGTGGTAAACCAATAAAAATCAAACAACTTAGACTAAGCAATTAAATCAAACACAATCAAGCAAACACAAATTTCAACAAAAGAATCCAACAACTAACATGCAAAACAAAACATTCGATTACATCACAACCCTAGAAACTAAAAGTCTACTCTAACATGATTAAAAAGCAAATAAAACAAATAAAGATAAAGGAGTTCATAGAAAAACTCGAAGAACAATGAAGATCCGTCGAAAACTCGCGTCTTTCGCTTCTCAACTTCGTCTCCAAGCCAAAGCCGTCAAGGCCAAACCCTAGCAAATGCCTCTCTGCTCCAGAATACCCCTCTGGTGCAAGAAATCCCGCTTATATGCTTTTCTGGCCGACCTTCCATCAATTAGCCTTGTTTCCAAATTCTAAATTTGTTTCCAGAAATGCTTGACACGGCCCGTGTGGAATTCTACACGGACCGTGTGCCTGTGTTCTTCCTGCGGTCGAGTCAGCGGTTGGAAATGCTTGACACGGCCCGTGTGAAATTCTACACGGACCGTGTACCTGTGTCTCTAGCTCAGATTGTAGATCTTCTCGCAAGCTTTCCGAAAAGTGGTTATACACTCAAAACGGAGTTACGAGTCAAAACTTATGACCGTTTTAATTTCAGGTGCTGAGATTGGTGTCCTGGTCGTGTCTGTGGTCGGGCAGAGGGTTGTACGGTCCGCATAAGAAGGTACAAGGACCGTATATAAACCTTCAAATTCCATATTCTTCCTCGGTTTCACCCGTTTTCTGCAAAGTAAGAGCAAATACGCAGCAGTACCACATTCTATAGATATTCAATGAAATAAACACGATTTGACAGTTCTAAACACAGGTTTTGGTACAAAATACGGGTCGGAATATAGATAAGTTTGCGAGATATCAGTATCCAAAAATAGAGGTTTTGAGTTTCCTCACGACTTCGCAGTCTCTGCGAAGGTTTAAAAAAAAAAGAGTTGTACTGTTCGTTAAATCAAATTCTGAAAACACTCTTAGGCTAAGTGTATGAAACATACAAGAAGTTATCTAAAGTGCATTTTCTTTTCATCAGCTGAATTTGGTATATAAAGGAGCAGAACCGATATGTCGGCAAGTGTTGTTAGTACCTACTTTAACAAAAATTCGTAGAAAATACTATCAGTTATACAATGATACTTAATAAGATTTGTCTTTTGATCATGACATTCAACCCATAAGAGCCACATGAATCATTAAATGTGAACATAAGATTAGTTTACTCGAGTGAACATCTTATCTGACAATATAATTCAAATTCAAGTTTAGAATTCGTCAAATTTCACATCCAATTAAGATGTAAATATTATAGAAGCCACAATTATTTTTTAGATAAAATGAGGATCAAGCCACTCAACTTTAAATATTTGTCAGAGATCTTTGGTTCGGAATTTGAACATGAGACTTCATTGTCTAGATACTATACCAAATGCTAGTTTGTTGGTGTTGGTGAAAACCATCATCACTGATAGTATCGTTTTGTATTGATTCTAGAATTGCTGAAGCATACTTGAACATAGTCTCTTTGGAGTTTTGAGCATGAGAGCACCAGTGACTTTGATCTTTCAAAGTAGCAAAGCTGCTTTAGAAAGAATATTAGTTTTCCTTCTCTTCTTTATCTCTCACTCTAATATGATGGGATGATTGAGAGAAAATTTTGACTACTTAATACCTTGTGGACCAAATCCTTATATGAGCCAAAGAATTTCTTGGTTGTCTTATTTGGTAATTATTTATTTTAACTTATCAATAGTGTGAATATTTTTCATTGGGTTCTACACATGACACATTTATGTTCCAAATCAAATAGTAGTAATTACTTTTAATTGAGCATAATATTGATAATATTGATAATATACAGTATACAATTATTTTACATAAAAATTCCACATGAATCTCCACAATTAAATTACAATAATATAAGAAACATTCATACAAGGCTTGTAAAGCCAGCAATGATCTTTTAATTTATTCTAATGTCAAATGATAAAGACTTGTGACAGTCACTGTTGATCAAATTATTATTTTGCTTATTACAGATGTCACTCATTAATAGTGATGGAAATTCATAATCCTATACGAATATTTGGTTGAGAAAATTAGCGAGCCTCACCCCACCTTGAGCAATTCTTGTATTTACAACTGGACTTCGGGATAAGTAATAAGTATCTGCAACAAAACAAATAAAATGGTGATGATTATACTAATTAAGATGAAGAACAACTTTAGCACCTTTGGAAAAAGAATTCAGAGCCCATCCCTACTTTGGTTAGATGGGCTCAGTTGTCATCCGATCTGCATTAAGATGTGTGCGCTTTGCTTTAAAATTCGTGCATGTCTTTATTATTTTTCATAAGCACGGATCTTAATGCGAATCGAACGGTATTAGAGTTCATTGGATCTAAAAATAGGTCTGACGTCCATCAGTCCTACTCCATTCTCTTGGAAAAACTGTCATGTTATTTTTTGTTATTTTTTAAACGGCTACCAATTTCGCACGCTTCGGCATAGAGATTATAGATCTAATCTTGATTTTAGTTTTCATACACTCATAAATGCCATACCATTTAAGTGCGCATTATTGGGAGCATCTTGGTATGCATAGCTACAAGCCTGTTGAATACTCTCCGTTGCAAAGCTGAAATATTGTATGAATCATATATTTTTAATATTATTATAGGAAAATGAAGTTTTATAGATTCAAACTCGAACAATTATTCTTAAAATATAGTATCTTACGTGTCTGCACAAGCAGTTGTACTAGAACCACATGCATTCCAATCGCTTATTTGGGTAGACTGCGACGCCCAAAAAGTGCATAAAAAAATAAATAAAATGTAAGCAAGTTATACAATATTTTTCTATTTGTTCAAACACACTTTGTTGGATCTTTACAAAAGAGAAATAAAAAAACCATTTTAAAGAATTGCAACACTACCTACCGTAATGTCTGCTTTAATTGAATCTGCCATTACATTATTGTCGTTGCCAAAGTAGTTAGACATGGAAGTTTGTATTATTTTTGTGTCCCATACCTAACAAAAATAAAATGAGAGCATGTCAATTCCAATATACACATAACAAATATAAAAATTATTTCCTTTGTCTTATAAATTTATGTATATATGTACATTTTATTAATTTTTTTAATAACGCAATGTAATATGACTTAACTGAGTGAAGATTGGTTTTAACGTTATACCAATATACTGTAATACTGTTTCCACCAGCATCCGTTGTAAATCCAACGTGAAGTGGTTGGTGAACATCTCCCATGAAATGTGATAAGAACATAAGTGCTTGAGTCAAATTATCTAAGAAAAGAAAAGATATAAAGGATACTGTTAGGAACCATTCATGTTTTTTTGTTTATTTGGTATAAAATAGAGATTGAGGATTACTGAGGGAAAAAAATTCAAATTTGTACATTATTGAGCAAAACCATGTAAACTCATTGCAACGTCATTGTTCCGAATATTACAAGCATTGGTTTGTGTCGTAGATAATTTTTTTTTTTTAGGGTTCAAAATACAAGTTCTTCAGTGTTGCCAAGAAAAGGAGTTTTGAGTTTTAAAATGACTCATAATAATAAACTTTATCTTAATTAATTACATGTCGTGGAAGGATATGTTGTAAGTTGTGCCGTGTAATTATTAATTGCTCCGACTACACATCTTCCAGTTGCTCCAGTACTGTCATCACAATCTCCTGGTAAATAATTGAAAATTTCAAAACATCATGAATTAATATTAGTTGCAAATGTCGAAGAAAATTGTTTTCTTCTAATTATCATGTTTCCTAAGAGAAGTCTCATATATTTGTTTTTTAAAGAACGACCAAAAGGCAAGAGTTGATGCTCAACCGATAGAATCGATATATTACGCAACTTTCATTGTTAGTTGTTTCTATTTATTATTATTTTTTTCTCTCTTCCCTTGGAATTGGAAATAACTTCATATAAATTAGAAAAATAGCTCACTAGTATAGTCATAAGTACACAAGTTGTCGGGAGTATTAAGATAATGAAGTGCCGATGACCAAGGATACGCAGCGCCACGCACGCTGTCAGCCCATGAGCACTTGGATGCAAGATCTCCATTAGCTGAGGTTGGTAGCAATTTTAGCACAGCATCGGACGCAGCACTTGTGAGATAACTCTGCAAAGTTTCAATCATTTGCCTTCATTGTTATTTTGTTTTGAAAATCTTATGAAATAGATGATACTCTCCAGTCAGCATGTGAAGCATGCATGTCTATTCTAGAAATTTTAGAGACGGTATTCCTACCAAAATTTAAATCAAGAAATGAATTATAGATGATAAAGCTCAACTTTTTGCACATAAAATTATGACAATAACACATGCACAAGTCAAAATTATATTAATTTCAGAAATTATTATTGTAGGGTCCCTCATGCATGGGTCATATTGTTCAAGTGCATAGTATTTTTATATATCTTAACGTTCATAATTTAAAAAGAAAAATATATCCTTCAATTCTTCAAATTTTGGCATGATCAACTTATTTTTCTATTTATGATAATTATGTAATTAGAATTCAAAACTATATCAAAAACATTAAAAATAACACAACTAGACCTTACTCGCAAGGTAAACAAATGTTTTAAAGAGTACCTGAGCAATCTTACAAATCATGTAATGACCATCTGTTCCCCATGCACTAGATATGGGAACTCCTGCAAAAAGCGATACAAGTATGACAACAAATATCGGTAAACCCATATCTCTCTCTTTCTCTTGTATCTTTGAGCCCCTCTCTTTGTTTTGTTTTGTTTTGTTTTGTTTTGTTTTGTGTGGTTCTCTATTCTCTCTCTTATATATATATACATACATGCATGTATATATACATGTATATAATTAATATTTTTTTCTATAGATTCTAATGAACAAGAATTGAGAGTTGGATATGCCATGGAATAGTATGTTACTTTTCTATTATAAAAAGAATGGAAGTCCATTGTTTTCAACTAAAAATTATTTTATGTAATGAGATAATTTAACAATGCATAGCGTATTGAAGACATTATGAAAAATTCCATGGCAAAGAAAAAATGAATCAGATCTTCTTACATATGATTCGAAGCTCATGTACATCTCATTTATTGGTTGAAAAAACAATACTTTTGTTAAAATAAATATAACTTCACACGGGTTAAAGAGTATTTTATTTCTTTATCTCTTGAAAGAAGCTGGCTTCAAAAATTCTTCGGAAAAATCCATTTTTCAATTTTCTCATGTATGAATTGATCAATATAATAATTTCTTTGGCGCTTGTCAACCAGAAATATATATATTTTTGTCAATTATAATAATTTCTTTGGCGCTTGCTTGTCGGATTAGAGTAAGAAATTTGGTTATAAAATGAAATGAATATGTTTGAAGTTTCTAAAAAAATTAATTTGAAAGCTAAACTAACCAAACAGTTAGTACTAATACTTATTTTTTCTAAGGTTATTGTAGCGACATTTATTTTGATTTAAATAAAACATTATTTTTTGAAGAAAATATGGGTCTAGCCCGTATTTGATTAAATTGAAAGGTTCGGTTACATTGGAGATGTAAGTCCCAAATGGATAAATAAACAATGTGCTCAACACAATTGAGCTGGTAAAGTAAATTTAAACTGAGAAAGGAAGGTAAAGAAAAAATTGTAAAAAACTGGAAGCACTGTAGCTCAGTATTGTTCTCTGGTTTCATCCAATTCCTGTGATTGCCAGATGACTTCATTTGCCTGCTCGTTTATGTCCTTCTCTTCATGTTATTTCTAAATCGGACTTGCATAGCACACATCTGTTCGTGATCAGCCATCCCCGTTTGCACTGATTGTCAATCCTGAGTAGTTGGTTCATGGTCATGAACCATCCAGAAACTTTGATCCTTGGCGGTACCTTCAATTTCCATACTCTATGCACGTTGCTCAGAATTCGAGGCCCATTTTTCAGCATGTTATATGCACCGCTTACTGTGAAATTACCAGTCTCCGATCCTGACCAGTAAATGTCATCATGAGTTTGTGGAGGATGTATCTTGAAACATCTGTTGTAGGGATTGAAGTTCAGAAAGTGCTTGATTTGTTAAGGTGTCTCTGAAAAGTGATCGCATCTGTACTATAGCTGCTGCCTCTGAAAAGTGATCGCATGTGTTCAGGGCATGTGAATGGAGGTTTGGGAGTTCATTTCTTAGCAGACCATAACCCCAGTTATTGTGCCATAGTGAGATGTGCTTTCCATTTCCTGGGATGTGTAAGAAGAAGGCTTGACAGAAAACCAAAGCCGATTTCAATGCTGATGTGAACAGGGTGATTCTGGTATCGTACCAGTTGGGTCCAAGGTCTGCTGCAGCAGGAATTTCAGAGAGACGGTTGGGGCTTCATCCAATACCAGTACCATTTGATCGATAAATCTTGATTGAAAATTGTCAAGTTCATTATCCCCATGCCTCCTAATTTTTTGGGTGTACGTACCAAATCCCAATTTGCTAGACAATTTTTTTTTCCTACTGTAAAGTGTGCATCTTGAGATGTTAAATAAAACAGTTAGTATCATTATTATGTGAAATCCCGAATCCAAGTAATTTTTTTGGGTGTACATGCCAAATCCCAAATCCCGATTTAAATAAAACAGTTAATATCCTTATTATGTAAAAGTTCCTACTGTAGAGTGTGCATCTTGAGAAGTTTGTAAAGGTCGTCATTATCTATATAGTGCAAGAATAAATGTTTTAGTGCGAGAATAGCGTGAAAGAGGTACAAAGTGGAATTTTTGAAAAGATTGTTTATTTGATGCTATTTAAGATAGTGTAAATGTAGTTTGGATAGTATAACTCGAAATAGTATTTTTTATTTGTTATTTTCATTTAAATGTTAGGTTAGCCAAATAGAGCATACTAACATCCATTCCGTAGAGGAAAAGATGTGTTTAAGTTCCATTTAAGAATGATAGCATCATTATAATATTATTGGTATGTATTTACTTATATTCAAACATACCCTTGATTTTGGTTCTTGCAAATGCTTATTAGCAAGAGTGCAACATTAATTGATCTTTTTGACGAAATTAATAGGCATCAATTGAATGATTTTCCCACAAATCATACTTCTCAACTAAATGAATACATACAGTGTGCTAAGCATCCAGTTAATCGATCACTGACCATACAGCAGGCATGATCTTATGAAGGTGCTGATGTTAGTATATTTTATATACATATGAAAAGCTATGAAAAGATGAGTCTGAATCTGCTGCGATCCTGGGTGGGATCGCAGGATTATAAAATTCCGAATCAACGGTTCAAATTTTTCTGTGCGCGGATCTAGAAAACACTTTGGAAAAGTAAATTTTCATGCACGCATCACGAAAAAACCAACAGCTGAGATTCGGGATCGCAGGGTCCTGCGATTCCCGAGAATCACAGCAGATTTATTTTCATGAAAAGATAACTAAGGATAAACATTTGGAGTTTGACAGAGCAGTTTTTTATTCATGCAGTGCACGAGTCATGTGCAACACTGTTTTGACTCTATTATCCATGCGCTGCATGAATTAAAAATTGCTCCGTCAAAATCTTCACCCATAAATAATGCGCCTGAGCTCTGGATGATAAGTGCCAATTAGATATGTCTCTTTGTAGTCAGATAGTTGATGTGTTCATCTATTCTTTGTCATTGGATAAAACCAAAACCATAGAATCGTAGTACATTTTTTTTTTTCCAATTTTGTTTAATTTAGAGTTTGGGTCCGTCTGACAGACTCTGCTAATACGCAAAAAAGTGTAGCTAATAAAAAAAAATTGTCAAAAAAAAAGTGTAGCTAAAAATTAACCTTAGCACCACAGCAGTAATAGCTAAAAGCTTAGAACTATCAAAATTTGATATTATGTTGCTACTGCTATAACATAGGCATTATAATTAGCAATACATCTTCTTAATCAAGAACAAGGGTATGGCCGAAACTTTCAGATTAGATGTCCAACCAAGATACCGATACTTCTGTTTTCTTTTTTTAAAATAGTTCCATCTTTGACATTCTTTTAAGACGAAATAAAAAGTAAATATTACTGAAGTGATCACAAGAGGCTGAAAATCACATAAGTAAAAAGATGTACAAATAACAAGGCGTTCTATGAATGCCATATAATTCGGCTTCCCGTGTCCTGTGTCCCCTGCACACCAACTAAAATGGCATCCGCTGAAACATTTGCATGTATGATATCAGTGAGATTTGTGAAGCAGATAAGATCCAATTCGGCTTTGTGAAGTTTGGTCTTGCTTGTGCAGTTTGGAAATTGTATTTGGGTCTTAACTTTGGTAGAGTTCTGTGATGACTTTCTTCTAACTTTAAACACATTAGACTGAGAAAATATGCTTCTATTATAAAAATATTATAAAAGTACTATAATATGTTGAAACATGCCAAGTTAATGAGCTCAGTCTTTCAAATTGAGTTGCTTTATGATTCATGTTGAACAGTCTAAATTTTGCACAATCAACTCAAAAATTATTTTGAGTTATGTCAGAAATGTGAAACAGTATTACAAAACATAAAATTTGCCAATGAACACAAAAAAAGAAGGAAAAGGAGAAACCGTACTTGATATTTAAGAATATTACTTAATAATAATTGCACGGTAAGTGGTCCAAAGGTACATTTTTGCAATTCATATCAGAGGTCCATGTAATAATACCCCCTGACAATTAAATACTAATCATTAAAGTACTTTTCTCAATACAGACAATACTACTACTTGGCAAGTACTATTCATCAAGCAGAGAATAGTATTTAAGAGGTCCATGTGTTGAATTTACACGGATCATAAAATATTATCAGAGATCTATGGACTTCTCTACTTGCGAATTAATAATACCCATTGCCTATTTATTTAATAATTGAGTTGGACTATCATGCTTTGGGAAGTAAAGAATTTGTTTTACTTGCTGCCTAAATCTCAATTATCAAAGTTAAGAAGTTCGATCCGAAAAGCTCAAAATACTCTCCATATTAAAATGTGCTTAGAAACCAAATTTTACATTTTTTGCAAATTTTCTGTTATTTTTTTAGATTTTTTTAAAATAGTTGTTTTTAAGATTTTTTTTTACCATATTAAAATAGCGATTTTAAAAAAATCTAAAAAAAAGTAGAAATTATCCAATAAATGTAAAATTTGGTCTCCAATTACATTTTAATGTGGAGAATATGTTAAACTTTTCGGATCAAAATTTTGAACTTCAAAAATTGAGATATGAGCGGGAAGTAAAATGAGCTCTTTACTTCTCAAAGCATGATAGCCCAACTCTTAATAATTAGTAATTTCAGTTCATTAATAATATAAATATAACTTCTTAAATTTGCACATCATAGGTATGGTTGTGTATAACTGTATAATCAATTTTACAGATTACTTGGCAAGTGTGATTTTACAGGAAAGCGTGTTATGGTTTCTGTTACACCAAAAAGGTATAGTACAAAGTTTCAGTACAGCGAGCTGTACCTTTTAACCTTAAATACGCTCTTCGGTTCAGATTGCAAGTGTACAATCCTATCGAATAGTATATCGTCGGGTGTCGATCCACAGGACAGTTCAATTCTAAACTGGACTTTTACCTAAATAAGTTAGGTACTAGAAGTGAGAAAAGTTTGGTTTGGTTTATTTAATTTCCTAAGCAATTCAGCTGTAAAGATAAAAGACAGTAAATAAGGTTGGTTTAAATTCAGATATAAAAAGCGTTTCCAGGGTTTCAGATTTCATCTTCAACTCTGCCTCTCAGTACCCAATGCGGGCCGCGTCATTTCTGACGCGGGTCGCATAGACCTCGAGTGAATACAGTACATGTCTGTTTCTGCGTTGTTCCTTTGTGTAAGGATCTGCTAACCGTATCTATGTTCCTAAACCTCAACTCTTGTTTATTGGCTCAATAAACTTGGTACGGAAATGCTACTTCACCTTCTTAGGTTTTCAACCTAAAACTCACGTTTATTGGCATTCTACCTAAGTTATTTGTTCGGTTTACTAAAGGTGTCCATTATCTTACGATAAATAGAAAGGTTCACCTCACAGTTACTATTTGGTCTTAAAAACCTACCTCAAATACTTGGTCTGGTTGAAAGAAACATCAAGGCTAAAATACTAGAAAAAATGCTATAAACATCTAACAGTAAGCAACAAGAATTATTCAATCAATTCAACCAAGCAATTAAAATACTCGAATAAAATAAACACAAATATTCAACACAGATTCAAACAACATGCATAATAAAATAGAGTATCCGACTACATTGTAACCCTAGAAACTAGTAAACTACTCAGACATAATCAAAAAGCAAACAAAACAAATGATAAAAGAATTGTTCATTACAAAACCCGAAGAATAAAGAAGATTCGTGAAGAAACTTTCGTCTTTTTGCTTCTCGACTTCGTCTCCAAGCTAGCCGTCAAGTACCCCCAAAACCTAGAATTTGCTCTCCTTGTTCTCTAAAAATTCCTCCCTCTGTTTGTAGCAAGGAATCTGTTACACCAAAAGGTATAGTACAAAGTTTCAGTACAGTGAACTGTACTTTTTAACCTTCAATACACTTTTCGGTTCAGACTGCAAGTATACAGTCTTATCGAGTAGTATAAATTCGGGTATCGATCACAGGGACGGTTCAAGTATTAACTAGATTTATACCTAAATTAAATAAAGACTAGAAGTTGAAAAAGGTTGGTTTTGGTTCTTAAAGTTCCTAACAATTCAATGACAATAATTAAATGCAAGAAGGTAATAAACTTGGTTTAAATCAGATGAAAAAGGCGTTTCCAGGGTTATGACTTCATCTAAATTTTGCCTCGAGGTACCCGGTCCGTATAGTGTCCTACACGGGCCGTGTCAGTGTACACGGGCCGTATACTTGATGTGAATTCTGCAGTACAAGTAATAAATCATAATTTATACTCAATTCGGTTGCAAGTGTACAACCTAGTCAAGTAGTACTTAGGGATCGTCTCCACAGGGACAAGTTGGAATATCTTTTCTAACCTAGCAATTTAATTTAGTAAAAGAAAATAAAAAAGGTTTTTGTTTGTTTGAATGGTTGATTTGGTTGTGATTAAACTAAATTAAACTAAAGTCTTAAGGCAAAATCTGATTTTTAACAAAGATGAGAGATTAGGGTTTCTTAGGGTTCCTATCCACTATTGTTATGACTTAATTGGTTTATTAAATTTGTTCTTTTAATTATGAAGGCACAGTTGAGGGTTGTAGGTACAAAGGGATATTTCTATATTAATACCATCTTCAAATTAGAATAAACGTCACCTCTCGGTACTTGGCTATACTAATCTAAAGTCATTAAGTTCTTACTGTCCTAATTAATCTAGAAAACCGTAATTCACCTCTCGGTACTTGGTACAATTTGTCTAAACTATTAGGTAAAGCCCGTATAAGACAAGCGTCACCTCTCGGTACTTAGCCTATCAAATACCCTATTCTTTATGGTCAGGACTTAACATTCAATTTCTCAATTGCAAATACTAAATCCTAAGGTTTCATGTGATTTCGATTAAGTCTTCACAATCAATTGAAATAAAGAACAGATCATATCAAAGAACAAGAAAATACAAATTAAACCAACTAAAGAGTGAGGCTATGGTGCTATGCATAGCACGGATGGCTAGTGTACTACGGCTCAATATGGTACTTTTTAAAATCCTAACGGTCGATCCGACCGTTCAATGTGATAACCATATGAATATGTACTTGCAAATTAAATTTTATATTTTTTCGAATTTTTTTACTATTTTTTCAGATAGGTAAAATTTTGATGGTCCAGAATTTTCAAAAAACACTGATTTTTCTACCTATCTGAAAAAATAGTAAAAAAATTCGAAAAAATATAAAATTTAGTTTGCAAGTACATATTCATATGGATATCACATTGAACGGTCGGATCGACCGTTAGGATTTTAAAAAGTACCATATTGAGCCGTAGTACACTAGCCATTGGTGCTATGCATAGCACCATAGCCTCACTCCCAACTAAATCATAACAAAAGTTTCAAGTACAGCCCTAATTAACCCTAGAAAATCATTTAGCCAGTCATGGCTAAAGCACAAATCAAATTAAAAAGATTAAAAGAGTTCCAAAGAGAGAAAATAATAAAACCGGTAGATCTTGTGATGTCTCTTTCTCCCCTCTTCTCTCTTCTTTTCTCTTCCTTTGTCTCTCTTGTTAAAACCAGAAATTCTCTCTCTAAAAACGTAATTGTTCTGTTCTACAAGTTTCCTATTTATACCTCTGGCAAAAACTCAAACTGAATCTCTAAAAATAGCAAATTTGGGCTCTGAAACCGCCTTATTGCGGGCCGCAATAACATCCCTTGCGGGCCGCAATGAGTGGAGGCGGTTAACTTCTCGCGCAGATTCTGACTCTCTGGATACTACTCTGCAGGCCGCAATGAAATCCTTTGCGGGCCGCAAGAGGTCTGGGAATTCAGTGGTCTGAGTTGCTCTCTGTTTGATAATGTTGCGGCCCGCAATGATTGTCTTGCGGTCCGCAATGAAAGTGTCAGATTCTTCTGTCTTCGTGCTGACTTGCTCCAAATCGCCCGTTTTGCTCCGTTAAGCTCCAAACACTTGATTACCTGTAAAATAAACATAACTAGGGCAGTAACTTGAACTTTTGGACATTTCTAACCTAATTAAACCTAATCTAAACAAAACTTAGCTTAATTTTCATAACAAACCCCCGGTTTCAATAGATATTATTACGGCTTATCAATACTGTCATACACGGTCCGTGTGGTCCTCGAGTGAATGCAATAGTTATTGTTTCTTTGTGTTGTTCCTTTGTGTAGGGTTCTACTGACCAGACCTAATGTCTCTAAACCTCAACTGTCGTCTGTTAGCTTATTAACTTGGTATGGAATTGCAATATGTGCCCTCGTCGGGTTCTAGACCTCAACTGTCGTATGTTGGTCTGAATTACCTAGTTGCTTGTTTGGAATACTAAAGGTAACCTCATTCCGTCGATATGATGAAACGTTCACCTGTCGGTTACTACTTGGTTTCACTTTTCGGATCACTAATCCTACCTCATGTACTTAGTTTGGTTAAGAGATTATAAGGGCCAAAATACCTTCTAGATGTGATCATTCATCTAGTGGTAAACCAATAAAAATCAAATAACTTACACTAAGCAATTAAAATCAATCACAATCAAGCAAACATAAATTTCAACAAAGGAATCCAATAACTAACATGCAAAACAAAACATTCGATTACATCACAACCCTAGAAATTAAGAAATCTACTCAGACATAGTTCTAAAACAAATAAAGAACTAATAAAAAGATTAGCCATGACAAAACCCGAAGAATAAAGAAGATCCGTCGAAAACTTGCGTCTTTCGCTTCTCGACTTCGTCTCCAAGCTTAGCCGTCAAGAGCAAACCCTAGGAATTGCTCTCTGCTCCAGAATGCCCTCTCTGGTGCAAGAAATCTCACTTATATACTCGTTTTGCCGACCTTCCATTAATTAGCCATGTTTCCAAATTCTGGATTTGTTTCCAGAATTGCTTGACACGGCCCGTGTGGAATTCTACACGGACTGTGTGCCTGTGTTCCTTGAGCGGTCGAGTCGGCGGTTCTCTGTGGTCGTGTCATCGGTCGAGTCGAGATTGACACGGCCCGTGTGGAATGTTACACGGACCGTGTAGAGACTTCTAAATTCCAGATTCCTTCTCGATTTCGCCAGATTCCTGCAGAATAAGAATAACTTGCAGCAGTACCACATTCTATATATATTTAATGAATTATAACCGAATTTATAGATTAAAACACAGGTTTTGGTACGAATTTAAGGTCAAAATATAGATATGAATGCGAGATATCAGAATCCCGTAATATAGCCATTCTGACCGACCTTTCCTTCATTGAGCATCTATTTCCATTTCTGTTATGTTTCTGGAATAGGCAGACGCGACCCGTGTCAGATGTGACGCGATCCGCGTGTCTGTGTTTCTCAAGGAGCTGATAAGTGTCGCGTCTGTGGTCGCGTCGGGGCATGCTGCGACCCGCGTCGGGAGTGACGCGGCCCGCGTGAAGACCTTCAGTCTTCACAATATTCCTGATTTCGCCTGTTTTCTGCAAAATAAAAATAAAAACAGCAGCAGTACCACATTCTATAGATATTCGATGTAATGGACACGATTTGGTAGTTTAAAACACAGAGTTTGGTATAGAAATTGGTCGATTTTATAGATCAAATAACGAGACATCAGTTTCAGTATTGCTAATGACACAAGAAAAAATATTAAATTGTATTCTGAAAATATCAGGTTTGGTTGACATAGAGCGGGTACAGGTGTACTGGTATTGAACTGAGATGGTACTGAAGAGGCACTGATTGGAAAGCTATAGAGTAGGATGACGTTAATTTGAGGTTTTTCACTTTCATTTTTTTATTGATGCTGTTTTTCTGGATTGTTTGCTTGCTGCTTTCTAAGACTCAGGTTACTAAAATCATTTGTAAGATGTCATTATATTAATACAAACACTGGGTAGCCTCTACTAAGATTCTCTTTATTTACTGTGTTAGTGTTCATGTTCTCTTTATGAACTTTTAACAGACACAAGTTGTTGTTTGCTCTCATTTTTGTGTGTTCAGTGTGCACGTGTAATTAGGGGAAAGATGTCGATAAGGTAAATTGATTTGCTGTCTGGTTTATTTTTCGTTGATAATTTGGGGCTGCAAATGCTTCTTGCAGAATAAACAGTGAAAATTTGACGGGAACTAACAATAAAGTACTAAAATTTGGATTTCAAGACATTAATGGGGATTTTAACAAACTGATGTGTGAACCAGTTGTCATTCTTATTCTGAATGGAAATATATGCAGATAACCTGTTGTTTGATTGCAGCAAACATTGGTTGCGGTTATAACTGCGCTGATGAATAAAGTCGATTATATCAGTATGTATTAAATTGGTGCTGGTGCTGGTCTGGCATTGATGTACTCCCTCCTGGAGGATTGATTTGCCAAAAGGGTAATTTTTTTAGTTTTCTTTTTTCCTTTGCTTTCATTACTGGTATAGTTCGGTTTTGAGTTGGCATTTAAGCACTCTGTCCAAACATTGTAAGCCTCGTCTGGGGAACATGACATGACAAGGGTCGAATCAAAGTTCTACATTTTAGTACTGTTCAATCCTGACCGGTACATTGCAATTCAGAAATTCTAATTCCCTCTCGTTTCCTTTAAAAAAGAGAGAGGGGGGCCGATGATGTATAATAACCTCACAACTTGAATTGATGTTGCCGGCTGCACTTGGTAGTATCAAGAGTACATTTGAAAGGCAAACTACATTACAAAGTGGTACAATATGATCATTTCATAACTTAGCAGTTCAATATCTGTTGAAATGGTCATTGTTGAGTTGGACACAATCTTAATGGTAAATGTAATTTCTTCTTCCGTGAGGAGTATTTAAGCAATATAAGTGAGAAGTAAAAGCGAAGTAGTTCTCCTTGTAACCAAGGAATTCGTATCCTCTGCATTAACTCAAAAAAGAATCTTTTGAGTTAATGCATCTCGACCATCCGATCTGTTTTAAGATTTGTGCGAACTAGATCTGGACTCATATTAAAGGGCCCCCTATGTTATAGGCACGAGACGGATTGGCTCCGTTTAAAATCATATGGATGAAATTCATTAACTCAAAAGATTCTCTTTTAAGTTAATGCAGAGGATACGGATCTATAACAAAGGGTGTACATTGGTCCAGCGGGCAAGTTTTCTAACATTTGAGGGTTTTCAGAGCGCAAAAACTTGGGATGTATAGGAAGTTGAAGCACTCTCAAGAGAATGATGATTTAGTTAAGAGCTAGATGGGACTCGAGACACTTTCAAGATAGTCCAATGTAGTAAAGAACTAGATGGAAGTGGGTCGTAGAGTCTAATACAATTGTGGTGAACTTTAAATATTTTTTGGGTCTTTCAACTCAAGTTAGATCATCAATTTCAAGTCTTGTCTTAGGTCTTCTCAGTCTACCATGTTCAAACATGCCCGATCAGGTGATGCTCTCTAGTCGTGGGAGTTATTATCTTAACATACTTGATTTTGTGCTGCTCTGCGTAGTTGAGTTCTTTTCAAACATATTTTTTTTGTCATAACATATAAAAACAAAAAACAAAAATTATTGAAATTCTCATATGATAACTTAATGGTTTCAACCTCTAGCATGCAAAGCATATCTTTCTCCTTCATTTCCAATGCATTAGGAGCTTAAGATGCTTCTAAGAATGATAGATCAATGCAATATTGACCACATTAAATCTGTATCATCAGAAAATTAGTACGCATGAGGCTTTAAGGTTTTATTAGTATTTAGTCGACTATTTTACAAACTTTCGTTAGGTGAGCTCTTCCTAGATAAACCACTGCTGTTTTCTTGTTTCAAATGTGCAAATGTGCAATTGAGCTGTACTCTTTATCGAGAAAGGGGAGGTAGCACAGTTGGCTAGGAAAAAGTCCTAGGACTGTTGGTTACCCAAAAATCGAGAGTTTGATTCCCGTCACGACTTCACAATAAAAGAGAGTTGTATTGTTCATCAAATCAAATTCTGAAAACACTCTTTGGCTAAGTGTATGAAACATACAAGGAGCAATCTAAAGTGCATTTTCTTTTCATCAGTTGAATTTGGTACATATACGTGCAGAACCGATATGTCGGCAAGTGTTGTTAGTTCCTACTTTAACAATAATTCGTAGAAAACACTATCAGTTATACAATGATACTTAATAAGATTTCTCTTTTGATCATGACATTCAACCCATAAGAGCCACATGAATCATTAAATGTGAACATAAGATTAGTTTACTCGAGTTAACATCTTATCTAACAATATAATTCAAATTCAAGTTTAGAATTCGTCAAATTCCACATCCAATTGAAATGTATAATAAACAATTATTTTTTAGATAAAGATGAGGATCAAGCCACTCAACTTTAAATATTTGTCAGAGATCTTTCGTTTGGAATTTGAACATGCGACTTCATTGTCTAGATACTATACCAAATGCTAGTTTGTTGGTGTTTGTGAAAACCATCATCGCTGATAGTATCGTTTTGTATTGATTCTAGAATTGCGGAAGCATACTTGAACATAGTCTCTTTTGACTTTTGAGCATGAGGTCACTAGTGACTTTGATCTTTCAAAGTAGCAAAGCTGCCTTAGAAAGTCTCTTGGTTTTCCTTCTCTTCTTTATCTCTCACTCTAATATGATGGGATGATCGAGAGAAATTTTGACTACTTAATACCTTGTGGAACAAATCCTTATATGAGCCAAAGAATTTCTTTGTTGTCTTATTTGGAAATTATTTATTTTAACTTATCAATAGTATGAATATTATTCATTGGGTTCTACACATCAGAGATCGTTATGACACATTTATGTTCGAAATCAAATAGTAGTAATTACTTTTAATTAAGCATAATATTGATAATATACAGTGGATAATTATTTTACATAAAAATCCCACATGAATCTCCTCAATTAAATTACAATAATATAAGAAACATTCATACAAGGCTTGTAAAGTCAGCAATGATCTTTTAATTTATTATAATGTCAAAAGATAAAGACTTGTGATAGTCACTGTTGATCAAATTATTATTTTGCTTATTACTGATGTCACTCATTAATAGTGATGGAAATTCATAATCCTATACGAATATTTGGTTAAGAAAATTAGCCAGCCTCACCCCACCTTGAGCAATTCTTGTATTGACAACTGGACTTCGGGATAAGTAATAAGTATCTGCAACAGAACACATAAAATGGTGATGATTCTACTAATTAAGATGAAGAACAACTTTAGCATCTATCATACGATCTGCATTAAGATGTGTGCGCTCTGCTTTAAAATCCGTGCACATTTGTGTCAATTTTTGTAAGCACGGATCTTAATGCGAATCGAACAGTATTAGAGCTCATTGGATCTAAAAATAGGTCTGACATCCATCGGACCTACTCTATTCTCTTGGAAAAACTGTCAGGTTATTTTTAGTTTTTTTAAACGGCTACCAATTTCGCTCGCTCCGGCACAGATATTATAGATCTAATCTTGATTTTAGTTTTCATACACTCATAAATGCCATACCATTTAAGCGCGCATTATTGGGAGCATCTTGGTATGCATAGCTACAAGCCTGTTGAATACTCTCCATTGCAAAGCTGAAATATTATATGAATCAGATATTATTTTCATATTATTATAAGAAAATGAAGTTTTATAGATTCAAACTCGAACAATTATTCTTAAAATATAGTATCTTACGTGTTTGCACAAGCAGTTGTACTAGCACCACATGCATTCCAATCGCTTATTTGGGTAGACTGCGACGCCCAAAAATTGCATAAAAAAATAAATAAAATGTAAGCAAGTTATACAATATTTTTCTATTTGTTCAAACACACTTTGTTGGATCTTTACAAAAGAGAAAAAAAAACCTTTCTAAAGAATTGCAACACTACCTACCGTAATGTCTGCTTTAATTGAATCTGCCATTACATTATTGTCGTTGCCAAAGTAGTTAGACATGGAAGTTTGTATTATTTTTGTGTCCCATACCTAACCAAAATAAAATGAGAGCATGTCAATTCCAATATACGCATAGCAAATATAAAAATTGTTTCGTTTGTCTTATAAATTTATGTATATATGTACATTGTATTAATTTTTTTAATAACGCATGTAATATGACTTAACTGAGTGAAGATTGGTTTTAACGTTATACCAATATACTGTAATACTATTTCCACCAGCATCCGTTGTAAATCCAACATGAAGTGGTTGGTGAACATCTCCCATGAAATGTGATAAGAACATAAGTGCTTGAGTCAAATTATCTAAGAAAAGAAAAGATATAAAGAATACTGTTAGGAACCATTTCATGTTTTTTTTGTTTATTTGGTATAAAATAGAGATTGAGGATTACTGAGGAAAAAAAAATTCAAATTTGTACATTATTGAGCAAAACCATGTAAACTCATTGCAACATCATTGTTCCGAATATTACAAACATTGGTTTGTGTCGTAGATAATTTTTTTTTTTTTAGGGTTCAAAATACAAGTTCTTCAGTGTTGCCAAGAAAAGGAGTTTAGAGTTTAAAATGACTCATAATAATAAACTTTATCTTAATTAATTACATGTCGTGGAAGGATATGTTGTAAGTTGTGCCGTGTAATTATTAATTGCTCCGACTACACATCTTCCAGTTGCTCCAGTACTGTCATGACAATCTCCTGGTAAATAATTGAAAATTTCAAAACATCATGAATTAATATTAGTTGCAAATGTCGAAGAAAATTGTGTTCTTCTAATTATCATGTTTCCTAAGAGAAGTCTCTTAGATTTGTTTTTTTAAAACAACGACCAAAATGCAAGAGTTGATGCTCAACCCATTGAATCGATATATTACGCAACTTTCATTGTTTGTTGTTTCTATTTCTTTATTTTAAATTAGAAAAATAGCTTACTAGTATAGTCATAAGTACACAAGTTGTCGGGAGTATTAAGATAATGAAGTGCCGATGACCAAGGATACGCAGCGCCACGCACGCTGTCAGCCCATGAGCACTTGGATGCAAGATCTCCATTAGCTGAGGTTGGTAGCAATTTTAACACAGCATCGGACGCAGTACTTGTGAGATAACTCTGCAAAGTTTCAATCATTTGCCTTCATTGTTATTTTGTTTTGTAAATCTTATGAAATAGATGATACTCTCTGGTCAACATGTGAAGCATGCATGTCTATTCTAGAAATTTTAGAGACGGTATTCCTACCAAAATTTAAATCAAGAAGAAATCAATTATAGATGATAAAGCTCAACTTTTTGCACATAAAATAATGACAATAACACATAATTAGTCCAAATTATATTAATTTCAAAATTATTATTGTAGGGTCCCTCATGCATGGGTCATATTGTTTGAGTGCATAGTATTTTTATATATCTTAACGTTCATAATTTAAAAAGAAAAAAAAATATATACTTCAATTCTTCAAATTTTGGCATGATCAACTTATTTTTCTATTTATGATAATTATGTAATTAGAATTCAAAACTATATCAAAAACATTAAAAATAACACAACTAGACCTTACTCGCAAGGTAAAGAAATGTTTTAAAGAGTACCTGAGCAATCTTACAAACCATGTAATGACCATCTGTTCCCCATGCACTAGATATGGGAACTCCAGCAAGAAGCGATACAAGTATGACAACAAATATCGGTAAACCCATATCTCTCTCTTTCTCTTCTATCTTTGAGCCCCCTCTTTGTTTTGTTTTGTTTTGTGTGGTTCTCTATTCTCTCTCTTATATATATACACGCACACATACATGCATGTATATATACATGTATATAATTAATATTTTTTTCTATAGATTCTAATGAACAAGAATTGAGAGGTGGATATGCCATGGAATAGTATGTTACTTTTCTATTATAAAAAGAATGGAAGTCCATTGTTTTCAATTAAAAAATTATTTTATGTAATGAGATAATTTAACAATGCATAGCGTATATATTCAAGACATTATGAAAAATTCCATGGCCAAAAAAAAAAAAAAAGAATCAGATCTTCTTACAGATGATTCGAAGCTCATGTACATCTCATTTATTGGTTGAAAAAACAATACTTTTGTTAAAATAAATATAACTTCACACGGTGTAGAAGAGTATATTATTTCTCTATCTCTGTTATGCTCCAGTCTATTGCTTCCTTACTCTTGTGCAAAAGGAACTAGCACCCTTGCAATTACAAAAAGAACTTACACATCTTAAATCCAAGAAAATATCATTACATCTCAATACAAAAATTAAAAGCATTTACCTATCCAAAACAAGAGTTTATGTGAGAGGATTAATTACAAAACCATACTATTTGCAAATCAGAGGGAGGAATCAAAATATATAATTTCATTGAAATGGCTTCCAGAGGGAAATTTTGCAACTAGATTGCGATTCAAAAAATGAAACATGTGTTTGCTTTGACCCAAATGATACATCCGTAGCAATATTACCACAACATATATTGTCTAATTATTACTAAATGCTCCAACTAATATTTTTTAACTCTACATCTGCTCCTAAAAATTTTGTGCAACTTGCATCCTATTTTAATTAGACAGCCACCTTCCTACAAGAAAGATTTAAACAAAGAAAAATTATTATATGGTCATAAAAGGAAATTTCTCTATGTTTTGATGCAATAAATTAATCTGCAAAATCATTTTTCAAAATTTCTTTATGTTCAATCGAACTAATTGCATCCTTCCTAAATTTAAATGAATTTGCTTTAACAAAATCTCTTTCAAAAGAAAGGTATAAGTCTGCCAAGTATAGCAATTAGCATCAACGGCTTTCATCGTGCTCATGACCAAGTCACAATAAGTCAATTTGTGTAGCCACCTCCTTTGTCATTTACCTAAATTTTCATTCTTTCAGTCATATTCGATTTAATTATTTCTCTGACTACTTCCGAATGCTTGTTAATTTGTGGCCTTCTAAAGTATCATGTTATAAAGAAAACAAAGATCAGCAAAATGAGAAAAGGAGTACAAATTTTGAAATAATCACTTCAATTAAGAAAGGAATTGCTGGAATGAAAAGCATTTTTTTATTCTGAAATAACTGAACTTGAGAATTGAGCTTGTGCTTATCTAAGAATATGTTATTTGCTTAGAAATAGAAAAGTAATATTAAATAAATTACCGAGCTCTTGGTTAAACCTCATAAGAAACCTCTTTCCTGCAACTACTAGCTCATCAAGCTTTGTAATCCTATTCAATGAAGACTTGGTACCGGACTACCAGATGTGTGCATAGCTGTTAAATGGACTTTTCAAAATTAGAAGGTCGAAGTACATTCATAAATTTATGGCGAATTGAATCAGAGAAAAATTGACAAAATTTATGAAATTCGAAGAAAAAACGAGCTCTTACCGTGAAGTTAGGATTAGGGTTTGGTTTCGACGAGGGTAAAAAGGGAAAACGCGGTGTATGGCGAATATAGGTAGAGAGGAGGCCATGCGAACGAAGAGCGATTTAGCTGTCTCGGTCCGATCTGGGAGAGAGAGAACGGCAGAGTAGTGGCGGAGTTGAAAGAGAAAAGGAGGGAATGAGAATAGAGTGAGAGAGAGGGAGAGGAATTCACATCCTCCCCGGTACTTTTTACAATTACTGGATCTGGACCGTTCTTCTTAACTTGGCACGAATCTCAAAACCCAATAATACTGCCCCCTCGCTAGCCCAAATCTCAAAGCGGCTGAGAGTTAATCTCAAACCGTAAAGTGAAGGAAATCTTTTACAGTAATGGAGAGGATACTTGTCCGGGAGAGAGAGAAATTTTCTGAGGGGGAATTCGATAGGGGTACAGATTCCTAAAGTAACCCAAATTTTTGCTTTTCATCTGGACCATTCGATCAGAATTCGGTCCCTTTAGTATTCGTGTGAGAACAGATTGGACGGTCCGGATTCATAATCAAAATTGGGTTATTTTAGGGGCTCCAAATTCGAGAGGGAAATGAAATTTAAGGCAAATAGAAGAGGGAAAACCCAAATTCATTATGTGTGGCGCAAAAAAAAAGAAATGAAATTGAAATCCATTGATAATATGTACACTTCATCACAGATCATACGGCTCATTTTCACAGCCCTAATCTGATTCTAAACACTTGTGCATAATTAAATATGAAAAAAAAAACTAGTTTTTTACATTTTCTATTTACAAATCGTAACAACCATTGACAATTTTATAGAATTTCATTATTTTTAGCCTCTTCAAATTGAGCCAAAAATTGTCAGCCGATGATTTCCGCATGAGCGTTTAACGGTCGATCTACAATAAAATAACGCCTAATTTCTTTTAAAATGATCAAGTTGGTACCAGGAACCTTAAAATCGAAAAAAATTTGGAGTTCCAACAATTATAAGCTTCGATCCAATGTATAGTATTTATAGCCCTACGATGTCATTATATTCCGTCGCTTAGATGGATGAGTAAATGAACATCAAGTTAGATCAAACTTTCCAACAATGAAATCAATTGAACACTCTTTGATTTGAACGGTTCTGATCGACCAACGGACGACGTTTGTCTTTGTTCCTTCATTAACTCACCCAACAAGAGTTGATGTTCTATGGTCATGCATGTTTGACACAAGTCATTGATGCAACATGCATATACAACTATACAATTTAATTTGTCAATTTTTTTTAGTAATGCAATATAAATGTTCTAGCATTATATTTTGATGTAAATTTTATCAATATCATTTTTAATTATTGTCATTTTAATAATTGCCATTTTATCAATTTGATAGTAAAAATATTGAACTAGTTAAATTTATAATAAATAAAACCAACATAAAATATTACTCATAAACATTTAAACACATATGTACCATCAATTATAATATTTGACTATACCTTTGCATTTTCTATTCCTTTTAATTCCAACAATGAAGAAATTATAATTCTTAAATCAATTCAACCCTAATAAATTAGTGTTAAAGTTACAACTTACAGATGAAATTAATTCCACTCTCCTCTCATTTTTCTCTCACAGGGAGTGAAATTTGGGTCTGTCATCTGAACAGAGCAGTTAAGACCTGGTACAACGCACAACCTTTAGATTTAAAAGAGCGTTCATTCTGTTTAGTACTCTGCACGAAGCTAAAAATGCTCTGTACCGATGAACACCTTATTCCCAGATAGAAATTTTCATTTGATCTCGGATCCACTAAGATAACTCAAATTTAGTTTTAGATCCGGACCGTCCATCTGTTTTCACACGAATGTTAAATGAGCCAAATTTTGTTAGGACAGTCCCGATTAAAACTCAAAATTTGGGTTACTGGAGGGAATCAAGAGTCCGTCAAATTCCCCCCAAAAATTTTCACTATAGGACCCGTATTCCCTCCAAAAAAATTCGCCAAATCCCCAAATTTTTGGGTTACTTAAGAGGGGATCAGGAACACGTCTCTCTCTCTCTCTCACTTTACTCTCTTTCCTCTCTTTTCCTCTTCCAACTCCGCCGTAGCACCTCCCCGCTGCCAAAACATCTCCCGGCTGCCATAGCACCTCCCGACTGCCGTAGCCCCTCACCAATGCCGTAACACCTACCCCGCTGTCCTCCACCTATCTCAAAGCTAAAGTTTAGTTTTTTTTTAGTTAGGGTTTTTTTTGTTTAGAGCATCTACGTCCCTAAAACTCTTAGAGTTTCTAAATAACTGTTAACTGTTTTTAAGAAATTATAGACTCTGGGGTTTCTAAATGTTCACATCTCTGAAACTAATTTTAGAGTTTCTAATACGCCCCATCAGTAGTAAATTAAAATTGAAAGATTTTTTTTCCGTTGGAATCTATTAATTCCACCGTTCATTTTCCCTTGACCTGCATGCAAGTTAATAATCAAGTCTGACCCTCCAACAAAATTAATAATTATGACTTGAACAATCGGAGAATGATATTTATTGCAGTAGATATTTCATAAGTACAAAATTTCAATCTGACTTGAACAGAAATCTATAAAATCACTTATTTTTGGTCAACATATAAAATCTATAAAATCTATAAAATCACATATAAGTATTCGTGTGAGAACAGATTGGACAGTCCGGATTCATAATCAAAATTGGGTTATTTTAGGGGATCCAAATTCGAGAGGGAAATGAAATTTTAGGCAAATAGAAAAGGGAAAACCCAAAATTCATTATGTGTGGCGCAAAAAAAGGAAATGAAATTGAAATCCATTGATAATATGTACACTTCATCACAGATCATACGGCTCATATTCACAGCCCTAATCTGATTCTAAACACTTGTACATAATTAAATATGAAAAAAAAAACTAGTTTTTTACATTTTCTATTTACAAATCATAACAACCATTGACAATTTTATAGAATTTCATTATTTTTAGCCTTTTCAAATTGAGCCAAAAATTGTCAGCTGTTGATTCCGCATGAGCGTTTAACGGTCGATCTACAATAAAATAACGCCTAATTTCTTTTTAAATGATCAAGTTGGTACCAGGAACCTTAAAATCGAAAAAAAATTGGAGTTCCAACAATTATAAGCTTCGATCCAATGTACAGTATTTATAGCCCTACAATGTCATTATATTCCGTCGCTTAGATGGATGAGTAAATGAACATCAAGTTAGATCAAACTTACCAACAATGCAATTAATGGAACACTCTTTGATTTGAACGGTTCTGATCGACCAACGGACGACGTTTGTCTTTGTTCCTTCATTAACTCACCCAACAAGAGTTGATGTTCTATGGTCATGCATGTTTGACATAAGTCATTGATGCAACATGCATGTACAACTATACAATTTAATTTGTCAAATTTTTTTAGTAATGCAATAAAAATGTTCTAGCATTATATTTTGATGTAAATTTTATCAATATCATTTTTAATTATTGTCATTTTAATAATTGCCATTTTATCAATTTGATAGTAAAAATATTGAACTAGTTAAATTTATAATAAATAAAACCAACATAAAATATTACTCAAAAACATTTAAACACATATGTACCATCAATTATAATATTTGACTATACCTTTGCATTTTCTATTCCTTTTAATTCCAACAATGAAGAAATTATAATTCTTAAATCAATTCAACCCTAATAAATTAGTGTTAAAGTTACAACTTACATAATAAATTAGTGTTAAAGTTACAACTTACAGATGAAATTAATTCCACTCTCCTCTCATTTTTCTCTCACAGGGAGTGAAATTTGGGTCTGTCATCTGAACAGAGCAGTTAAGACCTGATACAACGCACAACCTTTAGATTTAAAAGAGCGTTCATTCTGTTTAGTACTCTGCACGAAGCTAAAAATGCTCTGTGCCGATGAACACCTTATTCCCATATAGAAATTTTCATTTGATCTCGGATCCACTAAAATAACCCAAATTTAGTTTTAGATCCGGACCTTTTTCCATGGGACACCCATGCAATAGATATTACTGTGTCAGAAACACCAATTCTTTTGCATGGGACCTTCACCGTCCATCTGTTTTCACACGAATATTAAATGCGCCAAATTTTGTTCGGACAGTCTCCATTAAAACTCAAAATTTGGGTTACTAGAGGGAATCAAGAGTTCGTCATATTCCCCCCAAAAATTTTCGCTATAGGACCCGTATTCCCTCCAAAAAATTTCGCCAAATCCCCAAAATTTTGGGTTACTTAGAGGGGACCAAGAACACGTCTCTCTCTCTCTCACTTTACTCTCCTTCCTCTCTTTTCCTCTTCCAACTCCGTCGTAGCACCTCCCCACTGCCGTAACATCTCCTGGCTGCCGTAGCACCTCCCCCGCTACCATAACACCTCCCGACTGCCGTAGCCCCTCACATGATGCCGTAACACCTACCCCGCTGTCCTCCACCTATCTCAAAGCTAAAGGTTAGTTTTTTTTTTTTTTTAGTTAGGATTTTTTTGTTTAGAGCATCTACATCCCTAAAACTCTTAGAGTTTCTAAATAACTGTTAACTGTTTTTAAGAAATTATAGACTCTGGAGTTTCTAAATGTTCACATCTCTGAAACTAATTTTAGAGTTTCTAATAAGCCACATCAGCAGTAAATTAAATTTAGTAAAATTGAAAGTTTTTTTTTTTCCGTTGGAATCTATTAATTCTGCCGTCCATTTTCCCTTGACCTGCATGCAAGTTAATAATCAAGTCCGACCCTCCAACAAAATTAATAATTCTGACTTGAACAATTGGAGAATGATATTTATAGCGGTAGATATTTCATAAGTATAAAATGATATTTATAGCAATAGATATTTCATAAGTACAAAATTTCAATCTGACTTGAACAATCGGATGGATTATATCACAATTTAAAACAGAAAACTATAAAATCACTTATTTTTTGTAAATATTTCATAAGTACAACAAATTCATCAACATCCTCCCCTTTGAAACGGTTCCATATCTCCTCGACCAAGTCTGCTTTGAGTTGCTGATTGGTCGAACTATTTTGAATTCTTGCATGATTTTGTAAATACTCTTGATATTCACAAAGATGATCTCGAGAAAATTCTGACCTTGATACTGTAAACTTAACTTGATCATTTGTATAATCGTAATTTCTAGTGTATCTGTCTCTTTCATCCTCCATAATCATATTATGCATTATGACATACAATAAATTATGAGGGAAAGGGACCCAATACAAAATGGTCCATGAAAATTATGACATACCATAAATTATAAAGAAAAGAAAAAAAATGTCAAATATTATGACATACCATAAATTATAAGGGAATGGGACCCAATACAAAATGGGCAACGTATCCATGAAAATTACAGTTCAAATTTTAATAACAAAACTCTTTACCTGCAAGGCCTTCTTAACCTGAGCAGCTGCATATGCATATACTCCCAACTCTGAGCTGAGCCGTTCCCCATAAGGGTCTTATATCAGTACCTTTCTGTAAATGTTTTAAATTTATTTAAGACTGTAAATTTAAAATTAAAGGAGAGATGCCAGTTAAAAAAACTTGCAAAGTGAGAAAAAGATGACTTGAAGTTCCTTTGCTAGCTCAATATCAGTACCTTCACACCCCCTCTCAATATAATTCCTTTTGCATCTACATCACCATTTCTCATTGGAATTATATACCTGAAATGATTCAACATACATGACCAATTTCATTTCTTCCAATTTCAAAATAAACAAACAAAAGTGTTTTACTTTAATGTTTCTTAAGCCTCAGGAATAACCTTGACACTTCATTGTATCCCAAATAAACACAATCAAGTAGAGTGAGGCTATGGTAATATGCATATTACGGATAAGGCTACTTCTAGAACAAGAAAAATGGTTAAGGCTTGAACTGATCTTATCATCTTATACTGGTACCAATAACAACAATGAACAATTACTAATAACATATAATAAATTGATTGTACATTGCTTGAAGGTAGATTCTGTAGATGTAGACAATCGAAGCTATCAACTAAGTGAGCTCAATTTCACCATTTTAATCCAAATCAGCCTCAATTGAACCAATATAGCGTCAATTTGACATAACAGACATGACCATTCTATGTGGAAAAGCACATAAGGTGTTTGTGAAAAGGCTTAAATGGTAAGAACAACACTAAACCAAGAAACTTAACAGATTTCGCAAGATGCCGGAGGAGGGTGTAGTGGCGACTCCGTTGCGGCAAGTGGAAGACAGTGGCAAAGAGGACGAGTGGAGATAGAGCGTGCAAAGGTGGACGTGACGACCCTTAGCTGATTTGGAATGGGTCATAAGATCACAAACAAGAAAAAATCTAACCTTGAGGCCATTCAGGAATGGGCAAAGGCAGCGAGAAGAGCTACGGCGGCTCTTTGAAAGCAAAATCATGATTTTTGTTCCTACAAAACCAATTGCAGTCCATCTCTCAGTCTCTCCCTCTCCCTCTCCCTCTCTTTGCTGTCGTTTTGTTCTCCTCTCCAAGTCGAATTTTTATTTCACATTTAAAACCCCTTGTTGTGACTTGTAACAAAACCAACGACGCAACTTCTCTGCAATTAGAAAGCGACACGCACCAGTACCCTTTTTGAGACCAAGTCCTCTATTCCCGTAAGTTTAAAAGCAGCCTCAAAATTATCAACCTCAAAATCAAAATTAGTAGCTTTGGATGCACAACTCTGATTTCGAATTAAAAGCAGTAGCTTTTAGAAGATGTACTTCGCTTCTTATTTTATTTCGTCGCTTTTGGATTGGCTCTAAGATCGCCTGTATAATCGTCGGAGAAATTCATTGAAAAAAATCAGCGATTGAGTTAATATTTTGAAGAGAATAAAGTTGCGAGAATTTTGAGATGATATTTTGAGATGGTATTTTGCGAAAAGGAATGCGGAAAAATTTATTGAGCAGCTTCCATTTGGCTCGTAAAAATCGATAACCATGGCCGCCGAAAAAAAAATCAGCATCCCTTAGTTGGGTTGGCTCGTATTGGAGAAAGGAATTTTCGTTTGGAGAGAGAGAGAGAGAGAGCGCCAACGGTGCGGGAGAAAAGAATTTCAGTGAATTATTTCGTCACGTCAGAGTTTATAAACAATTTCTTATTAAGAAATTATTGAACAAAGTTGTTAAATAAGACATCTCTGAAATTAGTTTAGAAACTGTCACATCAGATTAGAAACTATAATAGTTTCAGGAATGTAGATGCTCTTAGAGTTTTGAGGGTTTCAGCTGGTTAGGGTTTTGAACACATAGAACTCTTGAACTGTTTTTAGTTGATGCCAAATGATTAGGTTTCAATTATTTTAGTTTTAAATTAGACTACAAATTGGATTAAAATAGACCATTAATTTTGTACATTTTGTCTTGTTTATGATGATATTGGAGTTGTTAAATTAATTAGTTGTTGCTAAATGTTACATGAATTAGGCATGTATTTTGACTTCTAGTACTAATGTGTGTGCTGAATTGTAAATGAACATGTTTTGTTGAGTTTAGGTGTAGGTTTATCACATTCGCTATTTGACTAATACTATTTTTGTTTTTGGCAATTAGAGTTTGATGTATCAGTACTGGGGGTAGCAGGTTTACGCCCTTACCAATGTAATCGCATTTATTATTCTTTTCTAATTCCATATAAAACAAACAAGTGAGCAGGTTTATGTTTTTCTAATTCCATTTATTATTCGCTATTTGACTAAATGATCTATACAATTTTATGTAATAGTAGGCTTATCATTTTCATTGACTTATAACTCATTATATTTCATTCATGCATATATACACTTACAAGTAATTATTTTCCAAAAAGTTAAACTAAAATGAGGGAATCAACAACTAATTAATTCGAATATATTACGGTGATCCTTGTTGATTCTGAATTTAAAATTTAACAATGCATTTTTTTGTTGTGTTGTGAATTGTGATAGATTGGAGAATATCAACAGACTATTGGGACATGCTCCTCCACCACCTCTGTCTCTAGTCATCCTCTGCTGCTATTTGGATTGGTGTTGCGATTAGTAAGGGTAGCAGTTTTAGATTTTTACTTTTTGAATATTATATTGTATAACCTTTTAGTATTATACTTAATCAAGAATATTAAATTGTTGTTTTAATGTTTTTTGGTATTTTGGTACAATGTATGATGATTATATTTTGTCGACTAATGTTAATTACATTTTTTTTCTCTATATTTTAATGTGTTTGTTAATTTGGTTGAATGGGAATTGGGGAATGTATACGGGTCGATACCGGGTACAAGGTGGATTGTAGAATGAGGGCTTGCTGAAATGATGCCATTTGGGCTTGTTATTACCATGGGTTTATCTATGGAATAACAAAATCATCTTTCCATGCAAATACTATCCTTTGGAAATACTCAGGTGGGTCCCAAGTATGTTGCCCTTGGAAATACTTAGGTGGGTCCCACATACTTGCCCTTGGAAGTGGGTCCCACGTAGGTTGCCCCTGAAAATACTCAGTTGGGTCCCACATACGCTTGCCTTGGAAATACTAGGGTGAGCCCCATGTACATTGCTCTTGGAAATAATCTAGACAGGACCAAGTATCAAAGTATTTCCATGCGTTTTTTTTCCAAGAGTATTCTTATGGAAAAAGTAAAAAATGAGTATTTCCAACAGTGTCGTTGGAAATACTTACTATTTCCAACAAGACTATTAGCAACGGGAGTTCTTCCAAGATATTCCATGGAAATGACGATTTTAGGGTTTTTCCAAGGGTAAGTCCATGGAAAAAGTTATTTTTCAGTACATGGAAAATGAGGATTTTCTAGTAGTGAAATCTGTATCATCAGAAAATTAGTACGCATGAGGCTTTTAGGTTATATTAGTATTTAGTAGACTATTTTACAAACTTTAGTTAGGTGAGCTTGTCACACCCCGCGGCCAAGGGTCGCGACAGTCCCCCGCCGTAAACATACAACACCGTGTATGCTTACCAGGCAATTAATAATTCATTTAGAAAATATGCAACAATTGAAATAAAACAAGTTTATCAACATAAATCAGAGTACACAGTCTGGTCAGAGTAATCATACAACAAAAGTATCTCATCCGGATACCAACCATCAGGCCTAACCTAGAACTATACAACAAAAATATATATATATCTATATCTAAGGTCATATGAGGGCACTCTACCAAGGGCCTACTACTCGCGTGCCTCTCCAGAACCAGTCGCACCTGAACCTGTAAAAATTACCCGAAGGGTGGGGGTGAGAATAAATTCTCAGTGCGACTTTGCCACAATCAAGTTATTGGACTTGCAATCAGAATTCATATCCAAAAATGAAATCCATACAAAATTACATTAACAGTTCAAACACAATATATAAATTAATGCACATGCTGGACAACAATAATCGAATGAAATACAATTTACGGAATTTCCAAGATGAAATCCAAACAAAACACGTATTTGGCCTAACTTATCTCATTATGACTGGTAGCACCAACAGATGTTCAATCGAGCTGGACCATTTGTCAAACCCTCATCTGTAGGGTTACTGGCACCTACAGATGTCCCACCGAGCTGGACCCTTTATCTGACACCCATCTGCAGTGCTTTGGCTTAACCATTTACTAAAAAAAGTTGTATTATTTGTCAAATCAAATTCTGAAAACACTCTCTGGCTAAGTGTATGGAACATACAAGGAATTATCTGAAGTGCATTTTCTTTTCATCAGCTGAATTTGGTACATATAGGAGCAGAACCGACATGTCAGCAAGTGTTGTTAGTTCCAACTTTAACAAAAATTCGTAGAAAATACTATCAGTTATACAATGATACTTAATAAGATTTGTCTTTTGATCATGACATTAAACCCATAAGCAGGGGCGGAACTAGAAAATTTAGATAGAGGGGACTGAAACTTAAAATGTACAAATATAAAATTGTCGTTAGTGGGAGACTAAACTACATACAAACTTCAAAAAAATAAAAAATTAATTAAATTTCAACATACATGATTAAAAATTTCAAAATCATGGGGTGGCTTACCACCTCCTAACAATAGTGTAGATCCGCCCATGCCCATAAGAGCCACACAAATCATTAAATGTAAACATAAGATTAGTTTACTCGAGTTAACATCTTATTTGACAATATAATTCAAATTCAAGTTTATAATTCGTCAAATTCAACATCCAATTAAGATGTAAATATTATAAAAGCCACAATTATTTTTTAGATAAAGATGTGGATCAAGCCACTTAACTTTAAATATTTCTCACAGATCTTTCGTTCGGAATTTCAACATGCGACTTCATTGTTTAGATACTATACCAAATGCTAGTTTGTTGGTGTTTGTGAAAACCATCATCGCTGATAGTATCGTTTTGTATTGATTCTAGAACTACGGAAGCATACTTGAACATAGTCTCTTTTGACTTTTGAGCATGAGGGCACCAGTGATTTTGATCTTTCAAAGTAGAAAAGCTACTTTAGAAAGTCTATTGGTTTTCCTTCTGTTCTTTATCTCTCACTCTAATATGATGGGATGATTGAGAGAAAAATTTGACAACTTAATACCTTGTGGACCAAATCCTTATATGAGCCAAAGAATTTCTTTGTTGTCTTATTTGGTATGAATATTATTCATTTGTTTCTACACATCAGAGATCGATATGACACATTTATGTTCAAAATCAAATAGTAGTAATTACTTTTAATTGAGCATAATATTGATAATATACAGTATATAATTATTTTACATAAAAATCCCACATGAATCTCCACAATTAAATTACAATAATATAAGAAACATTCATACAAGGCTTGTAAAGCCAGCAATGATCTTTTAATTTATTATAACGTCAAATGATAAAGACTTGTGACAGTCACTGTTGATCAAATTATTATTTTGCAGATGTCACTCATTAATAGTGATGGAAATTCATAATCCTATACGAATATTTGGTTGAGAAAATTAGCCAGCCTCACCCCACCTTGAGCAATTCTTGTATTTACAACTGGACTTCGGGATAAGTAATAAGTATCTGCAACAGAACAAATAAAATGGTGATGATTCTACTAATTAAGATGAAGAACAACTTTAGCACCTTTGGAAAAAGAATTCAGAGTAGGTTCGATGCCCATCGGACCAACTTTGGTTAGATGGGATCAGTCATCATCCGATCTGCATTAAGATGTGCGCGTTCTGCTTTAAAATCCATGCACATTTGTATCAATTTTTGTAAGCATGGATCTTAATGCGAATCAAACGGTATTAGAGCTCATTGGATCTAAAAATATGTCTGACGTCCATCGGACCTACTCCATTCTCTTAGAAAAAATATCATGTTATTATTTTTATTTTTTTTAAACAGCTACCAATTTCGCTCGCTTCGACACAGTGATATATAGATCTAATCTTGATTTTAGTTTTCATACACTCATAAATGCCATACCATTTAAGTGCGCATTATTGGGAGCATCTTGGTATGCATAGCTACAAGCCTGTTGAATACTCTCCGTTGCAAAGCTGAAATATTGTATGAATCAGATATTATTTTAATATTATTATAGGAAAATGAAGTTTTATAGATTCAAACACGAACAATTATTCTTGAAATATACTATCTTACGTGTTTGCACAAGCAGTTGTACTAGAACCACATGCATTCCAATCGCTTATTTGGGTAGACTGCGACGCCCAAAAAGTGCATAAAAAAATAAAGAAAATGTAAGCAAGTTATACAATATTTTTCTATTTGTTCAAACACACATTGTTGATCTTTACAAAAGAGAAAAAAAAAAATTTTTAAAGAATTGCAACACTACCTACCGTAATGTCTGCTTTAATTGAATCTGCCATTACATTATTGTCATTGCCAAAGTAGTTAGACATGGAAGTTTGTATTATTTTTGTGTCCCATACCTAACCAAAATAAAATGAGAGCATGTCAATTCCAATATACAAATAACAAATATAAAAATTGTTTCCTTTGTCTTATAAATTTTTGTATATATGTACATTGTATTAATTTTTTTAATAACGCAATGTAATATGACTTAACTGAGTGAAGATTGGTTTTAACGTTATACCAATATACTGTAATACTGTTTCCACCAGCATCCGTTGTAAATCCAACATGAAGTGGTTGGTGAACATCTCCCATGAAATGTGATAAGAACATCAGTGCTTGAGTCAAATTATCTAAGAAAAGAAAAGATATAAAGAATACTGTTAGGAACCATTTCATGTTTTTTTTGTTTATTTGGTATAAAATAGAGATTGAGGATTACTGAGGAAAAAAAAAATTCAAATTTGTACATTATTGAGCAAAACCATGTAAACTCATTGCAACATCATTGTTCCGAATATTACAAGCATTGGTTTGTGTCGTAGATAATTTTTTTTTTTAGGGTTCAAAATACTAGTTCTTCAGTGTTGCCAAGAAAAGGAGTATAGAGTTTTAAAATGACTCATAATAATAAACTTTATCTTAATTAATTACATGTCGTGGAAGGATATGTTGTAAGTTGTGCCGTGTAATTATTAATTGCTCCGACTACACATCTTCCAGTTGCTCCAGTACTGTCATGACAATCTCCTGGTAAATAATTGAAAATTTCAAAACATCATGAATTAATATTAGTTGCAAATGTCGAAGAAAATTGTGTTCTTCTAATTATCATGTTTCCTAAGAGAAGTCTCATAGATTTGTTTTTTAAAGAACGACCAAAATGCAAGAGTTGATGCTCAACCGATAGAATCGATATATTACGCAACTTTCATTGTTAGTTGTTTCTATTTCTTTATTTTAAATTAGAGATATAGCTTACTAGTATAGTCATAAGTACACAAGTTGTCGGGAGTATTAAGATAATGAAGTGCCGATGACCAAGGATACGCAGCGCCACGCACGCTGTCCGCCCATGAGCACTTGGATGCAAGATCTCCATTAGCTGAGGTTGGTAGCAATTTTAACACAGCATCGGACGCAGTACTTGTAAGATAACTCTGCAAAGTTTCAATCATTTGCCTTCATTGTTATTTTGTTTTGAAAATCTTATGAAATAGATGATCCTCTCCGGTCAGCATGTGAAGCATGCATGTCTATTCTAGAAATTTTAGAAACGGTATTCCTACCAAAATTTAAATCAAGAAATCAATTATAGATGATAAAGCTCAACTTTTTGCACATAAAATAATGACAATAACACATAAGTCGAAATTATATTAATTTCAAAATTATTATTGTAGGGTCCCTCATGCATGGGTCATATTATTTTTGTGCAAAGTATTTTTATATATCTTAACGTTCATAATTTAAAAAGAAAAATATATGTATCCTTCAATTCTTCAAATGTTGGCATGATCAACTTACTTTTCTATTTATGATAATTATGTAATTAGAATTCAAAACTATATCAAAAACATTAAAAATAATACAACTAGACCTTACTCGCAAGGTAAAGAAATGTTTTAAAGAGTACCTGAGCAATCTTACAAATCATGTAATGACCATCTGTTCCCCATGCACTAGATATGGGAACTCCAGCAAAAAGCAATACAAGAATGACTAATATCGGTAAACCCATATCTCTCTCTTTCTCTTCTATCTTTGAGCCCCTCTCTTTGTTTTGTTGTGTTTTGTGTGGTTCTCTATTCTCTCTCTATATATACACACACACATGCATGTATATATACATGTATATAATTAATAATTTTTTCTATAGATTCTAATGAACAAGAAGTGAGAGTTGGATATGCCATGGAATAGTATGTTACTTTTCTATTATAAAAAGAATGGAAGTCCATTGTTTTCAATTAAAAAATTATTTTATGTAATGAGATAATTTAACAATGCATAGCGTATATATTAAAGACATTATCAAAAATTCCACGGCCAAAAAAAAAAGAATCAGATCTTCTTACAAATGATTCGAAGCTCATGTACATCTCATTTATTGGTTGAAAAAAAAAATTATTTTGTTAAAATAAATATAACTTCACACGGGGTAGAAGAGTATTTTATTTCTTTATCTCTTGAAAGAAGCTGGCTTCGAAAATTCTTCGGAAAAATCGAAGTTTCAATTTTCCCATGTAATGAATTGACTTCAACTTGGCAACCAGAAATATATGTATTTTTGTCAATTATAATAATTTATTTGGCGCTTGCTTGTCGGATTAGAGTAAGAAATTTTGTTATAAAATGAAATGAATATGTTTGAAGTTTCTAAAAAAAAGAATTTGAAAGCTAAACAAACCAAACAGTTAGTACTAATACTTATTTTTTCAAAGGTTACTGTAGTGATTTTATTTTTATTTCAATAAAACATTTTTTTTGAACAAAATATAGGTCTAGCCCGTATTTGATTAAATTGAAAGGTTCAGTTACATTGGAGATGTAACTCCCAAATGGATAAATAAACAATGTGCTCGACACAATTGAGCTGGTAAAGTAAAATTAAACTGAGAAAGGAAGGTAAAGAAAAAATTGTAAAAAACTGGAAGCACTGTAGCTCTGTAGTGTTCCTCTGGGTTCATCCGATTCCTGTAAATGCCAGATGACTTCATTTGCGAGCTCGTTTATGTCCTTCTCTTCATGTTATTTCTAAATCGGATGTGCATAGCACACATCTGTTCGTGATCAGCCATCCCCGTTTGCGCAGATTGTCAATCCTGAGTAGTTGGTTCATGGTCATGAACCATCCAGAAACTTTGATCCTTGGCGGTACCTTCATTTTCCATACTCTATGCATGTTGCTCAGAATTTGAGGCCCATTTTTCAGCATGTTATATGCACCGCTTATTGTTAAATTACCAGTCTCCAATATTGACCTGTAAATGTCATCATGAGTTTGTGGAGACAAGGATGTATCTTGAAGCATCTGTTGTAGGGATTGAAGTTCAGGAAGTGCTTGGGTTGTTAAGGTGTCTCTGAATAGTGAGATGTGCTTTCCATTTCCTGGGATGTGTATGAAGAAGGCTTGACAGAAAACCAAAGCCGATTTCAATGCTGATGTGAACAGGGGTGATTCTGGTATCGTACCAGTGGGTCCAAGGTCTGCTGCAGCAGGAATTCCAGAGAGACGGTTGGGGCTACATCCAATACCAGTACATTTGATCAATAAATATTTATTGAACATTTGAAGTCCATTATCCCCATGCCTCCTAATTTTTTGGGTGTACATACCAAATCCCGATTTGCTAGACAATTTTTTTTCCTATTGTAGAGTGTGCATCTTGAGATGTTAAATAAAACAGTTAGTATCATTATTATGTAAAATCCTGAATCCCAGTAATTTTTTTCCTCCTAACCAGTAATTTTTGTGGGTGTACATGCCAAATTCCAAATCCCAATTTAAATAAAACAGTTAATATCTGTTGAGTTATTTAGATATTAAGTTAATGAGTTAATATTGTAAGGACCTATTTGTAAGAGTGCTTTAATATAAAAGAGGGGCCTTCCATGAGAGAAGGGGAACCCTAATTCTATCCCAAATTACTACATGGTATCAGAGCCATGTGGCGGCTCTGGTGAATGCGATACTCTAATCTCTCCACGCTGAGAAATGTTCATCGCTAATTTCGGTGGAGTCGCTAATTTTGGTTGAGTCGCTAATTTCTGGAGTCGGTAGTTTCCTCACTCTTCCTATTGGTCACTAATTTTCGCTGATGCATTTGCTCTCCGATTCCACTCTGGAGTCGTCAATTTCCTCAAAGTCGCTACTTTTCTCTGGTATCCAGTAGCGTTTTTACTTTTGGGTTGACCAACTTTTTTTTATTTGTTTCTGTTTCCCTTTTTTGGGTGTATTGTGCTGGTGCTCTCGTTGAGAGATAAATCAACAGGGTGTGAGATTTACAACTTAGATAGTGTATTGTGCTGGTGCTAGTGCAATCAAGGGGGCATTAGATTTTCTAGATGCGCATGAACTTGAGATTGTAGAGATAGATGAAGAAAGTCGTGATCGTGTGTAGGCGCACGATCCGTGGTTGAGTTGTGTTTGATCTTGTTTCTTTGTTGTGTTTGAGATAAGGGCAGTCAACTGTAGAGATGGGAACACCTGTGACTAGTCAGGAACTAAAGGAGATTCTGGAGGGGATAGCTAGGGTATTTCAGACCAAACTAGAGGAGAATTCTAGTAGGACAGTTGTGGCCGCATCGGAGTCGGCGCAAGTAATGAAGAGGATAGAGTTGCTGCTTAATGACATCAAACTTGAGGGGACAAGAAACTATCTAAGTTGGTCTAGGAGGGCATTGTTGAACCTTCGGATCAAAGGACTTGAAAAGTATGTGAAGGGAGAGTCCACTGAGCCGGAGAATAAGGCGAGTGTTGAGTGGAACACATGGAGTAACACTAATTCTCTGGTGGTTTCTTGGTTGTTGACTTCTGTGTCTCCAACCATAGCTGGGATGGTGGAGTCTATCTCGAGTGCAACTGATGTGTGGAAGACATTGGAGGGAATGTACTCGGGAGCTGGGAGTGTGATGATGATAATGGAAGTAGAGGAGAAGATTGATGCTACCATACAGGGGGAGAAGACAGTTCACCAGTATGCAGCAGAGCTACGTCACTTATGGGCAGATTTGGACCACTATGATCCACTATCACTTCAGAACCCGATGGATGTTCTTCTAGGGAGGCAATATCTTGAGCGCAGACATGTGGCTCGTTTTCTCAAGGGTCTGAATCCAAAGTTTGAGGGAAGAAGGGCAACAATGTGTCACCTGTCATCTCTCCCTTCTTTGGATGAGGCTATTGCATCGATGGAACAAGAGGAGATTAGACAGAGGGTGATGACAGGCGAGGCTGCAGCTGCTGTCCGCTCAGCATTGGTGGTTCCTGATGCTCATATCAGAGATGATAGAGAGTGCTACAATTGCGGGAAAAAAGGGCATCTCAGCTACAACTGCCCTCAACCCCGCAATACTGGTGGTAGCCGAGGGGGTAGACAGAGAGGTGGTCGTGCAGGTCGAGGAGGCAGGGGACGTGGAGGCCGAGGAGTTGCCCACCTAGCTATGGCAGAGGAGTCCCAGACTGCTGCTGAGATGACTAGAGCTGAAATAACAGAGCTGGAGGAACTACGTCAGTTCAAGTTGCATGCTGAGAATTCTAAGGGCAAGGGACAAGTCACTCAGGATTTGGATAACACTACCTGCTTTGGTAACTTTGTTGGTTATGCTCATGCGAATAAAGGTACACAGGTTCAGGCACTTGCATCCACTAAAACTCATGTTGATTGGATCATAGACTCAGTGCATCTAGGCATGTTACAGGAGCATCTAGTGAGTTTGCATTATATTATACGAGCAAGCATATACATCCTGAGACAGTTCAGACTGCTGATGGGACATCCCAACCTGTAACACCCCGACAGCAGGGCATACAACCCGCCGCGCTCATCAGCGCAAGGCGATTTCTATCATTTTACAAAATCACATATATCATATATATCATATATATCATATATATTACTAATGACATAACTTACTTTTCTTCGTTGCAAGTCCCGCAGTCTTCTAGTTCGAAATCATATTTCCTTATCTTGTGTTTTGTACCTGGAACCCACAAAGTGGAATGGTGAGAGATTGAAAATCTCCCAGTGCGGTATTCAGTTACAGTCGAGTTATCCTTAGATACAACCAACGGAAACAAAATACAACACCGAGCACAATTATGAAAAACAACAACGATAATAGAACTCCAAGGAACAAGTTACCATAACATGATCATAAATCCTAAGTAGCACCGAGCATCAATAATGTAAACCATAAAGCAAATCTATGTTCTGAATAAACTATTCAGAAATATAATAATCAACAAGCATAATCATATATCAATGAATAACTAGCCAACTTTCCTAAAATAAGTTCGCATATGCAAATTCCATGTAACATATCTATTGCACAAATGCTCTAAATTCACAATTCAAGTATCATGATTACGAGTCGAGACATAATTATAAATTCGCAACATGCATGAATATGGCGCCTACGTAGCCTAGCTACGCGCTACCCAAATATGGCGCCTACACAGCTCTCGCCATGCGCTACCCGAATATGGCGCCTACACAGCTCTCGCCATGCGCTACCCGAATATGGCGCCTACACAGCTCTCGCCATGCGCTACCCGAATATGGCGCCTACACAGCTCTCGCCATGCGCTACCCGAATATGGCTCCTACGTAGCCTAGCTACGCGCTACCCGAATATGGCGCCTACACAGCTCTTGCCATGCGCTACCCGAATATGGCGCCTACACAGCTCTTGCCATGCGCTACCCGAATATGGCGCCTACACAGCTCTTGCCATGCGCTACCCGAATATGGCGCCTACACAGCTCTTGCCATGCGCTACCCGAATATGGCGCCTACGTAGCCTAGCTACGCGCTACCTGAATATGGCGCCTACACAGCTCTTGCCATGCGCTACCCGAATATTGTCTATCAGGTTTCAAGCACAATTGTTCAATAAATCATATACAAGACATTCTATAACAAAGCAAATCAAATTACTAGACATGTTGACAACTCTATTCAAGGTTCCTTTCATTCTGGGCTAACAAAAATTTAGCAAGATTCATGCTAAGCAAGTGCATTGTTCAAGCCAGGTAATATTATACCATGCATGCAGTTATACAATGAAAGAATTGGATCAGCACAAGGATTAATTAAACATGCTTTCTATGCAACTCAAGTATATTGGTAAGGCTCAGGCCTTGTAGGACGCATGCATGTCATCCAATTCCGAACTTAATAAATAATTCTAACAAAACAAGCTGAAAAGCTCCTATTGGCAATAACAAGGCACACACAAGTGTTCTTCCAAAACAGTAACCAAGATAAAACAATAACTAAGTAAATTCTACACCCGCATACTACATCATTTGCTACATTTATAGTGCACTATATGCATGCACTTTTCCAATTGTACTTATCAGTGTGATTAGCTACTTTTGAGGTGTTACTTCTAGGTTCCTTACATTTCAACATAATTCACCAACAACAATACCATATCATAACCCATTCTTTGCAAAATCATGTTGCATTTCAGATTCGAAAATTATTCTAGAAATATATGCTCATGCATCCATATAATTAACTTGCCATGCATTTTTACACTATAGGTCATGGTTCTATTCAAATGATTCCAATCAAATTATACCTCTGTTAATTAATTTCAGGAAATATGGTAATGTCTCATATGAAATTAGATGAAGTCTTATCATGCAAATAGTTCATTTAAATTAAGCACATGGTTTGGCCAAATTCCTTCATATTTTGTCATATACTAGTTTCTAAGTAAATACAATCGTGCCATGGAAATTTGAACCACAACCATGTAATTTATTTACACTTATCTAAAATTCAATCAAACCAAATTATTTCTCAAATAGTGTGAAACCAATTAGTTAAAATCATGACATGCTCTAGTCTCAAGAATTGATACGGGAACCACCAAATACCAGGCTTAAGTTCTATGTCTATTGTTTGTCACCATACCAACTGGTTTGATTAACAAATTTACGAGGTTGTTAACAAAACATCTAATAATTCTAATGCAATCCATTCATATCAATTCCAGTGCAATCCCTCATATTTGGTCAATATCCATATGCTATGTTAATTATGCATGCCTTGCAAACATGAACCGTTACCCAATAATTGATCAATATTTACTCTATAACAATCAAGCAACCCCAAATCAACAATTATAAGCAAGCAATCAACAATCAAGCAAATAAATTCAGAACCCAAGAAACAATCAGCAAGCACACATGTAATGGAATAAAGATAACATTCTATTAAAAGGTCAATTGAGTAAACCTGATATTCGCACAACTAGTATTTATGGTCACGCACCCTAATTTCGTTAACCCTCAAACAATTGTTGCATGTTGCAACCTAATGTTCTCAACCCAATGTTTGAAATCAAGTCATGTTAAATTTTCAGATTATATATCATGCATTTATTTTAAGCAATTCAAAATCACAATCAACAATTCATCATCTAGAAGATAACTAGCAACTAATTAGCAACAAGCCAACAGCAAGCAAGCAAGCAATTAAACGACAAGCAAACAATGGACAATAAACGAGTTGGAAGGAGCTAAGAATAACTCGAAATCCACACCTGTTAATGACGACACAACGTATCTCAAAATCAAGCCCGTTATTCTTGATCAACTATTTGAGTCATTCGAGAAGTGGCCACGGATTCATGAGCAAGCGAGCAAGCAATCCGAGAATATTCCTTCACCTACGTCTCCTTCTCGTCACCACCGCATAGGGCTGCCGACACCCTTCCTCTCTTCTCTTTTTTTTTTTCTCCATTCTTTCCTTCACCATCACTTTCAAATTACTCAAAATAGTAAAACTCAAACATGACTCACAATTTGGGTCTAAAATATTCGAGCACAATCACTGTCAGTTCAAGAGGTCGGTATAATCACATCATCAATTCAAGTCAGTACCAGTAGGTACACTGGCCAGTACCCACCCGTACCGGTACACAAAATTCAGCATTCCCTTAGGCAATAAGCACCAGCACAAACCAGAAAAGGGATTAAGGCAACAGAGCAATCAATCCACAAGGCCGGTATACAGTACTCACACAAGAACAAGGCACAATCAGGTCAGCACACAGGAACAGCAAAACAGCACAGCAGAAGTTCGGAAAAGGGCAGTACCAGAACAAGCAAAAAGGCACAGCCCTCTGTACCGTTCGGTACTAGTAACCAGAAATCAAGGAGGCCACACAACACAAATCAAAATACACGTTAACGCTTCACTACGCACGAAATCCATCAATAAAAAGGGGCTTGAGTATTTACCCGAGAGAGAGACTCCAATTCGGGCATCGTGGAGGGGGTCGGTACCAAGGATCGAGCCTTACCTCACAGCCGCCTTAAAATCAGCGGGTTCTTGGTGCTGAGAGAGGGTGTGGAGGTGCAGCAGCGGTGGTCTGGATGAGGCAGCGCTGGGTGTTCTAGGGTTTTGAGGGAGAGCGTCAAACAGTAGAGAAGAGCAGCAGGGGCGGAGATCGGCAGCCGGCCGAGGCGGAGGCGGAAACGAGAGAGAAGGCGGTTTAGGGTTAGCGGGTTAACGGGTTAGAGTTTTGAGAGAGAGCGGTTCAGCGACAGAGAGAGAGAGAGGGGGGTGGGGTTTTCTTGGGTCAGCGAGAGAGAGAGGAAGAGATGGGGCTGGGGAGTCAGAGAGGAAGAGATAGGGACTAAAAGGGGAGGGCCTCTTCAAGATCTGTGCAGACCTACTTTGAACGGTTGAGATTTTTCCCATAATCAAAGAAATTAATTTGGTGCTATCTTATAGACTAATTACCTCTAATTGAAGAAATTAAACGAGACTCGGGATCAGAAATTTATATTAAGTTTTTGAATGTTCTTAATTTATTTTATCATTGTACTATAAGTTTGGAATTTCCTATTTGTTGAATTTAAACAAAAATTCGTAAAATTGCTAATTGGTTTAATGAAAAAAATTTATATAACTAACTTATCCATTAGTTTAATTAACTTTGATTTACCTTAATTTATCAATTAAAATAAATCTCCAAGTGTAGGAAAAATTGGGATGTTACACAACCCATCAGGGGTACTGGCTCAGTCCATTGCACTTCATCTGTTACCTTGTCATCTGTATTGCATGTTCCTTCATTTCCAGTTAACTTACTCTCTGTTAGCTCTCTCATTGATCAATTGAATTGCACTGTGTTATTTGATCGGGATATGTGTGTCTTCCAAGAGAAGGAAACAGGGAGGAGGATTGGGACTGGCATCAGGCGTGATGGCCTTTGGTATTTGGACAGGGAGACTGCAATGATTGCTACTGCTGTTAGTGGAGGGCCAGAGGCAGAAGCAATGCTTCAACATTGCCGATTAGGGCATTTATCTTTTGATAGTTTGAATAGGTTAGAACCTGAGATAATGAAGAAAGTAGATAGAAAAGAGTTATTTTGTAATGCTTGTGAACTTGGAAAACGTACTCGTTCTACTTATAAAATGATTGGTCTTTGAAGTTTTGAGCCATTTGTACTTGTTCATTCTGATGTTTGGGGACCATGTCCTACTACCTCTATTAGTGGTTTTAGATGGTTTGTCACTTTCATTGATTGTTATTCACGTATGACTTGGATATACATGATGAAGCAGAAATCTGAGGTTTACAAATGTTTTCAAGATTTCTCGGCTTATGTGAAGACCCAGTTTGGAGTGCATGTGAAGATTCTTCGAACAGATAATGGGACTGAGTATGACATAAGGAGTTTGCGGCTTTCATCTCTAGTCAGGAAATTCTTCATCAAACCACCTGTCCAGACACTCCTGCTCAGAATGGGGTGGCTGAACGCAAGAACAGGCATCTACTGGAAGTGGCACGCTCATTGATGTTGACAATGAATGTGCCTAAGTTTTTATGGAGTGAGGCTGTTTTGACAGCAGCTTATCTAATCAACAGGATGCCATCAATAGTATTAGGGATGAAGACACCATGTGAGATGCTCTTGGGCTCAAATGTTTTTGTTGTTCCACCAAGAGTGTTTGGATGCACATGTTATATGAGAGATCACAGACTGATGGTGAGTAAACTGGATCCGCAAGCAGTTAAATGTATCTTTGTTGGCTACTCATCAAGTCAGAAAGGATACAAGTGTTGGTGTCCCACTGAAAGAAGGTTGTTTGTCAGTATGGATGTGACTTTCCGAGAGTTTGAACCTTTTTATGGGGAGAAGACGGAGTTAAGTTCCTTGTTTGGGGATGGCTCTACTGATGCTAGTAGAGAGGGGAAGAATGAGAATGAGAATGAGAGTGGCATCGTGGTTGGGATGATTCCATGTCCTTTGGAGTCACCAAGTAGTGATGGTACATTACCGAGTAATGGTGGTGTCTCAGGAGTTGGCAATCAAGGTCAGGGGGAGTTGAGAGTATACATGAGGAGACAGAAACAGCAGCATGAGCTGCCTCCTGTGCCAGTACCCACAAATGCTGATGTCCCAAGTTCCTCCTCTCCAATGCCTTCTTCACCTTCCCCACCTGAGTCGAGAGGTAACGATTCCTTCCATGATACTTCTAATACTCCTGCCTTGCTCCGCATAACCTCTAGAGTTAATGCTGGAAAACCTCCAGCTAAGTTTGGTAGTTGGGAGACTGACATTGCGAATTACATTTCATATGCATCCATTCCACCTGCATATAAGTCATTCATTGCATCATTACATTCAGTGCCTGTACCTAACAACTGGCAGGTAGCTAAGCAAGATCCTAGGTGGTTGAGTGCCATGGAGGAGGAACTTCAGGCCTTGAAGAAGAATGACACATGGGAGCTGGTACCTTTGCCAGCTGGGAAGCGTGCTGTTGGATGTAAGTGGGTGTATACAGTTAAACAAACTCCAGAGGGCAAGATCGACAGATACAAGGCCAGATTGGTTGCTAAAGGCTACAGCCAAACTTATGGCATCGACTATGACGAGACATTTGCTCCAGTAGCAAAGATGAGCGCTGTTAGAGTGTTGGTGTCATGTGCTGCCAACTTCAATTGGCCACTACATCAGCTAGATGTTAAGAATGCATTTTTGCATGGAGATCTCCAGGAGGAGGTGTATATGGAGATTCCACCAGGCTTCGCTACTTCTCAAGCAACTGGGAAGGTATGCAAGTTGAAGAAGTCTTTGTATGGGTTAAAACAGTCTCCGAGGGCATGGTTTGATAGATTCAGGTTGGCAGTCTGTGGTATGGGGTACAAGCAGTGCAATGGGGATCATACAGTGTTTTACAGGCACTCCAAAACTCGTATCACTATCATGGCGGTCTATGTTGATGATATTGTAATCACCGGAGATGATGATGAGGAAATCCTACAATTGAAGAAGAGACTTGGAGAGGAATTTGAAGTTAAAGATCTAGGGGAGTTGAAGTACTTCATTGGGATTGAAATTGCGAGGTCGCAAAAGGGTATAGTACTTTCTCAGCAAAAGTATGCTCTTGATCTTCTCTCAGAGACAGGGATGTTGGGTTGCAAAGTTGCCTCTACTCCTATCGAGCAGAATCATAAGATGTGTGCCGAGAGTGGTGACCCGGTGAGTAAAGAGCAGTATCAAAGATTAGTTGGACGACTTATATATCTATGCCATACGAGACCTGATATTACTTATGCAGTGAGTGTAGTGAGTAGATATATGCACGATCCCAGAGAACAGCATATGGAGGCAGTTCGGAGAATTCTCAGGTATATTAAAGGAAGCCCAGGAAGAGGGTTATGGTTCAGGAGTTCTGGAGTTCTGGACATCTGAGAATTGAAGGCTATTGTGATGCTGATTGGGCGGGTTGTATAGATGATCGTAGATCCACTACAGGCTACTGTGTATTTGTTGGAGGCAATCTCGTATCTTGGCGTAGCAAGAAGCAAGATGTGGTGGCTAGGTCTACTGCTGAGGCCGAGTACAGGGCTATGGCAATTAGTCTGTGCGAGTTGATGTGGGTGAGAAACATGTTATCTGAGCTGTGCTTGTTTAGAGGAGACTCCCTACAACTCTGGTGTGACAAAAAATCAGCGATTAATATTGCAAACAATCCAGTTCAGCATGATCGCACCAAACACGTGGAGATCGATCGGTTCTTTATCAAGGAGCAACTGAATAGAGGAGTTCTGACCTTGAGCTATGTGAAATCAGAAGAGCAGCTAGCTGATTGTTTAACAAAAGGATTAGGTTCTAAAGAGTATGATATCTTTTGTAACAAGATGGGATGATTGATATCTATCGCCCATCTCGAGGGGAGTGTTGAGTTATTTAGATATATTAAGTTAATTAGTTAATATTGTAAGGAGTAAGAGTGCTTTAATATAAAAGAGGGGCCTTCCATGAGAGAAGGGGAACCCTAATTCTATCCCAAATTACTACAATATCATTATTATGTAAAAGTTCCTACAGTAGAGTGTGCATCTTGAGAAGTTTGTAAGGGTCGTCATTATCTATATAGTGCAAGAATAAACATTTTAGTGCGAGAATAGCGTGAAAGAGGTACAAAGTAGATTTTTGAAAAGATTGTTTATTTGATGCTATGTAAGATAGTGTAAATGTAGTTTGGATAGTATAACTCGAAATAGTATTTTTGATTTGTTATTTTCATTTAAATGTTAGGTTAGCGAAATAGAACATACTAACATCCATTCCGTAGAGGAAAAGATGTGTTTAAGTTCCATTTAAGAAGCATCATTATAATATCATTGGTATGTATTTACTTATATTCAAACATACCCTTGATTTTGGTTCTTGAAAATGCTTATTAGCAAGAGTGCAACATTAATTGATCTTTTTGACCAAATTAATAGGCATCAATTGAATGATTTTCCCACAAATCATACTTCTCAACTAAATGAATACATACAGTGTGCTGAGCATCCAGTTAATCGATCACTGACCATACAGCAGGCATGATCTTATGAAGTTGCTGATGTTAGTATATTTTATATACATATGAAAAGCTATGAAAAGGATAACTAAGGATAAACATGTTGAGTTTGACAGAGCAGTGTTTTATTCATGCAGTGCACGAGTCATGTGCAACACTGTTTTGACTCTATTATCCATGCGCTGCAGAATTAAAAATTGCTCAGTCAAAATCTTCACCCATAACTAATGCGCCTGAGCTCTGGATGATAAGTGCCAATTAGATGGATCTCTTTGTAGTCAGATAATTGATGTGTTCATCTATTCTTTGTCATTGGATAAAACCAAAACCAAAGAATCATAGTACATTTTATTTTATTTTCCAATTTTGTTTAATTTAGAGTTGGGGTCCGTCTGACAGACTCTTCTAATACGCAAATTAAGTGTAGCTAATAAAAAGAAAGTGTAGCTAAAAATTAACCTTAGCACCACAGCAGTAATAGCTAAAAGCCTAAAACTATCAAAATTTGATATTATGTTGCAACTGCTATAACATAGGCATTATTATTAGCAATACATCTTAATCAAGAACAAGGGTATGGCCGAAACTTTCAGATTAGATGTCCAACCAAGATACCGATACTTCTGTTTTCTTTTTTTTAAATAGTTCCATCTTTGACATTCTTTTAAGACAAAATAAAAAGTAAATATTACTGAAGTGATCACAAGAGGCTGAAAATCACGAAAGTAAAAAGATGTACAAATAACAAGGCGCATTCTATGATTGCCATATAATTCGGCTTCCCGTGTGCGGTGTCCCTTGTACACCAACTAAAATGGCGTTCGCTGAAACATTTGCATGTATGATATCAGTGAGATTTGTGAAGCAGATAAGATCCAATTCGGCTTTGTGAAGTTTGGTCTTGCTTGTGCAGTTTGGAAATTGTATTTGGGTCTTAACTTTGGTAGAGTTCTGTGATGACTTTCTTCTAACTTTAAACACATTAGACTGAGAAAATATACTTCTATTATAAAAATATGAGTGAGCCTATGGTGCTATGCATAGCACCAATGGCTAGTGTACTACGGCTGAATATGGTACTTTTTAAAATCCTAACGGTCGATCCGATCGTTCAATGTGATATCCATATGAATATGTACTTGCAAACTAAATTTTATATTTTTTCAAATTTTTTTACTATTTTTTCAGATAGGTAGAAAAATCAGTGTTTTTTGAAAATTCTGGACCATCAAAATTCTACCTATCTGAAAAAATAGTAAAAAAATTCGAAAAAAATATAAAATTTAGTTTGCAAGTACATATTCATATGGTTATCACATTGAACGGTCGGATCGACCGTTAGAATTTTAAAAAGTACCATATTGAGCCGTAGTACACTAGCCATCCGTGCTATGCATAGCACCATAGCCTCACTCTAAAAATATTATAAAAGTACAATAATATGTTGAAACATGCCAAGTTAATGAGCTCGGTCTTTCAAATTGAGTTGCTTTATGATTCATGTTGAACAGTCTAAATTTTGCACAATCAACTCAAAAATTATTTTGAGTTATGTCAGAAATGTGAAACAATATGACAAAACATAAAATTTGCCAATGAACACAAAAAAAAGAAGGAAAAGGAGAAACCGTACTTGATATTTAAGAATATTACTTAATAAGAATTGCACGGTAAGTGATCCACAGGTACATTTTTGCAATTCATATCAGAGGTCCATGTAATAATACCCCCTGACAATTAAACACTAATCATTAAAGTACTTTTCTCAATACAGACAATACTACTACTTGGCAAGTCCTATTCATCAAGCAGAGAATAGTATTTAAGAGGTCCATGTGTTGAATTTACACGGATCATAAAATATTATCAGAGATTTATGGACTTCTCTACTTACGAATTAATAATACCCATTGCCTATTTATTTAATAATTGAGTTGGACTATCATGCTTTGGGAACAGGGGCGCAACCAAGGCCTGGGCCCTGGCCCCCCCTTGGCCCAGAAAATATACAGGGCTCCGCGTCTCCGCGTTTATGGGTGAGGGCACTATGGCGAGTGGCGACTGGGCTCCGCGTCTCCGCGTCGAGGTGACTGGGCTCCGCGTCTCCGCGTGTCTCTGCGACGAGATGACTGGGCCCCCCTACCGATATCCTGAGAGAAACTAGTTAGGCCCCCCTACCGATATCCTGAGAGAAACTAGTTAGGCCCCCCTACCGATCATTCCTGGTTCCACCACTGTTTGGGAAGTAAAGAGTTCATTTTACTTGCTGCCTAAATCTCAATTATCAAAGTTAAGAAGTTCGATCCGAAAAACTCAACATATTCTCCATATTAAAATGTGCTTCGAAACCAAATTTTACATTTTTTGCAAATTTTCTGTTATTTTTTTAGATTTTTTTTAAAATAGTTGTTTTTAATATTTTTTTTTACCATATTAAAATAGAGATTTTAAAAAATTCTAAAAAAAAGCAGAAATTTTCCAAATAAATGTAAAATTTGGTCTCCAATAACATTTTAATATGGAGAATATGTTAAACTTTTCGGATCAAAATTTTGAACTTCAAAGATTGAGATATGAGCGGGAAGTAAAATGGGCTCTTTACTTCTCAAAGCATGATAAATCTTAATAATTAGTAATTTCAGTTCATTAATAATATAAATATAACTTCTTAAATTTGCACATCATAGGTATGGTTGTGTATAACAGTATAATCAATGTTACAGATTACTTGGCTTGTGTGATTTTACAGGAAAGCGTGTTATGGTTTCAGTATTGCTAATGACACAAGAAAAAATATTAAATTGTATTCTGAAAATATCATGTCTGGTTGAAATAGTGCTGGGACAGGCGTACTGGTATTGAACCGAGATGGTACTGAAGAGGCACCGATTAGAAAGCTATAGAGTAGGATGACGTTAATTTGAGGTTTTTCACTTTGTTTTTTTTATTGATGTTGTTTTTCTGGATTGTTTGGTTGCTGCTTTCTAAGACTCAGGTTACTAAAATCATTTGTAAGATGCCATTATATTAATATAAACACTTGGTAGCCTCTACTAAGATTCTCTTTATTTACTGTGTTAGTGTTCATGTTCTCTTTATGAACTTTTAACAGACACAAGCTGTTGTTTGCTCTCATTTTTGTGTGTTCAGTGTGCACGTGTAATTAGGGGGAAGATGTCGATAAGGTAAATTGATTTGCTGTCTGGTTTATTTTTCGTTGATAATTTGGGGCTGCAAATGCTTCTTGCAGAAGAAACAATGAAAATTTGATGAGAACTAGCAACAAAATACTAAAATTTGGATTTCAAGACATTAATGGGGCTGTTTTGAGTTGGCATTCAAGCACTCTGTCCAAACATTGTAAGCCTTGTCTGGGGAACATGACATGACAAGGGTCGAATCAAAGTTCTACATTTTAGTACTGTTCAATCCTGACTGGTACATTGCAATTCAGAAATTATAATTCCCTCTCGTTTCCTTTGAAAAAAAGAGGGGCCGATGCTGTATAACCTCACAACTTGAATTGATGTTGCGGGCTGCACTTGGTAGTATCAAGAGTACATTTGAAAGGCAAACTACATTACAAAGTGGTACAATATGATCATTTCATAACTTAGCAGTTCAATATCTGTTGAAATGGTCATTGTTGAGTTGGACACAATCTTAATGGTAAATGTAATTTCTTCCTTGAGGAGTATTTAAGCAATATAAGTGACAAGTAAAAGCAAAGTAGTTCTCCTTGTAACAAAGGAGTTCGTATCCTCTGCATTAACTCAAAAGAGAATCTTTTGAGTTAATGCATCTCGACCATCCGATATGTTTTAAGATTCGTGCAAACTAGATCTGCACTCATATTAAAGGGCCCCCTATGTTATAGGCACGAGACGGATTGGCTCCGTTTAAAATCAAACGGTTGAAATTCATTAACTCAAAATATTAAGATTCTCTTTTGAGTTAATGCAGAGGATACGGATCCATAACAAAGGGTGTACATTGGTCCAGTGTGCAAGTTTTCTAACATTTGAGGGTTTTCAGAGCGCAAAAACTTGGGATGTATAGGAAGTTGAAGCACACTCAAGAGAATGCTGATTTAGTAAAGAACTAGATGCGACTCGAGCCACTTTCAAGATAGTTCAATGTAGTAAAGAACTAGATGCAAGTGGGTCGTAGAGTCTAATACGATTGTGGTGAACTTTAAATATTTTTTGGGTCTTTCAACTCAAGTTAGATCATCAATTTCAAGTCTTGTCGTAGGTCTTCTCAGTCTAGCATGTTCAAACATGCCCGATCAGGTGATGCTCTCTAGTTATTGGAGTTATTATCTCAACATACTTGATTTTGTGCTGCTCTGCAGTGGAGTTCTTTTCAAACATATTTTTTTTGTCATAACATATAAAAACAAAAAACAAAAATTATTGAAATTCTCATATGATAACTTAATGGTTTCAACCATGCAAAGCATATCTTTCTCCTTCATTTCCAATGCATTAGGAGCTTAAGATGCTTCTAGGAATGATAGATCAATGCAATATTGACCACATTAAATCTGTATCATCATAAAATTAGTACGCATGAGGCTTTAAGGTTATATTAGTATTTGGTCGACTATTTTACAAACTTTAGTTAGGTGAGCTCTTCCTAGATAAACCACTGCTGTTTTCTTTTTTCAAATGTGGAAATGTGCAATTGAGTTTTACTCTTTATCGCGAAAGGGGAGATAACACAATTGGCTTGGAAAAAGTCCTAGGACTGTTGGTACCCAAAAATTGAGAGTTTGAATCCCTCACGACTTCGCAGTCTCTACGAAGGTTTAAAAAAAAAAAAGAGTTGTACTATTAGTCAAATCAAACTCTGAAAACACTCTTTGGCTAAGTGTATGAAACATACAAGGAGTTATATAAAGTGCATTTTCTTTTCATCAGCTGAATTTGATACATATAGGAGTAGAACTGATATGTCGGAAAGTGTTGTTTGTTCCTACTTTAACAAAAAATCGTAGAAAATACTATCAGTTATACAATGATACTTAATAAAATTTGTCTTTTGATCATGACATTCAACCCATAAGAGCCACATGAATCATTAAATATGAACATAAGATTAGTTTACTCGAGTTAACATCTTATCTGACAATATAATTCAAATTCAACTTTAGAATTCGTCAAATTCCACATCCAATTAAGATGTTAATATTATAAAAGCCAGAATTATTTTTTAGATAAAGATGAGGATCAAGCCACTCAACTTCAAATATTTGTCAGAGATCTTTCGTCGGAATTTGAACATGCGACTTCATTGTCTAGATACTATACCAAATGCTAGTTTGTTGGTGTTGGTGTTGGTGTTGGTGAAAACCATCATCCCTGATAGTATCGTTTTGTATTGATTCTAGAATTGCGGAAGCATACTTGAACATAGTCTCTTTTGACTTTTGAGCATGAGAGCACGAGTGACTTTGATATTTCAAAGTACCAAAGCTGCTTTAGAAAGTCTCTTGGTTTTCCTTCTCTTCTTTCTCTCTCACTCTAATATAATGGGATGATTGAGAGAGAATTTTGACTACTTAATATCTTGTGGACCAAATCCTTATATGAGCCAAAGAATTTCTTTGTTGTCTTATTTGGTAATTATTTATTTTAACTTATCAATAGTATGAATATTTTTCATTGGGTTCTACACATGACACATTTATGTTCAAAATAAAATAGTAGTAATTACTTTTAATTGAGCATAATAATGATAATATACAGTATATAATTATTTTACATAAAAATCCCACATGAATCTCCACAATTAAATTACAATAATATAAGAAACATTCATACAAGGCTTGTAAAGCCAGCAATGATCTTTTAATTTATTATAACGTCAAATGATAAAGACTTGTGACAGTCACTGTTGATCAAATTATTATTTTGCAGATGTCACTCATTAATAGTGATCGAAATTCATAATCCTATACGAATATTTGGTTGAGAAAATTAGCCAGCCTCACCCCACCTTGAGCAATTCTTGTATTTACAACTGGACTTCGGGATAAGTAATAAGTATCTGCAACATACAATAAAATGGTGATGATTCTACTAATTAAGATGAAGAACAACTTTAGCACCTTTGGAAAAAAGAATTCAATGTAGGTCCGATGCCCATCGGACCTACTTTGGTTAGATGGGCTCAGTCATCATCCGATCAGCATTAAGATGTGTGCGCTCTGCTTTAAAATCAGTGCACATTTGTATCAATTTTTGTAAGCACGGATCTTAATGCAAATCGAAAGTTATTATAGTTCATTGGATCTAAAAATAGGTCTGACGTCCATCAGACCTACTCCATTCTCTTGGAAAAACTGTCATGCTATTTTTTGTTTTTTTTAAACGGCTTCCAATTTCGCACGCTTCGGCACAGAGATTATAGATCTAATCTTGATTTTAGTTTTCATACACTCATTAATGCCATACCATTTAAGTGCGCATTATTGGGAGCATCTTGGTATGCATAGCTACAAGCCTGTTGAATACTCTCCGTTGCAAAGCTGAAATATTGTATGTTTCAGATATTATTCTAATATTATTATAGGAAAATGAAGTTTTATAGATTCAAACTTGAACAAATATTCTTAAAATATAGTATCTTACGTGTCTGCACAAGCAGTTGTACTAGAACCACATGCATTCCAATCGCTTATTTGGGTAGACTGCGACGCCCAAAAAGTGCATAAAAAAATAAATAAAATGTAAGCAAGTTATACAATATTTTTCTATTTGTTCAAACACACTTTGTTGGATCTTCATAAAAGAAAAAAAAACCTTTTTAAAGAATTGCAACACTACCTACCGTAATGTCTGCTTTAATTGAATCTGCCATTACATTGTTGTCGTTGGCAAAGTAGTTAGACATGGAAGTTTGTATTATTTTTGTGTCCCATACCTAACCAAAATAAAATGAGAGCATGTCAATTCCAATATACACATAACAAATATAAAAATTGTTTCCTTTGTCTTATAAATTTATGTATATATGTACATTGTATTAATTTTTTTAATAACGCAATGTAATATGACTTAACTGAGTGAAGATTGGTTTTAACGTTATACCAATATACTGTAATACTGTTTCCACCAGCATCCGTTGTAAATCCAACATGAAGTGGTTGGTGAACATCTCCCATGAAATGTGATAAGAACATCAGTGCTTGAGTCAAATTATCTAAGAAAAGAAAAGATATAAAGAATACTGTTAGGAACCATTTCATGTTTTTTTTGTTTATTTGGTATAAAATAGAGATTGAGGATTACTGAGGAAAAAAAAATTCAAATTTGTACATTATTGAGCAAAACCATGTAAACTCATTGCAACATCATTGTTCCGAATAGACTCATAATAATAAACTTTATCTTAATTAATTACATGTCGTGGAAGGATATGTTGTAAGTTGTGCCGTGTAATTATTAATTGCTCCGACTACACATCTTCCAGTTGCTCCAGTACTGTCATGACAATCTCCTGGTAAATAATTGAAAATTTCAAAACATCATGAATTAATATTACTTGCAAATGTCGAAGTAAATTGTGTTCTTCTAATTATCATGTTTCCTAAGAGAAGTCTCATAGATTTGTTTTTTTAAAGAACAACCAAAATGCAAGAGTTGATGCTCAACCGATAGAATCGATATATTACGCAACTTTCATTGTTAGTTGTTTCTATTTCTTTATTTTTTTTTCTCTCTTCCCTTAGAATTGGAAATAACTTCATATAAATTAGAAAAATAGCTTACTAGTATAGTCATAAGTACACAAGTTGTCGGGAGTATTAAGATAATGAAGTGCCGATGACCAAGGATACGCTGCGCCACGCACGCTGTCAGCCCATGAGCACTTGGATGCAAGATCTCCATTAGCTGAGGTTGGTAGCAATTTTAAAACAGCATCGGACGCAGTACTTGTGAGATAACTCTACAAAGTTTCAATCATTTGCCTTCATTATTATTTTGTTTTGAAAATCTTATGAAATAGATGATACTCTCCGGTCAGCATGTGAAGCATGCATGTCTATTCTAGAAATTTTAGAGACGGTATTCCTACCAAAATTTAAATCAAGAAATCAATTATAGATGATAAAGCTCAACTTTTTGCACATAAAATAATGACAATAACACATAAGTCCAAATTATATTAATTTCAAAATTATTATTGTAGGGTCCCTCATGCATGGGTCATATTGTTTGAGTGCATAGTATTTTTATATATCTTAACGTTCATAATTTAAAAAGAAAAATATATCCTTCAATTCTTCCAATTTTGGCATGATCAACTTATTTTTCTATTTATGATAATTATGTAATTAGAATTCAAAACTATAACAAAAACATTAAAAATAACACAACTAGACCTTACTCGCAAGGTAAAGAAATGTTTTAAAGAGTACCTGAGCAATTTTACAAATCATGTAATGACCATCTGTTCCCCATGCACTAGATATGGGAACTCCAACAAAAAGCGATACAAGTATGACAACAAATATCGGTAAACCCATATCTCTCTCTTTCTCTTCTATCTTTGAGCCCCTCTCTTTGTTTTGTTTTGTTTTGTGTAGTTCTCTATTCTCTCTCTTATATATATACGCGCACACATACATGCATGTATATATACATGTATATAATTAATATTTTTTTTCTATAGATTCTAATGAACAAGAATTGAGAGGTGGATATGCCATGGAATACTATGTTACTTTTCTATTATAAAAAGAATGGCCGGAAGTCTATTGTTTTCAATTAAAAAATTATTTTATGTAATGAGATAATTTAACAATGCATAGCGTATATATTCAAGACATTATGAAAAATTCCATGGCCAAAAAAAAAAAAAGAATCTGATCTTCTTACAGATGATTCGAAGCTCATGTACATCTCATTTATTGGTTGAAAAAACAATACTTTTGTTAAAAAATATAACTTCACACGGTGTAGAAGAGTATTTTATTTCTTTATCTCTGTGACGCTCCAGTCTATTGCTTCCTTACTCTTGTGCAAAAGGAACTAGCACCCTTGCAATTACAAAAAGAACTTACACATCTTAAATCCAAGAAAATATCATTACATCTCAATACAAAAATTAAAAGCATTTACATATTCAAAACAAGAGTTTATGTGAGAGGATTAATTACAAAACCATACTATTTGCAAATCAGATGGAGGAATCAAAATATATAATTAATTTCATTGAAATAGCTTTCAGAGGGAAATTTTGCAACTAGATTGCGATTCAAAAAATGAAACATGTGTTTGCTTTGACCCAAATGATACATCCATAGCAATATTACCACAACATATATTGTCTAATTATTACTAAATGCTCGAACTAATATTTTTTAGGATAAAGATTTTTTTCCCCCATCTCCTATCCCCCATTCATCCCCCAATCATTAATTATCTAGGGGACCACAACTTTAAGCACAAAAAGACAAAAGAAAACGTGTATCAATCATTAATTACATTGGGGACCGCTTATATTTGAAAAATTTACAACTGACGCGCACAAGTATTCATATATAATACATCAAGTATTCATATCTAAGATATCAAGCATTTTAAAAAAAACTGGACATATCACTCACACATTTTTTACACGTTTTTAGAGGTGGTTTTTTTTTTCTCCGTTCATTCTAACCAATATTTCTAACAATCTATGAAGAATTTTGCGAATCTAAAATCACAAACGTCTTCTATGCAATTTTCTCTTTCAAATGAGATCCATGATGAAGTACTTTTGAGTTATCCGTCACGCAAGTATTCATACCTCGTAAAATTATTTATATCTCGTCGTGCAAGTATTCATACCACGTCGAGCAAGTATTTATACCTTGTCGAACAAGTATTCATACCTAAGATATCAAGTAAAAAATGATTGAGTGGTAATGAAATTTCAATCGGTAAAAATGAGTGAATGATGTGTCCAGTTTTTTATTTGTGAAATACTGATGAGGTATGAATACTTGCTTGATTAGGTATGAATACTTGAATGACAAGGTATGAATACTTGTGCGACGGACAACTCGAAAGTATGTCATCATGGATCTCATTTGAAAGAGAAAATTGCGTAGAAGACGTTCCTGGTTTTAGATTTGCAAAATTCCTCACAGATTGTCAAAAATATTGGTTAGAGTGAACGGAGAAAAAAAAAACCACCTCTAAAAACATGTAAAAGATGAATAAGTAATGTGTCCAGTTTTTTTTTAAATACTTGATATCTTAGATATGAATACTTCATGCATTATATATGAATACTTTAGAATGCAACTATGAATACTTCTTTTAATAGTAATGAATATGAAAAAGAAGTATGTTTTTATTTTCCTTTTTTGTTGTCGAATATTCCAAGTTGGTTATCGGTCCCCACCGGCAGTTAAATGCTAAATAACAGATAATTAGCGGTCCCCCCAGTTGAAAACACGTTTTTAATTAGTGGTCCCCGTTAATCAAGCGTTTTTGGTTGTCTTTTAGTGCGGAAATCGTGGTCCCCTCTTAATTACCGTTAAAGAATAATTAACAACCTTATCCGGGGGATGAATGGGGGATAGCAACCCGGGTATTGTTAGTCGGTCCCTATTTTTTAACTCTCCATCTGCTCCTAAAAATTATGTGCAGCTTGCATCCTATTTTAATTAGAGAGCCACCTTCCTACAAGAAAGATTTAAACAAAGAAAAATTATTATATGGTCATAAAAGGAAATTTCTCTATGTTTTGATGCAATAAATTAATCTGCAAAATCATTTTTCAAAATTTCTTTATGTTCAATCGAACTAATTGCATCTTCCTAAATTTAAATGAATTTGCTTTAACAAAATCTCTTTCAAAAGAAAGGTATAAGTCTGGCAAGTATAGCAATTAGCATCAACGGCTTTCATCGTGCTCATGACCAAGTCACAATAAGTCAATTTGTGTAGCCACCTCCTTTGTCATTTACCTAAATTTTCATTCTTTCAGTCATATTCAATTTAATTATAACTCTGACTACTTCCGAATGCTTGTTAATTTGTGGCCTTCTAAAGTATCATGTTATAAAGAAAACAAAGATCAGCAAAATGAGAAAAGGAGTACAAATTTTGAAATAATCACTTCAATTAAGAAAGGAGTTGCTGGAATGAAAAGCATTTTTTTATTCTGAAATAACTGAACTTGAGAATTGAGCTTGTGCTTATCTAAGAATATGTTATTTGCTTAGAAATAGAAAAGTAATATTAAATAAATTACCGAGCTCTTGGTTAAACCTCATAAGAAACCTCTTTCCTGCATCTACTAGCTCATCAAGCTTTGTAATCCTATTCAATGAAGACTTGGTACCGGACTACCAGATGTGTGCATAGCTGTTAAATGGATTTTCAAAATTAGAAGGTCGAAGTTCATTCATAAATTTATGGCGAATTGAATCAGAGAAAAATTGACAAAATTTATGAAATTCGAAGAAAAAACGAGCTCTTACCGTGAAGTTAGGATTAGGGTAAGGTTTCGACGAGGGTAAAAAGGGAAAACGCGGTGTATGGCGAATATAGGTAGAGAGGAGGCGATGCGAACGAAGAGCGATTTAGGTGTCTCGGTCCGATCTGGGAGAGAGAGAACGGCGGAGTAGTGGCGGAGTTGAAAGAGAAAAGGAGGGAATGAGAATAGAGTGAGAGAGAGGGAGAGGAATTCACATCCTCCCCGGTACTTTTACAATTACTGGATCTGGACCGTTCTTTTTAACTTGGCACGAATCTCAAAACCCAATAATACTGCCCCCTCGCTAGCCCAAATCTCAAAGCGGCTGAGAGTTAATCTCAAACCGTAAAGTGAAGGGAATCTTTTACAGTAATGGAGAGGATACTTGTCCGGGAGAGAGAGAAATTTTCTGAGGGGGAATTCGATAGGGGTACAGATCCCTAAAGTAACCCAATTTTTTGCTTTTCATCTGGACCATTCGATCAGAATTCGGTCCCTTCAATATTCGTGTGAGAACAGATTGGACGGTCCGGATTCATAATCAAAATTGGGTTATTTTAGGGGATCCAAATTCAAGAGGGAAATTAAATTTTAGGCAAATAGAAGAGGGAAAACCCAAAATTCATTATGTGTGGCGCAAAAAAGGGAAATGAAATTGAAATCCATTGATAATATGTACACTTCATCACATATCATACGGCTCATATTCACAGCCCTAATCTGATTCTAAACACTTGTACATAATTAAATATGAAAAAAAAAACTTGTTTTTTACATTTTCTATTTACAAATCATAACAACCATTGACAATTTTATAGAATTTCATTATTTTTAGCCTCTTCAATTGAGCCAAAAATTGACAGCCGTTGATTTCCGCATGATCGTTTCACGGTCGATCTACAATAAAATAACGCCTAATTTCTTTTAAAATGATCAAGTTGGTACCAGCAACCTTAAAATCGAAAAAAAATTGGAGTTCCAACAATTATAAGCTTCAATCCAATGTATAGTATTTATAGCCCTACGATGTCATTATATTCCGTCGCTTAGATGGATGAGTAAATGAACATCAAGTTAGATCAAACTTACCAACAATGAAATTAATGGAACACTCTTTGATTTGAACGGTTCTGATCGACCAACGATCGACGTTTGTCGTTGTTCCTTCATTAACTCACCCAACAAGAGTTGATGTTCTATGGTCATGCATGTTTGACATAAGTCATTGATGCAACATGCATATACAACTATACAATTTAATTTGTCAATTTTTTTAGTAATGCAATAAAAATGTTCTAGCATTATATTTTGATGTAAATTTTATCAATATCATTTTAAATTATTGTCATTTTAATAATTGCCATTTTATCAATTTGATAGTAAAAATATTGAACTAGTTAAATTTATAATAAATAAAACCAACATAAAATATTACTCATAAACATTTAAACACATATGTACCATCATTATAATATTTGACTATATCTTTGCATTTTCTATTCCTTTTAATTCCAACAATGAAGAAATTATAATTCTTAAATCAATTCAACCCTAATAAATTAGTGTTAAAGTTACAACTTACATATAAATTAGTGTTAAAGTTACAACTTACAGATGAAATTAATTCCACTCTCCTCTCATTTTTCTCTCACAAGGAGTGAAATTTGGGTCTGTCATCTGAACAGAGCAGTTAAGACCTGGTACAACGCACATCCTTTAGATTTAAAAGAGCATTCATTCTGTTTAATACTCTGCACGAAGCTAAAAATGCTATGTACCAATGAACACCTTATTCCCAGATGGAAATTTCATTTGATCTCGGATCCACTAAGATAACTCAAATTTAGTTTTAGATCCGGACCGTCTATCTGTTTTCACACGAATATTAAATGAGCCAAATTTTGTTCGGACAGTCCCGATTAAAACTCAAAATTTGGGTTACTGGAGGGAATCAAGAGTCCGTCAAATTCCCCCCAAAAATTTTCGCTATAGGACCCGTATTCCCTCCAAAAAAATTCGCCAAATCCCCAAATTTTTGGGTTACTTAAGAGGGGATCAGGAACACGTCTCTCTCTCTCTCTCTCACTTTACTCTCCTTCCTCTCTTTTCCTCTTCCAACTCCGCCGTAGCACCTCCCCAATTGCCGTAACATCTCCTGGCTGCCGTAGCACCTCCCCCGCTACCATAACACCTCCCGACTGCCGTAGCCCCTCACATGATGCCGTAACACCTACCCGCTGTTCTGCTCTCCAAGTCTAATTTTTATTTCACATTTAAAACCCCTTGTTGTGACTTGTAACAAAACCAACGACGCAACTTCTCTGCAATTAGAAAGCGACGCGCACCAGTACCCTTTTTGAGACCAAGTCCTCTATTCCTGTAAGTTTAAAAGCAGCCTCAAAATTATCAACCTCAAAATCAAAATTAGTAGCTTTGGATGCACAACTCTGATTTCGAATTAAAAGCAGTAGCTTTTAGAAGATGTACTTCGCTTCTTATTTTATTTCGCCGCTTTTGGATTGGCTCTAAGATCGCCTGTATAATCGTCGGAGAAATTCAATGAAAAAAATCAGCGATTGAGTTGATATTTTGAAGAGAATAAAGTTGCGAGAATTTTGAGATGATATTTTGACATGGTATTTTGAGAAAAGGAATGCGGAAAAAATTATTGAGCAGCTTCCAGTTGGCTCGTAAAAATCGATAACCATGGCCGGAAAAAAAATCAGCTTCCCTTAGTTGGGTTGGTTCGTATTGGAGAAAGGAATTTTCGTTAGGAGAGAGAGAGCGCCAGCGGTGCGAGAGAAAAGAATTTCAGTGAATTATTTCGCCGCATCAGAATTTATAAACGATTTCTTATTAAGAAATTATTGAGCATAGTTGTTAAATAAGAAATTCATCTACATCTCTAAAATTAGTTTAGAAACTGCCACATCAAATTAGAAACTCTAATAGTTTCAGGAATGTAGATGCTCTTAGAGTTTTGAGGGTTTCAACTGGTTAGAGTTTTGAACACATAGAACTCTTGAACTGTTTTTAGTTGATGCCAAATGATTAGGTTTCAATTATTTTAGTTTTAAATTAGACTACAAATTGGATTAAAATAGACCATTAATTTTGTACATTTTGTCTTGTTTATGATGATATTGGAGTTGTTAAATTAATTAGTTGTTGCTAAATGTTACATGAATTAGGCATGTATTTTGACTTCTAGTACTAATGTATGTGCTGAATTGTAAATGAACATGTTTTGTTGAGTTTAATTAGGTGTAGGTTTATCACATTCGCTATTTGACTAATACTATTTTTGTTTTTGGCAATTAGAGTTTGATGTATCAGTACTGGGGGTAGCAGGTTTACGCCCTTACCAATGTAATCGCATTTATTATTCTTTTCTAATTCCATATAAAACAAACAAGTGTAGCAGGTTTATGTTTTTCTAATTCCATTTATTATTCGCTATTTGACTAAATGATCTATACAATTTTATGTAATAGTAAGCTTATCATTTTCATTGACTTATAACTCATTACATTTCATTCATGCATATATACACTTACAAGTAATTAATTTCCAAAAAGTTAAACTAAAATGAGGGAATCAACAACTAATTAATTCGAATATATTACGGTGATCCTTGTTGATTCTGAATTTAAAATTTAACAATGCATTTTTTTGTTGTGTTGTGAATTGTGATAGATTGGAGAATATCAACAGACTATTGGGACATGCTCCTCCACCACCTCTGTCTCTAGTCATCCTCTGCTGCTATTTGGATTGGTGTTGCGATTAGTAAGGGTAGCAGTTTTAGATTTTTACTTTTTGAATATTATATTGTATAACCTTTTAGTATTATTCTTAATCAAGAATATTAAATTGTTGTTTTAATGTTTTTTGGTATTTTGGTACAATGTATGATGATTATATTTTGTCGACTAATGTTAATTACATTTTTTTTCTCTATATTTTAATGTGTTTGTTAATTTGGTTGAATGGGAATTGGGGAATGTATACAGGTCGATACCGGGTACATGGTGGATTGTAGAATGAGGGCTTGCTGAAATGATGCCATTTGGGCTTGTTATTACCATGGGTTTATCTATGGAATAACAAAATCATCTTTCCATGCAAATACTATCCTTTGGAAATACTCAGGTGGGTCCCATGTACGTTGCCCTTGGAAATACTTAGGTGGGTCCCACATACGTTGCCCTTGGAAGTGGGTCCCACGTAGGTTGCCCCTGAAAATACTCAGTTGGGTCCGACATACGCTTGCCTTGGAAATACTAGGGTGAGCCCCATGTACATTGCTCTTGGAAATAATCTAGACAGGACCAAGTATCAAAGTATTTCCGTGCGTTTTTTTTTTTCAAGAGTATTCTCATGGAAAAAGTAAAAAATGAGTATTTCCAACAATGTCGTTGGAAATACTTACTATTTCCAACAAGACTATTAGCAACGGGAGTTCTTCCAAGATATTCCATGGAAATGACGATTTTAGGGTTTTTCCAAGGGTAAGTCCATGGAAAAAGCCATTTTTCAGAGCATGGAAAATGAAAATTTTCTAGTAGTGAAATCTGTATCATCAGAAAATTAGTACGCATGAGGCTTTTAGGTTATATTAGTATTTAGTAGACTATTTTACAAACTTTAGTTAGGTGAGCTCTTCCTCGATAAACCATTGTTGTTTTCTTTTTTCAAATGTGAAAATATGCAATTGAGTTGTACTCTTTATCGAGAAAGAGAAAGTAGCATAATTTGCTAGGAAAAAGTCCTAGGACTGTTGGTTACTCAAAAATTGAGAGTTTGATTCCCCTCACGACTTCGCAGTATCTGCGAAGATTTAAAAAAAAAGTTGTATTGTTTGTCAAATCAAATTCTGAAAACACTTTCTGGCTAAGTGTATGGAACATACAAGGAATTATCTGAAGTGCATTTTCTTTTCATCAGCTGAATTTGGTACATATAGGAGCAGAACCGACATGTCAGCAAGTGTTGTTAGTTCCAACTTTAACAAAACTTCGTAGAAAATACTATCAGTTATACAATGATACTTAATAAGATTTGTCTTTTGATCATTACATTCAACCCATAAGCAGGGGCGGAACTAGAAAATTTAGATAGAGGGGACTGAAACTTGAAATGTACAAATATAAAATTGTCGTTAGTGGGACTTGAACTTAAAACCTCTCAATAACAAAATAGAGTCTTAACCACTAGACTAGAAGTATACATTTAATATTGAGTGAGGCTATGGTGCTATGCATAGCACCAATGGCTAGTGTACTACGGCTCAATATGGTACTTTTTAAAATTCTAACGGTCGATCCGACCGTTCAATGTGATATCCATATGAATATGTACTTGCAAACTTAATTTTATATTTTTTTCGAATTTTTTTACTATTTTTTTAGATAGGTAGAAAAATCAGTGTTTTTTGAAAAATATGGACCATCAAAATTCTACCTATCTAAAAAAATAGTAAAAAAATTCGAAAAAAATATAAAATTATGTTTGCAAGTACATATTCATATGGTTATCACATTGAACGGTCGGATCGACCGTTAGAATTTTAAAAAGTACCATATTGAGCCGTAGTACACTAGCCATCCGTGCTATGCATAGCACCATAGCCTCACTCTTTAATATTTTATGAGGGAGGCTAAACTACATACAAACTTCAAAAAAATAAAAATTAATTAAATTTCAACATACGTGATTAAAAATTTCAAAATCATGGGGTGGTAAGCCACCCTCCTAACAATAGTGTAGATCCGAGCATGCCCATAAGAGCCACACGAATCATTAAATGTAAACATAAGATTAGTTTACTCGAGTTAACATCTTATTTGACAATATAATTCAAATTCAAGTTTATAATTCGTCAAATTCCACATCCAATTAAGATGTAAATATTATAAAAGCCACAATTATTTTTTAGATAAAGATGTGGATCAAGCCACTTAACTTTAAATAATTGTCAGAGATCTTTCGTTCCGAATTTGAACATGCGACTTCATTGTCTAGATACTATACCAAATGCTAGTTTGTTGGTGTTTGTGAAAACCATCATCGCTGATAGTATCGTTTTGTATTGATTCTAGAACTACGGAAGCATACTTGAACATAGTCTGTTTTGACTTTTGAGCATGAGGGCACCAGTGACTTTTCAAAGTAGAAAAGCTGCTTTAGAAAGTCTCTTGGTTTTCCTTCTGTTCTTTATCTCTCACTCTAATATGATGGGATGATTGAGAGAAAAATTTGACAACTTAATACCTTGTGGACCAAATCCTTATATGAGTCAAATAATTTCTTTGTTGTCTTATTTGGTAATTATTTATTTTAACTTATCAATAGTATGAATATTATTCATTTGTTTCTACACATCAGAGATCGATATGACACATTTATGTTCGAAATCAAATAGTAGTAATTACTTTTAATTGAGCATAATATTGATAATATACAGTATATAATTATTTTACATAAAAATCCCACATGAATCTCCACAATTAAATTACAATAATATAAGAAACATTCATACAAGGCTTGTAAAGCCAGCAATGATCTTTTAATTTATTATAACGTCAAATGATAAAGACTTGTGACAGTCACTGTTGATCAAATTATTATTTTGCAGATGTCACTCATTAATAGTGATGGAAATTCATAATCCTATACGAATATTTGGTTGAGAAAATTAGCCAGCCTCACCCCACCTTGAGCAATTCTTGTATTTACAACTGGACTTCGGGATAAGTAATAAGTATCTGCAACAGAACAAATAAAATGGTGATGATTCTACTAATTAAGATGAAGAACAACTTTAGCACCTTTGGAAAAAGAATTCAGAGTAGGTTAGATGCCCATCGGACCTACTTTGGTTAGATGGGCTCAGTCATAATCCTATCTGCATTAAGATGTGCGCGTTCTGCTTTAAAATCCATGCACATCTGTATCAATTTTTGTAAGCATGGATCTTAATGCGAATCGAACGGTATTAGAGCTCATTGGATCTAAAAATATGTCTGACGTCCATCGGACCTACTCCATTCTCTTGGAAAAACTGTCATGTTATTATTTTTATTTTTTTTAAACAGCTACCAATTTCGCTCGCTTCGGCACAGTGATATATAGATCTAATCTTGATTTTAGTTTTCATACACTCATAAATGCCATACCATTTAAGTGCGCATTATTGGGAGCATCTTGGTATGCATAGCTACAAGCCTGTTGAATACTCTCCGTTGCAAAGCTGAAATATTGTATGAATCAGATATTATTTTAATATTATTATAGGAAAATGAAGTTTTATAGATTCAAACTCGAACAATTATTCTTGAAATATAGTATCTTACGTGTCTGCACAAGCAGTTGTACTAGAACCACATGCATTCCAATCGCTTATTTGGGTAGACTGCGACGCCCAAAAAGTGCATAAAAAAATAAAGAAAATGTAAGCAAGTTATACAATATTTTTCTATTTGTTCAAACACACTTTGTTGATCTTTACAAAAGAGAAAAAAAAATCTTTTTAAAGAATTGCAACACAACCTACCGTAATGTCTGCTTTAATTGAATCTGCCATTACATTATTGTCATTGCCAAAGTAGTTAGACATGGAAGTTTGTATTATTTTTGTGTCCCATACCTAACCAAAATAAAATGAGAGCATGTCAATTCCAATATACACATAACAAATATAAAAATTGTTTCCTTTGTCTTATAATTTTTTGTATATATGTACATTGTATTAATTGTTTTAATAACGCAATGTAATATGACTTAACTGAGTGAAGATTGGTTTTAACGTTATACCAATATACTGTAATACTGTTTCCACCAGCATCCGTTGTAAATCCAACATGTAGTGGTTGGTGAACATCTCCCATGAAATGTGATAAGAACATCAGTGCTTGAGTCAAATTATCTAAGAAAAGAAAAGATATAAAGTATACTGTTAGGAACCATTTCATGTTTTTTTTGTTTATTTGGTATAAAATAGAGATTGAGGATTACTGAGGAAAAAAAAATTCAAATTTGTACATTATTGAGCAAAACCATGTAAACTCATTGCAACATCATTGTTCCGAATATTACAAGCATTGGTTTGTGTCGTAGATAAATTTTTTTTTTTTAGGGTTCAAAATACTAGTTCTTCAGCGTTGCCAAGAAAAGGAGTATAGAGTTTTAAAATGACTCATAATAATAAACTTTATCTTAATTAATTACATGTCGTGGAAGGATATGTTGTAAGTTGTGCTGTGTAATTATTAATTGCTCCGACTACACATCTTCCAGTTGCTCCAGTACTGTCATGACAATCTCCTGGTAAATAATTGAAAATTTCAAAACATCATGAATTAATATTAGTTGCAAATGTCGAAGAAAATTGTGTTCTTCTAATTATCATGTTTCCTAAGAAAAGTCTCATAGATTTGTTTTTTAAAGAACGACCAAAATGCAAGAGTTGATGCTCAACCGATAGAATCGATATATTACGCAACTTTCATTGTTAGTTGTTTCTATTTCTTTTTTTAAAATTAGAGATATAGCTTACTAGTATAGTCATAAGTACACAAGTTGTCGGGAGTATTAAGATAATGAAGTGCCGATGACCAAGGATACGCAGCGCCACGCACGCTGTCAGCCCATGAGCACTTGGATGCAAGATCTCCATTAGCTGAGGTTGGTAGCAATTTTAACACAGCATCGGACGCAGTACTTGTGAGATAACTCTGCAAAGTTTCAATCATTTGCCTTCATTGTTATTTTGTTTTGAAAATCTTATGAAATAGATGATCCTCTCCGGTCAGCATGTGAAGCATGCATGTCTATTCTAGAAATTTTGAGAAACGGTATTCCTACCAAAATTTAAATCAAGAAATCAATTATAGATGATAAAGCTCAACTTTTTGCACATAAAATAATGACAATAACACATAAGTCGAAATTATATTAATTTCAAAATTATTATTGTAGGGTCCCTCATGCATGGGTCATATTATTTTTGTGCATAGTATTTTTATATATCTTAACGTTCATAATTTAAAAAGAAAAATATATATATCCTTCAATTCTTCAAATGTTGGCATGATCAACTTACTTTTCTATTTATGATAATTATGTAATTAGAATTCAAAACTATATCAAAAACATTAAAAAATAATACAACTAGACCTTACTCGCAAGGTAAAGAAATGTTTTAAAGAGTACCTGAGCAATCTTACAAATCATGTAATGACCATCTGTTCCCCATGCACTAGATATGGGAACTCCAGCAAAAAGCAATACAAGTATGACAACAAATATCGGTAAACCCATATCTCTCTCTTTCTCTTCTATCTTTGAGCCCCTCTCTTTGTTTTGTTGTGTTTTGTGTGGTTCTATTCTCTCTCTATATATACACACACACATGCATGTATATATACATGTATATAATTAATATTTTTTTCTATAGATTCTAATGAACAAGAAGTGAGAGTTGGATATGCCATGGAATAGTATGTTACTTTTCTATTATAAAAAGAATGGAAGTCCATTGTTTTCAATTAAAAAATTATTTTATGTAATGAGATAATTTAACAATGCATAGCGTATATATTAAAGACATTATAAAAAATTTCATGGCCAAAAAAAAAGAATCAGATCTTCTTACAAATGATTCGAAGCTCATGTACATCTCATTTATTGGTTGAAAAAAAAAAATTTCTTTTGTTAAAATAAATATAACTTCACACGGGGTAGAAGAGTATTTTATTTCTTTATCTCTTGAAAGAAGCTGGCTTCAAAAATTCTTCGGAAAAATCCAAGTTTCAATTTTCTCATGTAATGAATTGACTTGCACTTGGCAACCAGAAATATATATATTTTTGTGAATTATAATAATTTATTTGGCGCTTGCTTGTCGGATTAGAGTAAGAAATTTGGTTATAAAATGAAATGAATATGTTTGAAGTTTCTAAAAAAATTAATTTGAAAGCTAAACAAACCAAACAGTTAGTACTAATACTTATTTTTTCTAAGGTTATTGTAGCGATTTTTATTTTGATTTGAATAAAACATTTTTTTTGAAGAAAATATGGGTCTAGCCCGTATTTGATTAAATTGAAAGGTTCGGTTACATTGGAGATGTAACTCCCAAATGGAAAAATAAACAATGTGCTCAACACAATTGAGCTGGTAAAGTAAAATTAAACTGAGAAAGGAAGGTAAAGAAAAAATTGTAAAAAACTGGAAGCACTGTAGCTCTGTAGTGTTCCTCTGGGTTCATCCGATTCCTGTAATTGCCAGATGACTTCATTTGCGAGCTCGTTTATGTCCTTCTCTTCATGTTATTTCTAAATCGGATGTGCATAGCACACATCTGTTCGTGATCAGCCATCCCCATTTGCACAGATTGTCAATCCTGAGTAGTCGTTCATGGTCATGAACCATCCAGAAACTTTGATCCTTGGCGGTACCTTCAATTTCCATACTCTATGCACGTTGCTCAGAATTCGAGGCCCATTTTTCAGCATGTTATATGCACCGCTTACTGTGAAATTACCAGTTTCTAATATTGACCTGTAAATGTCATCATGAGTTTGTGGAGACAAGGATGTATCTTGAAGCATCTGTTGTAGGGATTGAAGTTCAGGAAGTGCTTGGGTTGTTAAGGTGTCTCTGAAAAGTGATCGCATCTGTACTATAGCTGCTGTCTCTGAAAAGTGATCGCATCTGTTCAGGGCATGTCAATGGAGGTTTGGGAGTTCATTTCTTAGCAGACCATAACCCCCGTTATTGTGCCATAGTGAGATGTGCTTTCCATTTCCTGGGATGTGTATGAAGAAGGCTTGACAGAAAACCAAAGCCGATGTCAATGCTGATGTGAACAGGGGTGATTCTGGTATCGTACCTGTTGGGTCCAAGGTCTGCTGCAGCAGGAATTCCTGAGAGACGGTTGGGGCTTCATCCAATACCAGTACCATTTGATCAATAAATCTTTATTGAACATTGTCAAGTCCATTATCCCCATGCCTCCTAATTTTTTGGGTGTACATACCAAATCCCAATTTGCTAGACAATTTTTTTTTCCTACTGTAGAGTGTGCATCTTGAGATGTTAAATAAAACAGTTAGTATCATTATTATGTAAAATCCTGAATCCCAGTAATTTTTTTCCTCCTGACCAGTAATTTTTGTGGGTGTACATGCCAAATTCCAAGTCCCGATTTAAATAAAACAGTTAATATCATTATTATATATGTAAAAGTTCCTACAGTAGAGTGTGCATCTTGAGAAGTTTGTAAGGGTCGTCATTATCTATATAGTGCAAGAATAAATGTTTTAGTGCGAGAATAGCGTGAAAGAGGTACAAAGTAGTTTTTTGAAAAGATTGTTTATTTGATGCTATTTAAGATAGTGTAAATGTAGTTTGGATAGTATAACTCGAAATAGTATTTTTTATTTGTTATTTTCATTTAAATGTTAGGTTAGCGAGCATACTAACATCCATTCCGTAGAGGAAAAGATGTGTTTAAGTTCCATTTAAGAATGATAGCATCATTATAATATTATTGGGATGTATTTACTTATATTCAAACATACCCTTGATTTTGGTTCTTGCAAATGTAACATTAATTGATCTTTTTGACCAAATGAATAGGCATCAATTGAATGATTTTCCCACAAATCATACTTCTCAACTAAATGAATACATACAGTGTGCTGAGCATCCAGTTAATCGATCACTGACCATACAGCAGGCATGATCTTATGAAGTTGCTGATGTTAGTATATTTTATATACATATGAAAAGCTATGAAAAGGATAACTAAGGATAAACATGTTGATTTTGACAGAGCAGTGTTTTATTCATGCAGTGCACGAGTCATGTGCAACACTGTTTTGACTCTATTATCCATGCGCTGCATGAATTAAAAATTGCTCAGTCAAAATCTTCACCCATAACTAATGCGCCTGAGCTCTGGATGATAAGTGCCAATTAGATGGATCTCTTTGTAGTCAGATAATTGATGTGTTCATCTATTCTTTGTCATTGGATAAAACCAAAAACAAAGAATCATAGTACATTTTATTTTATTTTCCAATTTTGTTTAATTTAGAGTTGGGGTCCGTCTGACAGACTCTGCTAATACGCAAATTAAGTGTAGCTAAAAATTAATCTTAGCACCACAGCAATAATAGCTAAAAGCCTAACACTATCAAAATTTGATATTATGTTGCTACTGCTATAACATAGGCATTATTATTAGCAATACATCTTAATCAAGAACAAGGGTATGGCCGAAACTTTCAGATTAGATGTCCAACCAAGATACCGATACTTCTGTTTTCTTTTCTTTTAAATAGTTCCATCTTTGACATTCTTTTAAGACGAAATAAAAAGTAAATATTACTGAAGTGATCACAAGAGGCTGAAAATCACGAAAGTAAAAAGATGTACAAATAACAAGGCGCATTCTATGAATGCCATATAATTCGGCTTCCCGTGTGCGGTGTCCCCTATACACCAACTAAAATGGCGTTCGCTGAAACATTTGCATGTATGATATCCGTGAGATTTGTGAAGCACATAAGATCCAATTCGGCTTTGTGAAGTTTGGTCTTGCTTGTGCAGTTTGGAAATTGTATTTGGGTCTTAACTTTGGTAGAGTTCTGTGATGCCTTTCTTCTAACTTTAAACACATTAGACTGAGAAAATATACTTCTATTATAAAAATATTATAAAAGTACAATAATATGTTGAGACCTATGTTACTCGGATACTCTAATATAGGCTCCGTATCCGTATCGGATACCGATACGCGCCCGATACGGCACCGATACGTATCCGATACGCCAGCTGGCGTATCCGTGACGTGGCGTATCCTAACTCGGCCGATACGATCACCGATACGGCACCGATATGTTGAGACCTATGTTACTCGGATACTCTAATATAGGCTCCGTATCCGTATCGGATACCGATACGCGCCCGATACGGCACCGATACGTATCCGATACAACAGCTGGCGTATCCGTGACGTGGCGTATCCTAACTCGGCCGATACACTCACCCGTGAACCATGCCCGTGAACCCCTCCCGCGCCCGTGAACCGCGCGTGAACCACTCCCTGTGAACCGCGTGTGAACCAGCGAAATTCACTTTTTTTTTTGCCCCACGCAGGACTCGAGCCTGGGCTTCCCGGATTTGTGTCAAAAGCTTTATCCACTACACCAAAGCTTGGTTTGTGTTATATCTTCTATACTATAGTATATATTACATTCTTATGTTAAGCCTTTAATTTTTTATACAAATTTAATTTAAGTTATGAATATCTAAATACATTAATATAATATATAAAATAATAAAAAGTAATATATATAATCGACGTATCGTATCCTTGATTTTTAAAAATTGCCGTATTGCCGTATCCGTATCGTATCCGATACGATACCCGTACCCGTATCCATGCAACATAGGTTGAAACATGCCAAGTTAATGAGCTCAGTCTTTCAAATTGAGTTGCTTTATGATTCATGTTAAACAGTCTAAATTTTGCACAATCAACTCAAAAATTATTTTGAGTTATGTCAGAAATGTGAAACAATATGACAAAACTTAAAATTTGCCGATGAACACAAAAAAAAAAAGAAGGAAAAGGAGAAACCGTACTTGAAATTTAAGAATATTACTTAATAAGAATTGCACGGTAAGTGGTCCACAGGTACATTTTTGCAATTCATATCAGAGGTATTAATACCCCCTGACAATTAAACACTAATCATTAAAGTACTTTTCTCAATACAGACAATACTACTACTTGACAAGTACTATTCATCAAGCAGAGAATAGTATTTAAGAGGTCCATGTGTTGAATTTACACGGATCATAAAATATTATCAGAGATTTATGGACTTCTCTACTTACGAATTAATAATACCCATTGCCTAGTTATTTAATAATTGAGTTGGACTATCATGCTTTGGGAACAGGGGCAGAACCAAGGCCTGGGCCCTGGCCCCCCCTTGGCTCAGAAAATATACAGAACCCCTTTAATAAATAAAAAAAAACTGGCACCCCCGTTTATGGGCGAGGGCACTCTGGCGAGTGGCGACTGGGCTCCGCGTCTCCGCGACAAGGTGACTAGGCTCCACGTCTCCGCGTCTCTCCGCGACGAGATGACTGGTCCTCCCCTACCGATATCCTGAGAGAAACTAGTTAGGCCCCCCTACCAATCATTCCTGGTTCCGCCACTGTTTGAGAAGTAAAGAGTTCGTTTTACTTGCTGCCTAAATCTCAATTATCAAATTTAAGAAGTTCGATCCGAAAAGCTCAACATATTCTCCATATTAAAATGTGCTTGGAAACCAAATTTTACATTTTTTGCAAATTTTCTGTTATTTTTTTAGATTTTTTTAAAATAGTTGTTTTTAAGATTTTTTTTTTTACCATATTAAAATAGGGATTTTAAAAAATTCTTAAAAAAAGCAGAAATTTTCCAAATAAATGTAAAATTTGGTCTCCAATTACATTTTAATATGGAGAATATGTTAACTTTTCGGATCAAAATTTTGAACTTCAAAGATTGAGATATGAGCGGGAAGTAAAATGGGCTCTTTACTTCTCAAAGCATGATAACCCAACTCTTAATAATTAGTAATTTCAGTTCATTAATAATATAAATATAACTTCTTAAATTTGCACATCATAGGTATGGTTGTGTATAACAGTATAATCAATTTTACAGATTACTTGGCATGTGTGATTTTACAGGAAAGCGTGTTATGGTTCAGTATTGCTAATGACACAAGAAAAAAATATTAAATTGTATTATGAAAATATCAGGTCTGGTTGAAATAGAGCTGGGACAGGCGTACTGGTATTGAACCGAGATGGTACTGAAGAGGCACCGATTAGAAAGCTATAGAGTAGGATGACATTAATTTGAGGTTTTTCACTTTTTTTTTTTTTTGATGCTGTTTTTTTGGATTGTTTGGTTGCTGCTTTCTAAGACTCAGGTTACTAAAATCATTTGTAAGATGCCATTATATTAATACAAACACTTGGTAGCCTCTACTAAGATTCTCTTTATTTACTGTGTTAGTGTTCATGTTCTCTTTATGAACTTTTAACAGACACAAGCTGTTGTTTGCTCTCATTTTTGTGTGTTTAGTGTGCACGTGTAATTAGGGGAAGATGTCGATAAGGTAAATTGATTTGCTGTCTGGTTTATTTTTCGTTGATAATTTGGGGCTGCAAATGCTTCTTGCAGAATAAATAGTGAAAATTTGATGAGAACTAACAACAAAGTACTAAAATTTGGATTTCAAGACATTAATGGGGCGTGTTTTGAGTTGGCATTCAAGCACTCTGTCCAAACATTGTAAGCCTTGTCTGGTGAACATGACATGACAAGGGTCGAATCAAAGTTCTACATTTTAGTACTGTTCAATCCTGACTGGTACATTGCAATTCAAAAATTCTAATTCCCTCTCGTTTCCTTTGAAAAAAAGAGGGGCCGAGGCTGTATAACCTCACAACTTGAATTGATGTTGCGGGCTGCACTTGGTAGTATCAAGAGTACCTTTGAAAGGCAAACTACATTACAAAGTGGTACAATATGATCATTTCATAACTTAGCAGTTCAATATCTGTTGAAATGGTCATTGTTGAGTTGGACACAATCTTAATGGTAAATGTAATTTCTTCCTTGAGGAGTATTTAAGCAATATAAGTGACAAGTAAAAGCAAAGTAGTTCTCCTTGTAACAAAGGAGTTCGTATCCTCTGCATTAACTCAAAAGAGAATCTTTTGAGTTAATGCATCTCGACCATCCGATATGTTTTAAGATTCGTGCAAATTAGATCTGCACTCATATTAAAGGGCCCCCTATGTTTTAGGCACGAGACCGATTGGCTCCGTTTAAAATCAAACGGTTGAAATTCATTAACTCAAAATTTTAAGATTCTATTTTGAGTTAATGCAGAGGATACGGATCCATAACAAAGGGTGTACATTGGTCCAGTGTGCAAGTTTTCTAACATTTGAGGGTTTTTAGAGCGCAAAAACTTGGGATGTATAGGAAGTTGAAGCACTCTCAAGAGAATGCTGATTTAGTAAAGAACTAGATGGGACTCGAGCCACTTTCAAGATAGTTCAATGTAGGAAAGAACTAGATGGAAGTGGGTCGTAGAGTCTAATACTATTGTGGTGAACTTTAAATATTTTTTGGGTCTTTCAACTCAAGTTAGATCATCAATTTCAAGTCTCGTCTTAGGTCTTCTCAGTCTAGCATGTTCAAACATGCCCGATCAGGTGATGCTCTCTAGTTATTGGAGTTATTATCTCAACATACTTGATTTTGTGCTGCTCTGCAGTTGAGTTCTTTTCAAACATATTTTTTTTGTCATAACAAAAAACAAAAATTATTGAAATTCTCATATGATAACTTAATGGTTTCAACCATGCAAAGCATAGCTTTCTCCTTCATTTCCAATGCATTAGGAGCTTAAGATGCTTCTAGGAATGATAGATCAATGCAATATTGACCACATTAAATATGTATCATCAGAAAATTAGTATGCATGAGGCTTTAAGGTTATATTAGTATTTAGTCGACTATTTTACAAACTTTAGTTAGGTGACCTCTTCCTAGATAAACCACTGATGTTTTCTTTTTTCAAATGTAGAAATGTGCAATTGAGTTGTACTCTTTATCGAGAAAGGGGAGATAACACAATTGGCTTGGAAAAAGTCCTAGGACTGTTGGTACCCAAAATTTGAGAGTTTGAATCCCCTCACGACTTCGCAGTCTCTACGAAGGTTTAAAAAAAAAAAAGAGTTGTACTGTTCGTCAAATCAAACTCTGAAAACACTCTTTGGTTAAGTGTATGAAACATACAAGGAGTTATCTAAAGTGCATTTTCTTTTCATCAGCTGAATTTGATACATATAGGAGCAGAACTGATATGTCGGCAAGTGTTGCTAGTTCCTACTTTAACAAAAATTCGTAGAAAATACTATCAGTTATACAATGATACTTAATAAAATTTGTCTTTTGATCATGACATTCAACCCATAAGAGCCACATGAATCATTAAATATGAACATAAGATTTGTTTACTCGAGTTAACATCTTATCTGACAATATAATTCAAATTCAACTTTAGAATTCGTCAAATTCCACATCCAATTAAGATGTTAATATTATAAAAGCCAGAATTATTTTTTAGATAAAGATGAGGATCAAGCCACTCAACTTCAAATATTTGTCAGAGATCTTTCGTCGGAATTTGAACATGCGACTTCATTGTCTAGATACTATACCAAATGCTAGTTTGTTGGTGTTGGTGTTGGTGAAAACCATCATCACTGATAGTATCGTTTTGTATTGATTCTAGAATTGCGGAAGCATACTTGAACCTCTCTTTTGACTTTTGAGCATGAGAGCACGAGTGACTTTGATATTTCAAAGTAGCAAAGCTGCTTTAGAAAGTCTCTTGGTTTTCCTTCTCTTCTTTCTCTCTCACTCTAATATAATGGGATGATCGAGAGAATATTTTGACTACTTAATACCTTGTGGACCAAATCCTTATATGAGCCAAATAATTTCTTTGTTGTCTTATTTGGTAATTATTTATTTTAACTTATCAATAGTATGAATATTTTCATTGGGTTCTACACATGACAAATTTATGTTCAAAATCAAATAGTAGTAATTACTTTTAATTGAGCATAATATTGATAATATACAGTATTGAACATAAAAATCCCACATGAATCTCCACAATTAAATTACAATAATATAAGAAACATTCATACAAGGCTTGTAAAGCCAACAATGATATTTTAATTTATTATAATGTCAAATGATAAAGACTTGTGACAATCACTATTGATCAAATTTATTTGGCTTCTTACAGATGTCACTCATTGATAGTGATCGAAATTCATAATCCTATACGAATATTTGGTTGAGAAAATTAGCCAGCCTCACCCCACCTTGAGCAATTCTTGTATTTACAACTGGACTTCGGGATAAGTAATAAGTATCTGCAACAGACAATAAAATGGTGATGATTCTACTAATTAAGATGAAGAACAACTTTAGCACCTATGGAAATAAGAATTCAATGTAGGTCCGATGGGCATCAGACCTACTTTGGTTAGATGGGCTCAGTCATCATCCGATCTGCATTAAGATGTGCGCGCTCTGCTTTAAAATCAGTGCACATCTGTATCAATTTTCATAAGCACGGATCTTAATGCAAATCAAAAGTTATTACAGTTCATTGGATCTAAAAATAGGTCTGACGTCCATCAGACCTACTCCATTCTCTTGGAAAAACTATCATGCTATTTTTTGTTTTTTTTTTAAACGGGTACCAATTTCGCACACTTCGGCACATAGATTATAGATCTAATCTTGATTTTAGTTTTCATACACTGATTAATGCCATACCATTTAAGTGCGCATTATTGGGAGCATCTTGGTATGCATAGCTACAAGCCTGTTGAATACTCTCCGTTGCAAAGCTGAAATTTGTATGAATCAGATATTATTTCAATATTATTATAGGAAAATGAAGTTTTATAGATTCAAACTCGAACAATTATTCTTCAAATATAGTATCTTACGTGTCTGCACAAGCAGTTGTACTAGAACCACATGCATTCCAATCGCTTATTTGGGTAGACTGCGACGCCCAAAAAGTGCATAAAAAAATAAATAAAATGTAAGCAAATTATACAATATTTTTCTATTTGTTCAAACACACTTTGTTGGATCTTTACAAAAGAGAAAAAAACCTTTTTAAAGAATTGCAACACTACCTACCGTAATGTCTGCTTTAATTGAATCTGCCATTACATTGTTGTCGTTGGCAAAGTAGTTAGACATGGAAGTTTGTATTATTTTTGTGTCCCATACCTAACCAAAATAAAATGAGAGCATGTCAATTCCAATATACACATAACAAATATAAAAATTGTTTCCTTTGTCTTATAAATTTTTGTATATATGTACATTGTATTAATTTTTTTAATAACGCAAGGTAATATGACTTAACTGAGTGAAGATTGGTTTTAACATTATACCAATATACTGTAATACTATTTCCACCAGCATCCGTTGTAAATCCAACATGTAGTGGTTGGTGAACATCTCCCATGAAATGTGATAAGAACATCAGTGCTTGAGTCAAATTATCTAAGAAAAGAAAAGATATAAAGAATACTGTTAGGAACCATTTCATGTTTTTTTTGTTTATTTGGTATAAAATAGAGATTGAGGATTACTGAGGAAAAAAAAATTCAAATTTGTACATTATTGAGCAAAACCATGTAAACTCATTGCAACATCATTGTTCCGAATATTACAAGCATTGGTTTGTGTCGTAGATGAAATTTTTTTTTTAGGGTTCAAAATACCAGTTCTTCATTGTTGCCAAGAAAAGGACTATAGAGTTTTAAAATGACTCATAATAATAAACTTTATCTTAATTAATTACATGTCGTGGAAGGATATGTTGTAAGTTGTGCCGTGTAATTATTAATTGCTCCGACTACACATCTTCCAGTTGCTCCAGTACTGTCATGACAATCTCCTGGTAAATAATTGAAAATTTCAAAACATCATGAATTAATATTAGTTGCAAATGTCGAAGAAAAATGTGTTCTTCTGATTATCATGTTTCCTAAGAGAAGTCTCATAGATTTGTTTTTTAAAGAACGACCAAAATGCAAGAGTTGATGCTCAACCGATAGAATCGATCGATATATTACGCAACTTTCATTGTTAGTTGTTTCTATTTCTTTATTTTTTTTCTCTCTTCCCTTAGAATTGGAAATAACTTCATATAAATTAGAAAAATAGCTTACTAGTATAGTCATAAGTACACAAGTTGTCGGGAGTATTAAGATAATGAAGTGCCGATGACCAAGGATACGCAGCGCCACGCACGCTGTCAGCCCATGAGCACTTGGATGCAAGATCTCCATTAGCTGAGGTTGGTAGCAATTTTAACACAGCATCGGACGCAGTACTTGTGAGATAACTCTGCAAAGTTTCAATCATTTGCCTTCATTGTTATTTTGTTTTGAAAATCTTATGAAATAGATGATACTCTCCGGTCAGCATGTGAAGCATGCATGTCTATTCTAGAAATTTTAGAGACGGTATTCCTACCAAAATTTAAATCAAGAAACCAATTATAGATGATAAAGCTCAACGTTTTGCACATAAAATAATGACAATAACACATCAGTCAAAATTATATTAATTTCAAAATTATTATTGTAGGGTCCCTCATGCATGGGTCATATTGTTTGAGTGCATAGTATTTTTATATATCTTAACGTTCAGAATTTAAAAAGAAAAATATATCCTTCAATTCTTCCAATTTTGGCATGATCAACTTATTTTTCTATTTATGATAATTATGTAATTAGAATTCAAAACTATAACAAAAACATAAAAAAATAACACAACTAGACCTTTCTCGCAAGGTAAAGAAATGTTTTAAAGAGTACCTGAGCAATCTTACAAATCATGTAATGACCATCTGCTCCCCATCCACTAGATATGGGAACTCTTGCAAAAAGCGATACAAGTATGACAACAAATATCGGTAAACCCATATCTCTCTCTTTTTCTTCTATCTTTGAGCCCCTCTCTTTGTTTTGTTTTGTTTTGTGTGGTTCTCTATTCTCTCTTATATATATATACATATATATATATGCATGTATATATACATGTATATAATTAATATTTTTTTCTATAGATTCTAATGAACAAGAATTGAGAGTTGGATATGCCATGGAATAGTATGTCACTTTTCTATTATAAAAAGAATGGAAGTCCATTGTTTTCAATTAAAAAATTATTTTATGTAATGAGATAATTTAACAATGCATAGCGTATATATTAAAGACATTATGAAAAATTCCATGGCCGAAAAAAAAAAAGAATCAGATCTTCTTGCAGATGATTCGAAGCTCATGTACATCTCATTTATTGGTTGAAAAAACAATACTTTTGTTAAAATTAATATAACTTCACAAGGTGTAGAAGAGTATTTTATTTCTTTATATCTGTGATGCTCCAGTCTATTGCTTGCTTACTCTTGTGCAAAAGGAACTAGCACCCTTGCAATTACAAAAAGAACTTGCACATCTTAAATCCAACAGAATATCATTACATCTCAATACAAAAATTAAAAGCATTTAACTATCCAAAACAAGAGTTTATGTGAGAGGATTAATTACAAAACCATACTATTTGCAAATCAGAGGGAGGAATCAAAATATATAATTTCATTGAAATGGCTTCCAGAGAGAAATTTTGCAACTAGATTGCGATTCAAAAAATGAAACACGTGTTTGCTTTGACCCAAATGATACATCCAAAGCAATATTACCACAACATATATTGTCTAATTATTACTAAATGCTCGAACTAATATTTTTTAACTCTCCATCTGCTCCTAAAAATTATGTGCAGCTTGCATCCTATTTTAATTAGACAGCCACCTTCCTACAAGAAAGATTTAAACAAAGAAAAATTATTATATGGTCATAAAAGGAAATTTCTCTATGTTTTGATGCAATAAATTAATCTGCAAAATCATTTTTCAAAATTTCTTTATGTTCAATCTAACTAATTGCATCTTCCTAAATTTAAATGAATTTGCTTTAACAAAATGTCTTTCAAAGGTATAAGTCTGGCAAGTATAGCAATTAGCATCAACGGCTTTCATGGTGCTCATGACCAAGTCACAATAAGTCAATTTGTATAGCCACCTCCTTTGTCATTTACCTAAATTTTCATTTTCAGTCATATTCGATTTAATTATTTCTCTGACTACTTCCGAATGCTTGTTAATTTGTGGCCTCCTAAAGTATCATGTTATAAAGAAAACAAAGATCAGCAAAATGAGAAAAGGAGTACAAATTTTGAAATAATCACTTCAATTAAGAAAGGAGTTGCTGGAATGAAAAGCATTTTTTTATTCTGAAATAACTGAACTTGAGAATTGAGCTTGTGCTTATCTAAGAATCTGTTATTTGTAAGTAGAAGTTATCATGATCAACTACTTACACACAATTATTAAAATAAGTACAACTAATCATCTTTAAAGTTTTTGACAGCGGAATTAAGAATTAATTAAAAACAAATCAAAGACCTTAGAAATCATAGTCTCCACGTGTAAATCAATCAAATTAATTTAATACCTTTGTCCATAGTAAACTGTAGAACAACACTTGAGACGTTCTTCACAAACCGTCAGAAGAACTGTAAAGCGATTTCTCTCCTCTTTCTCTTTCTAAGCAATGACAACTTTTGTTCTTTCTGAATATTGATGAAGAGAGGATCAACCTTACTATTAGAATTCGTATTTTTTTTATTGCCTGTCATTAAAGCAATTATTTATAGGGGAGATGCACCCTTTAATTAATCAACGCATATAATTTTCTGAACAGAGATGTATACCCTTTAATTTATGCATGCACCTTTAATCAAATAGCACCTTTTAATAGCACCTTTTAATTTGATGCATGCACCTTTTAATAGTCAATCCATATATCAACGCATCAGTCATTTAATTAAATGGGCTGTTTTAATTTGGGCCACTTAATTATATTTTCCTTACATTCTCCCACTTGGTCCATTATAAAACTTTATGACATTACAACATTCATAAGGTGCACAATAATATTGTATGTCTTTATATTTCATAAATTCTAAAATCATAATATTTATATTTAAGCAAAATTAATACGAGTCATGGCGGTTGCTAATAATATTTGTTACTAACTTCCTTCCATGTACTACAACATCAATTCTAACTTAATATAAACCTTAATGGTATACTTGAGGATCCACGTTAATTGTCTAATTTATATAGACTAATTCCTATTAATAGTAAACGATAATATATATATATACTTAAATAAATAGGAATTGCATTTGAAACAATCAATCAATAATAATATCATAAATAATCATTCATCTATAATATAAGTTTAATTACAACAATTATTTATCACAGATAACTATTCCCATTCTTTCGACATGTTCGTGAAATATCTTGGGTGGTAATCCTTTCGTCAAAGGATCAGCTATCATCATCTCTGTGCTTATATGCTGTATTGTTATTGTTTGTTTCTGTACTTCTTCTTTCACGGCAAAGTACTTAATCTCCATGTGCTTAGCACCTTTGAAGTACTTGTCGTTTTTGCTGAAGAAGACTGCTGCAGAATTATCACAATAAATCTTCAGCGGCTTGGCAATGCTGTCGACAATTCCAAGTCCCGAAATAAAGTTCCGCAGCCATAGTCCTTGTACCATGGCTTCAAAGCACGCCACGAACTCGGCTTCCATAGTGGATGTAGCAATTACTGTCTGCTTCGCACTTTTCCATGAGATTGCTCCGCCGGCTAGAAGATACACATATCCGCAAGTGGATTTTCGTGTATCGTAACACCCGGCATAGTCTGAATCTAAATAACCGACTGTCTCTAAGCAATTTGATCTCCTATACGTCAACATGTGATCTTTAGTACCTTGAAGATATCATAAAACTTTCTTTGCTGCCTTCCAATGTTCTATTCCAGGATTGCTTTGATAACGTCCAAGCATTCCTACAGCAAAACTGATATCTGGTCTTGTACAAGTTTGTGTATACATTAAACTACCCACAATGGAAGCATAAGGAATATTATTCATTTCTTCATTTTCCAATTCGTTTTTAGGACATTGATATAAACCAAATTTATCCCCTTTCTGAATCGGTACCTTACCAGCTGAACATTTCTCCATCCTAAATCTCTCGAGAATCTTGTTAATATATGTTTCTTGAGACAAACCTAACAAACCTTGTGATCGATCACGAAATATTTCTATTCCTATCACATAGTTCGCCTCGCCCATATCTTTCATTTCAAAATTCTTCGAGAGAAAATTCTTGGTGCTTTTCATCATTCCAAGATCGTTAGTCGCAAGTAAAATATCGTCAACATATAGAACTAGAAACATTATCTTACTCCCACTGACCTTCAAGTATATACAACGATCAACAATATTTTCCTTAAAACAAAAAGAAGTAATCACATCATTGAACTTAAGATACCATTGTCGTGATGCTTGTTTCAGCCCATATATCGACCTTTTCAATTTGCAAACCATATCCTTTCCCCCAATTGAAAAGCCCTCGGGCTGATCCATGTAGACTTCCTCTTCGAGTTCTCCATTCAAAAAAGCAGTTTTGACGTCCATTTGGTGTAACTCAAGATCGTAATGAGCCACTAAAGCCATGATGATACGCAAAGAATCTTTCTTAGAGACGGGCGAAAATGTCTCTTTATAATCAATGTCGTCTTTCTGAGTGAAACCTTTGGCAACCAGTCTAGCTTTATATCGTTCAATTTTGCCTTTTGAGTCACGTTTGATCTTAAAGATCCATTTACATCCAACTCGCTTGGAATTGTGAGGCAATTTGACGAGATCCCAGACTTGATTTTGTTCCATTGATTTTAACTCGTCTTTCATGGCATCAATCCATTTATCAGATTCTTCACATTCAATAGCTTTCTTGTATGAAACCGAATCATCAATTGTAGAATCAATTTTAGATTCTTGTAGATAAACCAAATAATCGTTAGATATAGCCGATCTCCGTTCACGGTTAGACCTTCTTAATGATATATTATTCGGTTCAACTAAATCATCAACAATGATGTTATCAATCGGAATGTCCTCAGTGGCAGTTGGTTGTTCTGGAAAAGTCGGAAGAATTACTTTCGAAACAAAAGTCGGAACAACTACTTTCGAAACAACAGACAAAGGAACAGTAACTTGTTCTGTAATTTCCTGAAGATCAGAATTACACTGATCAGAACTTCTTGCACTGACTTCAGCATTCTCGATGAAACGGGCATTTCTGGATTCAACAATTCTCGTGCTATGATTCGGACAGTAAAATCTGAACCCTTTGGATTTCTCTGGATATCCAATAAAGAATCCACTAACAGTTCTGAAATCCAATTTCTTTTCGTGTGGGTTATACAAACGGACCTCCGCAGGGCAACCCCATATATGTATATGACGCAAACTAGGTTTTCGTCCCGTCCACAGTTCGAAAGGAGTCCTTTCTACTGCCTTACTGGGAACCCGGTTTAGTAAATACATGGCGGTCTTAAGTGCATACATCCACAAAGATTGAGGCACAGTTGAGTGACTGAGCATACTCCGAACCATGTCCATAAGTGTTCTGTTACGACGTTCAGCAACACCATTTTGTTGTGGTGTGCCTGGCATAGTGTATTGCGCACATATACCACGCTTTTCTAAGAATTTAGCAAAGGGTCCAGGATTTTGTCCTGATTCGTCATATCTACCATAAAATTCCCCACCGCGATCAGATCGAATGATTTTCACTTGTTTTTCTAACTGTCTTTCAACCTCATTTATAAACACCTCAAGTGCATCAATAGATTGTGATTTTTCATTTAGAAGATAAACAAACCCATAACGTGAGAAATCATCGATGAAGGTGATGAAATACTTTTCTTTATTAAAGGAGGGAACATCAAATGGTCCACAAATATCCGTGTGAATTATTTCTAGAAGTTAAGAGCTACGAGTTGCACCTTTCTTAGTATATTTTGTCTGTTTGCCTTTTATACAGTCGATACATACACCTAAGTCAGTAAAATCCAAGTTTGGAAGAACTTCGGACTTCACTAAACGTTGCATTCTTTCTTTGGATATATGACCCAATCTTTTGTGCCACAAGTACGCCGACTTTTCATCATTCATATTTCTTTTCATTCCAATAGTATTGTTCACGGTAATCAGAGATTCTACATAAGAATTATCTAACTCTAATTTATACAATCCATCAATCAAATTGCCACAACCAATCATGCAATTATTTTTATATAAACTAAAGCATTTAGATCCAAATTTAAATACATAGCCACAATCATCCAACTTAGATACAGATAATAAGTTGCGAGAAAACAAAGGCACATATAGTGTATCATACAAATCAACAATATTGCCAGAACCTAATATAAGTCGGTATGTACCGACACCTTCCACTGGCACCTTGTCTTTATTGCCCATAATTACATATCTTTCACTTTGTCGACTTTGGCTTGTGGTTTGGATCGTAAGAAATTCCTGTAAATTGTTTGAAATATGAGTTGTAGAGCCCGAGTCAATCCACCAAGTATTATTAGGAACATCAATAAAATTTGACTCAAAAGTAACAAAAGTATGATTCATACCTTTCTTTTCGAACCAAACCTTCATTTTCAGACAATCCTTCTGAAAGTGACCCACCTTACGACAAAAGTGGCACTTTTGCTTGTTCCCTTCTTTCTTGAAGCTTGCATTAGAAGACACCTGAAAGGCTTTCCCCTTCTTTTTGGTCTTAGCTTTCCCTGGTTTAGCATTAGAACCCGACCCAACTTCTAGTTTTGAAAAATGAACAGTGTTTGGTTTCATTTCCTTAAGCCTTGCCTCTTCCTGAACAAGTTTACTAGTCAATTCATTTATGTTCCATTTCTTTTCTTGAGCATTATAATTAATTTGGAACGGACTATAAACATCATTCGGCAGAGAGTTCAAAATAAATTGAACTAGAAACCCTTCGTCAACTGTCATTCCCAAACTCTTAAGTTTTGTGGAGAGAGACGTCATTTCTACGATATGTGCATGCATAGTGCGACTACCATCATACTTCATGGTGGTAAGTTTTGCCATAAGCGCACCGGCAAGCGACTTATCGGCTGTCTGTGAGCGTGCCCTGACGTTTGCTAGAAACTCTTGTGCGTTATCCGTGTCCGGAAGAGCAACCTTAATGTTTCCATCAACCGTCATTCGCAAAAACATAAGGCATAACCTGTTAGAACGTTCCCATTCTGCCATAAAAGTCTTATCTTCCTCGCTGCTTTCATCAGTTATAGCATCGGGTTTATCAAATAATAGTGCTATGTCCAAGTCCTGTGCACCTAAGTGAAATTGGACTTGTTCATTCCATTCAGCAAAGTTAAGACCATTAAAGACCGTCACAGATGACGCATGCGATTGCATCGATACAGGTACATTAACTGTAATTTTAATTGAGAAGATGAGAAGAAAAAATTAAAATAAATTAGGGAAAGAGAAGATCATAAGGAAAATTAAGAAGAAATAAATTTTCCGAAATTTGCAATGAATGAAAAGAAAATCAGAAAACATAATCAGCAATATGGTCCTGCGCATGCTTCACGAAAAGGAGCGTAACTTTTGATCCGTCCGTCGGATATAAAGTTTTCGAACTTTCTTTACAATCTCAGAGTTTTTAGGGTATTTGTCGTATCTTTTATGTATTTTCTGTTTTAGGGTGTGTATTTAAACAGACGTCATGTCTTTTGGAAGATATAATACATATATAACTTAACTCAAAGAAAAGATCAGAAATAGGAGACATAATGCAATAATTTTTAACTTCAGATTTTCGGAGCAATAGCTTAATTAATGTATATCCTAATTATCCTTTGGGATTCTTAAGATATATATTAAACATAATATTTTACTAGAAAATACTTTAATATGATAATTTTATTGTTTCAATACATGTTGTTGCCTTTGGGTAACCAACAATTGAGGAATAACGTAAATTATCAACTTAAGTTGTGTAAATTATGAGAATGTAATCAACCTTTGGGCAATTCAAAAATCTCATAATCTACTAATTAATTAAACTATTAAATTTAGTATATGACAGATTTTAATATCATATATCTTAATAAATAATCAATTAATTGTAATCTACGGTTTATAGAAAATAGAATTGCAATAAAACTATTCTAAAATTCTTAGACTCATAATAATTCAATTTTAGAATTTTAATTGGAAAGAATGCCGTCATAATTATCCATACTTATGGTAAAAAAAAAAAAAATTCATAATAGTCTATTTAATGAACTCTATATAATTCATACTTTGATTTCTTTAGGGTAAGGACACTTTGGTGTCTAGCAATACCGTCATAATTCAAAGTTACCGCAAATTTCAATCACAAATTATTAAAAAGAAAATAATAATAATAATAAATTTATAAAACAAGTAACTTATTCGGGAGATTATGAATTCCAAAACCATGCTCTGATACCACATGTAAGTAGAAGTTATCGTGATCAACTACTTACACACAATTATTAAAATAAGTACAACTAATCATCTTTAAAGTTTTTGACAGCGGAATTAAGAATTAATTAAAAACAAATCAAAGACCTTAGAAATCATAGTCTCCACGTGTAAATCAATCAAATTAATTTAATACCTTTGTCCATAGTAAACTGTAGAACAACACTTGAGACGTTCTTCACAAACCGTCAGAAGAACTGTAAAGCGATTTCTCTCCTCTTTCTCTTTCTAAGCAATGACAACTTTTGTTCTTTCTGAATATTGATGAAGAGAGGATCAACCTTACTATTAGAATTCGTATTTTTTTATTGCCTGTCATTAAAGCAATTATTTATAGGGGAGATGCACCCTTTAATTAATCAACGCATATAATTTTCTGAACAGAGATGTATACCCTTTAATTTATGCATGCACCTTTTAATAGCACCTTTTAATTTGATGCATGCACCTTTTAATAGTCAATCCATATATCAACGCATCAGTCATTTAATTAAATGGGCTGTTTTAATTTGGGCCACTTAATTATATTTTCCTTACATTATTTGCTTAGAAATAGAAAAGTAATATTAAATAAATTACCGAGCTCTTGGTTAAACCTCATAAGAAACCTCTTTCCTGCATCTACTAGCTCATCAAGCTTTGTAATCCTATTCAATGAAGACTTGGTACCGGACTACCAGATGTGTGCATAGCTGTTAAATGGATTTTCAAAATTAGAAGGTCGAAGTTCATTCATAAATTTATGGCGAATTGAATCAGAGAAAAATTGACAAAATTTATGAAATTCGAAGAAAAAACGAGCTCTTACCGTGAAGTTAGGATTAGGGTTAGGTTTCGACGAGGGTAAAAAGGGAAAACGCGGTGTATGGCGAATATAGGTAGAGAGGAGGCGATGCGAACGAAGAGCGATTTAGGTGTCTCGGTCCGATCTGGGAGAGAGAGAACGGCGGAGTAGTGGCGGAGTTGAAAGAGAAAAGGAGGGAATGAGAATAGAGTGAGAGAGAGGGAGAGGAATTCACATCCTCCCCGATAGTTTTACAATTACTGGATCCGGACCGTTCTTTTTAACTTGGCACGAATCTCAAAACCCAATAATACTGCCCCCTCGCTAGCCCAAATCTCAAAGCGGCTGAGAGTTAATTTCAAACCGTAAAGTGAAGGGAATCTTTTACAGTAATGGAGAGGATACTTGTCCGGGAGAGAGAGAAATTTTCTGAGGGGGAATTCGATAGGGGTACAGATCCCTAAAGTAACCCAATTTTTTGCTTTTCATCTGGACCATTCGATCAGAATTCGGTCCCTTCAGTATTCGTGTGAGAACAGATTGGACGGTCCGGATTCATAATCAAAATTGGGTTATTTTAGGGGATCCAAATTCGAGAGGGAAATGAAATTTTAGGCAAATAGAAGAGGGAAAACCCAAAATTCATTATGTGTGGCGCAAAAAAAAGGAAATGAAATTGAAATCCATTGATAATATGTACACTTCATCACAGATCATACGGCTCATATTCACAGCCCTAATCTGATTCTAAACACTTGTACATAATTAAATATGAAAAAAAAACTAGTTTTTTACATTTTCTATTTACAAATCATAACAACCATTGACAATTTTATAGAATTTCATTATTTTTAGCCTCTTCAATTGAGCCAAAAATTGTCAGCCGTTGATTTCCGCATGAGCGTTTAACGGTCGATCTACAATAAAATATCGCCTAATTTCTTTTAAAATGATCAAGTTGGTACCAGCAACCTTAAAATCGAAAAAAAATTGGAGTTCCAACAATTATAAGCTTCGATCCAATGTATAGTATTTATAGCCCTACGATGTCATTATATTCCGTCGCTTAGATGGATGAGTAAATGAACATCAAGTTAGATCAAACTTACCAACAATGAAATTAATGGAACACTCTTTGATTTGAACGGTTCTGATCGACCAACGGACGACGTTTGTCGTTGTTCCTTCATTAACTCACCCAACAAGAGTTGATGTTCTATGGTCATGCATGTTTGACATAAGTCATTGATGCAACATGCATATACAACTATACAATTTAATTTGTCAAATATTTTTAGTAACGCAATAAAAATGTTCTAGCATTATATTTTGATGTAAATTTTATCAATATCATTTTAAATTATTGTCCTTTTAATAATTGCCATTTTATCAATTTGATAGTAAAAATATTGAACTAGTTAAATTTATAATAAATAAAACCAACATAAAATATTACTCATAAACATTTAAACACATATGTACCATCAATTATAATATTTGACTATATCTTTGCATTTTCTATTCCTTTTAATTCCAACAATGAAGAAATTATAATTCTTAAATCAATTCAACCCTAATAAATTAGTGTTAAAGTCACAACTTACATATAAATTAGTGTTAAAGTTACAACTTACAGATGAAATTAATTCCACTCTCCTCTCATTTTTCTCTCACAAGGAGTGAAATTTGGGTCTGTCATTTGAACAGAGCAGTTAAGACCTGGTACAACGCACAACCTTTAGATTTAAAAGAGCATTCATTCTGTTTAGTACTCTGCACGAAGCTAAAAATGCTATGTACCGATGAAGACCTTATTTCCAGATAGAAATTTTCATTTGATCTCGGATCCACTAAGATAACTCAAATTTAGTTTTAGATCCGGACCGTCCATCTGTTTTCACACGAATATTAAATGAGCCAAATTTTGTTCGGACAGTCCCGATTAAAACTCAAAATTTGGGTTACTGGAGGGAATCAAGAGTCCGTCAAATTCCCCCCAAAAATTTTCGCTATAGGACCCGTATTCCCTCCAAAAAAATTCGCCAAATCCCCAAATTTTTGGGTTACTTAAGAGGGGATCAGGAACACGTCTCTCTCTCTCTCTCTCTCTCTCACTTTACTCTCCTTCCTCTCTTTTCCTCTTCCAACTCCGCCGTAGCACCTCCCCGCTGCCAAAACATCTCCCGGCTGCCATAGCACCACCCCCGCTACCATAACACCTCCCGACTGCCGTAGCCCCTCACGGATGCCGTAACACCTACCCCGCTGTCCTCCACCTATCTCAAAGCTAAAGGTTAGTTTTTTTTTTTAGTTAGGGTTTTTTTGTTTAGAGCATCTACATCCCTAAAACTCTTAGAGTTTCTAAATAACTGTTAACTGTTTTTAAGAAATTATAGACTCTGGAGTTTCTAAATGTTCACATCTCTGAAACTAATTTTAGAGTTTCTAATACGCCACATCAGTAGTAAATTAAAATTGAAAGATTTTTTTTCCGTTGGAATCTATTAATTCCACCGTTCATTTTCCCTTGACCTGCATGCAAGTTAATAATCAAGTCTGACCCTCCAACAAAATTAATAATTATGACTTGAACAATCGGAGAATGATATTTATAGCAGTAGATATTTCATAAGTACAAAATTTCAATCTGACTTGAACAATCGGATGGATTATATCACAATTTAAAACAGAAATCTATAAAATCACTTATTTTTGGTCAACATATAAATATTTCATAAGTACAACAAATTCATCAACATCCTCCCCTTTGAAACGGTTCCATATCTCCTCGACCAAGTCTGCTTTGAGTTGCTGATTGGTCGAACTATTTTGAATTCTTGCATGATTTTGTAAATACTCTTGATATTCACAAAGATGATCTCGAGAAAATTCTGACCTTTATACCGTAAACTTAACTTGATCATCTGTATAATCGTAATTTCTAGTGTATCTGTCTCTTTCATCCTCCATAATCATATTATGCATTATGACATACCATAAATTATGAGGGAAAGGGACCCAATACAAAATGGGCAACGTATCCATGAAAATTATGACATACCATAAATTATAAAGAAAGAAAAAAAAACCGTCAAATATTATGACATACCATAAATTATAAGGGAATGGGACCCAATACAAAATGGGCAACGTATCCATGAAAATTACAGTTCAAATTTTAATAACAAAACTCTTTACTTGCAAGGCCTTCTTAACCTGAGCAGCTGCATATGCATATACTCCCAACTCTGAGCTGAGCCGTTCCCCATAAGGGTCTTATATCAGTACCTTTCTGTAAATGTTTTAAATTTATTTAAGATTGTAAATTTAAAATTAAATGAGAGATGCCAGTTAAAAAAACTTACAAAGTGAGAAAAAGATGACTTGAAGTTCCTTTGCTAGCTCAATATCAGTACCTTCACACCCCCTCTCAATATAATTACTTTTGCATCTACATCACCATTTCTCATTGGAATTATATACCTGAAATGATTCAACAACATGACCAATTTCATTTCTTCCAATTTCAAAATAAACAAACAAAAGTGTTTTACTTTAATGTTTCTTAAGCCTCAGGAAGAACCTTGACACCTCATTGGATCCCAAATAAACACAATCAAGTAGAGTGAGGCTATGGTAATATGCATATTACGGATAAGGTCATAAGGCTACTTCTAGAACAAGAAAAATGGTTAAGGCTTGAACTGATCTTATCATCTTATACTGGTACCAACAGCAACAATGAACAATTACTAATAACATATAATAAATTGATTGTACATTGCTTGAAGATAGATTCTGTAGATGTAGACAATCGAAGCTATCAACTAAGTGAGCTCAATTTCACCATTTTAATCCAAATCAGCCTCAATTGAACCAATATAGCGTCATTTGAGATAACAGACATGACCATTCTATGTGGAACAGCACATAAGGTGTTTGTGCAAAGGCTTAAATGGTAAGAACAACACTAAACCAAGAAACTTAACAGATTTCGCAGGATGCCGGAGGAGGGTGTAGTGGCGACTCTGCTGCGGCAAGTGGAAGACAGTGGCAAAGAGGACGAGTGGAGATAGAGCGTGCGAAGGTGGACGTGACGACCCTTAGCTGATTTGGAATGGGTCATAAGATCACAAACAAGAAAAAATCTAACCTTGAGGCCATTCAGGAATGGGCAAAGGCAGCGAGAAGAGCTACGGCGGCTCTTTGAAAGCAAAATCATGATTTTTGTTCCTACAAAACCAATTGCAGTCCATCACTCAGTCTCTCCCTCTCCCTCTCTTTGCTGTCGTTTTGTTCTCCTCTCCAAGTCGAATTTTTATTTCACATTTAAAACCCCTTGTTGTGACTTGTAACAAAACCAACGAAGCAACTTCTCTGCAATTAGAAAGCGACGCGCACCAGTACCCTTTTTGAGACCAAGTCCTCTATTCCCGTAAGTTTAAAAGCAGCCTCAAAATTATCGACCTCAAAATCAAAATTAGTAGCTTTGGATGCACAACTCTGATTTCGAATTAAAAGCAGTAGCTTTTAGAAGATGTACTTCGCTTCTTATTTTATTTCGCCGCTTTTGGATTGGCTCTAAGATCGTCTGTATAATCGTCGGAGAAATTCATTGAAAAAAATCAGCGATTGAGTTGATATTTTGAAGAGAATAAAGTCGCGAGAATTTTGAGATGATATTTTCAGATGGTATTTTGAGAAAAGGAATGCGGAAAAAATTATTGAAGAGCTTCCATTTGGCTCGTAAAAATGGATGACCATGGCCGGAAAAAAAAATCAGCTTCCCTTAGTTGGGTTGGCTCGTATTGGAGAAAGGAATTTTCGTTAGGAGAGAGAGAGCGCCAGCGGTACGGGAGAAAAGAATTTCAGTGAATTATTTCGCTACGTCAGAGTTTATAAACGATTTCTTATTAAGAAATTATTGAGCAGAGTTGTTAAATAAGAAATTCATCTACATCTCTAAAATTAGTTTAGAGTTTTGAGGGATGTAGAAACTCTAAACTATATACAAACTTCAAAAAAATAAAAAAATAATTAAATTTCAACATACGTGATTAAAAATTTCAAAATCATGGAGTGGCTTACCACCTCCTAAGAATAGTGTAGATCCGCCCATGCCCATAAGAGCCACACGAATCATTAAATGTAAACATAAGATTAGTTTAATCGAGTTAACATCTTATTTGACAATATAATTCAAATTCAAGTTTATAATTCGTCAAATTCCACATCCAATTAAGGTGTAAATATTATAAAAGCCACAATTATTTTTTAGATAAAGATGAGGATCAAGCCACTTAACTTTAAATATTTATCAGAGATCTTTTGTTCGGAATTTGAACATGCGACTTCAATGTCTAGATACTACACCAAATGCTAGTTTGTTGGTGTTCGTGAAAACCATCATCGCTGATAGTATCGTTTTGTATTGATTCTAGAATTGCGGAAGCATACTTGAACATAGTCTCTTTTGACTTTTGAGCATGAGGGCTCCAGTGACTTTGATCTTTCAAAGTAGCAAAGCTGCTTTAGAAAGTCTCTTGGTTTTCCTTCTCTTCTTTATCTCTCACTCTAATATGATGGGATGATCGAGAGAATATTTTGACTACTTAATACCTTGTGGACCAAATCCTTATATGAGCCAAAGAATTTCTTTGTTGTCTTATTTGGTAATTATTTATTTTAACTTATCAATATGGAAAATTTTACATAATGCCCTCTTTTTTCAAAACATAGAACAAAATACTCCCTCTTCAAAATTATTAACAAAATGCCCTTGTAGGACCCACTTTTTCCCTATCTTCCCCTCCCTCTCATTCCTTCCTATTTACTCTGTTTCTCTATTGTCTTCCAGCCTTCTCCCTTCGCGACTGCCTCTTCGCGTTTCACATCTTCGCAAATAATATGTTTGGATAGTAATTGAGTGATATTTTTGGATATTATATTTGTGAGATTGCTTGATCCTTTGATGTTGTTGTCCTGAAAGATGCATTCTGATTGAAGTGATTGTTGATTCATACTACTGAATGTAGGCTTTGGGATATTATATTTTTGATATTGCTGGCCTCTTTGTTGATTGTTGATTTATACTACCATTGTTGATTGAAATGATTGTTAATATACTGCTTGAAATTGATCCAAAGTTGAAAGATTTATACTACTGATTGAAGGTGATTTATACTACGATTCATACTACTGAAATGATTTGTATTTTCTTTTTTCTTTTCTGTTACATCATTTTTTTTCTTCTCTTAATTAAAAAGATTTTATAAAATAATATTTTTTTGACAGAACACATATGTTGAAAGATTTTACATATAAGCTAATAATATGTTTTCTAATTTTAGCAAATAAAATTTTACATTATTCTATATCAAATACATTTTTTTAAATATGAATAATGGGAGTAAACAAGGAGTAAACAAGAATGAGTGGGAGGGAGAGGAAGAGGGGGGAAAAGTGGAGCCCACAAGGACATTTTGTTAATAATTTTGAAGAGGGGGTATTTTGTTCTATATTTTGAAAAGAGAGGGCATTGTGTAAAATCTCCCTATCAATATTATTCATTGGGTTCTACACATCAGAGACCGATATGACACATTTATGTTCAAAATCAAATAGTAGTAATTACTTTTAATTGAGCATAATATTGATAATAAACAGTATACAATTATTTTACATAAAAATCCCGCATGAATCTCCACAATTAAATTACAATAATATAAGAAACATTCATACAAGGCTTGTAAAGCCAGCAATGATCTTTTAATTTATTATAATGTCAAATGCCAAAGACTTGTGACAGTCACAGTTGATCAAATTATTATTTTGCTTATTCCTGATGTCACTCATTAATAATTATGGAAATTCATAATCCTATACGAATATTTGGTTGAGAAAATTAGCCAGCCTCACCCCACCTTGAGCAATTCTTGTATTTACCACGGGACTTCGGGATAAGTAATAAGTATCTGCAACAGACCACATGAAATTGTGATGATTCTACTAATTAAGATGAAGAACAACTTTAGCATCTTTGGAAAAAGAATTCAGAGTAGGTTCGATGCCCATTGGACATACTTTGGTTAGATGGGCTCAGTCATCATCCGATCTGCATTAAGATGTGTGCAGTCTGCTTTAAAATCCATGCACATCTGTATCAATTTTTGTAAGCATGGATCTTAATGCGAATCGAATGGTATTAGAGCTCATTGGATCTAAAAATAGGTCTGACATCCATCGGACCAACTCTATTCTCTTGGAAAAACTGTCATGTTATTTTTTGTTTTTTTTAAACGACTACCAATTTTGCTTGCTTCGGCACAGAGATTATAGATCTAATCTTGATTTTAGTTTTCATACACTCATAACTGCCATACCATTTAAGCGCGCATTATTGGGAGCATCTTGGTATGCATAGCTACAAGCCTGTTGAATACTCTCCGTTGCAAAGCTGAAATATTGTATGAATCAGATATTATTTTAATATTATTATAAGAAAATGAAGTTTTATAGATTCAAACTCGAACAATTATTCTTAAAATATAGTATCTTACGTGTTTGCACAAGCAGTTGTACTAGAACCACATGCATTCCAATCGCTTATTTGGGTAGACTGCGACGCCCAAAAAGTGCATAAAAAAATAAATAAAATGTAAGCAAGTTATACAATATTTTTCTATTTGTTCAAACACACTTTTTTGGATCTTTACAAAGGAGAAAAAAAAAACCTTTTTAAAGAATTGCAACACCACCTACCGTAATGTCTGCTTTAATTGAATCTGCCATTACATTATTGTCGTTGCCAAAGTAGTTAGACATGGAAGTTTGTATTATTTTTGTGTCCCATACCTAACCAAAATAAAATGAGAGCATGTCAATTCCAATATATGCATAACAAATATGAAAATTGTTTCCTTTGTCTTATAAATATATGTATATATGTATATTGTATTAATTTTTTTTAATAACGCAATGTAATATGACTTAACTGAGTGAAGATTGGTTTTAACGTTATACCAATATACTGTAATACCATTTCCACTTGCATCCGTTGTAAATCCAACATGAAGTGGTTGGTGAACATCTCCCATGAAATGTGATAAGAACATAAGTGCTTGAGTCAAATTATCTAAGAAAAGAAATGATATAAATAATATTGTTAGGAACCATTTCAAGTTTTTTTGTTTATTTGGTATAAAATAGAGATTGAGGATTGCTGAGGAAAAAAAAATTCAAATTTGTACATTATTGAGCAAAACAATGTAAACTCATTGCAACATCATTGTTCTGAATATTACAAGCATTGGTTTGTGTTGTAGATTTTTTTTTTTTTTGAGGGTTCAAAATACAAGTTCTTCACTGTTGTCAGAAAAGGAGTTTAGAGTTTTAAAATGACTCATAATAATAAACTTTATCTTAATGAATTACATGTCGTGGAAGGATATGTTGTAAGTTGTGCCGTGTAATTATTAATTGCTCCGACTACACATCTTCCAGTTGCTCCAGTACTGTCATGACAATCTCCTGGTAAATAATTGAAAATTTCAAAACATCATGAATTAATATTAGTTGCAAATGTCGAAGAAAATTGTGTTCTTCTAATTATCATGTTTCCTAAGAGAAGTCTCTTAGATTTGTTTTTTTAAAACAACGACCAAAATTCAAGAGTTGATGCTCAACCGATGGAATCGATATATTACGCAACTTTCATTGTTAGTTGTTTCTATTTCTTTATTTTAAATTAGAAAAATAGCTTACTTGTATAGTCATAAGTACACAAGTTGTCGGGAGTATTAAGATAATGAAGTGCCGATGACCAAGGATACGCAGCGCCACGCACGCTGTCAGCCCATGAGCACTTGGATGCAAGATCTCCATTAGCTGAGGTTGGTAGCAATTTTAACACAGCATCGGACGCAGTACTTGTGAGATAACTCTGCAAAGTTTCAATCATTTGCCTTCATTGTTATTTTGTTTTGAAAATCTTATGAAATAGATGATACTCTCCTGTCAGCATGTACATGCATGTCTATTCTGGAAATTTTAGAGACGGTATTCCTACCAAAATTTAAATCAAGAAGAAATCAATTATAGATGATAAAGCTCAACTTTTTGCGCATAAAATAATGACAATAACACATAAGTCCAAATTATATTAATTTCAAAATTATTATTGTAGGGTCCCTCATGCATGGGTCATATTGTTTTAGTGCATAGTATTTTTATATATCTTAACGTTCATAATTTAAAAAGAAAAATATATATCCTTCAATTCTTCAAATTTTGGCATGATCAACTTATTTTTCTATTTATGATAATTATGTAATTAGAATTCAAAACTATATCAAAAACATTAAAAATAACACAACTAGACCTTACTCGCAAGGTAAAGAAATGTTTTAAAGAGTACCTGAGCAATCTTACAAACCATGTAATGACCATCTGTTCCCCATGCACTAGATATGGGAACTCCAGCAAAAAGCGATACAAGTATGGCAACAAATATCGGTAAACCCATATCTCTCTCTTTCTCTTCTATCTTTGAGCCCCCTCTTTGTTTTGTTTTGTTTTGTGTGGTTCTCTATTCTCTCTCTTATATATATACACGCACACATACATGCTTGTATATATACATGTATATAATTAATATTTTTTTCTATAGATTCTAATGAACAAGAATTGAGAGTTGGATATGCCGTGGAATAGTATGTTACTTTTCTATTATAAAAAGAATGGAAGTCCATTGTTTTCAATTAAAAAAATTATTTTATGTAATGAGATAATTTAACAATGCATAGCGTATATATTAAAGACATTATGAAAAATTCCATGGCCAAAAAAAAAAGAATCAAATCTTCTTACAGATGATTCGAAGCTCATGTACATCTCATGTTCTCAAGATTGGTTGAAAAAACAATACTTTTGTTAAAATAAATATAACTTCACACAGTGTAGAAGAGTATTTTATTTCTTTATCTCTTGAAAGAAGCTGGCTTCAAAAATTCTTCGGAAAAATCCAAGTTTCAATTTTCTCATGTAATGAATTGACTTGCACTTGTCAACTAGAAATATATATATATAGTGCTGGGCTTAACTAAGCCATGGTGTAAAATGACTTGGTGCTCCATGTCTCATTATTTCCATTTTGAAAATCCAAACAACCGATCCGAACCGCTCAAGTTGTTCTCCATATTGAAATGTGCTTGGAGACCAAATTTTACATTTTTTGGAATTTTTTTACTATTTATTAAGCCACTTTGAAAATCGCTGACCCATTGGTCCATAATTTTTTATTGTTTTGCTTCTGTTCATCCGGATCAGCGATTTTCAATTGGCTTAATAAATAGTAAAAAAATTCCAAAAAATGTAAAATTTGGTATCCAAGCACATTTCAATATGGAGAACAACTTGATTGGTTCGGATCGGTAGTTTGGATTTTCAAAATGGAAATATGACGTGGAGTACCAAGTCGTTTTACACCATGGCTTAGCCAAGTCCATCTCTCTCTCTCTCTCTATATATATATATATATATTTATATATTTGTCAATTATAATAATTTCTTTGGCGCTTGCTTGTCGGATTAGAGTAAGAAATTTGGTTATAAAATGAAATGAATATGTTTGAAGTTTCTAAAAAAATTAATTTGAAAGCTAAACTAACCAAACAGTTAGTACTAATACTTATTTTTTCCAAGGTTATTGTAGCGATTTTTGTTTTGATTTAAATAAAACTTTTTTTTGAAGAAAATATGGGTCTAGCCCGTATTTGATTAAATTGAAAGGTTCGGTTACATTGGAGATGTAACTCCGAAATGGATAAATAAACAATGTGCTCAAACACAATTGAGCTGGTAAAGTAAAATTAAACTGAGAAAGGAAGGTAAAGAAAAAATTGTAAAAAACTGGAAGCACTGTAGCTCTGTAGTGTTCCTCTGGGTTCATCCGATTCCTGTAAATGCCAGATGACTTCATTTGCGAGCTCGTTTATGTCCTTCTCTTCATGTTATTTCTAAATCGGATGTGCATAGTGTTCGTGATCAGCCATCCCCGTTTGCGCAGATTGTCAATCCTGAGTAGTTGGTTCATGGTCATGAACCATCCAGAAACTTTGATCCTTGGCGGTACCTTCAATTTCCATACTCTATGCATGTTGCTCAGAATTCGAGGCCCATTTTTCAGCATGTTATATGCACCGCTTACTGTGAAATTACCAGTCTCCAATATTGACCTGTAAATGTCATCATGAGTTTGTGGAGACAAGGATGTATCTTGAAGCATCTGTTGTAGGGATTGAAGTTCAGGAAGTGCTTGGGTTGTTAAGGTGTCTCTGAAAAGTGATCGCATCTGTACTATAGCTGCTGTCTCTGAAAAGTGATCGCATCTGTTCAGGGCATGTGAATGGAGGTTTCGGAGTTCATTTCTTAGCAGACCATAACCCCCGTTATTGTGCCATAGTGAGATGTGCTTTCCATTTCCTGGGATGTGTATGAAGAAGGCTTGACAGAAAACCAAAGCCGATTTCAATGCTGATGTGAACAGGGGTGATTCTGGTATCGTACCAGTTGGGTCCAAGGTCTGCTGCAGCAGGAATTCCAGAGAGACGGTTGGGGCTACATCCAATACCAGTACCATTTGATCAATAAATCTTTATTGAACATTGTCAAGTCCATTATCCCCATGCCTCCTAATTTTTTGGGTGTACATACCAAATCCCGATTTGCTAGACAATTTTTTTTTCCTACTGTAGAGTGTGCATCTTGAGATGTTAAATAAAACAGTTAGTATCATTATTATTATGTAAAATCCTGAATCGCAGTAATTTTTTTCCTCCTGACCAGTAATTTTTTTGGGTGTACATGCCAAATCCCAAATCCCGATTTAAATAAAACAGTTAATATCATTATTATGTAAAAGTTCCTACAGTAGAGTGTGCATCTTGAGAAGTTTGTAAGGGTCGTCATTATCTATATAGTGCAAGAATAAACGTTTTAGTGCGAGAATAGCGTGAAAGAGGTACAAAGTAGATTTTTGAAAAGATTGTTTATTTGATGCTATGTAAGATAGTGTAAATGTAGTTTGGATAGTATAACTCGAAATAGTATTTTTGATTTGTTATTTTCATTTAAATGTAAGGTTAGCGAAATAGAGCATACTAACATCCATTCCGTAGAGGAAAAGATGTGTTTAAGTTCCATTTAAGAATGATAGCATCATTATAACATTATTGGTATGTATTTACTTATATTCAAACATACCCTTGATTTTGGTTCTTGCAAATGCAACAATATTAATTGATCTTTTTGACCAAATGAATAGGCATCAATTGAATGATTTTCCCACAAATCATACTTCTCAACTAAATGAATACATACAGTGTGCTGAGCATCCAGTTAATCGATCACTGACCATACAGCAGGCATGATCTTATGAAGTTGCTGATGTTAGTATATTTTATATACATATGAAAAGCTATGAAAAGGATAACTAAGGATAAACATGTTGATTTTGACAGAGCAGTGCTTTATTCATGCAGTGCACGAGTCATGTGCAACACTGTTTTGACTCTATTATCCATGCGCTGCAGAATTAAAAATTGCTCAGTCGAAATCTTCACCCATAACTAATGCGCCTGAGCTCTGGATGATAAGTGCCAATTAGATGGATCTCTTTGTAGTCAGATAATTGATGTGTTCATCTATTCTTTGTCATTGGATAAAACCAAAAACAAAGAATCATAGTACATTTTATTTTATTTTCCAATTTTGTTTAATTTAGAGTTGGGGTCCGTCTGACAGACTCTGCTAATACGCAAATTAAGTGTAGCTAAAAATTAACCTTAGCACCACAGCAATAATAGCTAAAAGCCTAAAACTATCAAAATTTGATATTATGTTGCTACTGCTATAACATAGGCATTATTATTAGCAATACATCTTAATCAAGAACAAGGGTATGGCCAAAACTTTCAGATTAGATGTCCAACCAAGATACCGATACTTCTGTTTTCTTTTTTATAAATAGTTCCATCTTTGACATTCTTTTAAGACGAAATAAAAAGTAAATATTACTGAAGTGATCACAAGAGGCTGAAAATCACGAAAGTAAAAAGATGTACAAATAACAAGGCGCATTCTATGAATGCCATATAATTCGGCTTCCCGTGTGCGGTACTGTCCCCTGCACACCAACTAAAATGGCGTTCGCTGAAACATTTGCATGGATGATATCAGTGAGATTTGTGAAGCAGATAAGATCCAATTCGACTTTGTGAAGTTTGGTCTTGCTTGTGCAGTTTGTAAATTGTATTTGGGTCTTAACTTTGGTAGAGTTCTGTGATGACTTTCTTCTAACTTTAAACACATTAGACTGAGAAAATATGCTTCCATTATAAAAATATTATAAAAGTACTATAAGATGTTGAAACATGCCAAGTTAATGAGCTCAGTCTTTCAAATTGAGTTGCTTTATGATTCATGTTGAACAGTCTAAATTTTGCACAATCAACTCAAAAATTATTTTGAGTTATGTCAGAAATGTGAAACAATATGACAAAACATAAAATTTGCCAATGAACACAAAAAAAAAAGGAAAAGGAGAAACCGTACTTGATATTTAAGAATATTACTTAATAAGAATTGCACGGTAAGTGGTCCACAGGTACATTTTTGCAATTCATATCAGAGGTCCATGTAATAATACCCCCTGACAATTAAATACTAATCATTAAAGTACTTTTCTCAATACAGACAATACTACTACTTGGCAAGTACAATTCATCAAGTAGAGAATAGTATTTAAGAGGTCCATGTGTTGAATTTACACGGATCATAAAATATTATCAGAGATTTATGGACTTCTCTACTTACGAATTAATAATACCCATTGCCTATTTATTTAATAATTGAGTTGGACTATCATGCTTTGGGAACAGGGGCGGAACCAAGGCCTGGGCCCTGGGCCCTGGCCCCCCCTTGGCCCAGAAAATATACAGGGCTCCGCGTCTCCGCGTTTATGGGTGAGGGCACTATGGCGAGTGGCGACTGGGCTCCGCGTCTCCGCGTCGAGGAGACTGGGCTCCGCGTCTCCGCGTCTCCGCGTCTCTCCGCGACGAGATGACTGGGCCCCCCTACCGATATCCTGAGAGAAACTAGTTAGGCCCCCCTACCGATCATTCCTGGTTCCGCCACTGTTTGGGAAGTAAAGAGTTCGTTTTACTTGCTGCCTAAATCTCAATTATCAAAGTTAAGAAGTTCGATCCGAAAAACTCAACATATTCTCCATATTAAAATGTGCTTGGAAACCAAATTTTACATTTTTTGCAAATTTTCTGTTATTTTTTTAGATTTTTTTAAAATAGTTGATTTTAAGATTTTTTTTTTACCATATTAAAATAGAGATTTTAAAAAATTCTAAAAAAAAGCAGAAATTTTCCAAATAAATGTAAAATTTGGTCTCCAATCACATTTTAATATGGAGAATATGTTAAACTTTTCGGATCAAAATTTTGAACTTCAAAGATTGAGATATGAGCGGGGAGTAAAATGGGCTCTTTACTTCTCAAAGCATGATAACTCTTAATAATTAGTAATTTCAGTTCATTAATAATATAAATATAACTTCTTAAATTTGCACATCATAGGTATGGTTGTGTATAACAGTATAATCAATGTTACAGATTACTTGGCTTGTGTGATTTTACAGGAAAGCGTGTTATGGTTTCAGTATTGCTAATGACACAAGAAAAAATATTAAATTGTATTCTGAAAATATCATGTCTGGTTGAAATAGAGCTGGGACAGGCGTACTGGTATTGAACCGAGATGGTACTGAAGAGGCACCGATTAGAAAGCTATAGAGTAGGATGACGTTAATTTGAGGTTTTTCACTTTGTTTTTTTTATTGATGCTGTTTTTCTGGATTGTTTGGTTGCTGCTTTCTAAGACTCAGGTTACTAAAATCATTTGTAAGATGCCATTATATTAATATAAACACTTGGTAGCCTCTACTAAGATTCTCTTTATTTACTGTGTTAGTGTTCATGTTCTCTTTATGAACTTTTAACAGACACAAGCTGTTGTTTGCTCTCATTTTTGTGTGTTCAGTGTGCACGTGTAATTAGGGGGAAGATGTCGATAAGGTAAATTGATTTGCTGTCTGGTTTATTTTTCGTTGATAATTTGGGGCTGCAAATGCTTCTTGCAGAAGAAACAATGAAAATTTGATGAGAACTAACAACAAAGTACTAAAATTTGGATTTCAAGACATTAATGGGGCGTGTTTTGAGTTGGCATTCAAGCATTCTGTCCAAACATTGTAAGCCTTGTCTGGGGAACATGACATGACAAGGGTCGAATCAAAGTTCTACATTTTAGTACTGTTCAATCCTGACTGGTACATTGCAATTCAGAAATTCTAATTCCCTCTCGTTTCCTTTGAAAAAAAGAGGGGCCGGTGCTGTATAACCTCACAACTTGAATTGATGTTGCGGGCTGCACTTGGTAGTATCAAGAGTACATTTGAAAGGCAAACTACATTACAAAGTGGTACAATATGATCATTTCATAACTTAGCAGTTCAATATCTGTTGAAATGGTCATTGTTGAGTTGGACACAATCTTAATGGTAAATGTAATTTCTTCCTTGAGGAGTATTTAAGCAATATAAGTGACAAGTAAAAGCAAAGTAGTTCTCCTTGTAACAAAGGAGTTTGTATCCTCTGCATTAACTCAAAAGAGAATCTTTTGAGTTAATGCATCTTGACCATCCGATATGTTTTAAGATTCGTGCAAACTAGATATGTACTCATATTAAAGGGCCCCCTATGTTATAGGCACGAGACGGATTGGCTCCGTTTAAAATCAAACGGTTGAAATTCATTAACTCAAAATATTAAGATTCTCTTTTGAGTTAATGCAGAGGATACGGATCCATAACAAAGGGTGTACATTGGTCCAGTGTGCAAGTTTTCTAACATTTGAGGGTTTTCAGAGCGCAAAAACTTGGGATGTATAGGAAGTTGAAGCACACTCAAGAGAATGCTGATTTAGTAAAGAACTAGATGCGACTCGAGCCACTTTCAAGATAGTTCAATGTAGTAAAGAACTAGATGCAAGTGGGTCGTAGAGTCTAATACGATTGTGGTGAACTTTAAATATTTTTTGGGTCTTTCAACTCAAGTTAGATCATCAATTTCAAGTCTTGTCGTAGGTCTTCTCAGTCTAGCATGTTCAAACATGCCCGATCAGGTGATGCTCTCTAGTTATTGGAGTTATTATCTCAACATACTTGATTTTGTGCTGCTCTGCAGTTGAGTTCTTTTCAAACATATTTTTTTGTCATAACATATAAAAACAAAAAACAAAAATTATTGAAATTCTCATATGATAACTTAATGGTTTCAACCATGCAAAGCATATCTTTCTCCTTCATTTCCAATGCATTAGGAGCTTAAGATGCTTCTAGGAATGATAGATCAATGCAATATTGACCACATTAAATCTGTATCATCAGAAAATTAGTACGCATGAGGCTTTAAGGTTATATTAGTATTTAGTCGACTATTTTACAAACTTTAGTTAGGTGAGCTCTTCCTAGATAAACCACTGCTGTTTTCTTTTTTCAAATGTGGAAATGTGCAATTGAGTTTTACTCTTTATCGCGAAAGGGGAGATAACACAATTGGCTTGGAAAAAGTCCTAGGACTGTTGGTACCCAAAAATTGAGAGTTTGAATCCCTCACGACTTCGCAGTCTCTACGAAGGTTTAAAAAAAAAAAAGAGTTGTACTATTAGTCAAATCAAACTCTGAAAACACTCTTTGGCTAAGTGTATGAAACATACAAGGAGTTATATAAAGTGCATTTTCTTTTCATCAGCTGAATTTGATACATATAGGAGTAGAACTGATATGTCGGAAAGTGTTGTTTGTTCCTACTTTAACAAAAAATCGTAGAAAATACTATCAGTTATACAATGATACTTAATAAAATTTGTCTTTTGATCATGACATTCAACCCATAAGAGCCACATGAATCATTAAATATGAACATAAGATTAGTTTACTCGAGTTAACATCTTATCTGACAATATAATTCAAATTCAACTTTAGAATTCGTCAAATTCCACATCCAATTAAGATGTTAATATTATAAAAGCCATAATTATTTTTTAGATAAAGATGAGGATCAAGCCACTCAACTTCAAATATTTGTCAGAGATCTTTCGTCGGAATTTGAACATGCGACTTCATTGTCTAGATACTATACCAAATGCTAGTTTGTTGGTGTTGGTGTTGGTGAAAACCATCATCCCTGATAGTATCGTTTTGTATTGATTCTAGAATTGCGGAAGCATACTTGAACAGTCTCTTTTGACTTTTGAGCATGAGAGCACGAGTGACTTTGATATTTCAAAGTAACCAAAGCTGCTTTAGAAAGTCTCTTGGTTTTCCTTCTCTTCTTTCTCTCTCACTCTAATATAATGGGATGATTGAGAGAGAATTTTGACTACTTAATACCTTGTGGACCAAACCCTTATATGAGCCAAAGAATTTCTTTGTTGTCTTATTTGGTAATTATTTATTTTAACTTATCAATAGTATGAATATTTTTCATTGGGTTCTACACATGACACATTTATGTTCAAAATAAAATAGTAGTAATTACTTTTAATTGAGCATAATAATGATAATATACAGTATATAATTATTTTACATAAAAATCCCACATGAATCTCCACAATTAAATTACAATAATATAAGAAACATTCATACAAGGCTTGTAAAGCCAGCAATGATCTTTTAATTTATTATAACGTCAAATGATAAAGACTTGTGACAGTCACTGTTGATCAAATTATTATTTTGTAGATGTCACTCATTAATAGTGATGGAAATTCATAATCCTATACGAATATTTGGTTGAGAAAATTAGCCAGCCTCACCCCACCTTGAGCAATTCTTGTATTTACAACTGGACTTCGGGATAAGTAATAAGTATCTGCAACAGACAATAAAATGGTGATGATTCTACTAATTAAGATGAAGAACAACTTTAGCACCTTTGGAAAAAAGAATTCAATGTAGGTCCGATGCCCATCGGACCTACTTTGGTTAGATGGGCTCAGTCATCATCCGATCAGCATTAAGATGTGTGCGCTCTGCTTTAAAATCAGTGCACATTTGTATCAATTTTTGTAAGCACGGATCTTAATGCAAATCGAAAGTTATTATAGTTCATTGGATCTAAAAATAGGTCTGACGTCCATCAGACCTACTCCATTCTCTTGGAAAAACTGTCATGCTATTTTTTGTTTTTTTAAACGGCTTCCAATTTCGCACGCTTCGGCACAGAGATTATAGATCTAATCTTGATTTTAGTTTTCATACACTCATTAATGCCATACCATTTAAGTGCGCATTATTGGGAGCATCTTGGTATGCATAGCTACAAGCCTGTTGAATACTCTCCGTTGCAAAGCTGAAATATTGTATGAATCAGATATTATTCTAATATTATTATAGGAAAATGAAGTTTTATAGATTCAAACTCGAACAATTATTCTTGAAATATAGTATCTTACGTGTCTGCACAAGCAGTTGTACTAGAACCACATGCATTCCAATCGCTTATTTGGGTAGACTGCGACGCCCAAAAAGTGCATAAAAAAATAAAGAAAATGTAAGAAAGTTATACAATATTTTTCTATTTGTTCAAACACACTTTGTTGATCTTTACAAAAGAGCAAAAAAAATCTTTTTAAAGAATTGCAACACAACCTACCGTAATGTCTGCTTTAATTGAATCTGCCATTACATTATTGTCATTGCCAAAGTAGTTAGACATGGAAGTTTGTATTATTTTTGTGTCCCATACCTAACCAAAATAAAATGAGAGCATGTCAATTCCAATATACACATAACAAATATAAAAATTGTTTCCTTTGTCTTATAATTTTTTGTATATATGTACATTGTATTCATTGTTTTAATAACGCAATGTAATATGACTTAACTGAGTGAAGATTGGTTTTAACGTTATACCAATATACTGTAATACTGTTTCCACCAGCATCCGTTGTAAATCCAACATGTAGTGGTTGGTGAACATCTCCCATGAAATGTGATAAGAACATCAGTGCTTGAGTCAAATTATCTAAGAAAAGAAAAGATATAAAGAATAATGTTAGGAACCATTTCATATTTTTTTTGTTTATTTGGTATAAAATAGAGATTGAGGATTACTGAGGAAAAAAAAATTCAAATTTGTACATTATTGAGCAAAACCATGTAAACTCAGTGCAACATCATTGTTCCGAATATTACAAGCATTGGTTTGTGTCGTAGATAAATTTTTTTTTTTTTAGGGTTCAAAATACTAGTTCTTCAGCGTTGCCAAGAAAAGGAGTATAGAGTTTTAAAATGACTCATAATAATAAACTTTATCTTAATTAATTACATGTCGTGGAAGGATATGTTGTAAGTTGTGCCGTGTAATTATTAATTGCTCCGACTACACATCTTCCAGTTGCTCCAGTACTGTCATGACAATCTCCTGGTAAATAATTGAAAATTTCAAAACATCATGAATTAATATTAGTTGCAAATGTCGAAGAAAATTGTGTTCTTCTAATTATCATGTTTCCTAAGAGAAGTCTCATAGATTTGTTTTTTAAAGAACGACCAAAATGCAAGAGTTGATGCTCAACCGATAGAATCGATATATTACGCAACTTTCATTGTTAGTTGTTTCTATTTCTTTTTTTAAAATTAGAGATATAGCTTACTAGTATAGTCATAAGTACACAAGTTGTCGGGAGTATTAAGATAATGAAGTGCCGATGACCAAGGATACGCAGCGCCACGCACGCTGTCAGCCCATGAGCACTTGGATGCAAGATCTCCATTAGCTGAGGTTGGTAGCAATTTTAACACAGCATCAGACGCAGTACTTGTGAGATAACTCTGCAAAGTTTCAATCATTTGCCTTCATTGTTATTTTGTTTTGAAAATCTTATGAAATAGATGATCCTCTCCGGTCAGCATGTGAAGCATGCATGTCTATTCTAGAAATTTTAGAAACGGTATTCCTACCAAAATTTAAATCAAGAAATCAATTATAGATGATAAAGCTCAACTTTTTGCACATAAAATAATGACAATAACACATAAGTCGAAATTATATTAATTTCAAAATTATTATTGTAGGGTCCCTCATGCATGGGTCATATTATTTTTGTGCATAGTATTTTTATATATCTTAACGTTCATAATTTAAAAAGAAAAATATATATATCCTTCAATTCTTCAAATGTTGGCATGATCAACTTACTTTTCTATTTATGATAATTATGTAATTAGAATTCAAAACTATATCAAAAACATTAAAAAATAATACAACTAGACCTTACTCGCAAGGTAAAGAAATGTTTTAAAGAGTACCTGAGCAATCTTACAAATCATGTAATGACCATCTGTTCCCCATGCACTAGATATGGGAACTCCAGCAAAAAGCAATACAAGTATTACAACAAATATCGGTAAACCCATATCTCTCTCTTTCTCTTCTATCTTTGAGCCCCTCTCTTTGTTTTGTTGTGTTTTGTGTGGTTCTCTATCCTCTCTCTATATATACACACACACATGCATGTATATAATTAATATTTTTTTCTATAGATTCTAATGAACAAGAAGTGAGAGTTGGATATGCCATGGAATAGTATGTTACTTTTCTATTATAAAAAGAATGGAAGTCCATTGTTTTCAATTAAAAAATTATTTTATGTAATGAGATAATTTAACAATGCATAGCGTATATATTAAAGACATTATAAAAAATTTCATGGCCAAAAAAAAAGAATCAGATCTTCTTACAAATGATTCGAAGCTCATGTACATCTCATTTATTGGTTGAAAAAAAAAAATTATTTTGTTAAAATAAATATAACTTCACACGGGGTAGAAGAGTATTTTATTTCTTTTATCTCTTGAAAGAAGCTGGCTTCAAAAATTCTTCGGAAAAATCCAAGTTTCAATTTTCTCATGTAATGAATTGACTTGCACTTGGCAACCAGAAATATATATATTTTTGTGAATTATAATAATTTATTTGGCGCTTGCTTGTCGGATTAGAGTAAGAAATTTGGTTATAAAATGAAATGAATATGTTTGAAGTTTCTAAAAAAATTAATTTGAAAGCTAAACAAACCAAACAGTTAGTACTAATACTTATTTTTTCTAAGGTTATTGTAGCGATTTTTATTTTGATTTGAATAAAACATTTTTTTTGAAGAAAATATGGGTCTAGCCCGTATTTGATTAAATTGAAAGGTTCGGTTACATTGGAGATGTAACTCCCAAATGGAAAAATAAACAATGTGCTCAACACAATTGAGCTGGTAAAGTAAAATTAAACTGAGAAAGGAAGGTAAAGAAAAAATTGTAAAAAACTGGAAGCACTGTAGCTCTGTAGTGTTCCTCTGGGTTCATCCGATTCCTGTAATTGCCAGATGACTTCATTTGCGAGCTCGTTTATGTCCTTCTCTTCATGTTATTTCTAAATCGGATGTGCATAGCACACATCTGTTCGTGATCAGCCATCCCCATTTGCGCAGATTGTCAATCCTGAGTAGTCGTTCATGGTCATGAACCATCCAGAAACTTTGATCCTTGGCGGTACCTTCAATTTCCATACTCTATGCACGTTGCTCAGAATTCGAGGCCCATTTTTCAGCATGTTATATGCACCGCTTACTGTGAAATTACCAGTTTCTAATATTGACCTGTAAATGTCATCATGAGTTTGTGGAGACAAGGATGTATCTTGAAGCATCTGTTGTAGGGATTGAAGTTCAGGAAGTGCTTGGGTTGTTAAGGTGTCTCTGAAAAGTGATCGCATCTGTACTATAGCTGCTGTCTCTGAAAAGTGATCGCATCTGTTCAGGGCATGTCAATGGAGGTTTGGGAGTTCATTTCTTAGCAGACCATAACCCCCGTGTTGGATGGACAAGCTGGCACGCATCTGTGGAAGGCTGGCCCTCATATGGCAAGAATCTGGACAATTCCGTATACAAACAGAAAAAGAATGCAGAGGAATAGAAGGCATCCAGTATCAATCCGAATTGATTTGATTAGGATCTGTGTTTAGTCTAAACTTAGAATTATATTGAATTGTATTCCTTAGTTTCCTAAATATAGATATGTATAGGGATAATAAAAGGAGAGAAGGTGAATGGAGAAAGATAAGAAAGAAAAAATCTCTGTAAAACAAATAACTCTGTAAAACTGGTTACTCTGTTTTTCAATAAAATCTGGGTGGGAGGGAGTTTTTGGGAGTCTGGTGTTAATCTCATAATTCGTGACATGGTATCAGAGCACCAGGTTTAATCTGGTTATCGAGTGGAGAAGCAGATCCATTGTGGCTATACACTGCACCAAGGAGGTTGTAGAGTGTTTACCATGGCGGATACCTCTGGAACCATCTCTGAAACCGCAACCTTGATTGAGAAGTTAACCCATCTCCTTACTTTACAACAAAACCAACTGATGGCTTACCAGCAAACCCATCAAAACCCTCCAACACCTGCACCACTTCCGCAACCTAATCACTCTGAAGCAAATTTACACCCTAATATTGTCCCCATTAAACTGGATGGGAAGAACTACTCTCTATGGTCACAAGCCGTAAGGATGTATCTTAAGGCTCGTGAAAAACTTAAGCACATCACCGACTCTCCTCCAGAAGCCGATGACCCGCTGTTCAACCGGTGGGATATTGAAGATACAGTGGTGAAGGGCTGGATATGCAATTCTCTCGATACTAACCTCTACGGCAAATTTCTTCGTTACCCGACAGCCAAGGAGGTATGGGACGCAATAGCCACCACCTTCTACGATGGGAGCGACGCAACTCAGGTATTTGAGTTAAATAAACGGGTAAATAAGATTAAACAAGAGGGTAGATTGGTAGAAGAATATTACAATGAATTACAAGACATATGGTTGGAAATCGATTTTCGTCGGCCTAACCCTATGAGTTGTGCTATAGATATTGAAAAATTTGATAAATTTACTCAAGAATCCCGGGTATATTCTTTTTTGGATGGCCTTGATGATAAGCTTGATAATGAGCGTGCAAATGTTTTACAAATGATACCATTTCCAACCCTTGAGCAAGCTTTTGCAAGGGTAAGAAAGGAAGCTACAAGGCAGGATATTATGAGAAAGGGGTGTGATGGAGAGGGCCAAATTTCGGCAGCAATGATATCCAAGGGGCAAAGAAGTTTTGAGACAAATTACAACTCGAATAAATCCTCATCCTATGTGGATAAATCGGGTTTGAAATGCACGCACTGTGGTCAAACAAGACACACCAAGGACCAATGTTTCCAGCTCGTGGGATATCCTGATTGGTACAAGGACAAGCGCAAAGGTAAACAAGCCGGGACTGGAAGAGGCCGGGCAGCTGTGGCACAAACCGATGGGGGCTCATACCAGTCCAAAACCGGCGGCATGCAGGCTGCTGTGAACCCGAGTACAGGGGGAATACCAGTCTACCCGAACCATCAATGGGCTGATGCAACCAACCAAGGCGCAATCAACAATGGTGGCCGAACTCAGAGCAATCCTAGCAGCTCTTCCGAACCAGCAGCTAAGGGCCTTCAAGCATCAGGTGGTAACATCTCGTATTCTCCGAATACAGGTACAGTGGGACACTTGGCCAACACAGGTAATTGTAATACTGTTTATACTCTTTCAAGAGAAGAAGAATGGGTGTTAGACTCAGGGGCTACGGACCATATGACACACTCTAAAACTGATCTTATAAACTCTAAACAACCCGGAAAGAATGGCATATTTAATGCAAATGGTATCTGTTACCCGGTTAGTGGGGCTGGAGATGTAATACTGTCTCCAACTTTAACTCTTCACAATACTTTAGTTGTTCCTTCCTTGTCAACAAAGCTAATTTCAATTGGACAACTAACTAAAGATCTAAACTGTGTGATGCTTATGTTTCCTGATCATTGTATATTCCAGGATATTCATACCAAGAGAATTTTGGGCCGTGGTACTAAAAGAGGAGGATTGTATTACCTGGACAACGAGAAGACGGGAAACTCTCTAATAAGTGTCGACTCTACGGAACTGGAAAAGAGAATTTGGTTATGGCATAAAAGATTGGGACATCCATCTTTTGGGTATTTAAAAAAGTTCTTTCCTCAATTATTTACTGGTTGTAATCTTGAGACTCTTGTGTGTGAAACTTGTATTAAGGCAAAAAGCCATAGATCAACTTATTTAGCGCATGATAATAAAAGATCTGTTCCGTTTGATTTAATACATACCGATGTATGGGGACCATCTCCAGTAGTGTCCAAATCTGGTTTTAGGTGGTATTTAATTTTTACGGATGATTGCTCAAGAATGACATGGATGTATTTATTAAAAACCAAAGATGAGGTTAAAAGGGTATTTAAAGAATTTATAACCATGGTCAAAAATCAATTTGGAAAAACCATTAAAGTCATACGAAGTGATAACGGAACTGAGTATGTAAACTATGATTTGCAAATAATGTTTCAAAACGAAGGAATAGTGCATGAGACATCGTGTGTTGGGACACCCCAACAAAACGGAGTTGCCGAACGGAAAAATAGGCATATTCTCGAAATCACCCGAGCTCTTCTAATCGAAAGTAGTGTGCCCAGTTATTTTTGGAATCATGCTATGTCATTTGCTGTATATCTCATGAATCGGACTCCAACCCGGGTAAATGAGTTCAAAACACCTTTACAAATTTTTTCTGAACAAATTACCCTTCCTTCTGTACTCAACCTAGAACCAAAAATTTTCGGCTGCACAATATTTGTTCACATCCAGAAAAATTTTCGCTCCAAACTAGAACCGCGGGCAGAAAAGTGTGTGTTTTTAGGGTTTGGGCAAAATAAGAAGGGTTACAAGTGCTATAGTCCCGGTACACAAAAATTATATATCTCAATGGATGTAACTTTTATGGAACATGAGTTTTTTTATAAAGCACTCCAAACTCCAATTCAGGGGGAGAATATTATGCAAGAGGAATTGGATTTTGATTTTTTAACAAATTCACAATATATACCCTTTTCTGATAATGCACAACAGCAACACCCATTCCTAGAAAACCCGAATTCCAATCAAGATCCAAATCCGAATCCCAATCAAGATCCAAACCCGGATTCGGGTAGAATACAGCCGAATACTTCAAACTCAGAATCTACAGAAAATATGGGGAATTGTGATACTGATGAAGAGGTAATACAATCCGAGGAGGTACCACACCGGCCTGAATCTCTTGCGAATAATCCTGAGGTAAGTTCTCTTGAAACAAGATTTAAATTACCACCAAGGAGTAATAGAGGACAACCTCCAAAAATCTATGTACCAGAGGATGGTACGAGTACAGTAAGATACCCAATAGCAAAATATACCACCACAAGTCACTTGACTGAACCATTAAAGGGCTTTGTAAACCAAATGTCATCAATAGTCGTACCAGAAAAATTAGAAGAAGCTGAAAAGGATCCGAAATGGGTTAATGCGATGAATGTAGAAATGGAGGCTTTAATAAAAAATGACACGTGGGAAATAACTAGTTTACCTGCTGGAAAGAAAACTGTAGGGTGTAAGTGGGTGTATACAGTAAAGTATGATGCTAAAGGGAGAATTGAAAGGTACAAAGCGAGATTAGTAGCAAAAGGCTATACCCAGACTTATGGGATTGATTATCAAGAAACCTTCTCACCAGTTGCTAAATTAAATTCTGTTAGAGTTATTTTATCCCTTGCAGCTAATCTGGACTGGCCATTGCACCAATTCGACGTAAAGAACGCTTTTTTGCATGGAGAGTTAGATGAAGAAATTTATATGGAACTACCTCCCGGCTATCGAACACCAACTGATACAAATAAGGTCTGCAGATTAAAAAAGGCACTCTATGGTCTGAAACAATCACCCAGGGCTTGGTTTGGACGCTTTTGTAGAGCCATGAAAGGATACGGGTATACCCAAAGCGACTCTGATCACACTATGTTTTTTAAGAAGAATCAAGGTAAAATTGCTGTCTTAATAATCTATGTCGATGACATGATCATAACAGGTGATGACAAAATTGAGATACAAAACTTAGAGGGAAAATTGTCCAAGGAATTTGAGATGAAAAATCTGGGTGGTTTGAAATATTTTTTAGGTATAGAAGTATCCCGAAATAAAGAAGGTATATATTTATCCCAAAGAAAATATATACTAGACCTCCTGGCCGAAGTAGGAATGGTAGAATGCAAACCTGTGGACACTCCAACAGTACCAAACCTGAAACTAAATGCTTACTCTGACCACACTCCTACTAATGTAGAAAGATACCAAAGGTTAGTTGGAAAACTTATTTATCTTTCTCACACGAGACCTGACATTGCTTATGCTGTAAGTATCATTAGTCAATTTATGCATTCTCCGAAAGAGGAACATCTGGAAGCAGTGATGAGAATCATTAGGTACTTGAAGGGCACGGCAGGAAGAGGTATTGTCTTCAGGAAAAATTCTCATCTACAAGTGATGGCATATAGTGATGCAGATTGGGCAGGCTGTGTAATGGACCGAAAATCAACTGCAGGCTACTTTACTTTTGTGGGAGGTAACTTGGTAACATGGAAAAGTAAGAAACAAAATGTTGTCACTCTCTCTAGTGCCGAATCAGAGTTTAGAAGTATGGTAAAAGCAATTTGTGAACTATTATGGCTAAAGAAGTTTCTAACGGAATTAGGTTTCGAACCACAGTCTGAAATGAGGTTACTATGTGATAATAAAGCTGCCATAGATATAGCTCACAATCCAGTGCAACACGATCGAACGAAACATGTAGAAGTTGATAGGCATTTTATCAAGGAAAAATTGGATGCTAAAATTATATCGGTACCCTTTGTACGATCAAACCAGCAACTTGCAGATGTTCTAACAAAACCGGTGTCAGAAAAAATATTCAGTGACTCAATCGAAAGGCTAGGAATGATGGACATCTACGCACCAACTTGAGGGGGAGTGTTGGATGGACAAGCTGGCACGCATCTGTGGAAGGCTGGCCCTCATATGGCAAGAATCTGGACAATTCCGTATACAAACAGAAAAAGAATGCAGAGGAATAGAAGGCATCCAGTATCAATCCGAATTGATTTGATTAGGATCTGTGTTTAGTCTAAACTTAGAATTATATTGAATTGTATTCCTTAGTTTCCTAAATATAGATATGTATAGGGATAATAAAAGGAGAGAAGGTGAATGGAGAAAGATAAGAAAGAAAAAATCTCTGTAAAACAAATAACTCTGTAAAACTGGTTACTCTGTTTTTCAATAAAATCTGGGTGGGAGGGAGTTTTTGGGAGTCTGGTGTTAATCTCATAATTCGTGACACCCCGTTATTGTGCCATAGTGAGATGTGCTTTCCATTTCCTGGGATGTGTATGAAGAAGGCTTGACAGAAAACCAAAGCCGATTTCAATGCTGATGTGAACAGGGGTGATTCTGGTATCGTACCAGTTGGGTCCAAGGTCTGCTGCAGCAGGAATTCCTGAGAGACGGTTGGGGCTTCATCCAATACCAGTACCATTTGATCAATAAATCTTTATTGAACATTGTCAAGTCCATTAGCCCCATGCCTCCTAATTTTTTGGGTGTACATACCAAATCCCAATTTGCTAGACAATTTTTTTTTCCTACTGTAGAGTGTGCATCTTGAGATGTTAAATAAAACAGTTAGTATCATTATTATGTAAAATCCTGAATCCCAGTAATTTTTCTCCTCCTGACCAGTAATTTTTGTGGGTGTACATGCCAAATTCCAAGTCCCGATTTAAATAAAACAGTTAATATCATTATTATATATGTAAAAGTTCCTACAGTAGAGTGTGCATCTTGAGAAGTTTGTAAGGGTCGTCATTATCTATATAGTGCAAGAATAAATGTTTTAGTGCGAGAATAGCGTGAAAGAGGTACAAAGTAGATTTTTGAAAAGATTGTTTATTTGATGCTATTTAAGATAGTGTAAATGTAGTTTGGATAGTATAACTCGAAATAGTATTTTTTATTTGTTATTTTCATTTAAATGTTAGGTTAGCGAGCATACTAACATCCATTCCGTAGAGGAAAAGATGTGTTTAAGTTCCATTTAAGAATGATAGCATCATTATAATATTATTGGGATGTATTTACTTATATTCAAACATACCCTTGATTTTGGTTCTTGCAAATGTAACAATATTAATTGATCTTTTTGACCAAATGAATAGGCATCAATTGAATGATTTTCCCACAAATCATACTTCTCAACTAAATGAATACATACAGTGTGCTGAGCATCCAGTTAATCGATCACTGACCATACAGCAGGCATGATCTTATGAAGTTGCTGATGTTAGTATATTTTATATACATATGAAAAGCTATGAAAAGGATAACTAAGGATAAACATTTTGAGTTTGACAGAGCAGTTTTTTATTCATGCAGTGCACGAGTCATGTGTAACACTGTTTTGACTCTATTATCCATGCGATGCCTGAATTAAAATACATATAACTTTTTAGAAGTTTGCATGGGCACACCGGCAGTTCTCCCTAAAAAAGGAATTACCATCTATATATCTCCTTCCCGTAAAAATATTTATAATAGTTCTGATCGAAATAAAAAAAATTTGCTCTCTGTTCTCTAGCTCCAGTCTCCACTGTTGAATAATGTACAATGATTGGTGTAATGTAATGGTGTACCAGTGGTTTCACACAGTTTCTAATTAAATCACTGTTACTGTTGATCTTTAGCTGGTAATAGTCGTTGAATGAATTTAATACCTTTAGCTTGTCAAGTCTTGGGACATAATCTACAACTCTACAAGTGAAAAAGTTATATGAATTTTCAAAAATAGTAATCATGTAACACTATTCATCAAGCAGAGAATAGTATTTAAGAGATCCATGTGTTGAATTTGCACGGATCATAAAATATTATCAGAGATCTATGGACTTCTCTACTTGCGAATTAATAATACCCATTGCCTATTTATTTGATAATTGAGTTGGACTATTTTGCTTTGGGAAGTAAAGAGTTCGTTTTACTTGCTGCTCAAATCTCAATTTTCAAAGTTCAAAAGTTCGATCCGAAAAGCTCAACATATTCTCCATATTAAATTGTACTTGGTGACCAAATTTTACATTTTTGGAAATTTTCTGTTATTTTTTTAGAATTTTTTAAAATAGTCGTTTTTAAGATTTTTTTACCATATTAAAATAGCGATTTTAAAAGATTCTAAAAAAAAAAACAGAAAATTTCCAAATAAATGTAAAATTTGGTCTCCAATTACATTTTAATATGGAGAATATGTTAAACTTTTCGGATCAAAATGTTGAATTTTAAAAATTGAGATATAAGCAGGAAGTAAAATGGGCTCTTTACTTCTCCAAGCATGATAGCCCAACTCTTAATAATTAGTCATTTCAGTTCTTTAATAATATAAATATAACTTCTTAAATTTGCACATCATAGGTATGGTTGTGTTTGTGTATAACTGTATAATCAATTTTACAGATTATTTGGCAAGTGTGATTTTACAGGAAAGCGTGTTACGGTTTCAGTATTGCTAATGACACAAGAAAAAATATTAAATTTTATTCGAGGGATCCAATTACACCCTTTTTTTTTTACACATCTTGACATTGTTTTTTTCTAGGTCAATGTGTGATTTCAAAATTCAAATAGTCGATCCGAACCATTCAACATGATGGATATATTAAAATGTGCTTGGAGATCAAATTTTTCATTTTTTTTCATTTTTTTACTATTTATTAAGATGGTTACAAAATCGCTGTTTTTCAATGGTCTGAAAACAACGATTTTGTAACCATCTTAATAAATAGTAAAAAAATTCAAAAAAATGTAAAATTTGATCTCCAGGCACATTTTAAATTATCCATCGTGTTGAACTGTTTGGATCGATATTTGGACTTTGAAAATGAGAGGTGTCAAAATGTGTCAAAAAAAAAAGATGGTGTAATCCGATCCCTCATTGTATTCTGAAAATATCAGGTCTGGTTGAAATAGAGCTGGGACAGGCGTACTGGTATTGAACTGAGACGGTACTGAAGAGGCACTAATTAGAAAGCTATAGAGTAGGATGACGTTAATTTGAGATTTTTCACTTTCATTTTTTTATTGATGCTGTTTTTCTGGATTGTTTGCTTGCTGCTTTCTAAGACTCAGGTTACTAAAATCATTTGTAAGATGTCATTATATTAATACAAACACTTGGCAGCCTCTACTAAGATTCTCGAAAAAAAGAATAATCGAATTTTAGTTGGGTATAAAATTGACAGTAAAAAATACATATTTACAGTATTACATCAAACATCCATAGAAGGCTTATAAAGCCAGCAATGATCTTTTAGTTTAATATTAAAGTAAAATGAAAACAACTTGTGAGAATCATTATTGATCAAATTATTATTTTACTTATTATACATGTCACTCATTAATCGTGATGAAAATTTCATAATCCTATACGAATATTTGGTTGAGAAAATTAGCCAGCTTCACCCCACCTTGAGCAATTCTAGTATTTACAACTGAACTCCACATGCAGACCGAATTTTATATTTTTGAGAATATTTTTACCATTTTTTAAGATAGATACAAAATCACTTGATCTAAAAATTATGGACCATCCAAAAACAGTGATTTTCTACCTACCTTTAAAAATAGTAAAAATTTCTAAAAAATATAAAATTCAGTCTGCAAGTACATATTTATATGAAAATCATGTTGAACAGTTCGGGTCGGCCGTTAGAATTTTGAAAATGAAAATATTGATCCATATTATGGACCAAATCGTGCCCGAGATTTTTATTTTTACCCAAAAAAAATAAATTTTTATATAATTAACCAAGTTTTTGAAAAAATTAAATTTTTACCCAAACCGTAAATATTATTTACGGTTTGAAACTTTTTTTTTTTTTAAGAGAAAAATAGCTAAAATGCTGAAATGAAATATAACACAAAAAAATCGAATTGTTTTTTAAAATATTTGTTAGAAAATACGCTACGAATAGGGCCGATTTTGTGCTAAAATACGGTAAATTACAATAATTATGCTAAAATACGGTAAATGTACTAAAATGCTGAAATTACAACAATTATGTAGAATTATGCTAAAATACGGTAAATTACGCTAAATTACGTATGAATTGGGATGATATTTTCACTGAAAAGGCGAAAAACGATGACGAAACTTTAAACGGTCATAAAACGGCGCTCGAGTGTCCGATTTCAGCAAATGACCACTTTTCGGAAAGCTTGTGAAAATGCGCATGCGTCCGTACTTGCTTTGCCAATTTTCTAAATTCAGAATCGCCAAAAAACAAAGAGAAGGGCCTCAAAACTTCAGTTAAAGTTTCCGATTAAGATTTTCATTTCTATTCTTCAATCTACGTAGCTCAGTAAATTAGTTATCTAATGAACTTGTAGAATACCAAAAAAAATTTATTTTTTGGAATTTTTTTACTATTTTTTATGATTTATGAAAGATGCCACAAAATCGGCCCAATTCATACGTAATTTTGCGTAATTTACCGTATTTTAGCTAAAATGCTGAAATTAATTATACATAATTATTGTAATTTCAGCATTTTAGTAAATTTACTGTATTTTAGCATAATTATTGTAATTTACCGTATTTTAGCACAAAATCGGCTCTATTCGTAGCGTATTTTCTAACAAATATTTTAAAAAACAATTCGATTTTTTGTGTTATATTTTATTTCAGCATTTTAGCTATTTTTCTCTAAAAAAATTTCAAATCGTAAATAATATTTACGGTTTGGGTAAAAATATAATTTTTTTTAAAACTTGGTTATTTATATTTAAATATATTTTTTTTGGGGTAAAAATAAAAATCTCGGAAATCGTGCTATGCATAGTACCATAGACTATATATCTAATTGTTTGTAATTTAAAAAGAAAAATATTCTTCAAATCTTCAAATTTTAGTATGAATTTCTATTTATGGTAGTTATGTTAGAATTCAAACTATAGCAAATAACCCTTGGTTTCGGCTGTTGCACATGTTTATTAGCAATAATGCAACTTTAATTTATCTCCAATTTAATAGGCGCCGGCTGAATGTTTTCCGTACATATCATACTTCTCAACTAAATGAATACATAGAGCATTATGTTAATCACTGACCATACAGCAGGCAAGATGTTATGCAGTTACTGATGTTTGTATCTTTTATATACAAATGGAAAGCTACGAAAATGATATATAACTTATGCGCCTCAGCTGTAAATGATAAACGTTGATTAAATAGATCTCTCTGTAATTTAATAGTTGACATTATGACATACATGTTCATTTCTTTTTAGTCCTTGGAGGAAACCAAAACTATAGAGTACATTTTTTTTCCCCAGTTTTGTTTAATTTAGAGTTGTTGTCCGTCCGATAGTCTCTACTAACCCACGAAGTGCAGCTAAAAATTAACCATAATGCACCACAGCAACAATAGCTTAAACCGTCAAAATTTTGATACTATATTGCTACTGCTAAAATATAGACATTACCCATTACTACAACCCCTTTCTAATAAAGAACAAAGGTACATGCCGAAACTTTTAGATTAGATGTGCAATCAAGAACCCTATACTCCTGATCAAAATCTGTGTAGACAGGTAAATATTAGATATCAGAATTAGAGCAAAATAGAGGCCCGTTATTTCATCTCCTCTTAATTGAGAGCACAACAAGGCAATAACCTCGCGAAAACGGGCTCTCCAGTCCTCCAGGCCGCTCTTCCCTCTCTAAAATCAGGATTTTTTTTTTCTTAACTGGTATAATATTAATGCTTCGCTAAAATCAATTCTAATATTAAAAAAGTATAAATAAATTATGAGTGCAGAACAGTACATACCTAAACATTATAAAAATACATAAGAACATGAACCACACAGACTAACAATAACACACAATGCTTCATAGATCCTTGCCAATAGTAACTATACTTGAAACTGCAAGGCCCAAATAATCATGCTATTTAATGATAATGTCGCTATCTTCTTCAATTAATCCTAATCCTTCTTAGCAGTGATTGATCGTGCCTTTAGATTCAAAAACACTGCCCTGAAATACCAAATATGAAAGTAAAAACCAGTTAGTATAAATTAGGGATTCTTTTTTTCTGGAATAGCTTAATCAAGTCTTTCCATACTTGATTACATAAAGATGGATAACAAATTAAAAAGATAGATGGTCATACCAGCACGAGGCAACAAAGCTATGAAATAGAACACGAAGCTGAAGCGGTACGTACTGGTAATTTATCCATGATACTATCGGCCATAACTACAAACCAGAAAAAGATGAAGAGAACACTCAATAGGTAGATAGGCTATGAAAATATGTGTTCAGTTAGAAGTTAAATACAGGAATGCATTTTTCATGTCCTTCCTAGAAAAACCCAAGAAAAGAAACAAGCATATTTCAATGTCAGATCACAAGTTTGCATCCGCTGGTAAACCCAGAGGCAGAGCTACATTCAAGGAATGGGGTCAATTGACCCCCATTTATTTTGAAAATTTTTGTACTTATACACGATTTTCTATATACTATAGGGTAAAATGCTATAGATATGGTAATATTGACCCCCATTCGTAGCATGAAAATTTTATATAACTGACCCCCATCCATGTTTGACCCTCATAACTTGAAAGTCTAGCTCCGCCCCTGGTTAAACCCAAGAAAAAAAAACAAGCATATTTCAATGTCCTTTCTTTTTAGTGCTATTTTGAAAGACACAATGGTGTTGGGTTAAATCCTGCATCCTGCTCATAACCTAAAAGTGAATAAAAAAGCTTTTGTTCCTAACAAACCTTCCAAGAAGTCAACTGAACAGTTGGATAGTCTGTCTTGATCTTGCTCTTCACTTGGCTAAATGGCCTCCCTTCAAATTCAAGTACATTAATTGAAATTTATTTTTTTAGTTTTGGTATAACTTGTTTCATCAAATTATAAAAATAAGCAACATATAAAACATTCACAGAAAGAATAAATAAAATTAAATAAACATCCATAGTACAGAACATATATCAGTTATATATTTTGAAAGGAACTTACTTTCTACTACTAAACCATAATATGCCATAAAGAACATGTTGTTCCACGGTGACGTAGTCAATTGTTCGAGTAGCACCTGAGAGTATCATAACTAAGTAAACTTACAAACCAACAAAAACTTGAGAAACATTGAAAACAATAGTACTTGAAAATTACCTTTTTAGCTGTAGTTTCTTTTCCCTTTTTGCCCTTGAAGATAATTTCCATAAATTTGTGCAAGAAATGGCCAAAAGGTCCCGCATAAGCAAATCCATAGAGCTACAATTATTTTCAATTGCTAATTAAGCCATCCTCCAAAGAAAGTGAAGTTAGGAAACAAGAAAAACTGTTTTATTTAAGTTTTTAAAAGAAAGAGAATTTTGGGTGGCAAACACATATGAGGAAATAAAAATAGCAAATTCCAGTATAGCGTTGGTAGGTAACACCTACCAGTGTGTATCATAAGAAATAGTGTAATAGTAATTAATGACCTTCAATATAGTCATAGCATTGGTGTTAAACTTGATACCTTCTCATAATAGATAGTGTTTTTTTCAGATATTTACTGCATAACCAAGCAAGATGGCAAAGTTTTTGTATGCCCCAGAAAATAAAAATGTATCATTAATGCCGACACAAACCATATGATCTTATTTAAGTGAAAATATCCTCCACTCACTTCTCTAAATTTAATGGAAGATGCCGAAACTAACCTTCACTATGGCTTCTCTCTAAATGATAGAAAGGAGGGACCATTTTATGTGATCTTTTAAAAAATATGTAGCGAGATTGTTAGCAAATATTTCTTATAATTGAATGATTATATGAATTTTACTTCGTTTAGAAGGGTTTACATTAACTTGTAGTGGAAAGTATTAAAGTTTCCAACTGAAGACAGACATATTTGACCAAGACTGATCAGACTGGGTTATATGATTATAAACAACAGATATGCATAGGCCAAACAAAGTCAACGAGTATAGTGTGGCACCCTCTTAATGACAGCCTGCCAAGAAATATTTTATTTAACTAATGAGCATCCCTTAACTAATCGAATGTATACCCAATAGAACTATGGCAGTCAATTTATACACATAAATTAAGCTGGTAAATTTCATTAACTGAACTAAAACAAAGGGCAATTAATTATGATCGATTAACAAATGAATATCTTAAATCAAATGAATCACTCACCAGTAAGAATTCCACTGCAGAAAAAATAAAGGAACAAAGATAAATAGTAACATAAATTATAATTCCAATGATAGTAAATAAATTACAAAAATCATATCTTTTAGTTGAGTCCAAACTGAATCAAAATGGCTTGTTCATTCTGCCTTTAACTTACTCCTTGAATGTATTATTATTTGTTACAGGGAAACACATGTAGTTCTATGCTTGAAGCTACCAATTTAGAGATCAAATTTACAAATAAAATTCAGGGTCTAAATTGGGTGAAAGCTTTACAAGTTAGCTTACATCAAGTTCAATTTGTTTTTTCTGTTACTCTTTTTCTTCTCTTTGTGGATGCAAAGTGTTCATTATAGAATTTGCCATATTTAGATTTGATGGTGGTTAAAAATAGCATAAACTTTTGGATCTTGTTTGCAAGAACCAGATGAGTCCAATTAGGAAACTAGAAATGGGAGCAATTCCCGTGCACCTATCCAAAACGGCAAAACCATACAAAAGATTAAAAAAATGTCAAATATAATCCTACTGAACTGAAAATACCCTTCATCTCTGCTGCTTTCACATCCTAAGATGTCCAACATTATCCTACCAGAAATACACTTGGTGTATTGTTTCAAAGAAATTGGATGATTAATTGGGGTTTATGAAACTCTATACGTGAAATTTCAAGTTTTGAAAGCGACACATGTGAAATTTCTATAATAATGGGAAAGAAATATTACAAAAATAACATACCATGATCAGAAAAAGCCTTCTCAACTGAAGCTTTTTGTTTCCAGCAATTTTCTGAGCGATCACATCGCTAGATCCCGCTAGAACACCTGACGTGATGGCCTATAATTTAAGGTTTCCATGTCGGAAAAAGATAAATCAGATGCCTGAGAAGATACCAACTGGTTGAAAGATAATATTGAAAGGGGAGAAAGATGGGAAAAACCTTGGTGCGGAGCGGGTTGAGTTGGAGTTGCTTAAGGTAAGCCGACCATACGTCTTTCACCACCTCCGACATGTTCACTTACAGCAACAAGAGAGAAGAGGGGAGAGGGATGAGTAGGTGGCGACTGGCGAATTGTGTTATTGTGTAATTATGTTAGAATAAATAAAGAGGGAAAGGAAGGTGCCTACGCGCGTTCAATTGAGTCCAGATCGTCTAAGGTAACCTAAATTTTTAAAATTTTGGATCCAAACCGTCCGATTAGAATTCGAGTCAATCCAGATCAGGTTAGAATTACGAGATTCCTTTAATAATCGTGCGTGTTTTGATCTGACCGTCCGAATCCAAACTTAAAGATTGAGTTACCTTAGGGTTACGAATTCCGTTCAACTGCTAAACAAAGAAAATAATAGAAGGGGAAGAGAGAACAGACGATTTGACGGTTGACTATTAAAACTGAGAAAATATTGTTTTTTTATTTATTTTACTGAAGCATCATCATGTATAACATGCGCGCGTTGGAACCTAGATAGGATTCCAGCAAATGTGCTTTTTAAAATTTAACAAAAATAATTCAAACAAATTTTCAGGTAAGTACCAACTAATATCATATTATTAACCAAAGGAAACCGTATCACTACTTTTTAGTTTTTCTGTAGAGACTTTGTTTGATTCATGGTCGTAAAGTTATTTTTTAAGAAGCAATTTTAGAATAGATCGAGTTGTAAAATTGTTATGGATTAATACGTAAACTATGTAAGTAAACGATGTCATCTATAATTCTAATTAGAAGGTAACGATTTTAGAAACCTTCTATTTTTGGACACGTCAAATTTGACATACCTCAAAAAAAAAAAACAAATAAAATCATAATTTTCTGTAAATTTTAAATTTAACACGGCCGCAATATGTGACGGCGGATACTTTGATAGTATCCGCAACCACAGATGGCAGACAACAAATTTTTCAAAAATTTGAAATTCAACACAGCATTGAATATAACTTTTTATTAATTTTCAAAAATGACAGGAGTAACTTATAATTTAAATATACTAAAAGAAAAATCAAACAAAATAAATAAAATATATTATAATTTAAATGTGTTAGAATTACTACAAAATATTTTTCAGACATAATTTTTTGTAGCTGTAAAATATTATTTTCTATTATACCGACGATTGACAGTTAACTATTATACTGAGAAATATTGTTTTCTATTTATTTTACTGAAGCATCAGCATGTATAACATGCGCGCGTTGGAGACTAGATGAGATTCCAGCAAATGTTGTTTTTAATATTTGAACGAAAAAAATATCAAACAAATTTTCAGGTAATATCATTATTAACCAGAGGAAACTGTATCACTACTTACTTTTTAGTTCTGCTGTCAATACTATGATATTTTGTAAGAACCATTTAATCAAATTGAATGATAAATTAGAAAATAAACTCCTTCTAGAAAAGAATCACAATAACCCGGATCATTAGATTTTGATTAGAAGATTAAAAGTGATGAAATTTTATGGTAAAAAATGCCGACTTATGCTACTTTGTAAAGTACTAAGCCTTTATATTTTTTGTCTCAAATTTTCAATTTTGTGATTTCAAAGAAAAAAAAATCAGAATGTTCAATATTATCTAAACATTAAAAAAAAAAATACGTCGAGTTGTAAAAATTTTGTGGAATAATTTAGAACTATATAGGTAAATTATTTTTTTATTAAATGCTACTCCACAATAAAAGGTAACAAAATCTATTCTAATTAAAAGGTAACAAGATTTATTCTAATTAAATTCATGCCAAATCTTCTTACCCGTACGCACTTGATCGATGCACACTAAATTATATTTGGCATTAATTTATTCCAGAATGCATTCACGTGATATGAAAGAATTATTTTAAATATAGGCTTAATTTCTTAAATGTCCTTCAATATACTGTCAGTTTCTTATTTCTCCCTTAACTCATGCATATATCAAATTTACTACTCAACTCTTTTATCTCTTTCTTATTTACCCATGTAGTAAAAAAGAATAACTAATATTATATCAAAAAATGTTCAATCTATGATTTTTGTTTAATTTAAAAGGAATTGACCATAATATCGTCAATAAAAAAGAAAAGAACAATTTCAATCCCTTAGGATACTTCTTCGTCTCTTACTCTTCCTTCTCATTCGGTGAAAAAAATATTATATCGAAATCAATATATAAAGAAATGAAAGAGGTTTCTCTCTGGCGACTTTTCTCTTTACCAAACGGACAAGCTAAAAAAAAGAAATTTTGACTCAAATTGCTGCAAATACTTTTTTTTACTCGGAATCAATTGGCCAGAGGTAGACGATTACGACTAGAATCCTTGCGGCTTGCAAGGTTGGCGTCTGACTGGCTGATCTCGCCTTCCTACAATTTTCATCGTTCATCCATCCCATTATTTCAAATTCCAAAAAGTCAATTTGAAATATTCCTATTTACTGGAAAACATTTTTTTTTAGAAACAAACAAATTAAAAGGCAAACCAAAAATACAATGTCAAAAGTTAGTTGATTCTGGAGCACGAAATAAATAGAATAGACTAAGAAATGAAAAAAAAAAAAAAATGTAGTTGAAAGCTTCACAGATTTGAACTTTTTTGTCCTGTTTTTGTGAAGGTCACCTCTGACCTGCTGGACTCGCAACTCAGCTGGTGTCTTATTTCCCTCTCATCTCTTTTTTCTAGTCCCAAACCCAACCAGTGTAGATAGAAATTCATGAGGTAGGTATGCCACTCATAAAATACACCAGTTTTGGCCATGGTAGCTTAATAGAGTTGTCCTTGATGGACACAACAAATAGACAAGAAAGAAGCACGTTCTATAATTTCTAGGGGTATTTTCGTCCATTACTTTTGAAACAAATATGAATTATAAGTTTTTAATATTATTTGACAAGAGTTAATTTTTTCTTACTGTCAAGGAGAAATAAGAACTTAATTGAAGAGTTGGAGGGTATATACAATATATTCAACTTTAGAGGGGTAAATAAGAAAATTAAGACAAGTTGAAGGGCATATGAAAAATTAACCCTTAAAAAGAACCGCCTAATTTTATTATGCGTCAGCTAGATATATTCTTGTTATTTCAATGTCTCAAAAATATTTACTATTAGTTTCGATAAGTGTTAATATTTGAGTTTTGTCGTCAAACATGTTGACAGTTTGAAATTTTAAATTTTATGTTCGAACGATCGATAAATTTGATATCAAAATCTTATACACTACAAAAATTTACGAAGTTTGGAATTTAATTTACCATTTTTCAGATTTTTTAAATATGATCCTATCTAATGTTTAAATGATTGTAAAAAATTTAACAAATTTCTGGACATATTTCCAAAATTCGAAAAAAATATTACAATGTTTTTTTAAATAGTAAGATTTAATGTTCTATAATATTTTAATATGTAAATCACATTGAGCAAGTTAAAACGACTGTTCGCGTTGCACACTGGACAGCTGGATGAATTATCAGCCGTTGGATCGGAGGGTTGCGTTAAGCAGATCAAATATGTAACACGTTACTCATTTGCAACAAGACAGGCTTTTCAATTGGTCCAATCAACAATTTTGCTTTCTAGGAAAAAAATAATTAGTCGGTCATTTGTTAGTATTAGTGGTTTCTTAAAAAAATTATGTTTTTTTTTCAAAAAAAAGTCTTAATTTAATTATATATAATCCATTAAAAAAAAAGGAAAAGAAGAAGGAACTGTACGGTAGAGAAGCAGAAACTTCTTAGAAAGCAACTAGCCATTTAGTCAATGTATTCAACAACAGTCAACAGATCTATAAAAAAATAAGTAACAAAAGAATGTGAAAAGAAACAATTGACCAGAAGACCTGAATGAAGTCAACTAGATGGTCGTTGCATTATCACCTAGCAAGTATCAGGAAATTAGTACCAAGTTTTGATGAATTATCAATTTATCATCAACAGACTAGGTTGTGTTTTCACCCCGTTGCAAATTGTTGAACTTCCCTAAAAATATGTTTAATTGAATTTGGGAACAATCTTACAAGGTTTGCTGTTGCTATTCTCACCACAGGGCGTGAAGAAATTTTAGTTATTTATTTTACTTTTCATGATTTGTTAATATGCATTCCATCACATGCAATTGTTTTCTAATAAGTGCAATATATATGTCCTTGCAAAATTTATTTAATTTTCATAATTTACTAACTACATGAGAGTATTTACTGATAAGTAACATAATAAGATCAACACTATAATTTGCTGTTGAAGCGTTAGCTACCATTATATATCAATTTTATAAAATAATAACGACCACGATGAATAGGGAACGGACTCCGCTGCTTTTCTAGAAGAAAAGCAGGACCCTCCTCTTCTAAATTCAACAATTCAAAATTCGTTAAGATTTGTGCATGAAATAAGTTTTTTATTGAGATACGTGAATAAAAATTTTGAATCGTTGGATTTGGAAGAGGAGGGTTCTCCTTTTCTGCTAGAAAAGCAGCAGAGTCGGACCCGATGAATAGGCCGAAGAAATCTCCAACGAACAAGATTCAGGAATCAGGGTACATTGATGCCTCAATTCTTGGTGTTCATGGCTTGCTTGACCTTCTCGGCATTTGCTTGAACACACTGTGCTGTTTGCTCAGCGACACCAGCCGCTCTGTTTTTTGCTTCATGGGCCATCTCTTTTGCAGATTCCCATGCATCATGCGCAGTTTCTTTTACCTCTTCCCCTATTTCATGATCTAGTTAATTTATAGGTAGCCATATATAGATGCACCAGAACTTTTTTTTGTCCAACAAAATAATTTTCTTTTCTCGTCATCCTAATTAAACCTTTTGGAAAAACTTAATTATTATGGCTATGTTTTCTTAACTACAGCGAGACAGCTTGAACGTGCTTGGAAGAGAATGATTTAGGAGACGATCGATCATCGACATATTTCTCATGTCTGATTTGAGGGTTAGTATGATACATCAGTAATTCAGTACTATTATGTTTTAGCATTACAGCATTAACGTTCTTTACTTAAATTGTTATCCAGGAAAAAAAAAATGATCATTGAGGTTTCAAAAGTTAGAATTGTGTGATGCAAATGCAGAGGTTGGAATCGGGTACCTGAGCAGCAGCGGAGCTGGCCATCCCTCGGGCCTCTTCGGTTATTTTCTGAACTTTATCGCTAGTTCCTTCTGTTGCAGGATTTTCCAAATCATTTGTCCCCTATTTGAAAACCAAAAAAAGAAAAAAATATAAAGATGAATTGCAGTCAAGTATGAAAGACAATAATTATAACTCTCTAGTGTGCTAAAATTTCTCTGTTGTTGTTATCACATATTAAATCTGATGCAGTGTTTGCTTTCATGGTATGTGATATATATTCATGGTATCTAAGCAAAAACCCATTTAATTTAAATATTCATCTGTATTAAAGCCCACTTCAGAGAAGTGAGAAAAAAATACAACCAATAAACCAAATGATTTAAAATGATAAGCTAGTGCCTAGTAGCTTAATTAGAAAATTGAGTTGCTGTTCTAAAATGCTAACAAAGAATATGAAGTTTTTTTTTTTCCTAAATGAAATATTGGAAAATATATATATACTATGACTGGGTTTGGAGCGTTGGTAACATGGGCCCTAAATTTCTTTGGGCTTTGTTGAACCCCAAATGGTCTCCGCCTCATGACCTGAGAGAAGACGGATAATAGTGTCATTTTCGCCATTCAAATTTGAATTTTGAAATTTTGAAACAATATTTTCTTCGGGGTAAGTGGAGGTGGGTGGAAAATGGGAGAAGTGTTGATTTGTTTTTCTCTTTGTCTGTAACTAGTGTTGTATTTATAGCTGTGGGGAACTGTAGTATAGGATATTTCTGTGCTCTATTTTAATTTTTAAGTGATATGCTATGTTTAAATTGCATGATTTGTCATTTCTAAATTGAGGAGAGAATGAACGGACAGCAACAGATAAAAAAAAATGAAGAAGAAATAAAAAATGAATAAATTAGAGTAAAAAAACGGATGGAAAAGGTGTTTATTATTTTTTTGTTTCCAATTTGAGAGTACAGCGTTGAATCTTGAGTTAAATCGGAGAGAGGTTATGATGGTTACTATTTTGAATTTTCAATAATAAATGTGAATAATGTTATTAAATATAATTGTGCAAAGTTTGAATGTTTGAAAATTGATTAACCCGTTCCATCAATATATTTCTGTTTGGATCTAGATCGTTCAATCGGAATATGCACAAATATTAAAAAGACCCCATGCGTTCCGACATTTTTAAAAATACCCAAAGTTAATTAAAAATTAATAAAAATGCCCAGACCCATCAACTTTTATTAAAAATGTCCAAACTGGCTATTTAATGGCCCGTTCCTATTTAAAAGAAAAACCGGTCATTAAATGGCCGGTTCCCTGATTTAATTTTTTTTTTAGAGACAAATAGCTAAAATGCTGAAATATAACACTAAAAATCAATTTTTTCTTAAAATACGTGTCAAATTAATTTTGTGATAGCATAGTTATACTAAAATACGCTAAATTACTTGAAATTATTAATGTTAATTTATGCTGAATTACACTAAATTACAATAATTATGTAGAATTATACTAAAATACGGACGGTTTCATATCACGCGGACTGTTTCTTGTTTGAACATACAAAACGAAAGATACTCAATATAGGATACTGGTTATTGTCAAATTAAATTCACTAGCCGCATGCGAACACTAAACATCAGATCAGTAATTTTGATACAAGTTCTGACTTTTACCATGCTGCATACGACACTGTCACTAGCCGTAAACGGGTCGTTGTGTGTCTACCGATGATAAAAAAATTTAACTCAATTTTTGAGACACTAAACGACATTTGTTTTTTGCAATTATGATTATGTTGGCCTCCTGGGAATGATCCCAAGGCGCCATCCACCCCGTCTCGTCCCAAGCTTTCCAAATTGGGGTCGTATGCGCAAATTCGAGTTTCCTAGCCAAAGTTATGGTTGTTTAAAGTTTTTTAAAAAACACCGATGCTTTCGTGCAAAAACACCGATGATACACCAATGCTTTATGCACAGCTTGTCGACGGCAAAAGTGCATCGATGTTTCATTACAAAAACATCAGCAATGCACCGATATTTTTTCAGCAATACCCTGCGCCGCTAATGTTTTTGTAATGAAACATCGATGTTTACCGTAGTTTTTATAATGAAACATTAATGTTTTTTCAGCACTACCCTGCATCGCAAATTTGCGTAGTTTACAGTAATTTAGCGTATTTCATTATAATTAGTGAAATTTGCGTGGTTTACCGTAATTACCGTAATTTAGCATCTATGCTATCAAAAAAGTCATTTGGCAAATATTTTTTTTAAAAAAAAATCAATTTTTTAGTGTTATATTTCAGCATTTCAGTTATTTGTCACTAAAAAAAAATTAAATCAGGGGGACCGGTTATTTAATGGCCGGTTTTCCTCTTTAATAATAAAAAAATATTCAAGGGACCGGTCATTAAATGACCGGTTTGGACATCTTTAATAAAAGTTAATGAGTCTGGACATTTTTATTAATCTTTAATTAACTTTGGATATTTTTAAAAATGTCGGCATGCGTTTCACCTCAGACAATTCTGATCTGACGGTACAAATCTAAAAGGAAATATTCTGTTACATCAGAGGATTCTTCCATTTAAATATTTGCATGTTACCTCTGATATGTTATCTCCTGTTTAGAGATTAATTTTCAATTGTCATCAATCTCTGTGTGAGATTGGGACTTAATTTAAAGTGGTAAAACTGTCATACATCTCTAAATTTTTTTTTCACTGGTAACAATCTCATCTTAAAGAACATGCAAAATTATCAAAGTTGATTATTTTTTGTTCAATAATTAAAAATAGAAAATTTTGAGTCAATGTTTAGTATTCCTATACTGAAATAAGGAGATAGGCTATCATGTTTTGAGAAATAAAGCGAGTGTTTTACTTTCTACTCATATCTCTATTTTCAAAGTCCAAATAATCAATCCGAACTTCTCAACATGATATTCATATTGATATGTACTTGGAGACCAAATGTTATATTTTTTAGAAATTTTTTACTGTTTGTTTAGAATTTTTGAAAATCATAGCTTTTTCATTAAATAAAAAAATTCATAAAAACACTTATTTTTAAAAATTCTAAAAAAATAGTAAAAAAATTTCCAAAAAAAATGTAAAATATGATCTCCAAGCACATATAAATATAAATATCATGTCGAGAAATTCAGATCAACTGTTTGAACTTCAAAAATGGAGATATGAGCAGGACGTAAAACATAGTAGCATCACTCCTGAAATCAGATATGATAGCATTAGTTTAACATAAATAACAGTTAAGGCTCAAGGTATTTTAGTCATTTTAGTCAAACAGTAGATGACTAGATGGTAACAAAAAAAATGTTTCAATTAAAGTTTGAGGGGTCCGTTGTTAAACTTAAAAAGTTCAGGGGTCTTTGTCACAACCGAAAACTTCACGAGGGTACATTGACATTACTCCTATTTTGAATCTTAGGTTACATGAACACGTAAGATACCACAGAATTGTGCCACAGAAGAACGAGATACTCTATGAACATAGGATTCCATATTTCCATTGGGATAAATTGGGACCGTACCGTATATAAACAAAAAGATAAGTTAAAGGATACTTTCTTTTCTTTTTGTTTCTGAAAATATATTTCTTTATTTTTTTGGAAATATTTTTTAAAGTAAACGTACACATTCTTAGGTGGAACATGGTTACATCAAGATTAATTAATTGAAAGCGCAGCCCTGTACTGCTGTACAGTGTACTGTATAATATAAAAGTGGGGTAATTTCATAGATATTCTTAAAAAATTCGATATTTACAATATTATATTTATCTTTTGAATTTCAAGAACTCGGTATTTATCTTATTTATTATTTTTTAAATTAAAGCTCATTTTAAATTTATAAAATTTCTATTTATCCTTTATTAAGAAATAAAAAATATGTACTATATGTGAGAGAAATTTTTTAGTCTTCTCACGGTAAATGATTTTTTTTTTTTTACCTATAATGCACATGCAGACTTATGTCTATATGCCACCTTATATACGTTACATGCATACATGCAATGAAATAAATCATTTGTCCTCACGAATCAACTAATTATAAGACTAACATTTTTTTCTTATACATGCTACACTTTTTTAATAAAGAATAAAATGAGAACCTTATAAATTTAAAATAAGTTTTAATAGAAAAGACAGCGAATTGAATAAATTTGTACGTTATTAAAATTTAGAAAGATAAATATGATATTATAAAAAAAATTAAAGCTTCGCAGAAGTTGTGAAGTCGTGAGAGGAGCTCGAACTCTTAATCCTTAGGTATTATGAATTTTAAAAGAGAAAATACGTAATTCAAAATTTTTGAAGGATATATGTAAAATTTCCCCTTATAAAAGTTGGGTATAATCAGCCTGTCTCCCAAAATGTGTGGATCCAACTATCCAAGTAGAGAGGTTTCATAAACGTTGCTAAGAGCATCTCCATTCCAGCAAATATTTAGCAATTAATTTGTTCCACATCACTAAATTTAGCAATTAAAGACATTCATAATTTTTAAAGCACTCCATCCCAGAAATTTAATTAGAATTGCAATTAATGCTACGTCAGCCAAAAAAATAAAAATTGAGCGGTACAGATACAGAGAGAGAATTTTAACCAAATTTTAACCAATCAAATAAAAAAGAAAACGTTTTCTTTTAAAGCAAATTTACTAATTTAGAAATTCTGATACATCCCAGCAATTGTATTAGCAATTGACACATCAGATTAGCAATTTAATAACAATTACCATTGGAGATGCTCTAAATGCTTTGTGGAATCTTCAGAGCTTGTGCTGCCTAAATTAACATAGCGCTTTTTATAAAGTTCCGGTGGATCTTTTCTCAAGTATTTTTAAGGAAGTTACATCTAATTGTATGCATTTTTCTACTTCTTCATTTAATTATTTCTTTTGGGTAGCGGCGGTCTTTTGTTCTCTCTTTTTATATTTTAGATCAAGCCATACTATTGATGACAAACAGACATATTTATGAAATAAAGCCCTCTTATTATTATAAATTAATTCGGTAGGTTCATTTTAGATTGTACAATTCAAATTAGAATAATATGGATCTATTTTTCTTTTTAGAAATGTAGTGAATATTAGATATCGAAGTTCTCAAGTTACTCCAGTAACATATAGTAGATTTTTTAAATGAGGGTAAATGTTCAAAAACAAACACAGGTGACTTTTATTTGCCCAAAATCTATTAAATCACCGGCTCAATGCGTAATTTCATGAATTACAAGTACTGTGTGTGCATGCAAATTTGCTTGATTTTATCACTGTGTAATGTCATAGAACGATATTAAGATTTTTAAGTTTTAACAGAGTAGTTTTGACTTTATGCAGCGCACAGATCTTATGCAATGTTATTTTGATTCTATAGTTCGTGTGTTGCATGAAGTCAAAATTACTCTGTTAAAATTTTTACCCAAATCCTCTAGGCATAACTGGTTTATAATGTTTTAATCTGACCTAAATACATAATTTAATTACTTTTTATTATTTTATATCTTGTCAAGCACATTGAATAATTTAAACTTAATTTAGATTCATATATTAGAAATGTGCTTGACAATGTGCTTTTTATTATCTTCTATCTTGTCAAGCACATTGGATAATTTAAACTCAATTTAGATTCATATATTAGAAATGTGTTTTTTTACTATTTTATATCTTGTCAGGCACATTGAATAATTTAAACTCAATTGATAAGTGTTGATTCTTATTTAAGTCTCTAATACAATCACAAAATTGAGTTGTTTAATTCTTAATTGTATTTTTTTAATCTTTCATTCTCTAAGTGGCACATGACAAAACTTAGATATGTCTAAGATATTTCTTGTGCATCTTAAATAGCTCAATAACTTAATATATAGATAAATTTCTAGATGCTAGCTAATTTCTAAACATTTTTCATATAATTACTTGTTTCAAATGTTAATACAAACTATTAATCTTGAGTTCACAAACTAAAATTACAACATGTAAATCATTTTTCTTTCAACAGAAAATAACAAATAATCTAGTGTGATTATGAGATTTCTGGGGCGTTCTTTTAGTTCTCAGCATTCAAAATTGTTCCTGATCCTATTAATCTTCATGAGAAGTTCGAACAAATGATAAGATACTATTAAAATTCTCCTATCAAATGCCTCTATTTCTCTTATGCCTTCATCATGTCTATATTTTTAGAACTACAATAACTTAAATTTTAAAATTTAAAAGTAAAAAAAACTATTAGAAATTATCTATATCAGTTTCTCTATGCACACGTAAAAGATCATGATATTTTGATTTTATTTAAATTAGTATCAAAAGCTTGCAAAAATACACCGATGTGGATATATTATGAACATTGATTTTTCAACTTATTGATCCATATATATTCAAAACAAACAAAAATGTTAATTTTTTACGTGCATGTAAAGACATGAATAATATAAATCTCATCTAACGATTTTATTTTAAAATATAAAATTAAAAAATTTATTATTATAAAATATAAAAATAAAGACATGATAAAGACACCTCCTCATATATTAACATACTATCACTGGAGGTCACTCAACTTTGATTTGTCCCTCCATAGCCACTCAATTTTTAATTTGTTTCAATCAAGTCATGTTATAATTTTTCCGTCCAAAATATTAACTGATTATTCTCATTCCATCCAAAATATAACAGAATATGCTCATTCCGTCCAAATTTTTAACGGAATATGCTCATTCCGTCCAAAATACTAACGAAAAAGTTATATTTTATTAATTTTTGGGATGAAAAAGTTATATGGTGACTTGATTGTGACAAATTAAAAATTCAGTGACTATGGAGGAATAAACCAAAGTTGAGTGACCAATTTGTAACAATGAACAAAGTTTAGTGACCTCAAGCAAAATTTACCCTTGATTTTTCCTTAACACAAATGGCATGTATTCTGTTGGTAGTTTTCCAGAGACCTGCCAACAAATGTTTCCTAAATCACTTGTTCAGATTATTTTGGTAACTAGTTTTAAATGACTCAATCTGGGTTGGTCTCAGTCTAAAGTTCCGTCCATTTCAAAAGTTAACTATGTAATTTGTCATTAACTATTTTGGTTGGTATTCTGGTAATATATGGTTGATATCGTTGCAAGTTAATTAAACAGTTGACACTTGTTGGTCCAATCTTATTCACAGCACTATGCTTCAACAACCGTAAATGGAGTGTGATTTTGGCAGTAGGTGTCTGGAGACTTTGGAGGAAGCGGAACAGGAGGCTATTTTCAGATACACAAAAATCTGTGTACCGATTCATAATTAATACGGCTCTAAAGATTGATAGATGGAGGGCATGCATTAATTTGAGGCCGAATGTGATCGAGTTGGGGATAGAAAATTTCAATTATCTTAATCCGTAAGGGATCCATTGTAGAGTGTCTACAATGGTACAATGTATACAATGGGGGAGCAAGTTTTTTCATTCTCAATTGTGTAATTATTATTATTTTTTATCAATATATCTGTTGTCGGCTATTGCCGCCAACTTTAAAAAAAAAAAAAAAAACCGTAACAATTTAAAGGCAGATACTTGACAGCTTAGATTTGGTATTAATTTATTAGTGGTTGATATATAGACAAGTAATTCAAATCTCTGTTTCTATTTTGAACCGGGGAGCTTGGTCATGATCAGACGACTAATTTTTATTTAGTTTTTAAACAATAAATACTTCATCATCAATATCTAAGGCGAAGTAAATACTATAAAATATAAAAATGCTCATTTTTATATAAATAAAGAGGATACGAATTAATTAACCTAAGGAAAATTATTTGAGAGACCCACATTTTATTAATATCAAATTTATTTTAGTTTTCAATTTCATAATATAATTAACGAAATAAATTTATAAAAATATATCACAATTATTTCATAAATTATTATCTATAACTTGATTAATTTTTTAATATCTATCATATATTTTCCAACAAAATTACATATACATCGTTGCACTATTAATGGGTACACATTTTGACAGGGTTGTTTTTTATTCATGCAGGACATATATCATGTACAAGGCTATCATTTTAATATAAATAAAGAGGTTCCGAATAAATTAACCTAGAAAATTATTTGAGAGACCCACATTTTATTATTATCAATCCTATTTTAGTTTTCATAAAGAAAATTTTAAAAAAATATTCCAATCACAAATTATTATCTATTAACTTAACATCTATCATTTATTTTTCAACAAAATTACATTACATCGTTGCACTAATTAACCTTGTCCTGCGACGAAGCGTAAGAGTACAATTCTAGTGCTAATAGTTACGATCATCCATATAACCATAAACTGAAATCTATATTCTATATTAAAAAAATAGTTAAACCAAAAAATGTCCAACTCAGAATACGTTCGATAAACACAACAATTTATAAATTGACGCTAACCCGACCTTTTTTAGTCACCATTTAAAAAGTAAATATAAAATTGTCACAATTTTTTGAAAAATTCCATTTTTACACGGCACGTCAATATTATCAGCCCACCCCAGAGGTGGCACACAAGTCCCTATACAATCATTCGGTCTGCGTAGATAATATCTACGTGTTATCTTTTGTGAGATGCGCAGATAATAAATAATAATAAAATTTAAGGAGATATAAAAACTCTGTATTTATTTATTTTTTTAAATGGCAACTAAAATAATTCGGGTCCTACTTAATTTTTAAAATACCTTGTTACCGTACTCACTTTTGAAAATATTCTATAAATAAACAGAAAATATACGTATATAACCTTTTACTTCTCCAATTTCTGAAAATACCCTCCAAGTCACAACTCGCAACTTACGGGCCCCAGGAGTTACAACGGAAATGAAATATTGATTTATTGAACCGCACCTGCAACTACGAAAGTACATCTCTCCTTTGTCCGTAGCAAATCTCTTCCCTTTCCGCATAAAATTCCCGACCCCCAACCCACTCCTCTTTCTCTCTCTAGTTTGAAATATTGGCAAAGGCTCTCTCTCTCTTACATCACCGTTTTCACACTTCCTGTCTCTCTCTCTCTCTCCTGGCTTCCGCTCGTGCGTTCCTCGATTCTATCCCTCTGACGCTATTTGGATCGCGTCTCTCTTTCTGGGTGTTCGAGGATTGTCGCTTTTCGCTTCAATTCCGCGGTGTAATTCATCGGTATCTATTCAAGAGCGAGAGAGAGAGATAAAATGGGGAGGATTAAGAGAAAGAACAGAGGAGGTGGTACAGGGGTTCTGACAAGGGCAAAAAGCCTAGCTCTGTACGGCGTCACCACCACCTCCTCCTACCTCGACCTTCGCAACCGCCGGTTGGAGAAGAGGCTCGTGGTTTCAAAGAAGAAACAGAGAGGAGAGGAGAAACGAAACCCTAGCTCCCTGAAAAGAAGTGTTGGTTCTAGTTATAGGAGGACAGAGAAAGACGATTTCACCACGATTGAAGGAGGTGAAGAGAATAACGAAAAATCAGAGGGGTTATTTGGAGATAATGAGCCTGCTTCAGAGGCTGAAAGGTTAACCTTATTTGAATCTTAAATTTACAATGAATACTCGGATTTTGAATTTTGTATACGGCGGCAAGTCTATACAAATATTGCTCAAAATTTTGATTATAGAATTCCCATATCTGATTGATGTTCAAAAATTGTTCCCAACACTTTTCCTATAATTTAGCGTTCCAGCAATTACAAATGTTTTTATTTAGAGGTAAAAGGAAACTATTGAAGGTTTTCTTTATGGTTATTAATTTGGCGTTTTTCTTGAAGTAATTTTGTAAAATAGCCACAAAGGTTAACACAGAGCTTCCCTTTCTACCCACAATGCCATCCTTTACTAACTTTAGAATATAAGCTACTGGATTCCCTGTGGGGCTTCATAAGCTACTGGATTCCTGTAATCCCTTTTGTATTTTTTTTCCAGTATTTCTCCAATATCCTTGATTTGTTTTGCATCATGAATTGTTTCTATTAATTTTCACTGGGAATTTTTCTTTCAATTTGTCCTGACAGGAGTGGTTTGGTTTATGTTAAATATATAGTTTATAAGAGTCTATATGCCAAATTTAGCAAAAACTGAATTCAATGCACCATCCTTCATTGTTTTTTTTTTTTTTTACCTTTTTATCTGTATATATGTTAGCCGTTCCTCAGTTCCATCATCTGTCATTTTTTGTCACTGATCATAAGATCCAAAGTTGTCGTATTTTTCAGAAATTTGCAAAAACTTCTCCAACAAATCTCGAAATTCTCTCTATTTCTTATTTGTAAGAGTGTCCCACTTGTCAGCAAAATAACCAAACCATCTTATTATAAAGGGTCAATGATTTGTTGACAGCGGCTTAACTTGACAACTTTGACGATACTTTCTTGAATCAAATTAAAAAAAATAGAAATAGATTAAATGGTATAGACATGTTGTTAGCTTTATAGATTGTTTGTGTATCAATTTTCACGTAATTTGGGTTATATTTGATATTCAATGAAATGTCTCTAAATATGTGAACCATTGCAAATTTCAAGTCATTTTATAAAATAAAAAAATTCATGTAACTTCTTCATTTTTTTATTTGTATGATGTGCTTAAAGTATATACTACATTCCAACTGCTAGGGTTTGAAATAATAAGTTTTTATATAGTTGTCATAAATATTATATTAATCTGCTTGTCAATGGATTCCAACCAGGGGCAGATTTGCTGCATAGCAATTGGGGTCCATTGACCCCCATTTTATTTACTCAAAAGAGTATAGAAGTGACCTCAATTACAGGAGTTAAAAACATTCATACTTCTGGAAATTTTTTACTATTTTTTTAGAATTTTTGAAAATCGTTGTTTTTCAGAAATTTTTGGACCAAAGAAAAACAACGATTTTCAAAAAAATATAAAATTTGTTCTCCAAGCACATTTTAATATGGACATCAAATTAAACGGTTTGGATTGGTTGTTTGGAAATCAAAACCAACGATTTATAGTCCAATGTACAAGAAGGCCTATACATTGCAATGCACCATAACCCAAACCGTTTGTTCCTAGGCTATGGAACAAACGTTTCGGTTTTTACAATTTCAAAGTCCAAACAGTCAATCTAAACCGTTCAACATTCAATCTATATTAAAATGTGCATCGAGACCAAATTTTACATTTTTTAGAATTTTTTTTACTATTTATTAAGTTAGTTTTAAAATCGTTGATTTCAATGATCCAGAATTTTTTCACTATTTATTAAAATCAGAGATTTTAAAACTGGCTTAATAAATAGTAAAAAAAATTCCAAAAAATGTAAAATGTGGTCTCCAAGCATATTTTAATATAGAGATCACATCTAACAGTTTGGATCGACCGTTTAGACTTCGAAAATCGGAAAACCAATTGGTTGCACTACGGCTCCGGAACAAACGTTTTGATATTAGCCAACCTCTCTCTCTCTCTCTTTCTCTATATATATATATATAGACACACACACTTTTGAGTGGCATTGATGGATTATGTTAAGTAGTAATTGTCTACAACAGAACAGTTGCTTGTCTTAAAATTGTAGTGACTTGTGTTCCTAATTCCGACAAGAATGAAGAGAACCAGGATACCTCCAATTATTTCATAATTGCAGTGTCACCTCGTAGAAACTAAAGTGTCCGCACAATCGCTTTTGGAATTAATTGCTATATATATTCTTGGAAGACTTGTCGCCTACTGATCATTCTACCTTTGGCCATTACTGTTTTCATTATTTAATCTTTTCTTTCCGACTTTTTTATGTCGTGAAATTTATTTTGTTTCAACTGTATGCTGTAGTTTCCAAACAAAGTTACATATATTGCAGGGAAGCCAGGGAGAGCACACCTTGCAACCTGATAGGAGACCCCAATAAATTATCGACTCCTAGTTCTTCAAACAGAAATACTTTGCAGTCAACAACACATCAGACTGGAGCGCCCGCCTTTCAGAGAGTCGTCCCTTCTGAAAGAGATATCAACGATCTATTTGGGAAGCCTGAGGAGCTTCAACAAAAGAACTTCACTGAGAAGTAATTAGTACATGTTATATACCTTTCTTATTATGAATTTGATAAAAATTCCAGAAGTTCATGTAGTAAAACATGCAAGTTGTGCAGACACCAAAAAGATAAACAAATAAGTAGTGTAGGTACAATAATTTATTATATTTTTTCAACTGGTTATAGGTACAACTTTGATCCAGTGACAGAGCAACCATTGCCGGGCCGCTATGAATGGGAGAAATTGGACCCTCCAAAATAGGCAAGGGCTAGTATAAAAAAAAATGTTACTTTTGAATATTAACATCTCTGTCACTTGTTTTCATCTGAGGATGGAGATTTAGTTGGAGTGTGGTGGTGGTGTGTGTGCCACCCCTCCGCTAATATGTATCTTGACAAATTTAGTTTAGTTCATAACATAAGACCAGTCTCTCTCTAACATAATTTATCACTTAATCTAACCTTGGTTGTGTATCTTCTGTATAAAGTTTCTACCAAAGACTCCATGTTTAATAAATTAATAAAATGGACCTCTATTTTGTTTCATCTAGTAATAATGGTTGGTTGTTTGCTTTTCACAAGTAAATGTTGCATCCGAGCTTATGGATTTTACACCCAGTTAATGATTAGCATGGAAATTGTTTGTTTTGCATTTCTTTCCTATTTTTTTTGTGTATTTCTTTTGCGTATAAACTATCTGGGCAATCCGTTAAGTAACCCATGAAACTGTCTCAGATTTTGCTGGCATTGAAGTAGCAATTGTTTATTTCTGGAATGTAACTCTTTTTTTCTTTTTCGATATATTTGGACAAATACATTGTATGGACAAATCCCATTGGTCAATCAAGTCGTCTCAGCTATAGGATGAAATTTTATTTTTTAGCCATTAACAGAAACGTGACTAATTTTAGTTTAATTGAGTGCAACTCTTAATATAATAATTAAGATCCGATTTGAATAATCTGATTTTGGAAGTGTCCCAGTTCTGAACCTATTTGAGCATGTTTGCTGAGTCATGCATACACTTTGTTGTATCGAGATCCGAAGGTTTCGCTACAAGTTTTTTATATTGCACGAGTTGTCAGAATTTTGATTGTATTAATGTTTCTCTTTTTATAATATGCCGCTTTATTAGTATTATATTTCAAATTTACGATTTCAATTACAACTCCGAATTTTTAGTTTTGTTCTACGTTATCAATTATACATCATATATAGAATTAGCATTCTCTAGGCTGAGTTGTGTATACGTTTTAATACATCTTGATATTGGCACCATAGTCTTGACCATTTAAATAGCCTACCTGGCAGCCTTAGTGGTTAGTGACTTTGGAAAATCTTCAAAAGGCAGGGATATTCTAGTCCACCACAGGGTGAAAACAAACAAATCTCTGATTGACACCCGCAATGCAATATCCAATACTTTTTCCGTACGGAGAAGACGGTCGGCGTTTTATGGCTCGCTACATTTCGCTCGCTTAACAAAAAGCTTTCGGGCACTCGCTTAACAAAGAGCAAAGCAAATCAAAGAGATCCATGAGAGTAGAATTCTCCGCAAAAATGCTTCGTACGAAAAGGGGGCCAACCAAAACCGCAAGCTTGTCAGATTCAAGCGATCCTTGCTGAGATGAATCCACACCTAAGTAGAACGATTTCGGCTCGCTCTTTTGTACTCGTTCCACTTAGGATGATGATGTAAAATAAGGCGAACTGTATAAATTTTGCACTTACAAAATGAATATTATGAGAAAATAATGCGGAAACTAGTTGCAATGAACGTGGTAGCAAAATCCTTTCAAAATATGTATTTTGGTTCTAATATTTTGATGATACTTTTTGCAGAGAAGTTTTATTTATATTTGAATAATTAGCTTATTTGAGGGGCGCATTATATTGCTCGTTATGACGTGGCAACTGTGGGGACCCGACCTTGGCTTGTTGGGCACGCGACACATTGAAGCGTATCGTATGTCCGTATCGTACAAAGTCATTAATTTATGTTGCTTGTATTAGCGTATCCAATGCTAAGCGGTCAGGGGATCCAATGATTAGATCGGCCGAAAAGCCCGCAAATTATTACGGGCCGTGGTTTGGTTCAGTCTTTGGGTCAATTAAGGCCTTTTAAGCCCAGTAATAGGTTTCTCGTGGTGTTTGCGATGTCCAACGCGGAATCCATGGATCACGGCCGTCGGAATTTGAGCCAATCTGACCTGAAGTGAAACACGCGAGGTCCTTTTAATAGTCGTGCGGATTCTCATTGAACGGTCCATATTCGAACAAAAATATTATGTTACTGCATCAGTGACACTATTAGAGTTTCTAATCTAATGTAGTAGATTCTAATTCAGTTTCAGAGATGTGTGAGAGTTTTTTATTTAGAAACTATGTGATAAAGTTTCTTATTAAGAAACTATTTATAAACTCCATGCTGATTAAGTGATTGGCTCAAATTATTTTTTCTTTTTAATTTGTTGTTGACGTGGCTTAATAGAAACTCTAAAATTAATTTCAGAAATGTGAGAGTTAGAAACTTTAGAGACCTTAATTTCTAAAAAGTGGTTAACAGTTATTTAGAAACTCATTTGAGTTGCTGGGATGTAGATGCTCTAAGAACAAATCAAATGAGTTTCTAAATAACTGTTAATTACTTTTTAGAAACTAAAACCTCTAAAATTTCTAAACTTTTACATTATTGAAATTAATTTTAGAGTTTCTATTAAGCTACGTCAACAATAAACCAAAAAGGAGAAATAATTTGAATCAATCATTTGACCAACATAGAGTTTATAAACAATTTCTTAATAAAAAACTTGAGTGTATAATTTCTAAATAAGAAACTTTCTCACGTCTCTAAAATCGAAATAGAAACTACCATATCATATTATAAACACGAGAGATAGAGATGCTCTTAGGTGCTATGAATTCGTCCAATCAGAGATCTAGATTAAAATAGAAATATTATGTTACCTTACGATTTCGTCCAATGCGAAAATTATTATTTATGATTTACTTTCTTTTAGCTTTTTGGAGGAGGTTTCCTATCAAATATAAAAAAATATGACTTGTGAGTTCACACTTGAGGCTTTTTTGGCTTCTCATGTTTCCATATTTTTCTTGAAAAAAAAATTAAATAGGTTACTTGTCTAATATGGTGTTCGGTGCATGAGTTAAATTATCCAATTTCGTTTCTATTACTCATTTTCAATCCCAACTCTTCTTATAATTTGTTCTAAAAAAAAAATTTGACATTGAGCTAAGTTTTTTTTCTTTTTCTAATCACTGGAGCTCGCAGGAGCTACCTTCTACATCAGTTTGTTTAATATTTATTTTGGTTTAAACAACTTTGAACATCCAATTATTTTGTTTAATATTTTTTGTTCTTAACAAGAATGATGTGTTAATATTTTTTTTTTATTATTTCTTCTCCATCAGCAACATCACAATAATATTCTAAACGATATTAAATTAATTGATCAAACATAAGACCAAAATTGTGAAGTTTATTCATTTTATATACTAATTATAATTTTCAAAACCAAATTTACTCTTAAAGCTATTTTGTTTTTTCATAAACAACAAACACGATTTAATAATATAATAAAACAAGCATAAAGACAAATTAATTAATCAAACACAACATAATAATACCCATTCTCATATTAAAACCATATATTTGCCAAACATCTATATTCTAGAAATTTTCATGGATTAAATAATTTTTGTTTTGCAAATTGATATTCTCATTCTTAGATTAAAAATTTATGTTCCCACAAAATTTTCTTGTTACTGAACAGATCCTTAAAAGTTAAAACAGTATTACTGGGGTACTTGCAATATTTCGATCTTTGTGGGGGTACCCGTGAAATTATGCGTTCCCTACTTCAGGAAAAAAGAAAAAAGAAAAAATACATTTAGAGTGGGAAAAACGTGCCGTGCCGTAACAAAAATTATGAGGGGTGGTCAAGGCACGCGAGTCACGGCGTGACTAAACGTGCCGTGACCAAACGTGCGTTAGTCACGTTTGATCGCATTTAACGTTTTAAAAAAAAATACGAAACGATTCTTTAAAATTCAAATGTTTTAATTAAAATTTAAATGTAAATATTTTAATTAAAATAAAATTATACCTTATAGGATGGTATGTTAGTGTATTGTCTCGTGACTGTCGTAACTGGTGTGTCTACCGTTCCGTGATTCGCGTGTCCCGTGCCGTGACCAAGGCAATTTCCGTGCCGTGCCGTGCCGTGTCTTCTTTGCCAACAATTGGTCACGGCACACGAATGGTCACAGCACGGGACACGCGAGTCACGGCACGCGAAGGACACGCGTGCTGTGCCGTTCCGTGACGGAGTCGGCTCCGGCGTGCCATTTTTCCCACTCTAAACATACATTCTCTATTCTCTGTTAATTTATTTTTTATTTTTTGAGAATATCTTTTATTCTCTGTTAATTCAAAGGAAGAGAAAAGGTACACTGTTCCGCCAGGCCTTTCACATGCCCCACTCTACTACAGTACTACTGCCTTCCACTCCACTTCAAGCTTTTGATCGAAAAAGAGGGTTTTGTGGTTTCTCGGAAGCAAATGGAGGGGAGCGGTAGAGAGGAAGCAGGGAGTTCCTCTGCACCAAAAACAGCTCAATGCGAAAATGGAAACGATGCGATCGCATCTTGCTGCGCCGACGAGGTGGAAGGGACAGAAGAGAGGAAAGATGGTAGCGATCAAGAGGAAATAGTGAGTGAGGATGAAGAGCGTGAGTTCGTTCCAGGGCCTCTTCTCTCTCTTAAAGATGAATTGGAGAAAGACAAGGTTATTTTTTAAGTCTTTTTCTAATAATTTTGCTTATTAATGGTGTACTTGGTTTGATTTGTGACTTGGGTTTTGTCACAAATTTGATCCAGTTTCAAATAATAATTTTGAAGGAAAATGGTATACTAATTTAGGAAGGCGTGATAATTAAGTCCATACTTAGTTTTGCGCTTACTATTTTGGCATTTCCTGACGTACGCTGTTCTCTCTCTCTCTGTGTTTCCTTCATTTTGCTTTTGCAAATAGGATGATGAGAGCTTGAGGAGGTGGAAAGAGCAACTGCTGGGTTGTGTTGAAGAAATTGTCGGTATTAATTTTTCTTTGCCATTTATTTTAAAAAAGTCATCTTATTAATAGATTGATTGCTTTTTCCTTGAGAAGTCTTGTGAAATCCCACTTTGTTGATATCAGCAATGTCAGATATATTTAGTAAATGTAAACCTTTGAATTTTACATAGTTAAGCATTAATTATTCCTTGAGATCACATATCCTGATATGAGCATCATAATTAATGAATTTATACGAGAGCATTTGTGGAAGAAAATCTTTATATATTTATATGTATTAAGAATGCATTTTTCCTATATAAGCATTTCTCCTTGTTTAAAAAAATTACAGATTTATTATTACAAAAATAAATTTGTAACAGTATAATAATTCCTACTTTGCCTATCATTGATCAAATACTTAATTAAGCAGGGAACATGGAAACTGAAGTCATATTCCATTCAATTGGAATAATTTCTGACGGGTGCACAGAAACTATGACCACCTTGCCAATCACAGAAAACCAAATTCGCATGCTTTTTAGTCTGAAGGAAGGGTCACAATACCGCCTCAAACTGAAGTTCAGTGTGAAGCATAACCTTGTCTGTGGCTTGAATTATGTGAACACTGTGTGGAAGAAAGGCATTCGAGGTATTGTCAACTATTGATACTATAATAATGACCTCTGTGTTAATAATACGGGTTTTGGTACCAAGCAGCACAGAGCTTCATCTTGCATTTTCATCTTGGTTTCCAGTTCACACATGCATGCTCCAATATAAATACATACGAGTGAGGCTATGGTACTATGCATAGCGCATTTTGGTCTGTACTATGGATGTATATCTCCATTTTCAAAGTCCAAATAGTTGATCCGTTCCGCTCAACATGATCTCCATATGAAAATGTGCTTGGATGCCAAATTTTACATTTTTTTTTTAATTTTTTACTATTTTTTTAAGTAGGTACAAAATCACTTGATCTAAAGATTCTAGGCCATTCGGAAGTAGTGATTTTTAACCTATCTACAAAAACAGTAAAAACATTCTGAAATATGTAAATTTGGTCTCCAAGTACAATTTCATATGGAGATCATGATGATCGACTATTTAGACTTTGAAAATGAAGATATGGATCTGTAGTACGGACCAAAGTGCGCTATGCATAATACCGTAGCCTCACTCAATACATAATATGAACTTTGATAGGCAGCAACAGTAATAGAGCACTAGGACATCAGATTTGTGTACTGCCTGATTTCTTCCGAGTTTTTTTACCTTTTAGATTCTTTTGTATTATAACTTTAGGTTTAATGATATGACCTTTTTGTTGCAGTTGATCAAAGCCGGGGAATGCTGGGTACATATGCTCCTCAACGAGACCCATATGAGCACTTGTTGGAAGAAGAGACTACTCCTTCTGGCACACTTTCTCGTGGACTTTATACAGCTAAACTGAAGGTATGCATTTCGTATAAATGTGGAAAGCTATATATACAGTGAGTTGGGTTGGGTTCTGATTGGGTGAGGTTACAGTTCATTTTGGGTCAGATCATCTTGAATTGTTTGGTTATGTTTTTGGATGTTGGATTTGGTCTCAGTCAGCCGTGTTTTGGGTTCTATTTTCGGTTTGTTCGGTTCAAACCAAAATATATTAATTTTTTTATTTAAAGCAATTGATTTATAATAAACCGAAGTATATTAAGAAATAAATTGGGGTATTAAGAAAGAAACCGGGATATTAAGAAATAAACCGAAGTATTTAAAGCAATTGATTAAGAAATAAACCGGGGCAGTCCGGACCAAATTCATAATATATAAAAGTTCGGTCGGTTCGGTTATTTCGGTTTTGAAAATTTCCAAACCGAACCGAACCGAACTGAACCGAACCATTAAACCGAAAAAACAGAACCGTTTGGTCCAAACTAATTCGGTTCGGTTCAAAACCGACTAAACTGGACCCAATGAACACCCCTACTTGTTTGGGACTAAAGGCTTTGTTGTTGTTGTCAATTTCCAGCATGCCCTCAGATCTTGAATTATCTGTTTCAAATATCAGGTCCTGAAAACTCAATTTTTTTCATTCAGTTGGATTTACAGGAACCACAGTAAAATACTCGACTTTTGTTACCAAATGTATCTTCTTTCCTTGGTTAAGTGATGAAATTACCTTTTGACCTATTTGACAGAAGTTACCTTCTGAAATTAAATTAGGAGGAGCTGAAATATGTTCTCCTCCGTGTTTATTTCTTCCGGATATGTAGGTGATCAAATGTAAATAATATGGCGTGCAGTTATAATTTACCGTCATTGGAGTGCCCCATAATGAAACAGAATTTTTTTTTTTGTGAAAATATCGATCTAGGGTATGACCTCTAAATTAACTATCTTTTACTCTTTTTCTTTTTTTCTCTCTTTTTTTTTCCTTTAATTAGAAGCTCCTAACCAGAAGGGAATGAATTTTTACTTTGAAAAGTAGTGTAGACCTTTTTTTTTTTTTTATGGTTGGCGGATGCCAACAATTGTATTGATAAGTTCATCCACTGATAAATCTCTAAAGCTGTTGAATTTATTAACCAAAGCACTTCACGGTGCTTGTTTGAGAAGACCCTTCTGTTTCTCTCATGCCACAGGGCCCACACCCCTGCAGCCCATATGACACTCCAATGCTTCCTCTCAGTTGTTGTCATGGAATGCAAACCTCTGATCCAAATATATAGAATGCTAGCAGCAGCACCACCAATAGAGATATTGTGGTGAGCTAGGAGCCCCCTCCAAAATTTTTTTGCGTAGGGACATTCCCACATAATATGATCCTTTGTTTCCGTTAGATTTGTTGTACATAGTTGGCAACCTGTCTGCACTATACATCCCCTTGATATCAGAACCTCTTGGGTCAAAATTTTGTTATCCAGCATGAGCCAGACAAAAATTTTAACCTTCATCGGAATCTTTAACTTCCATACCAGCCCCTGAGTTGATGAAATAAAACCCCTATGGTGCATGATCTTATATGCCGATGCACAAGTGAATGCACCAGATGCCGTCCAGCGCCACGAGGTTTCACCATTCGTAACTCGTATTGAGGTAGTGTAAAATGGAAGAAGATTTACCAAATCCTTGATGAAAAAGGAAGAGGTTGAGGCCTCTATTGATTAAAGCTGACCTGCCGTACTCACTCCATGTAACCTGCGCAAGGTAGTTGGCCAGAGACCTTCCGGATTGCAGTCTAAAGCCCATATCCATTTAGCGGGTATAGACCTTTTTGACGGGTATATGTGATATTTTGGGTCTTTTGTGAAAAACATTAATTACCTGTACCTTTTGTTGGATAATTATTTACTATAAGAAAATTATATTAACAAGAAAAAATATCAGAGATATTATCAATTTTCAATTGGTGCCAATCACTAACATCTATAGTTATATACTTTACTATGCAAACGAATTAAATCCTTAGATGCATGTAAAAAGATGCTCTGGTAGGGGAGAGAATACAAACACTATTGGATTCAGGTACTGATAGTTGATTCGAACCTACATATTTGAGCTGTGTGGGGTCCGGAAGTTGGCCAGTTTCTGTTTTGTAAAGGGGGTTTGGTTCTATAAAGTCAAACTTTTTATTTATTGTTGTTATTCGTTTTAACAGTTTGAAGATGATGATAAGAGAAACCATCTTGAGCTGGACTATTGCTTTGAAATCAGGAAGACCTGAGAAACTGCCTTGTTACTAGGTACAAGCCAACTTAAGTGAAAATTCAAGAAGTGCAACTTGTGTTGATATAATATATGGTGGAATTGTAATTGTTCTTATGCATAGTTGCCTATTATTCCAATGATATGGTATGAAAACTTGTTGCCCTTGGTTGGTTAGGCTCTGTACATAATGCATTGATGTGTCTTGCAAAATTGCATATTCTTAATTGCCTAATTAAATTGAATATTGATGTTCTGTTGTTCTCATTCGATTCTATTTTTTTGGAAAAAAAATCTTAATATTATGCTGCAACCTGATTTAATGCACATGCATTTTATTAAAAAGATTAATAATAGAACCATTGGATGTACAAACTATCCATTGGTGTAGCGCTCTATATTTATGGTACATGTATTCACAGCTTTTACATAATGAAAATCTGGTAGGAAGCAAATCAAAAATTCCCTCTGTAAGCTTATGATTGTTAGGTTATTTAGTGATCAAATTGTGGAGAACGAAAATATACAAATAATCTCCGATAATTGAGAAAATCTCTAATTCTAATTTAAACCAATTCCTTCAGCTTCCCCGGTCCAGATCATCCTAACATTTCTAAAGAAGCACTCTTTTTTGGTTGGTACGGAAACTCTTTGCTGACCTTTCTGCAAGGCCGTTGACCACCTTTCACAAATGGTTCCAAGATGCAAGAGCTTCTTCCCAAGCCTTTTTGCTTTTCATATTATTTTCTTTTGTGCCATTTTGTCATCCTCTCCTCTTGGGCAAGTCGAACATTCTCTTCAAGAATCGGTTGGCTGCCTCCTCATCACGGTGACATAGCACACGTAAAAGTGTATTTGCATCTGATCGACTCCATCTCCCGGTGGTAGGCGGCATGGGCATGATTCTTTCATCTCCGATTGGACCGCTCCCATCCCATGCTATCCTTGTAAATTCTTCGATCAATTTCTCGACAGGCAGTGCCATCAGTGCCACCACGGTTTCTGCTTTGCCTGCTTCATTCTCCACCATCTCCTCTGCCACCAACCCTTCACCACAAGTACAAAATGTCCTCCTCAAGTTTGCCAAGTCCTCTGCTATCATCGGGTGATCAGCTTTTAAAAATGCACGGCTTGGTCCACCTGCTATCAGTACCAACAGAAAGGCATCAAAGGATGCCTTCATGACTTCCCGCACGGCAACTGGCTGTGCTCTGTCTGCAAGCACACTAACAAGAAAATTCAAGTTCTGCTTCAGTGCACGGAGTGCAGGGCGCAACCTTGCGTCTTTTACATTTCCTGCATAAAGAGAGTCATAGAACACATTGGCTGAGTCGAGAAATATGAGACGGTAAGCAGCAAGTTGAGCCACATGGTGAGTTGCGGATTGGATAGCAGCACGAGCTTGTTCGAAGTGGGTGGGGGCCACTGTGCGTCGCCGGTGGATGTGGTTTCGGGCAGGGGATGGACTTGGGTGATGGTGGTTGTAACCCCGTGAAGAGAAGAAAGACAAATTCTTGTCTATGTTGTGGAGATTAGAGAGGATGTAGTGAAGTGTGTTAAGCCGGACATAGAGGCGTTGGGTCCCCCGGCTCATTGTAGGGCGTGGGTGGTGTGTCTCGCCCCGTGCACGGGTTGATTTGCTTGCCACTAGACGTGGTCTGCTAGGAGCCTGTTCAGCCATGTCTATTCCAGCCTGGCAAGATGGTTGGGCACATGGTTGTTGGCACGCAGCTTTCTTCCATAGTTGTAGTAGCTTCGAGTCCTGGTTGCACCTTGTTAGAGGCGGGAGTGTTGGGATATAGCTCTGCCTGTTGCCTGTTCATAATAAAATTATTTTTCTACACACCATAAAAAGAGTTCTTATAATTATAAAAGTATCAAAAGCACTATTTTCTATTGCTCAAAACTTACCTGTTTTATTATGGAAATAATATGTTCAAAAACTGGTAAATTAGCACTCTTATGAATATGGTAACCGTCACACTCAATTCTCAATCCTCAAATTTAAAAAAAAAAAAAAGATTGATGACCTAACAAGAATCCTTACCACAAGTTGCAACAAGGGAGGCGTACTCTTGAACAAGGTTATCAATGCCATCGGCAAGTTCTTGTAGCAACTCCTCCCTAGGTCCCGAGGCCTGAATCTCGAAGAACTCGTCCACTGTCACTTTTGCCAATTTCATTAGATCAACTGCTGATTGTGCATGCGGCTCTGTCTTGGACCTTGGGTGCCAATTCTACAAGATTAATTAAAATAAATACTTATTAGTAAATATTGTTGATTATATTATGGATGGTTGTTGTACATAGATCTCAAATTTGTTTATCGTCAATTTCATAATATACTGTTAGTGTCGTTCTTCAATTATTATTTGGTGTCAGAATATAGTGACAACGGTTTAGTTTTATTTATGTTCTTACCTCGGTTTCTTTTGCCCTTTTGACACACTCCCGACCCATCCTTAGTCTGTCATCCATCCACCCCTTCATGAGGCCTACGATAAGCGACTGGACGTCATATGGGACCATCTCGTCCACTATCGGGTTTGCTCCGTTTGCCAAGCTTGGCGAGTCCTCCAATGCCATTTGTTTAAGCAAAATCTCAAGTTTTCCAGCGGACTGGAGGACACGAACATACTCATTGGTTAACCCTGACATGCGGGCCACATACTGCCGAAGCACAGCACCAAAAGAACTGTGAAGAGTGACAGCTGCTGTTGCAACTGGAAATGGATGGTATCTTCTTAGGACAGGGCTATAAGTCTCCTTTTCTAATTTGGCTAGCTCCTCGGTCTTTTTGGCCAGTTGCATTAGTGAATCACAAGGGTCTTCCTCTACCTCCACCACCATGCTGTCTATGTTACCGTTGCCATTCTCGTAAACCTATCATCAAAAGATAGAATATAAGTTCGTATATTTTATACTGACTAGCAAATGTTACTTCTTCAATACAAAATGCAAAAGATTACAACCTATATTATATATACCTTGTTGAAAGCATTCTTGACCGATGATCGAATGAAATGATCAACACGGTTTCCAGCTGCGGATCTTGAGTTTTCTTGTTCAATCGTTGTTGAAGTGGTAGTAGACCCAGAGCACCCTGGGGTAGATATATCCTCGCAAAGAATTCTTCCCGTAGAAATGGCCAGACATAATACATTCTCCATGATAACTGCAGTGGATTTCTCAAACCACTCATGGTAATCTAAAAGCTTTTTCTCCGACCATGATTGGATGGAGGCCATGACAGCTGATAAGACCCTTACATAGCCCGGTTCTCTATGCATGCTCGCCGCATCCTTTGCCACCTCAAGAAGCATGCCTAATGTAGCTGTTAGAAGATCTGGCTCAATTTGTCCTGTGAGAACATATTGCTCAAATAGGACCCAAGTGAAGCACACATTGTGTATCATACCATTGATTCCCAGTGTGGTCCATGTTTTCTTCATTAACTCAAGTAATTCATCCACCTCATCTAAAACAATGGTTTCATCCCTTACATCAAAGACAGCGTGAAGAAGGGCAGTGTATATGTGCATGTTGAGAGGAAATCCATCTGCCCAATGTGCAATCTCGGAAGGCATTTTGCTCGAATTTCGTTCAGTTAGGATTCTGATGGATTCATTAAGGGTTCTCCAAGATTCAGATTTTTTATCAGTCATGTCGAGTGGTCTGATCTCAGCAGCGCGTATAACTTCATGGAGACGTTGTGCTGCTGGGTAATTCCTTTCTAATGGGTAAAATGGATGTAAAACAAGACCAACCTCGAGAATTTTTAGTTGGCGAAGTTGCCATGCATTGTACTCGTGTATATTGTTGAAATCACTGGGCTTTAGATGCTTGAGGAGTTGAAATGGGATGACAATCAGCTCTGGTCGTCTAGCAAACTGTTTTTTTTTTTAATATACGTAAAAATATTCAGAACATTAGTTAGCAAGTTTTTTCCAACTAATAGAAGTGTACACACTTATGTACATATTTATATTTTGGAAGAACATACAGAAGAAAGAAAGAAAAATTTCAGCACTGATCTCATTTAGGTTCTTCTACAAATACCAATCTATTTTCTAAACATCAAAGAGTAACTTTATTTAGATTTGAAATCCTAAACTACTGTTGGTCTTCTGTATTCTATATTAATATCAGAAAACTTGATTGCTAAATGTATCTATATAATAATTTCAAACCTGAGGTTTGGCAGAAAGGAGACTTTGCATTTTGCGGAGGCGGCTGTCAATAATTTCATTCCCTCCTAGCTGCTGCTGCATTATCTCATTTGCTGGTTTCGGCTTCAACTGCATTTTTTCTCGTTTCCCGGCTGCTGTTCCTGGTCTCCCCGGTGTCGATGCCACCTGAACTGCCCGTCTCGTCCTCAGACCCAAATTAGTTTTAATTTTGCTATTCACCAGTGACATCCCACCCCCACCCCCACCAAATCTCGGAGTAGCATTCCCTGCTATTTCAACCGAGATATGGGATATATGCCTGACATGGCCACCCATGCCGGTAGCCCCCCTTGAAACAATGAAGTATATTTCATATGCTGTTTCACGGAGGTCATTGCGATTAAGGCCATCGATGCGGCCGAACGGCAATTGGAGTTGGTCTACAGAGCTGGTGAATTCACCAGACTGCTCCACCTCATAGTCTCCGCCGAACGAGGAGACCGAGGAGCGGCGGACCATCCTCTTGCCGTCCGTCAGGAGTCTAATGGTGGATGGTGGTGTTTGTGCAATGGATGATGAGTAGTTCCCAGTTTAGGCAATCTAATTATGGGTATATGCATCATGTGTACAAAAATTGGAAGTAAAGATGAGGAGAGATTAGAAAAACGTTCTTTGTTGTCGGACAGACTAGGCATAACTGGATTACAACTTGGGTTCTAGTTCTTTTGAGGTCATAGTCTATACAAATTCCCATGTAAAAGCGTGTGGCGTACTAAATATACTTGTTGGTATTACCGTTGGATCTTTCAGACAAATATTTAAGTATCTTTTTTTTTTTCAAATAATATTTTCTGTCGAAGCTTTATAATCATATAATGCATTATATATAAATCACACAGGACAAGTTCTTCAATTAGTATGAACTTCAAAGCTTTATAATTATATAATGCATCAAAATTCTAATTACAACTAGGTATAATTTTGACGCACTTGTATTACATGTTTTGTTAAGAAGGGAATGGGCAGGGAGTCTCATGTTAAAATTCTTATAATTATACTAATTAAACTATCCGGGTCAATAAAAGGTCTTGCTTTGGTTTGCTATATAGTTTCGTCGCACGAATGGCTATATACAGAGTCGCATGCAATTTCTATACAAGGTAAGAGTCAAGATAACAAGTTGCTAACTTCAGTTATAGTTATAAATGACGATAACTAATGCCTACGGGCTTTAAACACTCAAAAAAAAAAAAAAAATGACGATAACTATAGTCAACTAATTAAAAGACCATAGTCAAAGAAATGTTCTCTATTTTGGTGGCCCTGATAGACGGTCCGGGAAAATTGCAAAGGGGTAGTTCTGGTCTTATTTTAGAACTAGGTTCGGGCAAGGTGTGATCCGGTTTACCGTCTACATCAAAGCCTACTATACATAGCAAGAACTCCAAAGTGAAATTTCCTTTTTAACATCACCCGAGTGATGAAAAAAAATGTTTGTTTTTGTTCAAATAGAGATGAATTTAGAAACAATCATTTGATGAACTGGTGGTATTTTAATCCATATTTGTTTTCGCATCTCCAGTCTCAAATATTTGCAATCCCGTCAGTTCAGGTTATACCTGACTTGACATTCTACATCGGCCCAGTAGGATAGGGATTTCTGGCGAATCGGTTTAAATTGACACCTTGAGTGAGGCTACGGTATTAATATATGACGCATATTGGTGCGTACTATGAATTATTATTTTCATTTTCAAAGTTCAAACATTCAATTTGAACCGTTCATGATCTCCTTATCAAAATGTACTTGTATATCAAATTCTACATTTTTCAAAAACTATTTACTAGTCTTTTTTTTAGATAGTTAAAAAAATCACATTATCTAAAAATTATAAACTATTCAAAAATAATAATTTTCTACATATCTAAAAACCTGGTAAAAAAATATAAATGACATCAAATTTAATATGCAAAATATTTTCATATGGAGACTAGGTTGATCATTTCATATTAACTGTTTGGGCTTTACAAACAAAAATATTAATCCGTAATACGGACCAATTTGCACTATACAGTACCATAGCCTCACTCACTCTGAATAATAACATAGAAAAACTATCAACAACTTCATCCTTGGTCAACCAATGTTTGGAACAACAATAATTTTTCTAATATAATGCATGAATTTATACTCTCACAGGCCAACAATTACTCAGAGCCTAAGTTACAAACACAACATTAAGCCAGATAGCTTTGCATTATATATCACACGAAAGAAGTAAAAATAATAAGAAAAAATTACAACATATGGTCCTTCCACAATTTCCAAAAAATACAAATCAAACTCTTTCATCATGCTATACTTATGTTACCGGCGTTTTTCATGTGGGTTAATTACGCCAAATCCAAATCCATCTGAAGTATCAAACAAGACACTCTGTGCATTAGTCTCTTCATATTTATGTACCTGATTACAAAAATCAAAAGTTAGGTGGTCACACTGGGAATGGGATAGGAAAAGTTCCGTGGGTTCTATCATTATGCCTTCGGTCAGAAATAGTTGCAGCACAACAGAATGCACATTCGCAGCACAATTCGAGCCCTTGGGCTCAAAAGAAAATTCATCTTCTCATGGGGTTATATAAGCCGATTTTTTTATTAATCGAAAATAATAATAAAATATATCGGGAAAGGGTGATGTTTCGATTGGAAATCCAAATATAGATAAAACGGGACCGTTTATCCCGTCCCACGGACGATACAAAAACCTGACCGGGATAATCCGTCTCGTCCAGATGCAGAAAAAAAAAGATCCCGGACGGTGTAATCTGTCCCGTCCCAGGATTGAAGTTCTGACACGGGATTGAAGTTCTAAAAGTTTCAGCTTTTTCTCTTCGATTTACAACCGCAAGACCAGATCAGGTCGGATCCGCTTCCTCTCTAAGCAAAGGGCCCGCTTCACCCAGTAGGTCATTTATATCGTATTTCAGTGCAAGGCTAGAATTGTAATTTGTTGTACCCATGGCCTCATTTTTGTGAGTAAATGATGGGTATCTGTCACTCTGGGACGGGATGGATTCCGGAAAAAAAAAAAAATTCCGGGTCTGGACGGGACGGATTATCCTGACCGGATTTTTTTTCTTTTTTCTGCAGCGGGGTTACAGTTTGAATTAGTGGTGATTAATCCGAACGGGAATTTTTGTATCGTCCGTGGGACGGGATAAACAGTCCCGTTTTACCTATATTTGGATTTCCGATCGAAACGCCACCCATTCCCGATATTTTCTTTTTTTATTTTCAATTAATAAAAAAATTGGGTTATATAAGCCATTATAAGGCTACATGATGGAACAGCTGCAACAAGGGCCATACTCTTCCTCTTCCTCAGATTCACTGGAATCACTGCACATAACAAAAAAAAGGAACGTCAAAATTAGAGCATATTGAAGTGGAAACACAGCTGCAATTAACAAATCCCTCGCAGACACACAATTTTAGTTGATCTTTCCAGAAATATGTTTGTATAGTAGCGATAATTGCATTTATTTTACCCACCACTAATAGCAAACATAGCAGTTATTGTAAATTTGCAGCTTTTAGCGAGTCAACAGAAGAAAACTAATATAAGAAGTGTGGAAAATGACAGTTGTCAATTTTCAGAAACTATTTATCTTTTTTTTTTTTTTGAAATTCTTCAGAAACTATTTATCAATCCGCATTACAATTGGAAAGGACGAATAAAAGAAATGAATAATTGAAATATCTTGAAAAGTGGAATGAAGGATATATGTGAGAAATTTTAAAATTTTAAAATGCTATGTTAAAATATTACATGTAACAAGCTCTCAGATAACATCAGAGATATGTTACATAATGCCATAATGCATGATCTATTAAAAATATAATATCTCAAAAAAAGAAGACTTAATTAATTAAGAGGACGATATATTTGCACTATCATTGATTGCGATATTTACAAAGATTCCTTGAAGTTGTCAGAATACGCATTACCATGTTTGGCCATAACAAAATGAAGCTTTTCAATGGCTGCCATGGAAATTTGGCTTGTTCCAGATATACCCTTACTATTTCTTTGTAAACACCTGCTGTAGACTTCCTTATATAAAATTCTAATTTTGCAGCAGGATATCATGTAGCAGCAATTGAAACTCCTCAAATATTCACTCAACCCAATGTAAAATACCAAAAGAAAAAATGAACCATGTGCAGAAGTTCAACTATATAATTTTCAAGCTACCTACTATCAAATCAAGAAAAGAAATACAAAAATCAAATTTTCACAATCATAAATTAAAATGTCATATGATAGTGATCATAGAAATACTTCTTTTTGTTGAAGAAAGATCATAGAAATATTCAACAAAATTAATTCAGAATTTTTTTTTGTCAACAAATTATTACGACAAAAGCCAAATAATGGGCTGGTTCATGCATTCAACAAGTCCCTAGGCATAATTTGTATTTTATTATCTGTAATTTATTTATTTTGGATAAGAGATGCCGAAGGTGGGAGCAGGGGCGGACCCATGTGTAGTGGGGGTCAATTGACCCCCATTTATTTTCAATTTTTTTGTATTTATGTATGATTTTCTATATAGTTTAGAGGAAAATGTTATGGGTACCGTAAAATTGACCCCCATTCAACATTAAAAAATTCATATCATTGATCCCAGTGTGTGTTTGATTCCCATAGCTTGAAAGTCTGGCTCTACCCCTGAGTGGGAGGATAAAGAAGCGAGATGATATTGGCAGCTACATAATGGAGGAGAAATAACAGCATATGTACATGTAATCTAAGAATAATTACCACGGACATAAACATGCTCACTCAAAAGGAATAGGATTGCCATATTTTGTGGGGATTGGATAGTCACAGGATAATTGATTACCAGGCCAATTCCCATCTAATCCTGACAAACAAGGCAATGTTACTATACAGTTGTGTACCTAGAAGTCATTTTAGGAAAGCATGAACCAAACTTCCAATGAGGTCCAGAAGTATCAAGGAATTCATAATTGAATAAAAGAAGTTTCAGGAAATTCCCCTTCAAACCCTCTCCTACATACATCATTTTAATTTGGCCATTTCCATCATTTGATCCTTGAAATAGCCTTAATTGGGAAAAAAAAAGAGCATCTTATGAAGGAAATTCTTTCTTTTTTCTAATAATGCATTTGCCTAAATTTATAACGTATTTAACAAATGAATATAGACAAATTTGTTACAGTTTATCTCAATTAGAAATTTTGCATCTTGAAATAGTTTATATGTCGCATATAGAGAGCTGATTTAATGGTACACAACAAATTTGGTGCTGTACCTTCCAGGGAATATACTATATGTTGGTAACTATTAAGGGTTAATATTCAGGTTCCTTGTTCATGAAACCAAACACTATCAAAATAATTTAAATATACACCTGCACTTCCATGAAGTACCTTTAGTGCTCTGAATTTGTGCACAGAACAGAAGTAAAAATAATAAATGAACCTATTAATTAACTGATATACATTGGGTCAAAAGAAAGTTTACCTAGGCTGGAATTCCATTATTTCGACAAGATTGTTTCCATTTCTATCATTCCATTGCACTTTTCTCCTTGAATTTCTCTTCTCCCTCTCCCCTACGTCTCCCTTAACAGCTTCCTGCAAAAGGGACACTGTTTCTCTCTCCTCCTCCACTTCATCCTTGCAATTCAATCCAATCGAATTCTTGATTCCATTGCACTGATTAGCCTCTGCCGACACTTGATCCATTTCTCTACTATTGATTACTATAATCACTGTGCCCAGGCCCCACCTATCCTATTGTTTATAAAGTACCTTACTTAAAAATCAAGACCTTCTACCATGTCAATCCACGGTCCATTGTTGTTACCATGGTTTCGAAAATATATCAATCGGCAGCCCACGATCCGTTTGTTCACAGATTTTCCAAACCGACAGGTCGCGTTTTGGGTGGAACACTTTAATCGGAAGAGAAACGATTTGTTTGCAACTAACTGGTTCTTCAGATTTGATTTTTGATCGATTCTTCAAAGACAAAGGCAAAGGCGGATGTGATTGATAAGCGGAAGAGAGATTTGGGATAGCGTTGAAGTATGTTCGTAGAGTTAAAAACAAAATAGAAATGAAGAAATGGATCTCTCCGCCGGGTCGGAGGGTCCCGATGGTTAAAAGGTGGGTTAGGCTGGGCCCGGGGTGCTTTCAACAACTAATTTATTTTTCTTAGAACACTTGAAAGTTTCTGGACAAAAATAGCCCTGGTACTGTATGCTGTCCTAAGACTCTGTCTTTCTTAATCGTTTCGCCCCCAGTGAAAAAGATAATAAAACTTTTAAAATTTTAGAAGTTTGTCTTTACTTGTGAGAGAAAGAAATTGAACAGAGGGACTGGAGTTACTGTTCGGAGGGAGTTTTTGAAGTTCAATTAAACTTTTGCTTGAACAGAGTTCTTATTAGCAAGAGATTGAGAGAAAAGATATTAGAGTTGTAAATTCGTGTCGTGATGTGACTAATACGTTGTAAGTTTGGTCACATGTCGTATTGTGTCGTAACCACTAACTAAGTTAATTTTTTATGTGCCGTGTTTTGTCGTGACTAAAATAATGAGAAGTGATTACAACCATAGTAACAAATGAATAATTCGGGTTTGGTTCGGCAGGGTCAAAAATTCGTGATTTGAGAATAATTCGGATATAATTCGGAAATGATTCGGAATTACGAGATACTGCTTGTATTTGCCATAGAAGATCACAAGCTGTGATAATATAGTAAAAAAAAGTAAACTAAATGGGGAACTGTGTCTTTTTTTCGTTTCACGTGGGTGGCTAGGTCTACTTTTTGAACAAAAGTCAAATTTGCACACTGAGGAACTGTGCCTTTTGCACACTGTTGCGCGAGAAAGCAAATTTGCACACTATCCCAGCAGAATGGGTACTGTGCGCTGAAATTCAAATTTTTTTCTAAACAAAACGTGAGAAAAACGCGTATTATTCGTAAAATTCGTAAAATTTGAGTTTTATTCGCGTTTTATTCGCGTTTATTCGGTCAAAGGTTCGGTCAACGAATAATACGTCATTCGGTTCGGAAACACTCCAAAAATGTTTTATTCGCGAATTAAACGCGAATATTGTCACTATGATCACAACACGCGAATAGTCACGCCGTGACGTGCACATTATTAAGTACAGTTAAAATCTAAAATATATACATGTCACATTCAAGGATGCATAACTGTCCCCTACAAATTTTCACTTTTTCATTCTACATCTCTATGTTTTTTGCATTAGCACGTTGCATGTCGCCCAACACACACGCTGCGATTGAGTTTTTTAATTTTCCAAATTCTTTCAATCTTGACCATCCGTTCTATGTTCTAACTCATGACTGGCATTCCATAACTGTTCCTTGTCGTATCTCGTGTTGTGTCATGTCGAAACCATAACAATTTGTATACCGTGTCATGTTCTTTTTGCCGAGGACTGTCACAGCACGGAACGCAACGCGAAACACGGTACTTAACTGACATACATGTGTGTTGTACTGTTTCGTGATAAAGTATAGAGAAAGGAAGAAAGAGAGTAAAGAGTTTTCAAAGAGAAGTATTTAATGGGACGAGGATGATTTTATCATTTAAGAATTATAAAGGTGTTCAGAGTGTTTTTAACGTTATCTAAATAGGAGTGAAAACGGATCCGTATTATTTAATTATATTCGTATTTGTTTTTATTTTATTGGACGGATTGATATTTATACAAAAATATATAAATATTATTAAAAATATCAAAGTTCTTAATATTTATCTATAATTAGAAATATGCAACTCTAAGTTTAGCCCATATTCAATAATATAATCAACCCAACCCTCTCCTCTCTTCTCATTCCCTTGCCCCTGTGAAGAAAAAACCTCCTCCCTCTTGTAAGTTTTTCTCTCTCTCTCTCTTGCTCTTCTTGTCCGCCCCCTTTTCCCCCCTCTCTTCTTGGCTGCCGCCGGCCACAAGAGGCCGCCCCCTTTTCCCCCTCTCTTCTTGGCTGCCGCCGGCCACAAGAGGCCCAGCCGAACCCCTCTCCCCCCCTCTCTTCTTGGCTGCCGCCGGCCACAAGGAGCCCAGCCGAACCCCACCCCTCTCTCCCTTGATGCCGCCGACCACCACCAAACCCTAGACCCGAAACCCAGTACCCTAGACCCGAAACCCTATACCCACTCTCTCTCTCTACTCTTCCCTTCCCCTTGATGCCGCCGGCCATCATAAACCCTAGACCCGAAAACCCATACCCTAGACCCGAAAACCCTATACCCAAACCTAAAACCGAAAACCCTAGACCCAATAACCCAAATTGCAAATGGAACCCTCTTCTATTTTAAAATTGGTCTAGTTTATACAAGAATCAAGGTTATTATTCAGATTTAATTACCAAAATTGAATTGGTGGGAAGAACCGAGGGTGGTAGTTTATTTAATTAAATTGATTATAAATCCTGTAGATTAAGTAGAAAATAAGAACCTAATCAAGTGTGTTGAAAACTTAGGAGCAAACCGCGAGCCTCTAGGAAACGCTGAGAATACACGAGGTCCCAATACACGCTCAAACGAAGTCACTGAGAATACAGGTGCGGGTTCCTGGTCTTTTTACAAATAATACGAAATGCATGGATTAAGGTAGGTAATCCTTTTTCCCAATCTGGTAGATAAACTGCATGTTGAGAATGTCGAACACTCGGTTGTGTTTGTGTAGAATTGCATTGATAGGAAATTTTGGTTGCATTGATTTGAACTGACAGGAATTGTGAATGTGAATAAGAAACGGAGAGTTTTAAAAGAAATGCTTTAAATTGGGGCTGTCCCTGTGTGACGGTTCTGCATGTATTTTTTTTTGGAAAATCGCGTTGTCCTCGTGTGGCGATTCGTTGGTCTGTCCTTATGTGGCAGTCCAGAGTGTGAAATGTGAACAGAACGGGTCGTCCTTGTGTGACGGTTCGCCGGATGGGTCCCCGCAATGGCCCATCTAGAGTTTGGTGTTCGGGTCGTCCTTGTGTGGCGATTCGCCGGGTTTTCATGTACGGGCATGGATTCCCAGAGTGTGGAATTTCAAAATATTAAATGTGATTGAATAGGAAAGGCTGGATCGTCCGTGTGTGGCGGTCCAGATTGTGAAAGTTTTTAAAGAAAAGAAGCGAGTTTGAGATTGAAATTGTTTTAAAAGCTTGCATATATGAAATTATAGGGAATTGGGGTTTTTACTTTACTTTTCTGTATTCGGGTATTAATTGCATTCATTTGTAAAAACACCGGGCTGGAACTAAATCCCGCACTGAGAGATAGTTCGATCTCTCACCCGTTTCCACTTTTATGTGGGTTCCAGGAAATGAAGCTGAAGACATGGAGGAAGGCCGCGAGTGAGTGAATTAGCGGAGGCAATTAAAGTAGCCACTATTTGTTATTTTATGTTTGTATGAACCTTATATTGTGTAGACATGGCGGTGACTGTTTGACTAGCCATGTCTGACATATTTTTCCGTTTTTAAATTTGCTTGTGGACCCATTTGCTTTAATATAGTGGCTTATTAAATGTGTTATTGATAGTGTATGTGATGGTGCTTAACGCCTTGCGCATAAATGCGCGGCGGGTTGTCCGGGGTGTGACAATAATGATGAATAACATAAATCTTTTCATAATATATATTTAACTATATATATAGAGGAGGGATCCACTTACACTCTTTTTTAGTGACACCGAATTACATCATACATTTTCAAAGTTTTTAAAGTTCAAACAGTCGATCCAAACCGTTTAACATGATAGATATATTGCAGATCAAATTTTATATTTTCTTTGAATTTTTTTTACTATTTATTAAGTATTTTACAAAATCGTTGTTTTCAGACCATTGAATTTTTGTACCCATCTTAATAAATAGTAAAAAAAATTCAAAAAAATGTAAAATTTGATCTGCAAGCACATTTTAATATATCAATCATGTTGAACAGTTTGGATCAACTGTTTGGACTTTAAAAATGTAGAGTGTAATTCAGTATCATAAAAAAAAGAGTGAAAGTGGATCCCTCCTCATATATAGACACACACACACACACACACACTCGGATACGAATAATTAAAATTTAAAACCATATATGTATTGTATGATGTATCCACACAGATATTTAAATATCAGATATCAATATTTAAATTTTGAAAACGAAATTAAATATCATCTGTTCTGTTTTTATCCCTACTAAAATAACACGCCAGCACCCGTTATAATGAATGAAAAATGACGACCGACTGGTTTTTATTTACCACTATATTGTTTATTTAGTTGTATTATTTTTCGGAGTATGTAATGCTCATATTTCAAAATTAAATTTCCATCGTAAATAAATTTTAGTGAAGTTATGTTCAAGTATAGTCATTTTTTCAATACTATTTATATATATTCGTATTTGTGAATAGAATTAGTTCAAAATCTTCTTTATTTATCGAATACATGCTTTAACATCTATATATAAATTTATTATGTATTATTAAAAATGCAAATATAGTTTTATATTATGATAATATAAATGGAGAAACATTCTACCCCCTTCCCACACACACGCTTGTATCACCCAATATGTTTCAAAGCAAAAAGAGAAAGATTTATTTCACATACTTTTTTTCTGATTAATTTCGTTCATTTTTCTGACGATCTGTGAGAAATTTTACGAATCTAAAACTACGAACATTTTTTACTCAATTTTCTCTTTCAAATGAGATCCATGATGAAGTACTTTGAATTATATTCGCAACTTTGTTTTTTTTTTCTTAATATGTTATGTATATGAAACTTGATATGCTAGGTTTAAAGACTTGCACGCGTAGGTTTAAATACTTAATATGCTATGTATAAAGACTGCACTTTGAATATTTTAAAGGCTTGTTTTTTATCAATCTCGCTTTTTTTCCGACAATTTGAGAGAAATCTTGCAAATCTAAAATTATAGACGTCTTATACTTAATTTTCTTCTTCAAATGAGATCCGTGATAAAGTACATTATGTTCACGTCAATATTTTTTTTTCTTGATATACTACGTATAAAAATTTAATATGTTAAATTTAAATATTTAATATGTTAGATTTAAAGACCTTCTGGTGGCTAGAGAAATGCACTAACTAGTGCCAGCTCTAAATGCACTACTGACCGTCTGATCGCTAGAGAAATTTGACCGGAATGAGTCTCGAAGCGGTTATCATGTCTCATGTAAATAACCATATTTTATATTCTTCAAATTTTAGCCCTTTCGTTGCCTGACATTTTCAACTTCACTTGTTTTCTTCTATTTGTTTTAATTATGGAGCAACTTTGCCTCAGTCAATATTCATATTTCTGGACAATTATTTAGCAAATTGGCACTCTAAGGTTAACTCTGGAACCAAATTAAAAAATAAAATAAAATGAAAAGTCAACGAAAAGAAAAATCAAAACTAGGATAGTGAGCAGTCCGGACTCCGGACCATGACTGATTGGTGAACTTAATTATTAAGAATTGCGTAACATTTCATAGACTATATTTAATCTTCTTTCTTTTGGTAATTTGATCATTCACGATGAGTTAAATTAGTGTATTAATTCCCTCTTGTTAAACGGATCTGGTAAACTTAACGTTGAATTCATCAAACATAATTCATTTAATTTGGAAGAGAAGAATTCATACTTAAGATACCATATATGGAACCACTCTCTCTCTCTCTCTCGATCTATCTTGTAAGAAGTTTAAGAATAATATATAATTTTTTAAAGAGTATACATAAAATTCTTCCATTTAAAAATTATTAGCATGAATTTTGAGTATTATGATATATATATATATATAGAGAGAGAGAGAGAGTGGCTAATATCAAAACGTTTGTTCCTGAGCCATCGTGCAACCAAGTCGTTTTCGGATTTTCAAAGTCCAAACGGTCGATCCGAACCGTTCAAGTTGTTCTCCATATTGAAATGTGCTTGGAGACCAAATTTTACATTTTTTGGAATTTTTTTACTATTTATTAAGCCACTTTGAAAATTTCTGATCACATGGTCCAGAATTTGATTGCACTGTTTTTACTGTTCACCCGGATCAGAAATTTTCAAAGTGGCTTAATAAATAGTAAAAAAATTCCAAAAAATATAAAATTTGGTCTCCAAGCACATTTCAATATGGAGAACAACTTGAACGGTTCGGATCGACCGTTTGGACTTTGAAAATCCAAAAACAACTTGGTTGCACGAGGGCTCAGGAACAAACGTTTTGATATTAGCCACTCTCTCTATATATATATGAGGAGGGATCCAATTACACCTTTTTTGGTGACACACTTTGACACCTACCATTTTTAAAGTCCAAATAGTCAATTTAAACCGTTCAACATGATGGACAATTACACCTTTTTTGGTGACACACTTTGACACCTACCATTTTTAAAGTCCAAATAGTCAATTTAAACCGTTCAACATGATGGATATATTAAAATGTGCTTGGAGATCAAATTTTACATTTTTTTGAATTTTTTTGCTATTTATTAAGATGGTTACAAAAATCGTTGTTTTCAGACCATTGAAAAACAGCGATTTTGTAACCATCTTAATAAATAGTAAAAAAATTCAAAAAAATGTAAAATTTGATCTCCAAGCACATTTTAATATGGTGATCATGTTGAACGGTTCAGATCGGCTGTTTGGATTTTGAAATCGCAAAATTGACCTATATAAAAAACGGTGTTATGATGCATGTGTCACCAAAAAAGGTGTAATTGGATCCCTCCTCTATATATTATATATATATATAGAGTTAAACTTGAGTTGTGTGTAAACGCCATAAGTTAATTGTAATTTAGGAAGATAAATATGTTATTATAGGTTATACGTAATTTTGTAGTCTTTGAATGATATACCTGAATTTTTTTCAAATTATATTGGTTAAATGTGTGAATTATTGTTATTTAGGAGGATAAATATGTTCTTGCAAATTTTGGATGGACAAATAAGTAATTTTATAATATTTAAAAGAAATACCTACAATTTCTCCAAGATAAAATAGTTAATTCAATTTTTAATAATATACAAATGATAAATTATATGATAAAAGAAATAACATTTAGTTTTAATGAAAAATATAATCTTTACATATTTTGATAAAAAAAAGTTAGAAATTAAAAAAATTGGGTATGCCAGACAATTAACCTTATATTGTTATCAATCGATAATGAGATTATTGTTGGGTTACATAACTGTATTTCCATCGTCATCTCCAAGCTCGATCCACATCGTCTACTTTATTCCACTTTATATCAGACTTTTCCACCTTGGACCATCCCCTCCGCTGCAACGTTGCCACCTAACTCCCCCTCCTCCCAATTATCATTATCGTCTCCCTTCAGGCAATCTCTACGCGCCACGTTGTTTGTCTCAATTCTACCCACATATATTATCACCGCCTTTTGCTCTTACCAGATGGAGCGTTGTTTATTTTTTTGCGTCCGTGTTTCTCGGTAACTCAATGTTGTCTAAACCCGAATCCCCCCTACATTTCTGAAATCGATTCTCACATCCATTACCTGATAGCATATCACAACCCTTTGCGCAATTGTATGTATCGTTTTTGCATTCATTAGTTCAAGTGTTGCTAACATGACACTTTCGACTATGCCCATGTCAAAGGTAGTGTGGGAGTTGCAAGTGGGGTTAATATTTCACATCTTGAGGTGAAGAGGTTCTGCACTTCCGTTGCTGATGGATTTAGAGGTAAAATTTACGGAGTTCAGACTGTCTGTATCCAAACTCAAACTATGAGTTATTGATTGCAGAGTAGATTACTCTAGGTTTGATGGGCTCTAGGACCGTCTGATCCGCTTTAAAATATGTGCGCTCGGCTTTAATATCCGTACGCGCTCGAGTTAATTTTCGTGCATGCGGATTTTAAAATAAATCGGACGGTCTTGGAGTCCATCAGACCCAAAGCGGATCTGAGTTATTAAGGGGATCCGAATTCGGATTTAGGTGCGAGTTACATGCCACATGGGAAATGCACAAGCTGAATTTGCTCTTCTTTGCATACGGTTGCGATCGCATCAGTGTGTCTTACAAAGGTTGCTATACAATCGGATCGGTTTCTGTCAGTTGGACGAATTGGACGGGTCAAACTGAGGTAATGCTGGCCCAACTCGTTCAGGTCTCCGCATCCTATCCAGAGTTGGACTGATTCCGCTTTTGTTTTTCTTTTTCTTTTTTGGGCCGGGTACGTATCCTTTATTTACTTATTTTATTTATTTCTTGTTGGTGTTGTTTGAAATAATATAGATTAATTTAATCAGTATTTAGCAATTTTGCAGATGTATTTTTCAAATTCTAAACAATGAGATATTTGTCAGGCTTTTACTGTAAATTCTAAATTTAATTTTCCTAAGTTGTCAATTTCATCACCACTATGCAATAATATTAAGCAGACAGATCATTTTCCTAAAATGATTAGTTTATTAATTATATTTGTTAATTAAGAGTAGATATTATGCAGGTCCGTTTCATTTAATTTCCTTTCTTCTGTTGAACTATTCTTGACACAATTTATTTTTCATAGAGCAATGTTTAAAGCAGTGTTGTGAAAAACGGCCGTTTAAGCCGATTAATTGACCGATTAGTTGTTGGCGGCGACCAAATCGTTACAGATTTTTCCGACTAATCGGTCGATTATTCCCTATTATGGCCAATTATTCTCAATTATTCCTGATTAATCACAGGAGTAGAGAAGCGATTCTCGCTCGAAGAAGCGAAGCGCAAGTGCCCAACGCAGAGGGAAGTGGATGGACGATGGGTAGTTCGGATCTAGATACGAAATATTCCAAACCGTTAGTGAGAGATTATCTTGGGTCTAGTTTAGTAACAGTTAGAAGCGAAAGGTCGATTAGTCCGCATCGTCTGCATTAACTCAAAAGAGCATCTTTTGAGTTTGAGTTACGTATATCGGCCGTCTGATTTTAAACGGAGTCAATCCAGTCACAGCCCATAATTCAAGGACTCTTTAATATTAGTGTAGATCTATCTAATTTACACGAATTTTAAAATGAATTGAACAGTCCATATATATTAACTCAAAAGATCTTTTTTGAGTTAATACAGAGGATATGAATTCAAAGCGGTTGCGGTTGGAATATATATCGTGTTGTGTAATTGCAATGGGGTTTATATTATGTGTTAAATTGTCAATGAGGTTGGAATATATATCGTGTTATGTCATTGGAATATAATTAATTGTCAGATCTAGATTTGATATTCAGATTTCAGACATTCAGCTAATATTATGATGAAAATAAAATTAACAATGAATAAAATCGCTCATTGTGTTGCTACTCGAATATATATATATATAGTTTAAATATTCAAGCCATAATACTTGTAGAAAATTAGAAATTGTAACATTATATTGTCATGTATTTTTTTAAGCGTTGAGCATCTTCATTTTCATCACAGAAAAATTAAATTTATTTGTCATATTTTTATATTAATTTTGGAATATTTTTATTCTTACAGTTTTAATTTTAATTTTGAAATATTTTTTTAGCCATGTCTGACTGTTCTGTTTACTCCAATTCCTGAGTTTCAGGGCTCGAATAACAGCGGAAATAAAACAGTGGGTTCAATTGAACCAGGAGTAAAATTTCTGACCGATCAATGCACGCCTCTAAAACTAACCACAAAACCTATCAATCAAGATTTCCCTTCTGTGGCTCATAAGCTCTCTCTAACCAACGGCTCTCCACACAACACCTCTACTAGTTTTCCTATTGCCACATGCATCAGTTTTGATTCCTGGTTTTCCCTTCTTTCCACCAGTCTACTCTCTCTACATTCTACTTGTAACTTGTTCTCTTTCTTTTCTCATCTTAATTTCTTGTTCGATGGCTGTCTCTCTGGCGCCATCCACCACTAATCTCAGTGCAATGAGATGGAGAACAGCTTCCTTCCTAGGAGAAGATCAGTATATGACGGCGGTCTCAGTACGTCATAGAAGCACAGCACCGCCTCGGTTAAAGATCAGGATGGGAAATGTGAATGAAGGGAAAGGCATTTTTGCACCCGCAGTTGTGTTTGTTCGTAATATCGTAGGTCGAAAAAGGTTCAACCAGCTAAGAGGAAAGGCCATAGCTCTTCACTCCCAGGTACCATAATTTTAAATTTTCTTTCATTTTATTTTAAGGGGGAATTTCATGTATATCCCTCAAAAGTTTCAATATTACGTATATTATCCCTCTAAAATCAATAATTACATATTTATTCTTAAAAATTATAAAAACTCACATATTTATCCAATCCATTATATTTAGCATTAATTTTCTATGTATTCTCATTTTACCCTTCTTTTATTTTTCCTTCTAAGGCCACTGTTAGAAAATAGTATTAAATCATACCAGTACCAATATTGAACAGTACTGTACCAGTACCAAAACTGAACCGTACCAGTACCAGCACAAAACCGTACCAGCACCAGTAATGAACCGTACCGTACCAGCACTGAAACCGTACCAGTACCATTGTTGAACCGTACAATACCAGTCATTACAGTACCAGTACCATTGGAGAGAAGAGGCGGGATGTTTTGGCGCTCTCAAGACTCAACAGATTAAAGGGAGAGAGGAAGAAAGAGTATAGTGGTCATTACAATAGTAATTATTTAAACATACAGAACTGCAAATCTGCATTATACCATGCAAAAAAAAAAATTTAAAATTGGAAATATTGCTTCAACCCATACTTATCAACCTTTCAGTTTTTTTTTTTCATTCATAATTAAAGAAAGAGAATGTTGAAGCAGTTTCGTTATGAAATAAGTAGGGATAAACGAGTTCAATTGTAAAGTACACAAAAATAATATGAAACCTAACACAAAAAGAATATGAATTAAACCTAACTATACTCGATAAAACTAGCTAGACCTGGGCTTTAGAGAACAGTGTTCCAGTAATATAAATTACAATTATGTAAAATAAAAGCTTCTTAGAATTAGTAAAATTTTAGTGGGGCTGAATAAATTATATGCAAAACTAGTTTTGAGTTTTGGATCGTCTAATCGGTGTTTGCAATTTTTTTAATAGGTAATAACCGAGTTTTGCAAAACTATTGGTGCCGATTCAAAGCAGAGGCAAGGGTTGATCCGCCTTGCAAAGAAAAATGGAGAGAAGCTTGGTTTTCTTGCTTGAGACTAATCAAGTTGTTCCTAGACTTGTATTGTTTGATGGGGAAGGGGGTAGGGTGTATTATGGATTTTTATATTGAATTCCATCAACACTATATTTGTGCATATATCTGGTTTTCTTTGGTTTCATCTAAAAATTTCTTTTATTTTTTTTTTTCCTTTTCGTTTCTTGTTATTAGATAAAGAAATTTCAAATTTGAAATGTCTGAGGTGTTACATTCAATAGTAGTTAAGATAATAAAGGTCCTATTGCAAATCTTGTTTGAAATAAATAACCAAAAACATACATATACATTGTGATGTTTTCTTTCTTTTTTGCTGAAAGCCTTAGCAACGGCTGCCAACTCAAATTTTATTAAATAAAATAAAAATTACATCTGTCATCTCACATCAACAAATGTACATCATGAAGCTAGCTACCAACCTAAATTCACAACATCAACACCTAACATTCTAACAACAATAAACATCAATCAACACAACAAACACTTCAAATAACACCAAAAAAGAAAAAAGAAAAAAATCACAAACATAATTTAGCAGTATCAAATCGTAACATATCACCTTCCAGCGACATCTCTATTTTTTACAACACTGCTTTGCAAATTATCCAGGGTACACGAATGACACACAAGAATGAAACCAAGGTCTATAACTTAGTGAAGGAGAACAAAATAAATCATTGGTACCGGTACCGCAATCAAAACAATCTGTCTTATATAAGTTTTTAATGTGTTATAAAGCTTGTGGTATATGAAAGCAACTCTGCTCTTGCTTATTCACAAATTAAAATTTAATGTTTAATTTATAGCCAGTAAAATCTTATTCTATAGCATTTTACCACTCAAAATTTAAATTTTTGCCTGAACGGACAGGCGTTTTTTTTTTTGGAAACCAACCCCCTGAAATGTAATTTCCAAGAAAAAACTAAGAAAAAAATTCTTTGATATAAACACAAGTTCTGTGGCATGCACTTGGCAAAAATAAAATGAAAGATAAAAAAAAAAAAAAAAAAAAAAAAAAACTGAACAAATTCTTTGATATAAACATAAGTCACGTGTGGGAATTAGTGCAAATTTTCTAAACTTGGGATACTCCTAATACCCCAGTAAAAGTAAAAAAAAAATCTAAATTTGCAACATGGTGTTGTGTTTATCATTATCTCTAGTTTGATTAGCCTTTTCTTTTGTACAATCATCATTGCTATTGGATGATAATGATGAAATCGATGATGCATGCGATTCATCGACAGTCACGTGTTGCTGCTGCTCAATCATTCTTATAAGATATTTGCCTTGTTCTTGGATTCTCATCTGTAGCTTTCTTTGCATCTACATTTTTTAAATGATATAATTGTCATATCTATTTTCTCGTATTTTATTTTGTTAGCTAAACAATTTTTTCCTAAATATTACTCTACCGGGTTTAAAGATTGTTATTACTATAATGATACAAAATTCTATGACTCAATATTCACAAATCTGGTAGTTGTTTTATGGAAAGCTTGACTGGTACTATATAAAAAATGGTCTGTAACAGGATATTTTAGTCTCTGATGGCAGTTTTTCTGGTGATGGTACAACCACATTTGAAAACAACATCCAAGAAATTGCATGCCGAGGACCTAGAAAGAAACTGCACATGATCATTGGTACCATAGGCTCCTTCATTCAAATTACTGTACCAGCTGGCTCGCCTCTATAGCAGTCAGATTGTACCAGTATACACTTAACAACAGGAATGAACTTAGAACCAGTGAGATACCAAAATTATAAAAGTTACCTCAAGATGTTCATGGAGTTGTTTCTGCACTTCCATCTGGATTTTTAGTGCTTCATTTATATCAATATCACCAGCGTCGTTACTAAAAAAGATTAAAAATAAATAAATGATAAACAAGTTTGCGATTGAAAATCAGCAAATTAAATCTAAGGTAACTTGGACCTGTTGCCATCAAATCTAGTCCTTAGATATGTCCCGACAAAAACACATTTGAGTAAAATAGTTTCTAGAAACATTTCGATCAGCAAACTCAAAATATGGCATATTATTACTATGTACATTTTGTTCTATTCCATCTGGCTTCCATTACTGGCCACCACGTGATTATCATTAATTGGGTTTCAGTTGTAGATTGAAGCCTCAATTATGTCCCAATTGAGATTCAAATATGCAGTTCAACAAATCCAATATTTTGAGTTACAATCATCAAAAAGGACTTCAATTGTGATGGAAGCCTCTACTGCGACTAAAATTTAGCCTCACTTAATTCAATTTTGCAATTAACAATCATAATTCATCATTGGCCAAAAGAAGAATAACAAGAAAGATGAAGGTAATAAACCTGATATAGGTACATAACATAACCCCAATACATATTGCATTGTATAGAGCATTCTTTTTTATTATTATTAAATAGTGAAGGCTCTCCTGCCTTGTAAATTATAATTCATTAATTATTATCTCTTCATTTATTTCATTCCCTAATTGAGACTATTTTAGCCGAATTTTGTTTTGTTATCATCTTTTGAAAAATAATAAACAGAATTGACATGGGTTCTGGAAAATTTTCAATTTTACCAGGGGCGCAGCTATATTAGCTGCGCACCCAACTGGGCCAGCCACTCGGTTCATTTGATGGAAAAATTGGGTGCGGAGCTAGTTGCGTCCCTGCCTTGGGTGATGCGCAGCTATTAGCGTTCCTGGTAAAATTGAATTTTTTTTCCATAACCCATGTCAATTCTATTTATTATTTTTTAAAAGATGGTAACTAAAAAAAATTCGGCTATTTTAGAGCTCAAGTGAGGCTTGAAATGTCCAAATATATCCTATAATTCAAATAAGACAACAAAAAACAACAATTTACTGTTTCAGAAGAAAGAAAGGACAAACCACTTCTAAATTATCCTAATGCAGTACAGAATTTAAGACTTACATTGCTGCCCTGAGAGATGGTGTTTCTTCTATTTGGCCGCTTTTTGTTTCAGATCCTTCTTCCACAAAAAAAAAATATATATAACTGAATAAATTAGGCCAACCAATAAATTAAATCTTTACCAACTCCAAGTGAAATTAACAGCACTTAGCTGACATGCATCAACAATGAGGAAAGAAATAGCAGACGCAGCCCACAAAAGACAATAAAAGAACTTTTTAGTATTAAAGTAGAAGGCTTGGTTGTAAAATTGCCACAATTTAAAGACAAAAACTATTATCAAACTTGTGTTTTTTTTTCTGTGATCATGTCTTATTAGTACTATTATTTAGGTTTCCAGATGGGTTCAATTAGAACTTCATGCTAACCTAGCTTGTCTGTTTTGATATAATAAAAATGTAAGTTTATTCTACAAAATTTATGTTTATGAAGTATACCATCATGTCTATTAACAAGAGTTAGTGATACCATGTCAATCTATACTTAGAGGAGACCATCTTTTACCAAACTGGTCTGTTGCAATTTCAGTTTACTTAGCACAGTTTTTGTTTGTGGCAGTGTACCTCAAATCTCTGAATTAAGGCAGTGCTCGTATTAAATTGAATGGTGTCCGGTTGTTCTTGAATTTTGGGTCACTAGGGTTTCAGGTTTGCTACATTCATCATCTCAGGTTGGAATCAGCCATCTTTGTTTTGAATTTGGAGTTCAGTTTGGTTTTGGTCAGGTGTGATCACCAAGTTAGACATTAGGTTTATCCAAATTCAGGTCTGGTGAGGTTCAAGCATATGATTTTAAAATTCGGGCCACCATGGGTTCGATGTGGGTATAATTGGGTACTTGGGTTGATTTTAAAATTAAGATAGATTCAGATTTTTCCACTTCTTAGCTCCATTTTAGCCAGTACTCCGAGTTTAATTGATACAAACCCAAGGCCACAAAGACTAGAAAGTGCGAATTTTTACTGGAAATAAGTAAGAATCACTATAGAAACCCAACAGAAAGTCAGAAACTAATGCTGGGATGCAGATAGTGCGATAAAACAATACTTTCAGTAAACTCCAGTATTGGATGTATCCAGTTTTTAGCTTGAGTGGGGTTCCAACATAATTTTTTTTATCAGAATGGGTTTGCATTTGGGTACGAGTGGGTTGCTTTAAGATTGAATGATATTTTTGCCATTTTTTACTCAGTACTTAGTATGAAGAGTTAATCCAAAGTCAGTTCAGCTCATACCAACTCAAGGCCAGAAAGGAGAAATGCAAATTGTTTCAAGAAATCTGTAATGAGCTTCAGCCAAAAGTAAGAGTTGTATGGAAAATGGGAGAGAGAGAGAGAGAGAGAGAGTGATACTTACTTTCACTACCGCCGTGCTGGTTGAAAGCTTCTACGAAGTGATCATGGAGCTCCGGAGTCCACCTCATGCATGTCAGATTTGCTGACGTGGCACCTAAGGAAGAACTGACAACAGTTTGGAATGCGATTGGAGGGGTTCTCTCAATTTTGTACAAATGTGGTTGGCTGGCAATATATTTCTTCGGAGTTTCAGATTCAGGGGCCAATTGCTCTCCCTTAAAAGCAAGACAATGTGCCTTTCATTTGTATAGAAAAGAAGGTGCAAGATGTAACATTTACAGAATTAAGGGCTTCTCAGCAGCACATAACACAGATAAACTAAATCTCACTGGAACCGAAGTGCTGGGTTTTTCTGCTTAAAACATCTCTCTACTCAACGATGTTTTATTAACCCTAGAGAAGATTAGGCCATAACCAAAGCATCCTGGGTTGGGTACAACATTAAAACATTAATACCACATCACTTAGCACATATGATATCATATAGCTGCAGGTTCTCATGCATCATACTAAGTAAGGAAAGAATCAGTATCTGGTCAATCCATCAGCATTAACCTATAACTACAACAGAATTGGATCTGGGCAAAACATAAACATCTGTATAATACCTGTGATGTCGCATGCTTAGTCTCCTCCAAGATCTCCTCCAAATCCGGCCAATCATCCTCACAGTTTTTTACATTTGTTTTATTACAGAAGGCCTGCATTTCCTTTGGCGGCATACTTGTGTTATCATCAGTAATCGACATAAGTGGGTAGAGAGGTGGGGCCAATGTCACATTCTGACTACCTCTTATCAAATTTTGTTGAAGTTCGGGTTCTTTTGTTGTTGAACTCTCTTCTACACATCTAAGAACAGGAAGACAGGTGGAGAAAATACCAAAGAACCACAGGCTCTCAAATTGTTTCATCATGTCTAGTTGTGGCAAGTGTAGGACACGATTCCTTTGTTGGTTCAATTCATTTACTGTTTCTTGCATATCTTTTCTTGTTTCAATCATCTACATTACAAGCAATTTTTTAAATCAATTAATTGAGATCAGGGAAGAATTATTTATTGTAAGGGACATTATCTATCTCTCGGAAAACTGAACTGGACAGTGTATAATATGTCATACACATGACAATTGTAGTAGTATAAATGTAGTATTACATTTTGAACTATTTCGGTATGATGTCATGTAATTACTATTACTGGTGATACTCTAATCAGGTCATTAATAAAATTGTATATTCTCAATGTTTCTGGGAACAACAGGTTGGAAATTTCATAATTCGTTAAAAAAGCCAATTTTATTATAACTGTAAGCATTGCCAAAGGGCTACATACTTGAGCACATGTAACAATATAGTTAGGTCCTCGTCCAAAGGCCTTAATTTTTCTGTTGTATCAAACTATAGCCTTCTTTCTTATAAAAAAAAATAACTTTTTGGTGAAGCCAAAAATAGAAAGAGAAAAAGTAAAAAAGAAAAGTAGAACAAAACTATCGAGTATGTGAGCTAATGCAAAACGATAATGTCAAAGAGCACTAAATTAGGATAATATCACACTTTTTTCTCATTTTGATCTAAAGAAAAATACAAAGAAGCTCATAACCTCAGTCAAATGAAAGGAAAACGCAACTACCGGACAAATTAGTTAGTGATGATATGCAAAATATTTAGCATTCCCATTTCATCCCAACACACTTTTTATTTCTAGTCTTTTCGAATAAACAGAGAAGGGTAGCAAGTCGCATTTTCCATATCACAAAGCCAATAAAGATCAAAGAAAAAATAATTTTAAGTTTACAATTTTTTTTTACATTCTGCTGTCATTGAATCAACACAGCGAAGCTGAAGAGAAGCTAATTTGGGGGAAAAAGAAGAATGATTATGAGAGAAAATAGTACCTTACAAGGATCAAATGACTAGAGCTTGATCAATTAGAGAGAAAACCACATTGATGAGAGGAGGCAGGGAGAAGGAAGAAGGGTTGATGTTTTGTTGAAACTCAAAAATGAGCGAAAGGGAAGCGGGGGAAGACCAAGGGTTGATAACAGGTACGTAAGTTTTGTTTGTGCCTAGCTTTAAATAAATTAGGAAAGTATACCTTCTTAATCTTAAGAAGATAAACCAAAATTATTCTTTAATGGTTGCTGTATGGTAATATGCATATTACTGCCTACGGGATGCAAATTCAAAAAAGAAAAAAAATAATAAATGTATATACGTATCCACTCGTGCTATGAATTTATCTTTTTTTTTTTAATTTAAATAGTTAATTTGAATCGTTAAATATAATTTTCATAAAAAATATACTTAAAGATCAATGTATATCTGTTAGAATTATTTTGCTGTTTTTTTAATAGATAGAAATTATGGTTTAAAAATCAATTGATTTTCTATCTATTAAGAAATATAGTAAAAAGATTTTAAAAACATATAAAATTTAGTCTCCAAATATTATTTGAATGTTATATTTAACGTTTAAGATTGACTATTTAAATTTTAAAAATAAAAATATGAATACAAACACAACACGGGTCAATCAATAATATTTATATTACGATAACCTAACTTTGTTTGTTTTGTATCTGATATTATGATTTTTGTGACGATGCAAGTGTAGTTCTTTTTGTCTGATCATTATATTCTAGTTGGGCGCGGGCGCATCCAGTGGACATCAGATTTGATGTCCGTTCGGAACCGTCCAATTTGTTTTTATGATATGTGAAGTTTATTTCAATATTTGTACGTATTGTTTCAATATTCATACAGATCATGAAAAGAATCAGACGGATCGGATCCAAATCATCGGACGCGCCCCGCTTTAATTTGAGTTGTAGTATTATATTTGTTGGCGTGTCTTCTTTTGAAAATATCAGGCACAATAAATATTTTTTTTAAAAAAAATTAAACTATAAAGTTTCAATTCTAAAACATGTCCGGCAAAAAATGAGGAACCCACTAATTCATTTAGAATAAGATAAAGATCTTTTTTTTTTCCTTTTCTTGATAAAAGTGTATCATCATAATATATTTCTGTTTGTTGGAAACTCCTTTTCTTAATCAATGTTTGTGCAATCAAGTAATCAACAACAATTAAATTGTTGTAGATTATATTTTCTTTTTCTTTTTCTATGTCAATGAGCATATATGTATAATAAAGAAAGGCAAATTCTTCTATGGACATAAGGACCTATTTGTAAAATGAACATATTTTCATTTTCAAAGTTCAAAGTCGACCCGACCGTTCAACATTATCTCCATATTAAAATGTACTTGGAGGTCAAATTTTACATTTTTTTGAATTTTTTTACTATTTATTAAGTATTTTACAAAATTCAATGGTATGAATTTGACTAGTTTTGTAAAATACTTAATAAATAGTAAAAAAAATTCAAAAAAATGTAAAATTTGACCTCCAAGTACATTTTAATATGGAGATAATGTTGAACGGTCGTAATATGGAGATAATGTTGAACGGTCGAATCGACTGTTTGAACTTTGAAAATAAAAATATGTTCATTTTACAAATAGATCCTTATGTCCATAGAAGCATCACTAGAAAGAAATGTTCTCAACGACATTTTCCCAAAATATATTAAGTTTAAGTCATCATACATATATCACACATGTTTATAACATTACCAAGAATGCACATACTCACGTATTATCCTAACATTTTTTATCTTGTGTTACCACAACTCTATGCAAGATATAGTTGTGTGTATAGATTAGGATTAATATATATTTTTGCTAATCTTTATGATTCAGACATGCTTTTGTGATTCTTTTAAAATGACAAAATAATTTATTAAAAAGAACTGAATCTTAAGGATCTTTCTAAACTAATAGTACAAACTACAAAAGAATGTCCACGATGAAGTAATAATTAATTCCATAAATCCAAAACCAATCGCAGCTCGTTGACTAGGATACTTAATGGAACGAATTATTTTTCTGTAGTATTTATATTTTAGAAAAAATAATTAACGGGTGGTATTTTTTTGAAAGAAAAATAAATGGGTGCTAGCGCTGCTATGCAAATTCACAGTTTGCGATGTCACCAATTTAATTTATTTTGTTTAATATTGTAGAAAAATATCGGCCCGATAAATATTTATAATTCGATCCTAATTTGTATAAATAGATCCACGTATGGATATAAATGATATATTCGATTATTTATTGAGTCCGCATACGGATCTTAAAAAAATATATCTTATTGATTATATTCACATTTGAATCTTGCACGATCCGAATTCCAAATCCGTTAAGTAGTTGATAAATAATGTTATTGTAATATATTAAAAAAAGGAGGGTTCAAATGTCTTTATTTTTTGTGCATCATGCCTCTATTTTTAAAATATTAAACTCAAAATTTAAAACTTAAAAAGTCAAAATAAAACCATTAAATATGATCTATGTTCTCTATGTGCTCATAAAAAAAATATTACATTTCGATTTTGTTTTTATGTGAATCAATAAGTTGAAAAATCAACGTCTAGAAATTATCCAAATTACTATGTTTTTTAAAAGCTCTTGATGACAACCAAAACAAAATTGAAATGTCATAATTTTTTACACGTGCATAGATAAAATGATGTAGATCATATCCAACAGTTTTATTTTGACTTTTAAGTTTAAATTTTGATTTATTAAAGTTTTTAGAAATGGAGACATGGTGAAGGCACAAAAAATGGAGGCATTTGAACCCCTATTAAAAATGATATAAGTTTCTATCATACATGTTTAAACTTAAAGATATTAAATCGTAATTAATTACCTATATTATTTTAATTAGAGTACTTGTTCTTAATTTGTATATTCATCGAATCATATCTACTCCTACACCCCTACCTGTCAAACAGGATTACTACCAAAATTTACAAATGAATAGTCTTAGATGTGCATGCATTATCTATGTCCTTCTAGGAAACCTGTTTGACACATCTAAGAATATTCATTTGTAAATTTGGGTAATAATAATTTTTTTTTAAGAAAGGGTAATAGTCAAAATTAATCATTCTTCTCTAATGCACCTCTTGAAGGAGGAATGCAATAAAAAATTCAGGGGAACCGCCCATAGAATTTGACCGCTAGGATTTAGCTTTTGTGGAAGACTTGTTAAAAATTAAAATAGTTGTTATATTTATTGATTTTATTTTTCAGCATTGTGAACCGCTTTTCACATATCTCTGTTTAATAAAACTAGGAATTGCGGAATTGTTATAAAAAATGAGGTATTGTTTTTGACACTTTCTTTCGTAATAAATAATACTTTGTAGAGACATAATTATTTATTAATGATTTAAATAAAATAAAGGAATTACTTTAGATAGATTCTACGCATATTGGTTTCCGCATCCCATTACTTTTTAACTAGTAACTGTGCCCCCAAAAAATTATACTATCGTACATATGGTGGTCAATAAGCATTTCCGTGTCATGTACACAGCTCCACTTACGTTTGAGGATTTTGTTTTAAAAATAAAATATTTATTGAAGAAAAATAAATTTGTAAATTAATATAATTTCTAAAAAATGCATTTAAGAAATCCGAAACACCAATATATGACATTTCGAAACACCAGCAGAGTGTATAATAAAAGTAGGCAAATTCTTCTATGGACATAAGGACCTATTTGTAAAATGAACATATTTTCATTTTCAAAGTTCAAACAGTCGATCTGACCGTTCAACATTATCTCCATATTAAAATGTACTTGGAGGTCAAATTTTACATTTTTTTTTGAATTTTTTTACTATTTATTAAGTATTTTACAAAATTCAATGGTCTGAATTTGACTAGTTTTTGTAAAATACTTAATAAATAGAAAAAATTCAAAAAAATGTAAAATTTGACCTCCAAGTACATTTTAATATGGAGATAATGTTGAACGGTCGGATCGACTGTTTGAACTTTGAAAATGAAAATATGTTCATTTTACAAATAGGTCCTTATGTCCATAGAAGCATCACTCATAAAAGTAACATGATAAATCATTCGAAAATTCTGACAACAATAAATATTATATGAATAATTTAAGAATTTGTATTACCTTAAGCACATTAAATACACTCATTTGAAATGAGAAAAAAAAAAAACATGAAAACACAAAAGTCTGATAGAATTAGTGAATAGAAAGAAGTAAGATCTGATGAAGGAGCACATATATAAATGATAAATTATGTGGCATTACAAAAAAAAAGAGAGAATTTTTTTTTTCTTATGGGCTAGTTTGACCCAAAAACTTTTAGTTGATCCATGATTCTTAACTCTAGTATTGGGCTTTCTTTGAAAATTTTTTTTTTTTTTTTGCGGAGTTTTCTTTGAAAAAACTGTTCACCAAAATGTACTTTTTTTAGTAATGATTGATGATGAAGTCATTTAATTATTTTATATCGATAAAAAAATTCATTTATATTTTCAATTTGCAATTTTTCAAATAAAGAATATTATTTTGTCACTAGATCAAAGGTCGGTTCTCGACAGTACGTTATCAGTGAGTTCATTTCTCCCGCATTATTTTCTGTTTCTCGATCCGCATTTGCTGTTTTTTTTTTTTCTAGTCTCAAAATAAAATCCTCTTATTACAGTTCCATCTGTCAAATTAAAACGAATGGATTCGATGAAATAACATAGTTGAGAAGGAATCACAAACGGAAATTTGGATTCCAGTACTTGCATGTGGCCTTGGTCTTTCGTATCATGAAAAGGCAATATAAACAATGTAACAGTACTTTCTTTTAGTGATGCCCACGGGCTATTTCAACCAAAAAAAAAAAAGGCAATATAAACAGACAACACTACTGAATTCTAGGAACTTAGTTCGCTTTCATGGCCAAATTATACTGAGAAAAGTGCTCATCATATGAAGAAATATTATAGAGAGATTGATTACTTCTGATAAAATTACACAGATTAAAATACTCTAACAAGCCACCGAATTAGGCTCTCTCTACGCTAAAAAAACTTCTAGCTAGAAATGAAAGCCTACAAGAAACAAAAATTCCTAATTCTAGTAGTACATACATATATCGATATATATTCATAACTAAAGATGATCAAAGAAAGCACCCATCATCAAAATTTTGAGAATAGCTTTTGGGATCATACCCAAAACTCGTTCGTCCGGCACCATGTTTCCTCGGCAAACCCACCGCTTGTCTAAATTGGTATCTTAATCGCCACATCATCTGCTTGACACTCATAAAACTGCTCCATTTTTCTCTCAGGGCACTTCTCATGATACTCTTTGATCTCCAATTCATGTCACCAGCCTTCTTTCCCCCCAACCTCAAACTTAACATATTTGCTGTTTGACCTCTTTATGTTTTCCCTTGTTCTCAGTGGTATCTTATGTTGATTAGGTACACTGGGAATATGGAGGTGGTTTTATAGTAGTTCGTAGTAAAAAAGAAAGAGACTGTATATGTTATCTCATTCATGATGTGTCACTTTTCCAATTGGTACTGTAGAATTTATTTATTATTTTTCCGTGTGTGGATTAGAAAAAGCACCGTGAGAGTCGTGAGACTACACGTCAAAGCTGAGTCATTGTCGTACTAGATGCGTCAGACCCTTGATAAGATTAGATTTCTTTTTGTTAATTAAAGGGTTTGGGGCCCTTTAGGCGCTGATGGAAAGAGCATCAAATTCTGGCAAGAGATATCACTAAAGCAACTTGAGGCATCTTTCATAGTCATCCGACTCATCCCTTTAACCCCTGATTTTAACAAACAGGAAATTGTTAGTGGTAGCTGACTATGGTAGAGAATTAAAGATTTTCTATGGCTCCTGCTGCACTTGATTTTGTGATTTGCGATAGCTATCCATCATAATATAACTGCGCTGTAAGTCAAAAGGAAAAATAAAATCTTTGTTGAAAATAAGTTTAGCACTCCCAGTATGATGCCACATTCTCCCGCATGGAATGCATAGCAGAGGATCCCTGCTGTGATTACTATCAGTCGCAAAATCCTACGGCTATCACACTGTGGGACCTTTCAATTTTCAAAGGGACAATTGAATGGTATGAGATGACGCAATTGATAAAGGTCCTTGACCTTTGAGTGCACAAAGACATGATATAACGATTCCACACCATATCTTTCTGATGTTGAGATGATGATCTTTGATCATGGCTTGTGCCCCCATCAAAAGGAAGTGGAATTTAATCATCGGTGCTAGATGATAATGATTGATTGATTCCCGAACGTCTGATTAAACTACAGATCATATCGGGACAGCAGCCGAACAGGTCGTCAGGTCCCTTAACTAGTAACTGTGCTCCCAATAAGCATTTCCGTGTCATGTACACAGCTCCACTTACGTTTGAGGATTTTGTTTTGAAAAGAAAATATTTATTGAAGAAAAAATATATTAAATTAAGATAAAAATGCATTTGAGAAATTTTAAACACCAATATATCACATTTCGTAACACCAACAGAATGTGTATAATAAAAATACATGGTAAATCATTCGAAAATTCCGACAACAATAAATAATTATATTAAGAATTTAAGAATTTTTATTACCTTAAGCACATTAAATACACTCCTTTGAAACGAGAAAAAAAAACACATGAAAACACAAAAGTGACTGATAGAATAAGTGAATAGAAAGAAGTAAGATCTGATAAATGAGCACATATATAGATAAATGATGTGGCAATATAAAACTTTTTGAAACTTTTATCTTCTTTATATGTATAAATTTGAATAGTATATAATTAGAAGTACACTGTACTTTACAAGAAGAAGAAAAAAAGAGGTCTTATGGGCGTTTGACCCAAAAACTTCTTAGTTCATCCAGGATTTTTAACTCTAGTATTGGGCTTTTTTTGAAAAGAATGTTCACCAAAATGTGAAATCTGTTAACGGTAATTTTTTTTTTTTAGTAATGGTTGGAAGTAAAATCATCTTATTATTTAATATTCACAATAATTTTTTTAAAAATATTATTTTTGTATCAATGGCTGATTTTTAATATGGTGTTAACAGTAAGTTCATAAGAATTTGCTTCGCATTATTTTTTGTTTCTCGATCCGAATTTGCTGTTTTTTTTTTCTAGGTCGTCTCAAAATAAAATCCTCTTATTACAGTTCCATCCGTCAAATTAAAAAGCAGCATGAAAAGGCAATAAAAACAGACAGCGCTACTGAATCCTAGGAAGTTAGTTCGCTACCATGACCAAATTAAACTGAGAAAACTGTTCATCATATGAAGAAATATTAATTATATTAAAGAGAGATTGATTAATTCTGATAAAAATATACAAATTAAAGTACCCTAACAAGCCACCAAATTAGGCTCTCTCTAGGCTGAAGAACTGTCTTCCCATTCCTCTTTCTAGAAATGAAAGCCTACAAGAAACAAAAATTCCTAATTCTAATATTATCCATAGCTAAAGACGATCAAGAGAGCACCCATCATCAAAATTTTGAGAATAGCTTTTGGGATCATACCCAAAACTCATTCGGCCGGCATCATGTTTCCTCGGCGAACCCACCGCCTGTCTAAATTGGTATCTTAATCGCCACATCATCTGCTTGACACTCATAGAACTGCTCCATTTTTCTCTCAGGGCACTTCCTCGAGTCTTTACAAAAGCTAGAACTGAAACCTCTCCTTTGCCATGTCTCTTTGTTCTCAAATTCATGTCACTAGCCTTCTTTTCCCCCAGCCTCAAACTCAACATATTCACTGTTTGACCTCTTTATGTTTTCCCTTCTTATCAGCTGTATATGTTTTCCCTTGTTGATTTTGTACACTTGGAATGTGTAGGTGGTTTTATAGTAGTTCACAGTCAAAAAGAAAGAGACTGGATATGTTATCTCATTCATGATATGTCACTTCTCCAATTGGTAGTTTGGTACTGTAGAATTTATTTATTATTTTTTGGTGTGTGGATTAGAAAAGGCACGGTGAGGATACATGTCAAAGCCGAGTCATTGGTACTTGGTGCGTCAGTGCCTTGATAAGATTAGCTTTCTTTTTGTTAAAGGGTTTGGGGCCCTTTAGGCGCTGATGGGAAAGAGCATCACATTCTGGCGAGACATTATCACTAAAGCGAATTCAATACATCTTTCATAGTCATCCCTTCAATCCCTGATCTTAACCATTTCTTTTAGCATAAAATTGTTAGTGGCATCTGACTATGGTAGAGAATTAAAGATTTTCTATGGCTCCTGCCTACACAGTGGCCATGGATCTCGTCAGTTGCGATTAGAGAAGTAAATTTGTACCACGTCAATCGGAGAAGAAGAGAATGAAAGAGAGGAGAGGGAGGTGAGCGGAGCTTATTGGAGTCGAGAATGCGGTATTGTTGGAGCTCGGAGTGTGGAGTCTCTATTTATTTCGATCGGTGTGAGGCGATGAGTAGATCTGGCCATCGGAGCACGGCGGTGTGTAGATCCGACCATCGGAGAGCAGTGGTGAGTGTCGGAGCTTGGCGGAGCTCGACGTTGAGTGTCGAAGCGTGGTGTTGAGTTGATCCGGCCATCAGAGAATGGCGGTTATTGGACGAAAGCTAATCCAGTTGTGGAGAGACAGAAAAAATGAGGTATTATGATGTTTAATGGTGTAAATAAGTAGGATTAGATGATGAGAATAGTTTAAATGAATTAATGAGAATAAATGAGTTGGATCTAGAAATTAGAGTTATTTAACTTGTCGTAAATAAGTTTTTTTATCAATGAAATTGTTTAGTTAGCATTTGAAGCCATTAATTTTCAAAAAAATAATTTGTACCACGTCTAAGTAAGATTTTTATATGTCATGCTATGTTATGATTAAATTTGAAGGGACGGTTATGACACATTATTTATGCCGTGATTGATTATGTTTGCCACGTTTGATCACAATTAACTATTTTTTCTTAATAAAATTTATTTATTCAAGATTCATCATTTGATTAAGATCCAACGGTCTTGACTTATGTGATCATGTGTCAATTTTTCAAATAATAATCACATCATGGTCATGACACATATGAAACATATTTCATATTGTATAGTGACAAAACTGTATCGTAAGTATCATGCAAGTACCATGTGGTAACGTATCCGATTGACTTTTTTACATCTCTAGACTTGCAATGACTATCTATCATAAATTCATAATGTACCAAATGCTCCCACATGGAATGTAGAGCAGAAGATCTCTCCTGTGCTTACTGTCCGTCGCAAAATCCCACGGCTATCAGTCAATCACACAGGGACCTTTCCTTTTCCAAAAGGACACCGAAATTTTTATTAATATCCAAAAAAAATATTAAATTTCAAAATCTATATCCTGATTGATAAGTTTTCAAAAACTGTTCAGACCACAAATTTATTTTCATGTTTTATGCCGAATTATAACAAATAAATTTTTTATTTTGATTTTGGAATTTCAAAACTGGAAAATAAATTTCTGGTTTTAAGTTTTTTTTAAATTAAACAGAAAATGTTATAATTTTTTTATTGAAATATTAGAAATATTTCTATATATCTTTGAAAATAGATGGAATACTATATAATTTGATTTATTAGAAAGACTGCGACAAATAACCTGGATCAACATTTTTCTGACCGGATTTTTTGCGGCTGTAAGAAAAATTAAAATATTTTTTTATGTGTTATTGAAAAAAATAAAAATGTTTTGAATCTGAGTTATTGATCCCGTTTCAAAAGTCACTTCTAGGTAAATACAGAAAATATTGTAATCCTTCTATTTTTGAAAAAAAAAATTGTGAGAAAAAATTTTCAATGACAATTTGTCGAGGAATTTTTTTTTTTCAAAAATAGAAGAAGTATAGTATTTTTTGTATTAACCTAGAAGTGACTTTTGAACCGGGATCAATAACTCAGATTCAAAATATTTTTATTTTTTTCCAATAACACGCAAAAAAATATTTTAATTTTTCTTACGGCCGCAAAAAAACCGGCCTGAAAAATGTTGATCCGGGTTATTTGTCATAGTCTTTCTAATAAATATATAGTATTCCATCTATTTTCAAAGAAATATATAAAATATTTCTAATAAATCAATACAACAAATAAATAAATTATAACATTTTCTATTTAATTAAAACTTAAAACTGGAAATTTATTTCTTGGTTTTGGAATTCCAAAACCAAAACCGGAAATTTATTTCCCGGTTCTGTAAAATAGTGCGGTTTTGGGATGCCTAAAACTGGAAATAAATCTACAGTAATTCTACTTGAAACCGAGAAATAAATGTGCGACTTGGATAGTTTTCGAAATCTTGTCAAATAGGATATAGATTTTGAAATTTAATATTTTTTTTAGATCATGATCCTTGGCTTATGCGGTTATGCCCCTCAAAAGGAAGTGGAACAAGCACCAAATTACAACGGGCTTTCTTCCCACCTAATTTATGCCAAGAGCCCAGTAGTAATTGTGGATTTATCTTAGGCCTGTTTAGGTTATCGGGTTCAATAAGGGCCCGGTGCAACCGGAAATTTCCAAAATCCGAGTCGAAACCCTAGATAAACCATCCGCTATATATTCCTTCTTTGTTTCACTATGCATCAACCCCTCCAGGCGGCGCCGTTGCACACACTGGTAAACGAAGAAGAGGAGCCATGTCGAAGCGAGGTAAAACTCTTAATCCTGATCCAACCTATTTTTCTCGTTGGATCCAAGATTTTATCAGTTCTAAGTCGTAAGATTTGAACGCTCTCTCGCGCAGGTCGCGGTGGTTCCGCCGGAAACAAGTTTCGCATGTCGTTGGGTCTCCCGGTGGCGGCGACGGTGAACTGCGCTGACAACACCGGCGCGAAGAACCTGTACATCATCTCCGTCAAGGGGATCAAGGGAAGGCTGAACAGGCTTCCATCGGCGTGCATGGGTGACATGGTCATGGCCACCGTGAAGAAGGGAAAGCCAGATCTGAGGAAGAAGGTCATGCCCGCTGTGATCGTGCGCCAGCGCAAGCCCTTTCGCCGAAAGGATGGTGTCTACATGTACTTCGAAGGTACAATTTTATTTTATTTTATTTCTGTATGTGTTGGTTGACTGATCTGGTTGTCAATGGTTTAATGTGCATGTTTCCAGCATTGTTGAATGTAGTAATCTAGGTGTAAATTAGGAATTCTCTTATTTGTTGCTCCAGTTATATTGTCCTGGCCTTGGTCTCTACTATTTCACTAAATAAAAGTGAGAAAAATGTTCCGAAATTATCAAACACTATTATTCAGTGTTCCAGTATTTATGTTTATCTAGTATAAGATTGTTTGAAGAAGACTGATATATTGTTTAATTGTGGCTTTTCATCTATATCCCGAAATCTTTTGGTGATAAATTATTTTTAATCTTTAATAGTTACTTGTTATATTATTGCGCAAGTTCAAACTGTATCTGAATATGTTTGATTATGTGTATATATTGTGTTGCTTCTTTTCGGTATGTTTGGTCTCAATAATAGGCCACTCTCTCAGTAAGAAGCATAAATTAATAATATGCCAGTATTAAACAGCATGATGTTTTATTTTTTTGTTCACATCATGTTACCTGTCTCCTGGTATATTTCTATCCAATGTTGCACTAATAATTATTTGAAACATTCTTAGTAGATTTTTTTTATTAAAAGTAAGACACCTTTCTCACTCTCTCTCTCTTTACCCTTCTCTTTACCACTTTTTCTTTTCTTTTTCTCCATGTTTTGCATCAAAGAAACTTGGTTATCTTTTGTTAGTATATGTCCAACTCTATTCAGTTGTTTTTTGTTATGGCATTAGCTGTTATCTTTTCGGTATGTTTGGTCTCAATAATAGGCCACTCTCTCAGTAAGAAGCATAAATTTATAAAATGCTAGTATTAAACAGCTTGATGTTTTATTTTTTTTGTTCACATCATGTTACCTGTCTCCTGGTATATTTCTATCCGATGTTGCACTAATAATTATTTGGAACATTCTTAGTAGACTTTTTTATCCATGTTTTTGCATCAATGAAACTTGGTTATCTTTTGTTAGTATATGTCCAACTCTATTCAGTTGTTTTTTGTTATGGCATTAGCTGTCATATATAATAGTGAAATTCTCACAATTTGTCTTCTGAATACTGTGGTACTTGTAGATAATGCTGGAGTCATTGTGAACCCCAAGGGAGAAATGAAAGGTACATTACAAATTCTACAGATCTAATCTCTTTTGTCTAAATTGATGTTAATTATTTTCTTTCATTGAAGTTCCGCAAAACTCTTTTTGAAAATCTTGCAAATTTCAATTTTGAAATTATTGTATGGGGGAGATTCTCAATGCAAATGTGTTGTGCAATACTTTGGAAAAGTGACTAATTGATATTTGTATAATTGCAGGGTCGGCAATCACAGGTCCAATTGGTAAGGAGTGTGCTGATCTCTGGCCAAGGATTGCTAGTGCGGCCAATGCCATTGTCTAAGTTTAGCTTTTCTGAAGATACAAATTTGAGAGACTTAGTGCTGCCTGAGAGTACTTAGTTCCTTTTGTAGTTGTTTCACCCTGATAAAAGAACAAATTAAGAGAACATGGTGCTACTTTTTGTTATATTCCGTAGTTGGTAAATTTTGCCTGAGTTTAGTTTGTTTATTCTGTGTCAGACTTGAAGGTTTGCTCTAGTTTGTGTGAAATTGAGCTTCATTGTGTGCTGCTGGAAACATAGTTTTTTTTCAAGTATATTATGAGGTCTGTTATTTTACTTATTGCATTAATCATTCTGCTGGAGTTATATGAGGTTATGTGATCAAGTAGTACACAGCATGTGATCAGGAATCCAGTTGTGGTATAGCAGATCTTCAAAAGGCTGTCTTATTTCCTTTTTGGAAAGGGACATGATCAGGCATCTAGTTACCGTTTATCCATTTATCAAAATTAACTATATTACTAGATTAGCAAATTCGTAATGTCTGGTATTGGATTTTAGTACTCTTCACTATTATATACTGTAAGCTGGAGGTTTACAGTCTGCTTTTTTGGATATCTGTACGTTTTCTGCGTTGATGCACAGTATACCTAGTCGAGGTTGCTTAATTACATCACTATTAAAACTTTTATAAGTGATGTATATTTTTCAAAAGCCACTAGAGCTTACTTAATTACATTACTTATTTAATTAAGATTTTAACATTACGTTAGTCCCATCAAAATTTAAATACAGGAGGTGATTAACGATATTAAAAATTGGAGATCCCATATCTAATAATTGGTTGCCTTTGTCGTTTCTTATTTATCAATTATTCTGCCTTGTTCTTGAAGGGATGCAGGATGCTTATTAAGTCCCTGCTAGTTGTAAAAGCTGAATTTGGAAGAGAAATCATCATTTTGTAGAATCTTTTTAGTATATTATCGTTATCATCTTCAGTCCCTGAAGTTACAAATTCAGCATTGCCTTAATCGATACGTGTAATTGGTGTGTTGCTTCTAAAGCAGGGCTTCAGATATGGTACCTTCCATTATGAGGTATATAAATTATTTCACATACAATTATATAATTTATATTCACATGCATTGCTGTAGAGACTGGAAGAAGCCTGATCAAACTAAGATATAGTAACTAGTAGCTATTCCTACATGGCACTGGAGAACTGGATTTCACTAGTATCGAAAATTCTGTTTGCTCAATGGATCCATAACACGATATAATCCAATCTGAATCAACAGCTGTAGTTAGAAAAAAAAAAAAAAAAAACCAAACTAATTTATTGGATTTGGTTTAGGATTTGAATATTAATATGAAAAAACCGACAACAATCTAATGCATAAGAAAAAACAAAGAGAAGTAATTCCAAATAACTGGAAGCACTGTTCTGTCGGAGGCGGACTAAAGGGGCAAAGAGTGATGTGCGGAGGGGAGCCTGTGGGGTGAAGAGCAAGGTATACTTCAGCGCAAAAAAATAACAAAGTGGAAGAGATCAAAATTTTGGAAGGAGATGAAGAGACGACGTGAAAGAATGGGAGTAAAATAGGACGGGGGAATTTGATATGAGTGAGTTCCACAGAGAATTTTGTCAAGAAATTTGGAGAGGCATATTTTGTTTGATTTTTTCAAAAGCATATCAGTTTGCAAAATTTGCCCATAAATAAATATGTTTTGTACTATGTGATTGAAAAAACATGTATATTTATTTCTCTCTTTTTTTTTTCTTGTGAAGAAGATTCTATCGTTCGAAACTGTTAATTTTCAGCTAGTTCAGACAAATGCAAGTTGAGAAAATCAGGAATCTTTCGTAAGGACAAGAAACGACTGCACTCGCAAGTAATTGCTCAATTTTTACGATCGGAAAGTTATTCTTTCGGATGTCATATTCGGACTTATTTTTAGAATATTTTTAGAATAGTATAGGAAAAATTTCCAGTGTACCCATGTAAACTAAACCCAATGTGGCATTCCTTGCTCATTTTCTTGCGCACCTACCTTTATTTTTACGAAGCTAAAAAAAAGGATCACAGATGCACAGAAAAGAATGGTATCCTCTCTATGACGAAGGGGAAGAGTATAGAAAGAACCAACGCCACCCATCGTTTGAAGCCATAATCGGACAATTTTATTTGGAATCTAAACGAACAGAGGCAAACTTAGACTAGGTAAGCTTATTTTGACGAAATATTCTCCTAGCGCTGAAACAATTCCCAAGTTCTTTCAGAAAATAAAACATTATATTGAGCTTTCGAGGACATTTTAAATCAGTGAAATAATTTGAGTGAGAATTTTAGATTTTATTGGAGTGATGAATTAAATTACCACCATCATCGAAGCACCAAAAGAACCAGATATTTAACTCATAAATGCTAAATGACCTTTCAAAGACGATTAGCCCCATTAATCATATCATAAAACCAAAAAGTTAGTTACTTGTTTCTGGATTTAGCAGCTTGCCAGGACTCTCTATGCAAAATAAAGCTCAACAAGCTACCACCACCTAGCATTCTATCTCTACTGTCAAACTACAGAAATGACACATCATCAAGACTCCATCTTCTACCAAAGTTTACTGCTTGCCTTTGTTCTTCCCTGCCAAATTAGTGACACAAACAAACAATAAATTAACCAAAGCAATTCAAACCTTATTCCATAAAGCAGCAATCTCAAATTTGTACGAGTACATACAAGCTTAATCCTATCAGTACGAGTACACAATGGTCGAATTTATCAATTTGGTATAAAGTATCAATAAGCACGGCACACAATGGCCGAACCATCAATTACAACCCAAATGGCAAGCAAGCTACTGACAAAATGTTTTGCTACTGATCAGAAAGTGGAGAGAAAATGAATACTAACTTGAGCGGTTGGTGTCCCGGCAGTATTTACTGCCACACATGCACTTGAAACTCCTATTTAGGATCTCAGTTTCTTTGAAATCAATCCCGTAATCCTGCAATATAAGACAGCCAAAATATATGTTACAACATATCATCCAGCACCAGTTAGATAATTGCTTTTGCAGATGTGTGTTTATTTGTAGAAGAGAAAACTAGTACCCATGTGAGCTCCTCAAGAGGTTCAATCTTTCTAGAACTAAACAGGGCAAGCTGCATTTTTCAAGACATGATTATTTGTTAGGAAATAATTTTGCGTGCAGAGAGTAATTTTACTAACAGTGTTTCCTGTTAATGATGACACTAACATGGTAGTAGAGATGGTCCGGAGTCTCAATTTCAACAGGTACTTCAACCAAATTAGCATCGTAGCACCTGCAGTTTTGTTTTATCAAATAGCCTCCAAGGATTGAGATTCTTTTTAGGAAGAAAGAAAATCAAAAGCACGGAACTACAGAAAATAGCCCAAATTGGCATGCAAGTGTCTTATTGGGATGTTGAAATCAAGGCTTCCAAGCTGATGAAACGCACAATAAGAACCAAACTGCTAGTGGACATATGATATCATACTTGTAAGAACCAAAAGAAAAGGCCTAATATGTCAAGCACCATCGCAGACAACTAAATACAATAAAATCTTCTTAACTTGAAAATAACCAATAGTAAAAAGAAAAAAACGAACAAACATGGAATTAACTACATATTGCAAAGATGAGCAAACTTGTTCCTATACCTGTGGTTGATGAAGCGAGCTATATTGCCGTAGAAGGCGGTATCAAGGCAGAAAGCCTCTTCATCCTTGAGCCCACTGCGTGGGACCCAGTCAGCATCCAGGAACACTGGCTGAGACTTAATCAAGCTCTGCTTGCTTCGACCGTACCTCTCTTGATACTCCTTGGCTGTCAGGATCTCCCCTACAAACTCGCATATAAAAGTTCCCTTTGGTATTTCATCTAGGGTGCGAAGCCCCCATCCCCTACCATCTCCTGTCATGAAAACCTGATATCCATCAAGGTTTAAAGATAATGGTTAGCATCCATAGGAGTTGGCAGTTTAGCGGTGATAATATGATACATATACATATTTAAACACAATATCATAACATAATTGAATTTTACACAACACAAAATAAATTTTAAGCACAATACAGTAACAGTTATGCCAAATAAACAGTTTGGCTCAATTCTTTGTGCTTCTCAATTGAAGAAATTTACACAAATTTGTATTCTTCTGCTTTGTTAGTTGTAAATATTTCTTGGTGACAATCTGCATATATTTATCGCACTGTACAACATTCTTTATTTTTTATTTTTTATTCTTTTTTGTATACTGGTAGAAAAATATTTTGGTTCTTCAAAACAAACAGAATGATGACTGTTGGTTGGATTTTGTCCTATAATTTCTATTTTATTATATTTTCCATCTGCATCTTTTATATTTAACAGGTACCCAAATCTTAAATTGATCTAACACTGATTTTGGTTTTTCTTTTGTTACTATTTTATGCGGCACATGGTCCTTTTTATTGGATAACAATGTCCTTGAGTATGGGGTATTGCCATTTTTCTTATAGTAAATGAGCACCAACATTACGGAAGGAGGTTTACTGAGGCCGCTTGTTGGGGGAAATAGTAATGTACAATCGAAACAAAACTAAACAGGAGAGAGAATCATAAAGTCGACTGTAAATTAGTTCTGAGCTGGTCCACACCAGTCATCTAATCATATGAGAAAATACTAACAATAACAATAACAAAATAATGATGATGATCATCATCATCATAACAATAATAGTAATAATATTAACAATAACAAATTAACAACAATAATAGCAATAATACTAATAAATAATAACCATAAGAATAACGATCATGATGATGATGACAAAAGAAAGAAAGGGCAAAAGAAGTTGGTACCTGAACCTGGCAAGTGATGCCACGCTGTACCACGCGATTGCCACAAATCTTCTTGCAACCACATTTACTCCAACACTCCTTTATAAACTTCCTCACCAAATGTCCCTTACACTTCCCCACGACCTCCTTGGACCTATCAATAATAGGGCATTCTCCCTCCTTACAGTAAACCCTACGCTGCGGGTCCCATCTGTTTTGGACAATCTCTAGACACTCATCCAGAAACTCTCTTCTAACAAGCCCTTCATTAGTGTACGCAAACTCTCCCCCGGTCTCCCTTGCGCATGCACATGGCACAGGCCCTTCCAAGCAGTCTCCATAACAATCAGCACAACAGTTCTCATCTCCAATGCGTGCCAGGCAGATATTCAGGTAAGCATTGTCACGTACCAGGTTTTGCGGTATGTAAGCAAAACTTGGAGGGGTTACATCACTGGTATAGTCATTGAAAACTGGTATGGAGAACTTCTCCTCACCCCTAGCAATATCACTCGAGTCATGTGCTGGCCTGACCACACCTAGAGCTAGCTGCATGTTATGATCTGTACAGCCGTTAGCGTCAGCAGATTCCATTGGCGCACAGTTGGAGCTCATACCTGGAGCAGGAGGGTTGTGCTCAACTAAGGCTTCACACATTTCATTCATGATTTTAGAAAGAGAGAAATCGGGTGGGAGGAGTTTGTACGAACGGAGGCACTTATCTTCAACGAGTTTGAAAAAGTCAGATAGACTTGGTGTAGGGAGGTTGACAGGAGAGTACATGGCAAGCTTGAACTCACCCTTGGAAGAGGAGGCAATCTCAAGCTTGGTGGAAGGAGATTCTTCCGATACAACACTGTTTTTTGTGCATCGTACAATGGTTACGTTCTTTCTATTGTTGCGAGTTGACATGGGGTTAGGGGCTTTGGAGGTGGATGCAGAACGGGTTTGGGGGGTTCCTCTCTCTAAACCCTCTCGGTTTCCTTGATTGGCACACTCCCTGTTTCCGGCAGAATCAGAGTCTGGAGGAAAGATCACTGCAAGAGGAGCATCCTCAAATGCAGAGTCTGGCTCTGCTTTTGGCTCTTTCAATGGTACAGCATTGGGCCTTCTCACATTTACAACTTTTTTGTACGTGATTACTTGACCTGATTCAGTAATCACTCTTGTACATCTACATTCAAGGAACACGATGGGTCAGGATAAAGTAAAGAACAATTAAAATTAACCATGCTAAACTGATCAAGGATTGTACTGGTAAGGTTGCATACTTGCATGGTACTCACGACTGCCATTCTTAATCTTGCATGCAAGATGTAATATGCACAGAGGATTACAAGTGGCTTGCTTGGATTTTTAATAAAAACAAAAAATGGAAGTATTTTATTTACTCTGATGTTGGAGGCGGTACAGAAGAAGAAGAGGGCTCTTGGGGCATAGGGACGATCGCCTGATCTTGAGTAGGAACAGGCTCAGGTTGCTTTCTGCGGGACCGCTTGAGGAGAGGCGAATCAGTCTCTGCATCCACCAGATCATCCATTTCATCATAAGTATTACTGTTGTGATCTAGCTTGCGCCTTCTTGAACTTGATGGACCCGGTGCACCTGAACCATGATTGATGATTGAAGGGGTCGTGATTTCCTCCTGTGTAGACCAATTAACAGTGTCACCCATTTCCTGCTCATGACGAGAAAAGGCATCATAAAAGAGGGAGAGGAAAGTTACTGTGATAAGGCACTTTAACCAAATAAAGTGGATCACTGCAGAGCAGGGCAGTTTGGTGAAATAGCAGTACCTAATTGCCTGGTTCAATATACTGGTTGCCTCAAATATGCCCCAATTTTATTCCATGGACAAGAAACAGCACAAAACAAACTGATAACTGTCCAAACAGGTACATGCATGCATGACCTAATCAAGGGACGGGGAATCCAACTAAACACGATTATTACACCACGACCAGACTTTTTACAGAACCAGGTCATTAGACTAAAACCGGCTTTAGAATGCCTTAAAGGTAACATCAATTATCTGATTCTAAAACAAAATGGTACATGACCATTGTGTAATTGCAAAAGCTGCACAAGCTCGGCCAGATTATCAGAAAGGCATTCTAAGACTATCCCAGAATTTTTTTTCAAAATTTCAGAAAATACCACCCACAAAATGTGCATGGTTCCATAGGAGCCAATGAATACAACAAAGATAGACCTTAAGAATATCCAAAAAAACATAAATAAAAAAAAAGGAAAAAAAAAAAAAAAGGATAGCTTTACTCACATCATTTTGCACAGCCTTTTTTTTGCTTTCTTCTTCCTCCTGAATCAAAAACACGAAAGAAGACAAGAAATGTGTTAGTGCCACAGCAACAAAGACTTAACAATACACAAGAACATTATGGCCAGCAAAGAAAACCTTCAAGAAGAAAAAAAAGGCAAATAAAAACCTGAGCAAGAAGTATGGCCTCCGCAAAGGCACTGTAGTTTGAGTCCTCGATGTGCTCCCAGTTATTTTGATACAATTTTAACAAATCCTTCAATACTTGAGTAGCAAGCTTTCTGTTAAAGCCTAATTCTTTCATAGCACTTAAAGCAGCTTTTGCTCGGTCGGTATTCGACCCCATCGGATAAACCCTAGAATATCGATCGAGATCAAGAAATACAAAACAGGAATTATTAGGGAAATGTAGCTTGAATTTAGAAAATGTTAGAAGAAATGGAGCACCTCTGGAACTACAATCGAGAGAGAGAAACTCTAGGGTTTATAGGGTTTTGGCAATGGCGGAGTGATAGAGGTAATCTGTTTTGGCTTTCCGAAGAACCCGAGAGAAGGAACGAAATAGGGGGTCCATCAGTCGGAGTAATTACTGATAAATTTTTTGGTCCTTGTCTAGTTTTGGAAACAAATAATTAATTAATATATTATTTCGATGCCGCTTCGGCTCTTCTCCAATTATACCAAATTTAAGTATATCTCGCCTGTCGATTTCAGATCAGATATTCCAATTAAATCTGTATTAATTATATCAAACCGTTAAATATGCAATAGACAGCTGAGATATTGCAAGAACCATTCAATTAGGACCCGAAATTTTTGTAATACCCTAAAAAAAAAAAATAGCATATCTACCTTCCGTATTGAAATTTTTTTTAAAATAACCTAACCGCCCCACGTTGGGGCGGTTTGCCATTTTTTTTTTTACAGATGTATAGCTGACTGCCCCACAGTGAAGCGATTTGCTATAATATATATATATATATATATATATATATATATATATATATATATATATAAAATTTAACATATGTTCACCAAACCGCCTCACAGTGGAGCAGTTTGCTATAAATATGTTTTTTTAGAGATCTTCATATTTCCATCTAATATGTATATTATATGACACCTATCCTAGATGAGTATATATAATATGTAATCAATTTAAAAAAATATAAACGATAGACAAGAGCTAAGACGATTATTACAGATAATGATCGTCTGATCCTTTGCAAGGATTAGATTCTGTGCTGTTGCATCGAACAGATTTTGTGATGGAATGTGCAGTGCCCACAAGATCATGTACTTCGAAGAGGCATTCTAATTTGCAATCTCAACTTGTTATAGCCTTATATATCTCATAAATAATAGACACATCAAAACATAATAAGCTGAATAATATGCTAAAGCATCATATATACTTTTTATAAAGAGTATAACTACAAAACTACTATAAATATTAGATAAAATATTAGTACTCAGTTAATTAACAACATCAGAAGAGCACTCACTTGAGATGAGACTATATAGTACTGTAAATATTAGATAAAATATTACCCTACATATAGACAGTTTCCACAAGAAATTGTTTTTCTAAACAACTTAATATCTTTCATGCCACATATTACAAGCAAAGATAGCGAAACAGCGTAGCTATGCTAATATAGCCCGAAACATCAAGTACCACCTCTCAGTGAACAACACACAAAACAAATCCAAAAGAGATATTCAAACAAATTGTTTCACCAGATAATCTTAAATCAAATGATACTTTAATTAAAAAATAATTTCCCACAATTTCTAATTCAACGACTAACATATAAACTCAAATTTAACTTGGATCAATCTAACAAAACTATATATTACCTTGATCCGCGCAATATTCAATTGACACACCTTATTGAATCTAGCAGAGATCCAACGGTGATTATGCAAATACTTGAACAGCCGCTAGGCACCAATTGGAGACGTAAAATTGACAAATGTCCCACTAAACATCTCTAAAAAAATTAACAAATTTTATACACACTAAACATCTCTAAAAAAAAGAATTATAACAAACCGACCCACTGTGGGGGCAGTCAACTATACATATGTAAAAAAAAAGGAAAATTAAAAAAAATAACAAACGTCGTGACGCGGTTAGATTATTTTTAAAATTTCTTTAATACGGAGGTGGATTTGCTAATTTTTTTTTTTGAGGTTACAAGAAAAATTTCGGATTTAGGACCCTTGGTTTGAGCTGGCAGGTCAAGCGGTTCGTACGACGCCTGACTATTAACTTGTCGATTCTCTTTAGTCAGACGCTGTTTAAATCATTGGATAAAAAATGAACGGTGGATATTCAATTGATCTTTCCTACAGTGGGAGCGCAATTCCAAGACGGTTTCTTTTATAGAAATTTGTAAACCGGCATTTATTTTGAAACGTCTTCAGTGGCTGGCGCATGGATTACCAGAAGCTGAGAGCATCTGCATCCCTAAAACTCTTAGAGTTTCTAAATAACTATTAACTGATTTTAAGAAATTATAGACTCTGGAGTTTCTAAATGTTCACATCTCTGAAACTAATTTTAGAGTTTCTAATAAGTCACATCAACAGTAAATTAAAATTAAAAAAGAAATTCCGTTTGAAATTTTATTAATTCTGCCGTTCATTTTCCCTTGACCCGCGCAAGTACAGAAACACCATATGCAAACATTTTTTTTTCCACCGTTCATTTGTTGAATAGCAGTAGAATGATATTTATAGTAGTAGATATTTCGTTAGTATAGCATAGATATTTATAGCAGTAGATGAAATATTTCATAAGTACAAAATTGAAATCTGACTTGAACAGCAAATTAATTAACATATATATATTTCATAAGTACAACAAATTAATCATCATATAAATATTTCATAAGTACAACAAATTAATCAACAAATTAAAATCTGACTTGAACAAAATTAATCAACAAATTAATCAACATATAGATATTTCATAAGTACAAAATTGAAATCAGTCTTGAACAACAAATTAATCAACATATAGATATTTTTTTATCAGCACCTTGAAATTTCTTAGTTAACTCCTCATTCTTCTCTTGAGAATCTGAAAGTTTCCTTCTTGTTATCTGCTTAGTGAGCTCAATTTCACCATTTTAATCCCAAATCAGCCTCAATTTCACTATTTTAGGGCTTATAGGGAAGAGTGAAAGTGGACTTGCGAACCCCAATCTTGCCAAGGAAAACCAACCTGCTCCTTGATGCCCTCCACGGTCACCGGCAATTCAAGCCCCTCCAACTCATCGGTTACTATTCCGAGGCCTTGTAAGAATTCAAACAACAAGCTACGGCTGGTGGCACGTGACTGGCTCATTTGGTAGAGGCTGGGTCGCAAGTAGAGGGAGGAAGACGAAGGCGGGTTATCGGGTACGGTCTTCGTTCATTTGTTGATATTTTTGCCGGAGAGGAAGCAGAGTACGAGTTGAGTTTGAAGGGTCTGCAGCGAGGGAGTGTGGCGAAGGGAGGGGCGCAGCGCGAATCGAAGAGCAAGGGAAAAAGAAGGGGAGAAATGGGTTGCGAGTTGGAGAGCAGCGCTTCCATCTTTTGTGTGGAGAAGAAAGGAATTTTCGTTTGGAGAGAAAGGAATTTTCGCTTGGAGAGAGAGAGAGAGCGCCAGCGGTGCGGGAGAAAAAATTTCAGCGAATCATTTGACCACGTCAGAGTTTATAAACGATTTCTTAATAAGAAATTATTGAATAGAGTTGCTAAATAAGAAACTCATCTGCATCCCTGAAATTAGATTAGAAACTGCCACATCAGATTAGAAACTCTAATAGTTTCAGGGATGCAGATGCTTTGACAGCTGTTACCGAGTTAAAATTTGAAGATACTAATCTCGTTTAAATGCACAAGTGTTTGGTTGTGGACTAAATTAATTTATTTCAACTTAAATTGATTTAAATTATTTATGTTTGATTGATATCTAAAGTTATATTTTGGCTTAAGCTATTTTTGTTTGGTTGGAATTTGGTGGGTTAAGACATGATTTGATACTACAAATATTTTTGTCTTGGAATTTTTGTAATATCAATAATAAAATTGTTCTTCTTATTTTTTTGTTCATTTTGATTGAAAGAAATTGTACAAAAAATGAGTTATGTACAAATTAATTCTTTATCTTAGAGATGAACATTGCATTTAGCAAATTTTGTTTAATTCAACTTATATGTATATCAATTTGTTTTGTCTTAAAATATTTGGTTGCTGGACAAAAAGTTTACTCCTTTGTTGTATATTTACATAAAAAACTTTAATTATTTTCTAGATTTTATATTTTGTTAATTTAAATGGTTACGTTTTTTTAAAAATAAATTTTGTTGATTCTATAATTGATGAAGTTATAAGTTTCTTTATGCTTAAATGGAAACAAAATTAATTGTTTATTTTACATTCCTTAAAAAGTGATTGAAAATAATAAAAATAAAGAAAAATTAGGTCTCACACTCAGATAAAATTAAACCACTTGAAGGTTACTTTAGACCAATTTATGTCATCCTAAAGGTAGGATTATTTCATGTCACTTTGGCTCAATTAAATCACGTTTAGCAGAATAACTGAAGCATAAAGCTCTTATTCTACTGTTTATTTAATAAATTATTACGTGTATTTCAATTAAGAAAAGGAGATAAATATTATCTGGATGATCTTGATAAACTTTTTCAAAATCATTTCAAATAAAAATGAAAATAAAAAATAAAAAAATATACAATGAACATGTAGATAGTCTAGTAATTAAATTTTACGCAGATGCATTAAGAACGGTTAAAGTTTCAAGTCACCCCCTAAATTTCATCATTTTCTATAGAGACATGATATTTGCCTTGAATTATATATAAATTATGTTTATATGGTTGGATTTATAATTTTTTGTATTGCTCCTTATGGGTTTCAAACCCGCGACATTCTCACACATAAAATATTGTCTTTATCACTAGACTAAAAACTGGTTATATTGTTGGATTTATAATTACATTTTATTTTTAAAGATTGTCATCTCATCGTATATTTAGTTAATTATCAAAGTTTTTTTTGGTACAGTTGGAAGGACCTCGTACAGACATTTTTATTAATATCCAAAGTTAATTACAAATTAATAAATATAGTCAGTTCAGATGAGTTTTGTTAAAAATGTCCAAACCGGTCATTACTCAGTTCATATGAGTTTTGTTAAAAATATCCAAACCGGCCATTAAATGGCCGGTTCCCATTTTAATTCAAAACCGGCCATTTAATGTCCGGTTCCCAATCTTTTTTTTAGAGAGAGAAAGATTCTTAAGATGGGCATAACATAGTTGGCTAGATGAAAACATCGTAGGAAACTTGGATTGAAGTTTGCACTTGGTTTGGCCAAGATCAAACAAATGCATTTGGTTGGATGCGTGTGTTACATCGGTTGCATGTATCGGTGCATCATCGATGTTTTTGTAATGAAACATCGATGCGTAAGTAGGGTAGTGCTACAAAAACATCGGTGCGTCGCTGATGTTTTTGTAATGAAATATTAATGTTTTATTAGCCTTATCATTGGCAATTAAGCAGGGTAGTGCTGAAAAAATATCGGTGCGTCGCTAATATTTTTGTAATGAAACATTTATGCACTTCTGCCGTCGTTAAGCCGTGCATAAAGCATCGGTGCGTCATTGGTGTTTTTGCATGAAAGCATCGTTTTAAAAAAAAATTGGTAGACACATAACGACCCGTATGCGGTTAGTGACAGTGTCGTATGCAGCATAGTAAAAAGTCAGAACTTGTATCAAAATTACTGATCTGATGATTAGGAATGATAGGAAACCTGAATCACATTAAACTAATTAGATCAACCTGAACTAGTGAAATTGTTAAAACTTAGTACCTAAAAAAACGTAGTTTAGTGTTTGCATGCGGATAGTGAATTTAATTTTACAATAACCAGCATCCTAAAATTGAGTATCTTTAATTTTGTAAGATGCTAAAATCTAACATGATGCTGAAAAGCACGATGCTGAAATCTAACATCTCTCTCCGAGTCCCTCTCCTCAACCGGCCATTATGAAGAGCAAGAATTTAACATAATTTCAAGTAAATTAGTGTAATTTAGCGTAACTTAATGTAATTTAGTGTAATGTAGCATAATTTAACATAATTTAGCGTATTTTAGTATAAATATGCTAATTATATATCAAAATAAGTAATCTAACAAATATTTAAAAAAAAATTGAATTTTTAATGTTAGATTTTATCATCTTGCTCTTCATAGTTTCTAAAAAAAAAATTTGAAAACCAGCCAATTAATTGCCAGTTTGGACATTTTTAACAAAAAAACAAATGAGCTGGGTATATTTATTAATTTGTAATTAACTTTGGATATTCATAAAAATGTCGGGACCTCGTATATTTAACCACACAAATAAAATGAACTTCTAGAAACGAACCTTGTATGTCTTGGATTCGGACTATTCCATGAGTATCCGTACCAATTCTATCTGAAATAAAATTTATTGGATCTTTTTAACATTCGTTGATTCTGATCGATCGGTGTATTCAAACTAAAACTTGAGTTACTTTAGGATCCGAATTCATTAAATGGAGCATAAAATTGGGTTGGACCTCGATCGATAGCAGCATGTGGGTTTCCGTTCAATGATAATTCATGACTAAGAAATTTCCTTCATTACCATTGATGGATTAAGAGCAATCATCTCTCTTAGGAAGTATATATCCACGTTGGTTTGGGTTTAGAAATTTCCTCCAGAAGATTTCCCGAGTTTAGCAAGTTCAGGTTTAAGTATTTTACGTATCATACTATCGTTGTCTAAATAATGAGTGAGGCTATGGTACTTCGGCTAGTGTACTACGGCTCAATATGGTACTTTTAAAATTTTAACGGTCGATCCGAACCGTTCAATGTGATATCCATATGAATATGTACTTGCAAACTAAATTTTATATTTTTTCGAATTTTTTTACTATTTTTTTAGATAGGTAGAATTTTGATGGTCCAGAATTTGAATAAAACACTGAAAATTCTATCTATCTAAAAAATAGTAAATTTTTTTTGAAAAAATAGAAAATTTAGTTTGCAAGTACGTATTCATATGGATATCACATTGAACGGTTCGGATCGACCGTTAGAATTTTAAAAAGTACCATATTGAGCTGTAGTATACTAGCCATAGTACACTAGCCGAAGTACCATAGCCTCATGTTCCATACTATTTATCTCACATGAAGCGGTAACATCAATTTAGAGTTTTGTACCTGAACTTTCTGGTCAATTTTTTTGGGCACTTTGTACCATCTCTTGAAAAACTTGGATTTAGTTCTCCATGTGTCATTGACAGTCTTTAACTCAAACTGCTTGATCTTATTTTGGTATCAATTATTACAACAAGACTTGCGTTCTGAATCATTTGCTATTAAACAAACATTTTGATGGTTTTTGCCGTATTTTACAGCGATTTCGTCGAAGATTTAATAAATTTTCTTCATGTAAAATAAAAAAGGGAAAATAAAAAAGTTTTTGCGAATTTTTTTGTGAAGGTGCAAAATAAAAAAAAGGGGAAAATAAGTGAAACAAAATTCTTTTACAGAGAAGTATTTACTAAGGAATGTGATCATGCAAAGATGCCCTTTCTTAACATAACCAAATAGGATTTAGGGCAAAAGAATGAAACAAAGCTTTATTGACAAGTTACTACATCAACAACTCGAATTCTGTTTACTTTCGAAGCAAAATTGGCCTCAACTGCACTAACATTTATCAGTTACCAGCATTCAGTTTTTCTTGAAGTATCTTAGTTAGAAGCACGGGGTTTGCCTTTCCCTTCGATTTTTTCATCACCTGGATTTTACAAGTTCTTTATAAAATGCTTTGCATATAACATAACACAGAAATGAACCAAATTAGCCCTAGCTTATTAAATTGAGAGTTAAAGAGGTATCGCAAGGTATATATTTGCAGTTTTACTCAGTCAAATCATGCTGTCTAATGCCCAATTAACCAAAACAAAACAAAACAAAATAGAACAGTAAAAGACATTTGGTGTTGCGTTGAAAATGCACAATTGCCACAAAAATTGCCAACAAGGTTTATATATACTATTTCCTCTAATAACAGTCAAGGAAATAGAAAAAGAAAAATTGGTTTCTATTTGGATATTTCATAAGATTTTGATTAATAAACTGAAACTAAAACCTACAGGCACCACAGTCAGATATGACCTTTTTCAAACATTTGAATGTTAACTTTATAAAAAAGTGGACATTCTGGGCAAAAAGGCACAAATAGAAAAATAAAAGAAAATGAAGTGAAACAAGGGAAGACGTGAAATTGAATGAAAATACATGTACCTGGCCAGCAAAAAATCCTTGCAATTTTGTTCGGCCAGAACGATACTGTTCAAGCTGCTTTGGATTCTCTGCAATTACCCCATCTACCAGTGCTTCTATTGCCGCTGGATCTACTATCTATTCATTTATTCAATATACACCATCAGATATACTACATATATTGAAATACATTTACTCCAAATGATTTGTACAAATTTGGAGTTAGTACATGTAAAATTTTACATGCCTGTATGAGTGCAACTTAGCATGCTTTGTTTTTAGCCAGATGATGCTTAATGTGCAATTAAGACTTGTAACCTTTCCTTGATAAAACTTGAGATTTGGTAGGCACCTATCCAGTGCTTACAGTTACAGATATAAAGTACCTATCAGGTACAATGCATACTTATTTGTTGGCCATAATCTTAAATCAAATTACCTGGACCAAATCTTTTTCCAATATCAATCCTTGTACTGTTCCGCCTTTACATATAAGCTCATTTAATATCTAAAATTTGAAAAAAGAGAATCAGCAGGACCGATCTATAAAAATTGCAATTAACAAATGGAACAATATTTTATGAGCAGTCCCCAAAAAGCAAAAGAATAGGATAAGTTGCAAATATGAGAAATGTTTGCTGTTCTTTTCGATTGAGTTAAAAGTTAACTGCAGTTTGCCGAACCAAATGAAAAACAAATCTATAAATACTCAAAATAGAATATACCTCCTTTCCAATCTTGCCACTTATGGTCCCGTTTTTAATGGAGGAGATGAGCTCTGCTAGCTCCTTTGGTGTCAGCTTTATCTCCTTTATTGACACCTTTTCATTCTTTAAATAAGCTGCGATATCGCCCATTATCCAGTTTGCTGCCAATTTGGCCTCTGCGCCATTTTGAATGCATGAATCAAAATAATCGCACACCTGAATTACAAAAGGATGCTATTAATATCAGTAAAATAGTCGGCCCACTCAACACAGCAATATTGAAAACCCTGAAATCATCCTTTCCGTCAAGATCCTTTTTCCAACCAGCAAAAAAGAAAAGGAGATGTATCTCATTTCCTTATTGAACATTAGTAGTATGCACAAATGACATTTCCTATTTTTTAATTTTTATGAAGCATGCATGATATCCCTTTGTGTGCATTGCATCAATGATATTTCTAAATAATGCAAGGTGTGCATTAAAATTGCCTCTGAGAATAATTGTATTAATAAAAAAGAAGCTTTACATCATCGTCATTAGCAAGAAAGAGAACATCTTGCATGGTAAGCCCCATATTCTCATACCGCCTCCTCTTTTCTTCAGGGAGCTCAGGAAGTGACTTGCGAATTTGATCAACATACTCATCTGTCAATACTACCTCAGGCAAGTCGGGTTCTGGAAAGTATCTATAATCTGCCAGTCCTTCCTTTTTCCTCATTGTAAATGTTTTCTAAGGAAGAATTAAAAGTTCTCTTAAAAAGGAATCACAAACGTGAGATTTCGTTTCTTTCAGACTATGCAAGTAATCCCAATTCCTTAAATCAAGCCTCACTTAACCAAAATTCAAAATTTCAAACTGGCTAGTGATGCAAATTAAACCAAACCTGCTTCAACCTGAGGTAACTTTAACTACGAGGTCATTGTTAATTAATTAAGAGGAGATTAAGCCCAACCAACACCCCATTTGCAAGAGAGAGAAAGATAGAGATGCACCTGAGTTGCATCATCCCAAAGGCGAGTTTCTTGTACAATTTGGTCGGCTTGGCCTTGCTTATGCAGAAGGATCTGTCTATTTATCTCATAGTCTATTGCTTTGTTCATTGCTGAGAAGGAATTCATGTTCTTTATCTCCACCTGTCATCCATTGCATCAAATAAAAAAATAGTTATCAACAAAAATAAAGTCGTAAGAATTCAAGATAAAGCTGGAACATACGTGCAATGCAAGACACCATCGCGGTTCATGAATTCCTCCTTTTTTTTGCTGGAAGTTCTAATTCTTTAATTAAGGTACACACGAACCTCTATCCTGACCTCTTCTTCCCCACTCAATATAGGGATGCCAATTCTCACCCAACCCGACCACCAGGTTTCACCTAGACTCTACCTGATCTTGTCTTACTAGCAGTAGTAGGTTAACATGGATATAATATACTCGATCATTTTTTTTAATTGGCTCAATCATTACATATGCACCATTAAAAAAAAAAATTAGGTACATTTTTAGCTGTCCCAGATTATTAGAAAAGCTTCATTATTCTTACATAAAGTAACTATTAAATGAAGCGGATGCTCCATCATACATGACACCAATCCAACCCATCAACATCTCTAAACTTTTGTTTTCTTTTGTCAAAGTTTACCAAGTTGAACAGAAAAATGTACCTTGGTACCGAACTCCTGTTGGCCACCGGGCCGAACAGAGACATTGACGTCACAACGGAGAGAGCCCTCTTGCATATTGCCATTGCTGACACCAACGTACCTGACAACACGCTGCAACTCAGAGGCATACTCTGCCGCTTCAATCCCGTTCCTCATATCGGGCTCTGACACTATTTCCAGCAAGGGTACCCCGGCTCTGTTCAGATCTACCTATTGTGAATTAGGGTTTAGAGTAATGAGCAATCCTTTCTTATAGTCCTTCTAGCATTAGAATTGCAATAAGTTGCTAAAGTAGGACATTTTTAACAGGGAAATTTGATTTACAGTGTTGTTCCATGTAATTTCCACAGCAATACAAAATCAGCAAAACTACTTGTAGCATAATTGTTCCATGTAACATCCCTCCAACAATCACAAGTCACTTAAAAAATGGGTCCATATTTTAGCAAATTACAAAAATATTATACTTTTTATAACGTAACGATCTAGATCAACATATTTGCAACCCATGACCTGATATAACAAGATTTTGCAATTAACACAATCCCGCCAATACGGATAGCATACAAGACACATGTACCAGTTAACCAATGCATACCAACCTGTACCGAACCAAAGCCAACTACATTTTTGTGCCTCAAAACTTAACATTGCTACCAAATCAGTACTAGGATCGGTACCGCCAACTAATGCAGGAGATTGAAATAAAACTGCATTTACCTGCGAAAAGCTTCCTGTGTCAGAGTGAACCAACTTCCCAGCATCTTCTTCCATGTGGACCCTTGTAATACCAAACTTCTTGTGCCCCCCACCAAACTCCACAGGTAAATCCACATCCAAGAACCCTCCTTTTGCAATTGGTATATCAAATTGAGAAATCTGGTACCCCTTTGGCAAATCAGGGTAGAAATACTGCTTCCTGTCAAACTTTGACTTCATTGAAATCTCGCAGTTCAATGCAAGACCTAATTTAACTGCAAATTCTACCACTCTGGAGTTCAAAACAGGTAGTGTGCCCGGTAGCCCCATGCAGACCGGGCAGATTGTGGTATTGGGATCCGATCCATAACTGTATGGACATCTACAAAAGGCCTTAGTTGAAGTTTGGAGTTGCACGTGAGTTTCTATACCAATTATGGCCTCGAAACCTTGTAATTGTTGCCGTTGTCTCTCTCGTGTTGCCATTTGTGAAGATTTCTGTGCCGGTCGAGCCTCTGTGGACCCAGACCGTCTAGCTTGTACCTCGAATTGTGACCTGTTGGGTCTAATTTTGTGTAGAAAGGCGCCATTTTTTGGTATGAGAATAATTGCGTCAGCACAGAAACCTCTGAATATGGATAAAGCCATTGTTATTGCTTATCGCCCCAATTCTAGCGCACAAGGGGGAAAAACACTAGTAAGTGCAAAAGTTGGAGTCTTTGAAAAGAATGCTATGAAGATATACAACACCATTATCCAAAAGAGAAGGCTTGAAGAGAAAATTGGAGAAAATGGGAAACTACAAAATAGAAATAAGAATATGAATGCTTACCATTAGATAAGAATGTGCTTCAGAGAGAGAGAAGAGATAGAAACGCCATAGTTGCTAGTGAAGCGAAGTGCGCGACAATTATCTCCTCCACTGGAATGGATTCCAGTTTTCAGACACAGGCTTATCGGTCTCTTGCGGCGCGCTCTTGTTGGAAGGGAACCATCCTCTACATTTAAAATCCAACTGGAGAGAAAACAGATTTAAATTTAATTATCTCGGCCCATAGAATTTGGGTCCGGCTCATTTTAAGATGTCGACTGAGATTTCTCCGCACCAGTGCTTCAAATTTGTGGTCTTTTATTTGCTAAAACTAGGCCTATTGGACCGGAGGAGGAGATGAATTGAGAAAGCCTATGATCCATGGATATCCTATCATCCAATTTATGCAATAATTGTTCATCTGATTTTTCAATTTACGAAATGTTCAAGCGTGATAACCCATTTATTTCACATCAAAATAATGTTTGCTAAATAGACTTGTATTATATGTTTCAGCTTTGAAAATCCTATAAAATTAATCTCCGTAGAAAATTCATGCTGCACCGAAAATTTAAAGGAATTGATACACAAAAACCGGTCCCTTATCCTTTCAGACCAAAATGTCTGACAAGTTTAAGCTAGTAAAATTATCGATATGAAAGTTTATATGTTTGAAATTTGACCGAAGGATTCTTATAAAAATTTGATGTTAAAATACTTAATCTCAATCTTTATCTTGAAATGACAAGTTCTTCTCCCAAGTCGAAGGAGAGTTCAAAGCGTGGGCTATCCGCACTCCTCCCGTGAATAAAACAGAACATTTTTTTTTTGCAGATCATCTCCTGTTAGGATTTGGTCTTTCGCCCTATATGCCGTATATGATATTGTGACGAACTCGTGATTCTTGGAACAAATAACTCAAATAATACCGGTCAAACCACGTTCCAGTTAACACTTTATAGTGATGCACATGTATGATGCATCTAATGGAGTCATGATCTCATTTATTTTCAAAAATAAATAAATAAATAAATTTATACATTATTTTCTATATAATTTTAATTAAAATATTATAGTTACTATAATATTGACTCCATATGAAACATGAAAAATTTATACGATTAATATTCTATTCATATTTGACTCCCACAGCTTGAAAGTCTGACTCCACTCTTATTTGTAAGTAATAAGTATAGTAAATTAGTAGTTCATCCTTAATTCCAGACAAAAATTTTATTTGTAGCATTTAAAATTTTAAAAATCGAAAAGTAGTCACCATTTCTCAAAATTTCGAAATACAACATAAACAAAGATTAAGTTAGTGTGTCACTCAAGAGTGACATGCAGACAGTCCGCGTATCACTAAGAAAGACACGTAGATACTCAAGACTTGTCATTATAGCTAACACGTAGGTCTACATGTCAGATTTTTTTTACTTACTTTTTTTTTTTTTTGTTTCAGACTAGGGTAGCATGTCTTCGATTTTTTAGTATTATATTTCATCATTTTAGTTATTTGTTTCTAAAAAAAATAAAAAAAATAAGGGAGACTCTAAATCCCAATTCGGTTCCCCAACATTACGCCAAAGGCTACACCATTTCTGCGCTGCGGAAAAACTGTGAAAAGGGGGGAACCGAATTGGCATTTCGGGTACAGGAGAAAAAAACTGGGACCCGAATTGCCAATTCAGTTCTTATGGTTTTTGTAAAAACCAAACTAATCATGTTGGTTTGCTAATTTTTTATTTTTTAATTATGGTTTTTAAAAAAAAATCCACATTGCGTGTATTATAAGCTAGGTCCAGGTCATGATCGGTTTGCCACAACTACGAGTGAGCTGGGATTAAGGACTCGAGCTAGAATCTTAGCTCATGATCGTCACGAGTCAGTTCAGAGTTGGACCGAGCTAGTTCGTTAGCTCGCTAGACTTTATTGGGCCACTATCATACAAATTAAAAATAATAATAATAAAACTCATCAAACAAATCATAGTTTGCATCAGATATTCATTACCGTATCTTGAGCAGTACTCTCAATTCAAGTGCAACTAAGCAAATCAATTATCATAAATTAAGTTTGAAACTAAATTCATACATACCAAAATATCAATTTTCCAAATTCATACAAACATAATTCACAAAATAAATTCATGCATTCCAAATTCACACATATTCACAAACTTCTATCTAGACCGAGATGGCTCGCTAGCTCATTAACATTTCAGTCGACTACTAACGAACGAGCTGTTAGCGAGCGAGTCCTGATCGATCCACGAGCTATGAACCATTTTTTTTTTTTCATAAACACAGATACTAGATTTGCATTTCTACTACGTTCTGATATTCCTCCAAGTATATGATACTTTCTGTATTTTGTTATTTTAAAATGCAACAAATAAAGAATTCGGTAGTTCCAGACTTCCTCCGGTCTTCCAGCTAAGGATTCTTTTGTAATACTTTGAAAATGAAAGGGGGTTGGTCAAAGTATGTTTTTGGAATTCCAGCCTTCCAGGGGTAAATTTGTAATTGGGGACGTGTGTTGCGGCGTGGCCCACGGGTCATGGTATCCCCGTCCCGTCCAAGCTACGCCACGAAAAGAAAAATATTTTTCTCTATTTTATAGGTCAAATGAAATAATGTAATAACTACTTGAAAGTTTGTTTAGAGGCTAACTACATCCAGCACCTCCAACAGGCGTTCGCATCGCTACTGTTCGGCAGATAAAGTAGGACCAAACTTTAGATATAAAAAAATGTAGGGTCAATTTAGGGAATTGAAAACTTCATGGCAATTGCCACGATACATTACTTGACGCCATGTTAAATTTCCGAAAGAGAATGTTTGGAGTACAGCACTGTTGTACTAATGTGCTAGATGTGTTGTGCATCTGTATACATATGCCGTATATAATTTTTTTCGTCGGTGGTAAATCAACAATATATGAAAAAAAAAATGCAATTGAATTTAAAACATATGGTCCCAACATTTTTTTTTTAATGTGACAAGCCAATTTGAAAAATGTCTCAGCCAGTTTTTAGTTGTTGAATACGGAACACAAGTACGTGAAGTGAATATTAGAGGATAATACGAGATCATACTAGCAATAAAATTCATTATTTTTTATGTCATGCCAATAGAGTTTTTTTTTATTATTAAAAATTTCAATATACTCCAGCATCTTTTAGATATTATTTTCAAAAACTAAAGATGAGACGAGAGCTTGTATCATAACACTAAGTTTCATTATCAATTAGTCTCACAAATTTTGGAACCGCCAAACTTACAGGATGATGTTAATGACATTGTCTCCTAGTCCTACAATGCAAAATGAATAAAACTAGTACTAAAAAGGTGTGGAGGTATGAATTTGGATCCCCTAGGGTAATCCAACTTTTTAGTTTGAATTCAGACTATTTGATCAGAATATGTACAAATATTAAAATGATATATCATGTGAATTTCTAATTTGAGTCGGATTGGCCCAGATTCCTATCTGGTGATCCGGATCCAAACTCAAAATGTGAGTTAATTAGACGAGTGGTTCTAATGAATTTATAATAAATAATAGAAATATACAAATTCGGGGGAAAAAGAAGAGATTGCTAATATTGCTACAAGTGTTTTGGTCAGTTTTGGTCATCATTTATTTAGTTGACGACAATTTTAATAAAATATTATTTATAACATATGCTCTAATTCTTACATCTAAGCTCGAAATTAGGTCTTTATCACATTCGGATCGGTCCTAAAATATGAAAGGTTGCATCTTGAAATGTTTATGTCACAAATGGTTGAACCAAATAAATATTTGACTAACATTACAAAACAATAATGAGAAGCCAACATTCTAGGTGGCACAATTCTCCAATTACACTCCTCAACTACCTCTTTTAAGGAAGGCAGTTCATGTACTTGAAATGACACTCATGACAGCTCTAACATTTTCATAATTTTAATTCTTATATGAGGAGGGATCCAATTACATCTTTTTTGGTGACACATCATGACACTGTTTTTTATATAGGTTAATTTTGCGATTTCAAAATCCAAACAGCCGATCCGAACCGTTCAACATGATCACCATAATAAAATGTGATTGGAGATCAAATTTTACATTTTTTTGAATTTTTTTACTATTTATTAAGATGGTTACAAAATCGTTGTTTTTCAATGGTCTGAAAACAACGATTTTTGTAACCATCTTAATAAATAGCAAAAAAATTCAAAAAAATGTAAAATTTGATCTCCAAGCACATTTTAATATATCCATCATGTTGAGCGGTTTAAATCAACTATTTGGACTTTAAAAATAGTAGGTGTCAAAGTGTGTCACCAAAAAAGGTGTAATTGGATCCCTCCTCTTCTTATATTAGGGGAAATTTCATATACCCTTCAAAAACTTTGAAAATATGTATTTCCCCCCTAAACTTCATAATATCATATTTACCCATCTAAATTTGAAAAATTCACAAATTTACCCATTTTTGTCTTTTCTATTAAAACTCATTTTAAAATTATAAAATAATCATTTTACCCTTTATTAAAAAGTATGTAGCCTACTTAATAAAATAACCGTCTTCTAATTGGTCGGTTTTTGTGGACAAATGGTTAATTTGTCTACTTATGATGTGTACACTGTGACATTTAGGTATACACTTGTGTATGCATCAGAAGTAGAGAAATCAATCATTTATCCTCGGAAACTAGACTATTAGAAGATTGACATTTTTCTTAAACATACTACATATATTTTTATTTTTTTAATAAAAGATAAAATTGGTACTTTATAAATTTAAAATGAGTCTTGATAGAAAAGTCAAATGGGTAAATTTGTGAGTTTTAAAAATTTAGAAAGATAAATATGATATTATGAAATTACAGGGAGAAATACTTAATTTTGAAGTTTTTGAGGGGTATACATGAAATTACCCCTTATATTATATTATCTGTTGCGTTTTATTGGACCCTCGAGATATATTTGTGAGTTTTATTTTTTAATAAAAGGTAAACTAGATACTTTATAAATTTAAAATGAGTCTTGATAGAAAAGTCAAATGGGTAAATTTGTGAGTTTTAAATTTTTTTAGAAAGATAAATATGATATTATGAAATTTACAGGAAGAAATACTTAATTTTTATGTTTTTGAGGGGTATATTTGAAATTCTCCCTTATATTATATTATCTGTTGCGTTTTATTGGACCCTATTATTATATTGCGGTCTACCTCGGGCAAACTGAACTGGTACAAAAATACAAAATAGAAAAGAATAGAACCCGTTTTTCCTGTTTCTTTGTTTTTTTTCCCGTTAACCCCTGAAGATATATAATATTTTCCAAACATATGTAAGTCACACTGAGAAAAGACTGGAGATCTGTCTCTTACACCGAAGACCAAATAAATAATGGGAAGAAAATGATTTAAGCCCTTCCCTTGGAGCAGGAGATGTCCATTTTTCTATACTAATAAAGGCTTAGTTCATGTTAAACAAATCAATCATATTTTGGGGATGCTGTCTGAGTTGAACATTAATAAGAATTTAGTTTAATTTATAATATTTTTAAATAATTAATCAACCTTTGGTCTAATTACAGAAGACAATGTTTTCTATGAATATTGAAATTTGAAAGACTAAATTCTTATCTTTCTCTATTTTGTAGAAAAAAACTAGATTGTTCAAATTATTTTTATTATGTTTGAATTGTTTATAGTTATTTGAACAACTGTCGCCTCCCTCGCACTCTATTCGAACTAATAACTCGCAACTCCTAAGATAAAATAAAAGTTGCTCTTAAGCAACTCTAAGATATTTTTGTATTTTTATAATTTTTTTCTCTTACAATGGATGAATACTAATAATAATCAATAAAATCAAAATACCACATACATATTAGGCTTTAAAGAAAGGAATTTGAGAAATATTATATAGAACATAACTATTAATTAATTGTGATTTACATATTGAAATCAAAATAAACTAATTAATTTTTAAAAGTTTATCCTTTGATCCTATGCTGATATAAAAATGTGAGTTACTAAGCGACATACAATTAATCACACTTTAAAAAATTATGTCATGTGATAAATCATTTAAATATTAATTACCACACATATCTGGTTACTGGCATTCATCAACTTTTGAAACTCTTTTTTTTTTTAGGAAGAAACAAGGGTCACGCCAAAAAATTTTGAGCTCTGCGTGAATCGAATCTATGACCTAAAGAAAACTCTTTTAATTTCAATTTTTAAATTTTCTTTAAAAAAAATGGCATCTTAAACTTTTGTCAAACAAGTAAGTAAATGCAAAATGTAACATGAGGAGGAATCCAATTACACCATTTTTTTTGACATATCTTGACATTGTTTTTTTTATAGGCCAATTTTGCGATTTCAAAATCCAAACAGTCGATCTGAACCATTCAACATGATCACCATATTAAAATGTGCTTGGAGATCTAATTTTACATTTTTTTTTGAATTTTTTTACTATTTATTAAGATGGTTACAAAATCGTTGTTTTTCAATGGTCTGAAAATAACGATTTTGTAACCATCTTAATAAATAGTAAAAAAATTCAAAAAAAATGTAAAATTAGATCTCCAAGCATATTTTAATATATCCATCATGTTGAACGGTTTGAATCGACTATTTGGCATTTGAAAATGATAGATGTCAAAGTGTGTCACAAAAAAAGAACGTAATCCGATCCCTTCTGATATAACATTGGCTTCATACGTACATTCTCTTATAGTATATGTTTTTCTTGTAATTGCTTTCAATAATTTCAGCATTACAAGGAGAGGCATATCCTTGGTTAATTGGGATTTAGCTTGTATTCCAAAGGACTATGGAGGTCTGGGAGGTGCCAATCTTAGTGTTCGAAACCGATCCTTGCTGCTCCGCTGGTGGTGGCGGTTATACCGCTCTCCGACTTCTCTTTGGTCACAAACCATTCAACAATTATATAATAAAGCTCCAACCACACAAACCCACCTGGTTCTGATGAGGTACGGTTCCTTCTTCTGGTCACAGCTCATGAAAATCAGACCACTCTTTGATTGGTCGACTACATGGTCGATTGCTCAAGGATCATCGGTCTCATATTGGTTCGATGCCTGGACATTCCCAACTAAGGCAACGGACGACACACCGGACTCGGTCACTAGGAAGTACTCACTGGAGATGGCAATTGAGGCCGGCCTTTGCCAGATCATGAAGGTGCCGGGACAGGAGGAGGACAGAATTCATTGGATATGGTCCAACAATAATGAATATTCAGCAAATTCCTTCTACAAACTGATTTCAACGGCAGGAAGAACAAAATGGAAGTACCGCTTTATTTGGCAACTAAAGATACCACCTACGGTTCGAGTGTTTGCGTATTTGCTAATACAGGGCAGACTTTTAACACATGATGTCATGCAGCACCGGGGCTTACAGTGCGAACCACAGTGTGCGACTTGTCAGCATTGCACCTGGGAAACGGCAGTTCATCTTTTTTTCCGGTGCAGCTTCGCGCGTGGTGTGTGGGCAAGAATCAGCGGCTTAATCGGCTTCAGGATTTTGCACCTCGGTCAAACGGTCCAATCCACGGTTGATAAATCTTGGATAGCATGCAAAGGCAGGATATCGAGAAGCAGGTGGGGTTCTTATTTTCTAGCTGTATGCTGGTTTTTATGGAGGTCACGGAATAAACGGATCTTTGATGCCTGTGGTACGGACCCGGTATGGTTAACATACCACATCATGAAGGAAGCTAACTTATGGGAACGGTTTTGTTAAGGGACGTATCCGGGGTTTGGTTTTACCACTTGTGGTGTTTTGAGTATGTTTTGTTTTAATTTTCACTGTTGTACATAACTGATAGCTACTATCAGTGTTTCAAAAAAAAAAATTTCAGCATTACAAAAATAGTTGGCGGCCAGCTAGTTGGAGTCACTGTATAAACCGTCCCATACTACTATATTAGGAAGGAAATCTGCAAAATCAAAATTTAAATGTAAAAGATATGATTTCAACAAGAATCATTATGTTATCTCCAGATCAATAATTATATAGATGCCAGCATCTGTAACCTTTTTCAGGATGCTAGAGGATCGTAGGTTTCTCCTTAGAAATTGAAATCAAATCGAACTTAAATATCTAGTATCAATGACAATATATCTTGCCATGTTTAGATAAAAAAACAAGGGTATATACTATTATATTTTCAAGTAGATAAATAATTTTTTTTAGTAATAATTGCATGTATACAGTAATAATAATGTCTATTTATCTATCGACCGAAAAATGACTTTGGACACCAATTTTTTTTTTTTTTTTTTGTCATATCTCTATTTCTCCATTCCATTATTAAGCACGTTGGGTGTCCGATTCGCCAACGGCTACGATTGAAAGATTAATTTTTAGATTTAATCTCAACTCTCCAATCACATAATCTATCTTCTTTTGATTAAATGCATCTGTTTTATGTGTAAAAGTTTAAATTTAGCTACAAACATACTCGCCACACATACCGCCACACGATGCGTTACAATTAAAATTAAACAGACTCTAAAATTTAGCAATATAATTCTCCGTTTCCTTATTTATTTGTTTTCTTATTTCTCCCTCTCCAATTGAAATTTTCTATACAGCGGATCACAATGCAAATCAAAATTTTGTTCACTTCCTTATTTCTATACATATTACTGTGATAAATCTAGAATATATTTCTAATTTTGTTTTTTTATGAAAATTTGTCATTTTGTATGAGAATTTATTTTTGTTATCTTATCATGACGAGGGTTAAAATGCACTCACATTTTTGTGCTCCCAATGCACCCACATTATATATATATACATCTCCATTTTCAAAGTCCGAATAGTCGATCCGAGCCGCTCAACATAATCTTCATGATAAAATATGCTTGGAGACCAAATTTTATATTTTTTAGAATTTATTTACTATTTTTTTGGATAGATACAAAATCACTGTTTTAAGGAGATTCTGGACCATCCGATAAAGTGGTTTTTGTATCTATCTAAAAAAATAGTAAATAAATTCTAAAAAATATAAAATTTGGTCTCCAAGCATATTTTATTATGAAGATTATGTTGAGCGGCTCGGATCGACTGTTCGGACTTTAAAAACGGAGATAAAAGATGCGGGTGCATTGGAAGCACAAAAATGTGGGTGCATTTGAACCCTCCTCATCTTATCATATATTACGTTGCAACGCACGGTCATGATACTAGTTTGCCCTTAATGATTTTGAATTTCATGTTATTGCTTTAATTTCCGTGTATTCTATTTTGTCGTTAATGCAAACTCAAGAAATATCGGAAATGACTGAAATTATAAATTGCACAAAATAAAATAAATGTCCGCCCATGAGGTCATGACTCATGACTCATGAGTCATGACCCATCGATATTCAATCTCACAAAAATTGTAGAATTTTGATTTTAAAATGTATTGTTATTAATTTTCGTACGGCAACAAAAATTATAAACCATGTGAATCAAAACTGTATACACGAATCTCGATGTCAAATGATCCAGTGGTCGGATCGAACTAAGTTTTGTAGTGTTGAAGGTGGACCCATGATTTTACACAATTTTTTTTTTTAATTTACTTTTTTTGTTTCTTTCCAATTCAGGATGGAACAGAATGTATGGAAAGTAATTTACTATAATATTCAAAGAATTAATATTAATAAAAAAAGAAATTTTCTTTTGAAAAATATTAGGTTCGCTATGGGAAACTTTATTTTTAGTGTTTATATCGCCTCCCTTAAAGCAGCTTAAATGCTCAATAGGTATAGCAATAAGATTACATTTATGGAAATTAACTATAAACACCTAAATTTCCTAATATTTTCTTAATTATTTATTGTATTAATTGTTAAAAGTAGAAATTTGGAGATTTATTACTAATTATTAAGGTAAGAATTTTTTTTCACTTTTAATACCAGGTCCCGAAATAAACAAACAACCTTTTTTTTTTTTTAAGCAAACACCCTTCATGAACCCCCAGAGATTTAGTAGCTCAGCTCATGGATGGAACCTCTAAAACAGGAGTAATTATAATTTGGCCCCTGTCATGAACTCTTCATAATTTGAATGATAGATGATTTATCTCTATTCCATTATTAAGCACGTTGGGTGTCCGATCCGCCAACGGCTACGATTGAAATATTAATTTTTGAATTTAATCTCAGCTCTCCAATCACATAATTTATCTTCCTTTGATTAAATGCATCTGTTTTATGTGTAGAAATTTAAATTTAGTTACAAACATACTCGCAACACATACTGCCACACGATGCGTTACAATTAAAATTAAACAGATTCTAAAATTTAGCGATATAATTCTTCGTTTCCTTATTTCTCCCTCTTCAATTGATATTTTATATATGGCAGATTTTTGTTCACTTCCTTATTTATCTACTTTCTTATTTCTATACATATTACTGTGATAAATCTAGAATATATTTCTAATTTTGTTTCTTTTATGAAAATTTGTCATTTTGTATGAGAATTTATTTTGGTTATCTTATCATATATTCCGTTGCAACGTACGGCACGATACTAGTATCTATTTAGTTATACAGCAGAAATATCTAATGAATTACAGTATCGTCATCTAATAGCACATTTTGATTCCAAAAAAAATAACAAAGATAAAACCGGCCACTACTCTATTTAATTCATTTGCTATAGAATAGAGATCAGTTTTTCCTTTTTCTTTGTTTCTTTAAAAAAAAAATAGTACTAACAGAAAAAATAAAAAGCAAACTCCAAACTTGACAGAATCAAACAAAATCAAAGAGACAAGGTTTTCCAAAAATAATAAAGCAGTGGCATAAGATATCGTATTAATAGCTAATTATATAATGAGTAATGATTTCGCTCATTTAAGGGAAGTAATGATTTCGCTCATTTAAGGAATATCGTGTAGATTTTTCTCAGTATATGGTTCATTTTTTTTCATTACAAAAATGGATAAATTCTAGACATCTTAAAAATGATCAATTCTTTATTAGATGAGGGACATAAAATTTTCGGGTAAATATTTTAACAGACTATATAATCTAAACAACACTTCATACTCTGTTAAAATCTTTAACCAAATTTTCAGAAAGATAGTTGACATCTATTGTATAATAATATATAAAAATTCTATGATTGATATAGTGTAGCCAATGCAGGGGAAACCCAATACACAATTTTCTTTTATATATATATATTTCAAAATAAAGAAAAAAGAAAACCAATCTCAATTGACTGATCTCATAATGAGAAGGTAGGTCCATTTGGAAACCGTTCTAGTATCTTTATTTATTTCACATTGTGGTGGTAGGTCAAGACATTCATACTCTTCAAAGAAACCCCCAAAACAAACTGAAGAAACAGAGCAGGAAATAAGCAGCATTTCTCTCTGCTGCTCTCTCCTCTGCACAAATTTTCTTTCATTTTTAACTGTGCAACCACCAGAGAGAGAAAAGAGAAAGAAAGAGAGCTGGTGATATGGATAGTTGTGATGTGGCTTGTGCTTTAAGAGCTGTAGCGTTATAAAGAGGAAGTTAGAGAGAGAAGGTGCATGGCGCTAGAAGCCATGGTTTCTCAAGGGAGATCAAGCAAAAGAGACTCAAGGAAAAGCAACACTACAGTACCCTGTTTTATGTGCTCCATGGGTTATACTAGTTCTCTTTCTTCAATGCTTCTTCTTCTTCTTCCTGCACTATTACTTGTATTATCCTTTCTTGCAAGTCGAGTTACAGCAATTCCTGGTCCTGTATCTACACTTAAGATGGAGAGAATCAATAGACATTTAGACAAGATCAACAGACCAGCTGTAAAATCCATTCAGGTAATTAATTACAACATATATACCTTCCACATTTTCCTTCGTCTAAAATTAATCCTTTTTGCACAATATATTTAATTTTTTTGTTCTTTTTGTAATTTTTAAAATTTCAGAGTCCAGATGGAGATACCATTGATTGTGTGCTAAGAAACAAGCAACCTGCACTTGACCATCCTTTACTTAAAGATCACAAAATTCAGGTACTTTTACAAGAGAAATGCTTACATCTCACCAAATAAGGAATCAGTACATATGATTGCTTTATTGTCATCAATGTTATATTTCCCAATAATTTATTAGTTTTCTGAAGTAAATAAAAATATATCATTCATTCATTAAATATGAATTAACAAACAATGTATGTAATTTTGACATTGTAACCAGATACTACCATCACAAATTCCAAGTTTCAAGGGAGAGAAAAATCAGCAAAATTATACAGCAGGGCGACAACGCGCGTGGCAAACGTGGCACCATGTGGGCCGCTGTCCGAAAGGAACGGTACCGATCCGGAGGAATTCGGTACAAGATGTGCTCAGAGCAAAATCTTTGTTCCACTATGGAAAGAAGCAAGTTAACACAGTTCCTCTGGCAAGGTCTGTTGAGGCACCGGATGTAGTTAGTGGCAATGGCCATGAGGTAATCATTTATCTACATGCCTTATTTATTATTTTATTTTTTTGTGTTATCTTTTTATCTGGTATTTTACATGTCAGAGAATTTTATAAGACACCTCTTTATTTTGGGTTATTCGCATGTTGGCTCGAAATAATTTTGAATAATTTTATTAACTCACTTGGTAAAATATTTTACGACAGATTATTTTTTGTTCAATAGGTACAAAGTTAAAAAATCACTTGTTAAAATAAATTCTTATATGTCGTTATTTTTCTTATAATTAAAAAATAATTAGCTAATATTTGAATAAGGTAAGTCAATATTAGAAAAGTGAGCAGTAACGCAGGATTCAATACATGAAAAGACGGTTCACATAGGAAAAATGAATATAAAGTAGGTTCTTCTTTTAAATACTGACAAAAAAAGGGTTAACGCATAAAAGTCACTATTTTATGCCAAAAAAAAAATGCTTGGGTTTCCTTCTTCTTTTCTTCTTTAGTTATATGCATGAGTTCTGAAAGATGAATAGGGAATATTCAAGGTTTGATGGTAGATGTTGTATATTGACTTGCAAGGAAAGATAATAAACGTCATGATGCACATACATTCTACATATTTTTATGTGCATCTCCTCTTTCTTTCTTCTTTTGCATCTTTCTCTGGAAGCAATAAAGGACTAGTGGCTCTTTGAGGGCAGGTTGGAGGTAGGAGAAATGATAAGATTGTAGCACTTAATGCTTTGTATATATATATATACGTGTGTGTATTAGTATATTACCTCTTCATTTCTATTAAAAAAAATAAAAAAATGGAGCTATCCATTACGTATTGTGTAGTACATTGCCATCTCAAGGGGTTCTCACTTATTATATAAACATCTGGAAAATGAATTTTGAAAAATTCTAAAAGAAATCTCGAAAAGAAATTTTTAGTATAGGAGTTGTTTGGCAAAATATGAGATATTTTTTATAAATGGAAATTAAAAAAATATAGTAAAAAGAATATTATTTATACTCTCTCATAGATGGAAAATGAAAAAGAATTATTAAGTATGTTTGGCAAAATAGGAGTTGTTTGGCAAAGTAGGAGTTGTTTGGCACGTTTGTATTTCCCAATATCCTTCATAAATCATAATAGTGTCAGAGGAGAGAGTTGCCAAACAAACACCATCAAATATTTTGTTTAAAGGGGGAAATTGGTTATTTGCCACTCCAAAACTTTCTAATTCTTAAAATGCCATTCTGAAATTTGAAATTGTAAAAATGCCACTCTAAACTTCATTAATTCCTAATTTTGTCATTTATACTGTATTTTTATGTTATTTTTATTAAAAATTAACTGAAAAATACTGTTTTGGTATACGTATTTCTGTATTTCCGATTATACCCTTCATACAATTTCAAGGTTATTTGCCAAAACAGTATTTTTCAGTTAATTTTTAATTAAAAAAGCATAAGAATACAGTATAAATGACAAAATTAGAAATTAATGAAGTTTAGAGTGGCATTTTTATAATTTCAAATTTCGGAATGACATTTTTAAAATTAGAAGGTTTTGGAGTGGCAAATAACCAATTTTCCCTTGTTTAAAATGGAGAGAAGGAAAGATCATAAATGTAGCTCATTTTCAGTGGAGATGAATCTTATGTCATTTATGGGGTAGATTTTCAGTATTCACATAAATATGTTTGTCTTCACTGCCATGTGAAAAAAGGAGAGGAGGTGGTGATTGTGAGAGCAACCATTTAATGACATCAATGGGTTGCATTTAATTTGTTAGAGGTGGAAGTCATCATATTTCCATTTCTTTATGCATATCCTAAACCATATATTGTTCTAAACATATATCATGGGGGCAATTAAATTGCTTCAGAGGTACCTATATTATCATGATTAATTTACAGCTGTTACCTATACTTTTCTTTCAAAACTTGTACAACAATTAATTAGCCTTGATCTTTCACATTCAAAAGTGTCATATTTTTATTGGACGTCTTAAGTTCCAAGCAAGCTTCAAAAAGTAATAGAAGTTGTCCTCTCAATTTGTAAAGCAAGGTAGTCTGTTTAGGTTGAATTCAAATCAGGTAAGGCCTCAGGTTAGATCCGAGCCGTTTAAAGTGAGTTTGCACGAACTTTAAAGTGGTACCCTCCATCTTTTAAGTAGGTCCGAATTTTAATTCATTCGGTATAAAGTGGACATTCTATCAACCAAACCTCCTCCTCCCCCAATTGCAATTTGGACCATCAAATTTGTAATTGATGGATTGGAGACAGAAGGTCAGTTACCTCACTTGAAATTTCAGTAAAACCAAATTTCTACTATGATGCTTAATGCAAGAGATTGTAATTTTTAGCAAAATCAGGTACCTCACTTGAAATTTCTCACAGTATTGTATTGGTCAATCTCTTTATAGAAGCGCGGGTGGGTATTGAATGATTATCAGTGAAGGGTAACTTTCGGTATATTATAAGCTTTTTCTGGACTCTTAGTGGCACATTTACTTTTCACCCCTTGATTATTTAAGCATTGTTACTTTTAAGGAAAAAAATAATTACTAAAGTATTGTTTGGATAAAGTACCACAAAGAACGCACGTGTAGTTGAACTTGGGCATTTTAGACTTGCTATATTTACATGTACATCTTTTGGTTTATTACTATTTTTTCATTGGTTCGATTTGACTTAGAAAAGTAACTAACAATGTTGTATTCTAGTTACTTGCTTTTTGGTTCCCCACATATGCTGTCAAATAAAATAGTTTGTTTTCTAAATGCTACTTTAGTTTATTAGGAACAAATTTTTGCTTTCGCGGCATTTCTTTTTTGGATACTACTTTTAGTAAAGGTGACTAGTTTGAACAGTTTCAATTCTGAAAATAAAGAAAAGGCTGAGAAAAGGTGCTCTTTTTGTTTTTGCGGAGAGAAAAATTGATGCCCCTTGTATCAGGTCGATATTAAATGAGCAACAGTATTTATTGCACCTATGCTAAGTTTAAAAGTTTAATAATAATAATAGTAGTAGTAGTAATAAAAATACTAATATTACCAATGCTACTACTAATAATATTAATAATAATATTCTATCATTTTTCTCTGATTCCGTCTCTGAATTATGGTTCAGTTACTGTTGTGAGATCATACTAGGTCCACAAAAAATATTTAGGACAATGTATTATTTCCCCTTGTTGATCTTTTTGGCCAGATCTTTTTATTCATTTTATCTGTTTCTTATGTTATATTTTTTTCGTTAACTAATTAATCCGGTAAGTATACATATAAAAAAAAAATCATTAGCTTATCAATAAAGTATGAGTAAAAGCTATTTTATATCCATTACTCTATAGAATAAATACAAAATCATATACTTTATGCCTACATTTACTGTATAATATTTATTATTATGCTATTAGATTGATTTATACATCATTTTATGTAATTTATTTAATTTATTTAATTAGTTATTTATATTCTTCAATAATCATGGACCAATAATTGTATACTTTTACATCTTATCATTTATCTCTATGATTTATTTGATATAATGTTTTTATTTATTTGCTATATTTTCAGAAAGTTATCATAAGAAGGGTAAGCTCGGATAAAACTAGTTTTAGCTATATAGCTACATGGGCATGTTTTCCCCCCTTTTTTAACAGCTAACAAGGCATTGTTAACATGATGGTGCAGCATGCAATAGCTTACACCGGGAGCAAGCAGGAGGTGTATGGAGCGAAGGCGACAATAAATGTGTGGAACCCGTCGGTAGAGTCAGAGAACGAGTTTAGCCTATCCCAAGTTTGGATTCTCTCCGGTTCTTTTGACGGCTCAGATCTCAACAGCATTGAAGCTGGTTGGCAGGTTTCCACTTCCCTCTTTTCCTCTTTCTATTTACTATGCACTTGGCATATCCTATACTATACACCATCACACCAAACTTTGCTTGTTCTAGAAAAAGAAGAAATATAATATGGTTATTAAATGGTAGTTCGGCAATAAATAAAACAATTTAAAGAACAAGAAAAGGCACATGGAGAATTTCATATTCTATGTAGCTAATTTCAGAGTACAATATGTATTTTATAGGGTCATACAGGTAAGTTTATTTGCATATTATAATAGTGAGCTGCACAGCAACAAGTGATGAGGTGGACCCACATCGACTTAAGTTTCAAGGTCGTAGGCTAATTAATGTCTGGTCTCCTATTAAATACAACCTATTTATTACAACTCCACTGACTTCTATAAACTGCAACTTTATTATATATTAGAGACAAGGTTAATGTTAAAGAAATTGGGTTTTGTTCAAATGTTTGTACAAATTTTATTCAAAGTTAGGTTCAAATTGTTCGATCTGCGTTAAAATTCATACGAACGATTAAACGGGTCTGTGAATATAAACCGTATGCATAGATTTTGACACCAATTGGACAAAAAGTTCATAAGACCACACAGTTTATGGATTAATTTTATCCAATAAATGTTTTTTTTTTAAATATTGATTTTTTTGTATTTGAGAATTATTTCACAAGTTATAGGAAAATAGATTAACATTATTTATGTCATCAATACAGACCAATACATGTAATTGTTTGTCATGACAAATTCCAATGAAGAAATTCCACACCAATTGACTCAAAGTTTTCGGATTTGGATTCAGATTAGATCTCAATTTTCAATCTACATTGTCAAAGAATCATGGCTATTATTATCAAATTGGGGATCATTCATGTGCGAGCATGTGATGACACTAAGTCAATCTCATGAAATTGAATAACATAATTGAAAACTATAAATGCCTCTAAATGATTTAGAAGACAGAATTAATTATATATATAATATATAGGTTACAATGTACCTACTTTGTTAAAGATAATAGCAGATTATTAGGATCTCTAAAGTCAACTTCTGGATGGAACTTCAAACCTCCAAACCATCTAGGATATAATATAAGCATAATATTGTATTTTTTAGGGGAAATAATAATAAAATGTGCAAATGTTTGACTGGACATATACTTTGCTTAGATAAAATTATAGAGAAATTGGCTTTGAGATAAAATATTTAATAAATAGATAATACCCCTGGGTGCTAACAGATAAGGCTTTGTAACAATTAAACAAAAGCGAATATATAAAATTTTATTTTTTATTTTTTAGGTTTTTGATTTGATGTTTCTTGAGGGACCACTCAATAAATAGAGGGTGTTATAATATACAACTTCTGTACAGCAATGAAATGAAATAGATTGTCGGAAAAGCATCATAATAGAAATTAAAGTTGCTGGTACAGAGTACCTCTCATAAATCATAATCACAAACAAGAGGTCCACCAGTACTGGGCCGAATTGATGGTCCAGTCCTTGGCCCATTAATGAACAAACTGTTGTTACCAATTTATCATGCATCTACTTCCCCCTTTTTATTAACTTAAAAGAAAAAAAAAAAATGTTTGTATATAGCACTATTAGATTTTCATTCTCCATGAAAATGTAAGCATGTTAGTTCTCTGCAAGCTCTAAGAATCATACCATATGCTTTGAATATACCATAGAAATAAAAGATTTTTAAGGCATCAATGTGTCCAGTTGACATTAGAAAAATAATAGAACATATAGTTTTATCAAGGGCACAGATATTTTTCCCCTCAAGCTTTCTAGATTGAAACTCATGTTATAAAATATCCTACTTTGATGCCTGTGTAATGCTTGTTAACAATTACTGGTACGGGTACTGAATTTCCAAGAAATCTGCAAACTAAATTCCAATGAAACTCATTGTCTGAGACTGGTGTATAATGTTGGTTTTGCAGTATTAATAATATATAATGCTCATAAAGATAATTTGTTTACACAAAAGACACAATGTACAACAAACTAAAATATAATATGCAAAATTATATATATGTACCCCAATTATAAAAAATTCAATTTATGATGCAAAAGAGAAGATAATCTGAAGCAGTGGTGTTTCATTCTAGTCAGGTCAGCCCTGAGCTTTATGGAGACAGCAGGCCCAGGCTCTTCACCTACTGGACGGTTAGCTCTCTCTCTCTCTCTCTCTCTCTACTACACACACAACCAAGAATTACTGTATGTTTGAATATTTGACTGCTTTGTTATTCAAGCATTAAGTTTGGGCATGATAAGTTGCTGTAACATGTCCAGTACATTTATTTGAGGTTCAAGCACTGTTCCAGACTTACAGTGCAAGCCAATGCTGTTAAATGCTGAAACAAATGAATCCTGCAACGCGGAGTAATTATTGCCTTGTGCGTATGAAAGATTGAAAGATATAATTTTTTGTTGGATTTTTCTTATGAAGTTTTATTTAGCATGCTATTATCACTAGAGCTTTAATTATATATAGTAAATAAAAATACAAAAAAACATGAACTAAGTACAAATATACCCTCGAACAAACTTCAAATTATAAATGCTTTTTACATTACAGAGTGATGCATATCAAGCAACAGGGTGCTACAATTTGTTGTGTGAAGGATTTATACAAACTGACAGACAGATAGCCATTGGTGCTGCCATCACTCCTGTCTCTGCCTCCAATGGAGACCAGTATGATATTACCATTCTTATTTGGAAGGTTGGCTTTCCAAATCTCATTAATAAACCATATTTTTTTTTTCCAATAATTAGACCCTGGTAACTACCATGCACATGCACCACAGCTCTTATGATCACTCCAAATGCTCAATTCCAAAATAATATCAATTAGCATACAAATTTAAAGTCCGCATCTTTGAAAAATTAAAAGCATCAATCAACAATAGTAACAATATCACCAAAATACATTTTTTTTTCCTAATTACATCCAAGATTTATACTTTTTGAAACTGAGCAACATTTTCACAAAGCAAACATCTCATGTAATTAACCCAATTAGGATCCAACACTGGGGAACTGGTGGCTGAGCTTCGGTGATAACAGGCTTGTCGGTTACTGGCCGGCAGAGCTCTTCACGCACCTCTCCAACCATGCAACCATGGTCGAGTGGGGCGGGGAGGTGGTCAACATGCGCCCCAATGGGGCCCACACCTCCACTCAGATGGGCTCCGGCCACTTTGCAAGTGATGGGTTCAGGAAAGCCAGCTATTTCCGCAACTTAGAGGTCGTAGATGCTGATAACAGCCTAACAGCTGTGCAAGATATCGCAACTCTAGCCGAAAATACCAACTGCTACAACATCCAGAGCTACAAGAGTACCGAGTGGGGCACGTATTTCTACTACGGCGGGCCTGGCCACAATAATTTGTGTCCTTGATTGATTGAGTGACTGCAGCTCTTGATTTCTCAAAGGAATTGAAACTGATGGATCTTTTGGGGTGTGTGTAGTGTGCATTGGTATATTTAGAAAGAAAAATGTGCTTTCTAGTGTATTTTGTTATATGTTTTGGTCCAATGGAAAAATCCATGGGGTTTTTGTAAGGCATTATTTCCGCGCAACTAATTATTATTCGTTGGTTTATATAGTCAATATATTCATATTTTTTTTTCCAGCTTGTCTTTTTAATTGATATCGATGCATAGTTTCTTGCTGCTGCAGCCTCGCACTTCCTGGATTAATAACGGAAAATTAAGTCTGATTGTTTGAAATTTGGTATATAATTCGTTGAAGGCGACGATGTTTTTAATTAATTTATTTTAATATTATGTTTATCTTTAAGATAATCAGACGTGCAAAGAACTTATCTAATGTTGTCACACAGATAGTTTAATTAGAAACAGAGGCCATAAATGACAAAAAATATTATAGGCACACAATGAAATAATTTAGCGTGTACGTTTGTTCGACAAATTTGGTGAATGAGACAGTAAAGAGCCTTAAATTAAAATAAGAAGAGACCATTTTGATGTATGAATAGCTGAAAGAGCATCAATGTTTCTTCTTCCTTTTTATCTTTTAAACATCGACAGTACATTTACCGAATCATGCACAAGTACATAATACCTTATCAGTCTCGGTTATCAGTGCTTAAACCGACACTGATATGTCAACATTACTTGTTCATGTATTATGTACTGGTGTCACACAACAAGCATTCCTAATCATGTTATCTTATGTTTATCTTTATACTGACATTTTACACAGTCATATTTCTGAATCATTGCCTTCTCTGTCTGATTAAAAAAGAAAAGAAAAATATTAAGCTTTTTACGTTGAAGTCAGAGTCAAATAAGTGAATAGCAATGTCAGGTTCACCAAACAAGGAGACGTATTTAATGAGTCCATATCCTCTATAATCCTCCTGAAATTTTTAAAGGTGCATTTTGCACCAGCAAGCTAAGATGGAACAAATATATATAAGCCTTTTTTGCTGTTAGATTGCATCCTATTGAATCTACTCATGCTCATAAAGAATATATAGTTCAATTTAAAATTATTTTTTTTCTCAGAAGTTTAAGAAGTTATGCATTATTTTTAAATTAATGAAGATCAATAAATTATATGGCATATAATGTTGAAATCTGGTAATTCACTGACAGCACAAATAGCAATGCTGTACTTTCTTTCCGCATTTGTATCTGTTTATTCGTTTATTACAGAAATTGTAAGCTTCTAGAAATGAAGAAAGAGCAGAGGACACGAAGTCAAAATTAACTATCCAAATGGAATCCTAGTTAATGTGATATGATAACGAAGTTAATACATATGGTACCTTTAGAGCAGAGGCCATGTGCCTCTTTACTGCCGTGTGGGACTTTGATATTAATACATCTTGCCTAGATATAATTGATATCTTTACTATTAGACCAGCAGAGAGCTTATCTCAACCAATAATTGGTCTAAATAATGTTAAATTCTATAAAAAAAAACATTCACAACGTGTCATAAATAAATTTCAGCATAGTTATTTGCATAATGTATGTTTATCTTTCTCATGTCGTGCAAAATATCTCACGAGGATGTGTATATAGAGTAAGGTTAAAATGTCTTATTGGTTTTGTGTTTTAATCATATTTTACATTTTTATTTTTATTTTTAAATTTAAATAGTCGATTCTGTTCAACCTGATGTTCATATTAAAATATGTTTAAAGACCAAATTTTATATTTTTGGAATTGTTTTATATATTTTTAGATAGGTACAAAATCAATGCTTCTAAACTATTCAAAAACAGTGATTTTGTACTTATCTAAAAAATAGTAAATAAAATTTGAAAAAAATGTAAAATTTGGTCTCTAAGCACATTTTAATATGAATATCATGTTAAGCGGTTCGGATCAACTTTTTAAACTTTGAGAACAAAAATAAAGATGTGGGAGAATAATTGGAACATTTTAACCCTACTCGATATATATAATAAATTAAGAGTATATTTGCAAATTTCGATGATTATAGGACTTAAATTGAGTTAATATTGATTAAAAACATTAAGAGATAATCAATATGTGTTGTAAATGAGTTTCGGTATATTTATGAGTAATATATGTCGTAACTTTTATTTGAGTACGGCTAAAATGTCCATTGTTTTCGTATCTCAATCATCATGCCTCACATTTTTATCTCTGTTTTCATAGTTCAAACAGTCGACTCAAATCGCACAATATGATCTCCATATTAAAACATGATCAGAGACCAAATTTTATATTTTTGAAACTCTTTTTCCATATAGGTACAAAATCTCTATTTTCTCAAAAGAAAAAAATTCAAAAAAATATAAATTTGGTTTCAAAGCACATTTTAATATAAAGATCATGTTGAGCAAAGTTCAGATCGACAGTTTGGATTTCGAAAATAGAAATAAAAATGTAAAGTATGGTCAAAGCAGGAAAACAATGGGGGTATTTTAACCAAACTCATTTTATTTTGTGCAAAATAATTTACGAGCAAATATAAGTTGATAAATAAAAGCTAAGCTAAACTAAATAAAAGCCTTTTGCTGTTAGGTTTCCCGATTTTTTATTAAATATTCAACCTTAAATGAAAAATAATAGAAATATCCACAATTTTTGAAGAATTATAAAAATAGCCCAAACTGTTAAGTTTCCTGGATTCATTTTTTTTCAGAATCGTCAGGTTTTCTGGCGATTGACTTATTTTCTGGACCACCAGAAAACCTAGCGATTCTTGGTTTTTTTTCCCTAGAAACAAGCCATATGAGTCTTGTTTTTTTCTCCTTCCACTCACAATTCACTCAAATCCAACAAAAGAGAGAAATAGAAAGAGAAGAGGCGATTTTGGAAGCAAAATTAAATAAAAAATATTTACATAAAAAAATTACCAAAAAATCGCCTTAAATCACCTCCGAAATCGCCTCTTCTCTTTTTCTTTCTTTCTTCTGTTGGATTTGAGTGAATTGTGTGGGAGGAGAGAGAAACATGACTTATATAGCTTGTTTTCAGGAGAAAAAAGAAAAAAGAAACCAAGAACCGCCAGGTTTTCTAGCGGTTTAGAAATAAGTCAACCGCAAAAAAACCTGACGGTTATGAAAAAAGTGAACTGTTAGAAAATCTAATAATTTGAGCATTTTTATAATTCTTAAAAAATTGTAAGCATTTCTATTATTTTTTATTTAATGTTAGATATTAATAGAAAAATCGGTTACATTTCATTCTATTGAAGGGAATAGAACTAGTGTGTTCTTAAGCTCATCAAGCCTCTTTGTGAGCTTAACTCAAAAACTCATCGAATTGGTTTCAAGCGACGCATACAAACTGTTGAAACCAATCTACTTCACGAGTGATGAGTTTACATATCAAGTTTTTAAATTTTAGAACTAATTTAATATAAAGTCAAGCGGTAAAAAAATAATGAAAAATGAACACATTAAAATTGACTTGTAAACTATTTATTTTTACCGCTTAAATTTATACTAAATTAGTTCGAAAATTTATAAATTTGACATGTAAATGTATCACTCGTGAAGTAAATCAGTTTTAACAATTTAGATATATCGTTTAAAGTTCTACACCATTGAAAATCGCTGTTTTTGTTAAATTCTGCACCATTGAAAAATAGCGATTTTCAAACCATCTTAATAAATAGTAAAAAAATTCAAAAAAAATGTAAAATTTGGTCTCCAAGCACATTTTAATATAGATTGAACATCTAACGGTTTGAAAATGTTGTTTGAAATCAATTCGATAGGTTTTAGAATCGAGCTCACGGAAGGACTTGCATGGTGAGCTTAGGAACACCCCAGTTCTACTCTATATATATATTGTTTACGACTTCAAAGTTCAAAGGAGTTGCATAAGAAATTCAATTGTTCTATTCCCTTTAACTTTGAGATATACTTATTTATTATTATTATTTTTGAAAGAAATATGAGGGTCAATATGAGTTATACTTGCGGTTGTTTTTGCCTAATATTACTATATATATCGCCTAATAGTGTTCTCGAAACTTCGTGTTTTAGGATTCAAATTAATATATATCCTGAAAGTAGATTAACCATTTTCAAGAGAAAAATAAAGTCAAAATTTTTAAACAATACGATTGTTATGCCATCAAATCACGTTGAGCAGCTCTTTTAAAAAAAAAATTATAGTCATAAGATGCTGGTTATTAAATATAAATATAAATATATATATAGAGAGAGAGAGGAGGGATCCAATTACACCTTTTTTGGTGACACATCATGACACCGTTTTTTATATATGTCAATTTTGCGATTTCAAAATCCAAACAGTCGATCCGAACCGTTCAACATGATCACCATATTAAAATGTACTTGGAGATCAAATTTTACATTTTTTTGAATTTTTTTACTATTTATTAAGATGGTTACAAAATCGCTGTTTTTCAATGGTCTGAAAACAACGATTTTTGTAACCATCTTAATAAATAGCAAAAAAATTCAAAAAAATGTAAAATTTGATCTCCAAGCACATTTTAATATATCCATCATGTTGAATGGTTTGAATCGACTATTTGGACTTTGAAAATGGTAGGTGTCAAAGTGTGTCACCAAAAAAGATGTAATCGGATCCCTCCTCATATATATATATAGTGCTGGGCTTAGCTAAGCCATGGTGTAAAACGACTTGGTGCTCCACGCCTCATTATTTTCATTTTGAAAATCCAAACTACCGATCCAAACCGCTCAAGTTGTTCTCCATATTGAAATGTGCTTGGAGACCAAATTTTACATTTTTTGGAATTTTTTTACTATTTATTAAGCCACTTTGAAAATCGCTGATCCATTGGTCCAGAATTTTTTACTGTTTTGCTACTGTTCATCCGGATCAGCGATTTTCAAAGTGGCTTAATAAATAGTAAAAAAATTCCAAAAAATGTAAAATTTGGTATCCAAGCACATTTCAATATGGAGAACAACTTGAGCGGTTCGGATCGGTAGTTTGGATTTTCAAAATGGAAATATGGTGTGGAGTACCAAGTCGTTTTACACCATGGCCTAGCTAAGTCCATCTATATATATATATATATATATATATAGAGGAGGGATCCAATTACACCTTTTTTGGTGACACATCATGACACCGTTTTTTATATAGGTCAATTTTGCGATTTCAAAATCCAAACAGGCGATCCGAACCGTTCAACATGATCACCATATTAAAATGTACTTGGAGATCAAATTTTACATTTTTTTGAATTTTTTTACTATTTATTAAGATGGTTACGAAATCGCTGTTTTTCAATGGTCTGAAAACAACGATTTTGTAACCATCTTAATAAATAGCAAAAAAATTCAAAAAATGGTAAAATTTGATCTCCAAGCACATTTTAATATATCCATCATGTTGAACGGTTTGAATCGACTATTTGGACTTTGAAAATAGTAGGTGTCAAAGTGTGTCACCAAAAAAGATGTAATCGGATCCCTCCTCATATATATATATATATATATATATGAGTAGAACTAGGGTGTGATGTGCTCACCAAACTATTTGGTGAGCACAACTCTACATAAACTATCGGATTCACTTCAAACGAGATGAATCCAACCGTTGAAACCGATGAACTTTACAAGTGATGCGCGTACATGCAAAATTTTGAATTTTTTGAATTATTTAGTCTCAAGTCAAGTGGTCAAAATTGAGAATTTTTTGAATGCATTAAAACAACTTCATTTTGGATCATTAATTTTTCATCAATTTTGACCACTTGACTTGAGACTAAATGAATTCAAAAAATTCAAAATTTTGCATGTACACGCATCACTCGTAAAGTACATCGGTTTCAACGGTTGAATTCATCTCGTTTGAAGTGAATCTGATAGTTTATGTAGAGTTGTGCTCACCAAAGAGTTTGGTGAGCACATCACACCCTAGTTCTACTATATATATAGAGAGATGGACTAGGCTAAGCCATGGTGTAAAACGACTTGGTACTCCACGCCATATCTTCATTTTCAAAGTTCAAATAGTCGATTCAAACCTTCCAACATGTTCTTCATATTGAAATGTACTTGGAGACCAAATTTTACATTTTTTGGAATTTTTTTACTATTTATTAAGCCACTTTGAAAATCTGAAAATCCGGGTGAACAGTAAAAAACAGTAAAAATTTCTGGACCGCCGGATCAGTGATTTTCAAAGTGGCTTAATAAATAGTAAAAAAATTCCTAAAAATGTAAAATTTGGTCTCCAAGCACATTTCAATATGGAAAACAACTTGAGCGGTTTGGATCGGTAGTTTGGATTTTCAAAATGGAAAAATGAGACGTGGAGCACCAAGTTGTTTTACACCATGGCTTAGCTAAGCCCAACAATATATATATATATATATAGTGCTGGGCTTAGCTAAGCCATGGTGTAAAACGACTTGGTGCTCCACGCCTCATTATTTCCATTTTGAAAATCCAAACGACCCATCCGAACCGCTCAAGTTGTTCTCCATATTGATATGTGCTTGGAGACCAAATTTTACATTTTTTGGAATTTTTTTACTATTTATTAAGCCACTTTGAAAATCACTGATCCGGCGGTCCAGAAATTTTTACTGTTTTTTACTGTTCATAAGGATTTTCAGATTTTCAAAGTGGCTTAATAAATAGTAAAAAAATTCCAAAAAATGTAAAATTTGGTCTCCAAGCACATTTCAATATGGAGAACATGTTGGAAGGTTCGAATCGACTATTTGAACTTTGAAAATGAAGATATGGCGTGGAGTACCAAGTCGTTTTACTCCATGGAGTAGCCTAGTCGGACTCATATAGTGCTGGGCTTAGCTAAGCCATGGTGTAAAACGACTTGGTGCTCCACGCCTCATTATTTCCATTTTGAAAATCCAAATGACCGATCCGAACCGCTCAAGTTGTTCTCCATATTGATATGTGCTTGGAGACCAAATTTTACATTTTTTGGAATTTGTTTACTATTTATTAAGCCACTTTGAAAATCACTGATCCGGCGGTCCAGAAATTTTTACTGTTTTTTACTGTTCATAAGGATTTTCAGATTTTCAAAGTGGCTTAATAAATAGTAAAAAAATTCCAAAAAATGTAAAATTTGGTCTCCAAGCACATTTCAATATGGAGAACATGTTGGAAGGTTCGAATCGACTATTTGAACTTTGAAAAAGAAGATATGGCGTGGAGTACCAAGTCGTTTTACTCCATGGAGGAGCCTAGTTGGACTCTATATATATATATATATATATATATATATATATATATATATATATATATATATATATATATATATATATAGGGATAGGCTACGGTGCTTTGGGAAGTAAAGAGGGTGTTTTACTTCCCGCTCATATCTTCATTTTCAAAGTTCAAATTATCGGTCCGAACATCTCAACATGATCTTCATGTTGATATATGCTTGGAGACCAAATTTTACATTTTTTGGAAATTTTTTACTATTTTTTTGGAATTTTTGAAAATCACAGCTTTTCATGAAATAAAAAAATAATAAAAAATTCAGAAAAACACTGATTTTCAAAAATTCAAAAAAAATAGTAGAAAATTTCCAAAAAATGTAAAATTTGGTCTCCAAGCACATTTCAATATGAAGATTGTGTTGAGAAGTTCGGATTGACTATTTGAACTTTGAAAATGGAGATATGAGCGGGAAGTAAAACACCCTCTTTACTTCCCAAAGCACCGTAGCATTACTCTATATATATATATATATATATATATATATATAATTCATTCAGAGTTCTTAATATAAATGATAGATACAAATAGGATAAATTTCGCTGGAGATCACTAAACTTTGTCAATTGTCACAAATTGGTCATTAAAGTTTGATTTGTCTCTTTCTAGTCACTCAACTTTGTCATTTGTCCTAATCAAGTCACTCTATACTTTTCCGTCAAAAATCTTAACGGAATATTCTCATTCCGTCTGAAATATTAACGGAATATACTCATTTCATTCAAAATACTAACATAATGAGCATATTCGATCCAAAATACTAACGAAATAAGCATATTATGTTAGCATTTTGAACGAAAAAGTATAGAGTGATTTAATTAGAACAAATGAAGAAGTTGAGTGACTAAAAATGAACAAATCAAACTTGAGTGATCAATTTGTGACAAATAACAAAATTTAGTGACCTCCAACAAAATTTACCAATATATATAAAATTGGTTGCATTTAGTGCTTCTTAGCAAAGATCATCTCCAGCTTGTTAAGTGTCGATTCTGCCAAGGGAGCTGCCTATGTAGGCCACGCTTCAAGATGGCTTCTTTTCTTCTCTCAAAACCCCTGTTTAAATATATGCTTTGTTTTAAGTTGCTACTTGTATATATTGCGAAAACTTCTGTTTAAATAGTTTCTTAATTTCCTCCAATACTTTATCAAATAACTCCATTTGTAAATGTTTTTTATAAAACAATTCATTGCCTTAAGATGTATGAAGTGCTAGAAGCATTTGCAAATTTATATTGAAAATAGAAGCACCAAATTAGTATGATACACAACGCCTGTTAGTTTAGTCACAAAAGATGCCATTTTCGAAAAGCAGTTCGTTTGTTAGATCACATTGTTTGGTTCGCAAGTGGAGAAAAAGCCCAACGAGTTCTTGGGACTTTTTTTAGGAAATTAAAAATTCAATTCTTTTCTAAAAAGGAATAATTTTGTTTTTCTTTGAAAAATAGATGAAACCCTATTATTGGTGCAAATTTTTGGGACCGTACCAATAGAACTGTTCTAGTATTTATCAGACGTTAAACCCCATATTAACCACAGATTCCGTAAGTTGCTAGGACTACATTATTGGCGCGGTTGTATCTGCTTGTTCTTGGTGAAACCATACCATCAGTAGGGTTCCATCTATTAAAAAAAACAATCAATTCCTTTCTTGAAAATTTATTTTTTCAATTTCTAGAAAAAATCAACTTATTTGAAATCTACTGATTAATGCTTAGCAAGATATTTCGGCGATTGTACATACATAATGGTTCAGTCCAGTACAAAATAAGTCTCAGCCCAAATCAAATAAAAAAAACCCTAAATAACTAAAATCCGTCCAATAGCAAAATCCATTAATTGAGGCCCTGCGTACCATAATTTTTCTGGTGTAAAAAAATGCTAAGAATTATATTTTACATTATTATTCCAACTTTAAATTGTAAACAACATATTCGAGCCATTGATCTTTTTTTTTTCTTTTTTCTTTTTTGGCGAGCATATTCACGTTAGCTTTTAAAAAATTTCTGAGTTCATTTTACACAAGATCCTAATTGAATATTAGTTCAAAGGAAATAAGAAAATTAGGCATCACTGAATGTTTGACATATAAAAATTTATTTTTGAGAGTGACAGAGCCAAGAATGACATTATGGCAAAACATCATCTCTCTACTATGGTTCAAGAGAAAGTGTAAGACAAATGTTAACAGCTTTTATATATTGTCAAATGCTAACAGCTTGAGTTAGTTACAATTAACACGGTATATGTAAGACAACTGATTGAAGAAATTGAAATTCAGTTTGTTTATCAATCTTTCTTTCTTTTTATTTTTTATTTTGTCTTGATCTCCATGCTATCATAGCACCAGGAAATTATATCATTTATAATATAATTTCCTGGTACTCCTGAATTTGTAAAATGCAAGAAAAGGATGTTCCAGTTAGTGGAAGAAGTGAGCGCTCTTTCAGGGGGCGTTTGGTTCGTGCTATGGACCATGCCAGGGAATAGAAGGATTCCCGGGAATGTAATACCAAGGAATAACATTTCAGGGAATGTGTCATTACCATGTTTGGTTCGCAGATGGCTATCGCTGCATAATTCCAGGGAATGTACCATTACAATGTTTGGTTTGTGCATGGCTATGACTTTCGGTATTTTAGGGAATGTGTCATTACAATAACAGTAAATATTTTTTTTTTTAATTGAGTGATAAGGTAATGATTGATTTTTTTTAATTATCGTTTTTATTTTACTCTAAAATTTAAATACAAATGGCTGGCTACGTTTTTATTTTCTCAGATAGCACTGCAAACTTCTTTTTTTGGTCAAATGCTTGATTTGTTTTTTATTGGAAGCCCGTAGGCATAGATTAAAATTGAAAAATAAGTTTACATCATCACATTCCATTGGTTCTCCCTTAAAGTAAATAATTCTAACTCCTAACAACATACTGGTACCTGACAAACAAATCTGGTACCCAAATCAAAAGACTTGTGCCTAACTGAAAATAAAGTAAAACAACCAAACTACTAAATCCTATTACATCAGTGAATCACTTGTGAGAGTGCCTGCTAAATTCTCTGAAAATTCTCCAGTTTAGCTTTATTTCTAGTTGTAAGTGTGCCACCGTATTCAAAGGGTCTGTACAAAGCACACTAATCCTATTGTAACTGACAACCAAAAAAATATCCGCTAATCATAAAGCACCTATGTCACTACTACAGTCAAATTGCATCAGTAAACCTTAATCTGAAAAGCTTAACCCCAGAGAAAGAGACAACCCGAATCGAGTTCTTAACCATCATCTCCAGCCCCTCGAAGGCTCTGACACCAACATCCTGGCAAGCCACAAAGAAATGGTTTCATACAAATAAATCACCAAATATTTAAAAAGTGAAAAAAAAAAAATCAAAGATCTAAATAATGATTTATTAATTTACACTTTACTGAGCCACTTTATCATGCGTTATATACTTGAAGTAGATAGTACTGGTAAATGTTACCGGTAAAGAGAGGGAACGAGTTCACATAAGGTCTGGACAGATATAAATGCGTGTTAATTAATTCACAATTATAATTGAAATAAATATATGTAACCTTCGAAGTAAATTCACTAATTTAATTGTTAAATCAATTAACTGAATCAGACTAATAGGAATGCCTGACTTGGATACGAGAGTCGTATCTTTCATAAAAGAAAATTAGATATGAAGTCGGAGGAGAGAAAGAGAAAATCAGAGAAGAGACAACAAACCTGTGAAATCGAAGAAGAGAGAGAGCAAATCTGTGAGGTCGGAGACGGAGAGGAGAGCACAGGAGTCGGAGATGGAGAGGAGAGCATGACAGGGAGCGAAAAAATTAAAAAAATGCTTCAGAAAGAGCGCTAAAGAGGGATTTCTGTCCGGTGGGAATCCTGAAAATCCATCTTTTCTTTGGCTAGCGGGATAGCTATTAACTGGGGAATCGTGATTACAGAGGGAATCGTATATTACCATTTCCATTCCACGCTATTTTTGCCAAACGCAGGAATGAAATTATAATGCCAGGGAATAACCTTTCAAAAGCACCAACCAAACGCCCCCTCAAAGCATCAAGGCTCAGAGGTAAGCCAGCTGGTTAAGTAAATAATCAGGAAAAAGAAATTGAAAAAATAAAATACAGTATTGATTCGCTGGATTTTCACTCTCTTGTAACTGGAGTTGCAGTTAGTAGAAAAGCTCTCAGGCTTGTCAGGGTCACTTTGGTCATTTTAAGAGAAGTGTGATGTATAAAAGGGACAGCATAAGAAAGGGCCAGTCGGTCAAATGCCAACGCATAGAAACATAAAGAAAGTAAAGCATATTAGTTCTACAACATAATTCATCACTAGTAGTTCCAGTACACAACATAATAGAACTACATATCCAAAATTCCAAATTAGAACATGAAGGAACTTTTCAGTTATACTCTAGCAGCAGAACAAAAGTAAGAGAGAACACCATAACAGATACCGAAAAGTTTAATCCTCGTCTGAAGAATATTCTGCATCGCTAGTCATGATGATGCGACAATTGCGTAATCCAATAACAGCTTCTTGCAAACACTTGACTGCCCGATAAAATGTTCTATCCACCACAAGGAATTTGAGCTCGACAGTTTCAAGCTTTTCACACTTGAACGGTGCAACTTTTTTTTGTTCAAAACTTTTTTTTTTGTCCTAGTAAAAGAAAGACCAAAAGTTATCCGTAATATTATAGATGAACTATTAAACAAAAGATAGAAAATAAAATAAAGAAAGAGCAGAACACTTGTTATTTACAAAATAGAAAAATTTAACAACTGTATTCTGCTGCTTCTATGCAAATGGAGACTAACCTCCCACTCATTAATTGGTTTAACACATAGAATGATCATAGATCATAATACGATACGAAAATCTAGGCTGCCTTAGTTCCATAACATTGAGGTATACTAGGAACATACAACCTGAATTTTGGATTTGCTTAAAACTGTTGGTAAAGAGTATCTGTTCGAAAAGTACATAAAAATAATTAAATACCTGGCAGTAAGAAACGGAACAGCCCAAGTGAACCAAAGAAAGCTTCTTTAAATTAGGACAATGCTCCAACAATGAAGAAAGTAGATTGAAGTTACATATCAAACAAAGGTGATTCACAGAAAGGCAAATCAATTTCAAAAAGGTTTGGCAATTTGATATTTCAGCTTCCAGATAGTCCTACAAAAGGAGCAAAAGAAAATCAATTTCCATCACAAAAATAAAAAAAATACAGACACATAAGGAATCCAACAAAAGAAGCACCTCAAATTTGAAAGAAAAAGGAGCTTTTGGGTTTTTATGTGTGCGTGACCCTAATTTTATTTTTTTTAGGGGTGGAGGTTACTAAAATTAGTAGTTACCTGTGATAAGGAAAATTTGCCTTTAAGTTCAAGACAATGAACATTGAAGAGGTTATGTAAAATGTTGTTGCTCTTGGTCACATCCAGCTTTTTACGAGAACAAACAACAAATTCAATGTAAGCTTCAGATAGAGATGGCATGTTCATATTGATCCCCTTTGCCTGGCAGCAGCAGCACATTACAAAGTGAAATGATAGAAGATTGGGAACATTAATTAACTCAATCAATCCCTGATGAGATTCGGTCATGATTTTCAAATGTTTCAGACTATGAGAACTAATATCAGAAACCTCGACCGGGCCGTCTTCTACATGCAAATCTTCAAGTACCGGGCAACCATGGAGAAGCTTACTCATAAAATCCTGATTAAGCTCCACCCTTTTGAAATGGAGCCGTTCGAGGAAAGGGAGGTTTATAATCTCAGGGGAATCAATACTCCCCGTTTCACCATAAGGCCCCGTGAAGGAAAGGGTGACATGCTCTAGTGATGGGCAAGTGAAAATTTCTGACGGGAAAATGAATGGTTCGTCGATTTCAGTATTAATAGTGAGAACTCGAAGATTACGCCTGATGGCATACCGAATCCATGGCCTGATGACCGTGCACAACATGTTACCCAGCCTAAAATCCCCACAAGCACAATCAAACATTAAAGTGTGTAAATTGGATGTAGCTTCACGAAGAAGTAGAACCGTGCTAACAAACTCTACGAGGCTTTTTATCCTGGCAGAGTGCTCCAGCCAATTGAGATTGATCCCGAGTTCATTAAAACAACAGTTGAGCACAGGCAGAGTGGTCCAGAGAGTCTTCCATCTCTTTGAGAGAACGCACAGCTGGACAGCCTGCCGAGCAGGCATGAATGACATTATGTGATGCAGTACTGAATCGGGCAAGCTGCTTACCATGTCTCTGTTACCAAGAGATCTTGAGTTCTTTGACTCAGATCTGGCCATGGTTAAAGATTCTCAGAGGAATTCAATCTGAACAGGTGGTGTGCATCAGTCCTGTGCCCAAAAAACATGAAAGTAAGCCGACTAGCGGGTACTAGATTAGAAGGTAATGCTAGAAAGTAAGAAGTGAAACTGTGAAAGAAGGCCGTGTAAGAGCAACCAACAGGGGTGGAACCAGACCTTTAATCAGGGATAGGCAACTATGTTCATGCACTTGAGAACCAAGAATAACCAAGAAACATCCAACTAAACAAAACAGAAAGCCAGCAAAACCTTTCTTAGAATTTTTAGATAATAAACCCACCAAGTTGGATTAAACTCCGTCAGAACCAAGGAGAAATGAATCTCAGAAATATTTAGTGCAGTACCTTACTTAAAATACACAAAATATATTATGAAAGTAAAAAATAAATAGCACAACTTACCAGCAGCTACTTGGCAAAGCAAGTAAAAATGGAATGGATATCTAAAAATTTGCTGACAGAGTTCGCATCCAGTTGTCCCAAAAGCTAGGTTGCATTTCTACCATCTAAGTCACAAGACATTTTGAACATGGTCTGAGGATGCCAACTTCTTAATTTCCCAAATGGAAGCTGCACAAAAGTAAGCAGTTTATAAACCGTAAATTTGAAGCCAGAATTTTTTTTTTTGGATAAAAAAATGGATTTCTCCACCGATTTCCATTAGAAACCAACTTGTTCAGAGAGCTGGTACACAACCTCTATACTTACATGAAAACTAACTAAAACATTAACATATAAAGCCAGTACATCAAGTTCCCAGCATATAACCCAACAAAAAACCCAAATCATCCACTAGTTAGGGACACAGCCCATCAAAAACATAACAAAATGCATCTAAACATAACAGCAGAGATTACTAAAACCTTTGAAGCCTGAATTTATCAAAAGTAGAAAAGGCAAAAAGACTTGCGGATCTTTTCACTATGAATGGGGAGGCGGGGATCCAGACAGCGAGGCAGCGACTGAATGTAGAAGCGCGCGGGGAGCAAGGGCGGAAGAGAATTTAGTCTTAGCGAGGCGTTGTTTTTATATAGCGATTTCGGAATTGGAAACGGGGGAGGGGAGGCGGAGGAATTGGGACTTAGCAATGTTTGTTAGATTTCATATCAGAGAGATCGAGAAAGAGAGTGAAGACAGTAAAGAAATGGAATCCAAAATGTTTTGTATTTCTTGATTAGCTGTTACAATTGGAGAGCTTCACGAGTATAACTAGGGTGTGATGTGCTTACTCAATTTTTTGGTAAGCATACTCCATGATCTATTAAATTTATTTTAAATGAGACGAATTTAAACCATTCAAACCGATCTACTTCACGAGTGATGCGTGTATGTGCAAAAGTTTGAAATTTTCGAATTCATTTAATACAAAGTCAAGCGGTCAAAGTTAATAAAAAAATGAATGCATTAAAATAACTTATAAAACTTCATTATAAATCATTCATTTTTTATCAATTTTGACCGCTTGACTTTAGACTAAATGAAGTAAAAAAATTTAAAATTTTGCATGCACGCACATCACTCGTGAAGTAGGTCGGTTTGAACGGTTTGGATTCGTCTCATTTGAAGTGAATTTGAAAGATCATGGAGTTATACTCACCAAAAGATTTGGTGAGCACATCACACCCTAGTTCTACTCTTAATAGACCTTGTGTACAAAGAGTAATGTAACTAACCATTTGTTTGGCCCAGTCCTCTAACCAACGACGGATCTTGAGTGCCGTTGAGAGACTCAGGGTAGGCACTTACCTATCTCTTCATTTAAAATTAGGGAAAATTGTGAAAATGTCACTCCAAAACCTTCAAATTGTGAAAATGTCATCCCGAACTTTGAATTGAAAAAAACCACTCTAAACTTCATTAATTTGTAAATTTGTCACTCCAAATAATTAATGACTAAAATGCCCTCCCTTCTTCTTCTCCTGCCTCCCTTCTTCTTCTCCCTTACGACTCCTTGCCGTCGGTGCGCCATGTTTGCCGCCAATGGAAGCAAGAAGTCGAATCCAACCCTTTCCACTCGCTCAGAAAGGCGTCTGGCATGGCCCAGACTGTAGTCATCGGGGCCCAGTCGGAGCCGTCTCTGATTCCCGCCTCCGAGCAGAACGACCCCAAATCCTACACTGCCTCAAGTACCATCTCCTATCACCTGTCGCTCTTCCACCCCGAATTCTGGGGCCATTTTAGTCGGTTCAAGCAGATGATGACATGGCAGAAGAAGAGGAGGAGGCAGGAGAAGAAGAAGGGAGGGCATTTTAGTCATTAATTATTTGGAGTGGCAAATTTACAAATTAATGAAGTTTAGAGTGGCATTTTTACAATTTCAAAGTTCGGGATGGCATTTTCACAATTTTCCCTTAAAATTATTATTAGAACTAGTGGTAAATTAAACTTGTGTCTATCTCTTAATAAATTTGTGTCTATCTTGAATCACGTGTCGTACTGTGATTAAGTCAGATTTTTACGTGTCCTGTTGTACTGTGATCAAATTTGAAAGGATGATCACGGCATATTAGACACGTTTTAACTACACGTGACCGGTTTGTCACGTTTGGTCATTTTAACTATTTTTTTTCATAATTTATATTAGTTTATTCAAGATTCACCAATCAAGATTTAACAGTCCTAATTACACGTGACTCACGTGACCACGTGCCGTGCCGCGGTTAAATCTTTCGCATGACGTGTCGTACCAAAACTTTGAAAGATGGCCGCGTTACGCGAATGGTCACAGCACGGGACATATGAGTCACGATACGTGACCAACACACGTGTCATGCCATGACCGAAACGTACTGTGACGTGACGTATCCAGTCATACCATGACTTTTTTAAATTCTTGTCTGCTACTCCACTCTTATTCGCCAGAAAAAAAAGTTGCATTATTGTAAGTAGTTTGTGCTTACTTCTAACCGAAATCATGAATCCGCTTCTGTCTCTAACTAATCTAAACAGTTACAAAGTGTTACATTCTATTAAATTTTACAAGGACCGAGTAATTGACGAATTCGTATCACCTGAGGTAACATAATAATTTTGTTTGGATTTGGACCGTCCAATCAAAAGCTGCACGGTTATTAAGCCGGCCCCGAGCGTTCCATCTCGTGGACTGGATTGGTCTAGATTCCGATTAGAAGGCCGTGATACAAAGAGAAATATTATGTTACCTCAGAGGACATGGATTCGGAATTGACGGACTTAATTTCTGTCCCGCCCACAATCTCTAAAAAATATCCTCCTCTTTGAAAAGACGGGACGTACCAAACGCACAACACCGACAGTGCGAATTCATATCACTCGAGTTATCTCAAATTTGGAGTCTAAATGCAGGCCGTCCGGTTTAGTTTATCACAAAAATAAAAAGTTGAATGACTGTACATAGACAAATTAAACTTTAGTTAATTTGTAACAAAAAAACAATATATAGTGATATTCGACGAAATTTTTTCAAAACAAAATTATACGAGTAGAACTAGGGTGTTCTTTTGTTCATCAAAGGATTGGTGAACTTAACTCCAAAATTAATCGAAATGATTTCAAGTGATGAATCCAAACAGTTGAAACTGATCAATTTCAAGAGTGATGTGTTGACATATCAAATTTATTATTTTTCGAATTAATTTAGCATAAAGTCAAGAGGTTAAAAATAAAGGTTTACAAGTTAATTTTTAATACGTTCAATTTTCATTGTTTTTTTACTGTTTGACTTTATCCTAAATTAATTCGAAATTTTATAAATTTAACATGTGAATGCATCACTCGTAAGATAGATCGATTTATACAGTTTGAATTCATCGTCTGAAGTCAATACAGTATATTTTGAAGCTATGCTCGTCTAAGAGCTTAGTGAACTTAAACACGCCCTAGTTTAATTTACTCAAAGTATATATTACCCTACAAACTTATCCATTGTAATACAGGTCATGGAATATTATAGAATATATAATAATGATATGTGCTGGGCTTAGCTACTTCATGGAGTAAAACGGCTTGGTGCTCCACGCCTCATTATTTCCATTTTGAAAATCCAAACGACTGATCCGAACCGCTCAAGTTGTTCTCCATATTGATATGTGCTTGGAGACCAAATTTTACATTTTTTTGAATTTTTTTACTATTTATTAAGCCACTTTGAAAATCACTGATCCGGCGGTCCAGAAATTTTTACTGTTTTTTACTGTTCATAAGGATTTTCAGATTTTCAAAGTGGCTTAATAAATAGTAAAAAAATTCCAAAAAATGTAAAATTTGGTCTCCAAGCACATTTCAATATGGAGAACATGTTGGAAGGTTCGAATCGACTATTTGAACTTTGAAAATGAAGATATGGCGTGGAGTACCAAGTCGTTTTACTCCATGGAGTAGCCTAGTCGGACTCTAATGATATTTACTAAAATTACACTAAGTAATTTACTCAGCGTTCTCAATATTAATTTTCTAGTTCTGCCCCTTAGTCAGTAATGATATAGTCTGGTTTAAAATTTTAATTATTTCTAAAAAGAAGTGATTATTTTTTGGTCTGCACCTGCAATAGTGTTTTAGTATTTTTCAAACGTTGCACTCCATCTTGACTACATATTTGTTCAAAAATCACTGGAATTTCATTATTGGTGCGGTTCTATCAGTCCGTTCTTGATGGAACCGTATCATTAATGTGGTTTCATCTATTTAAAAGTAAAATCACCGGAATCACATTATTTTTCCTACTTTTTGTAAACAACATATTCGAGCCATTGATCTATTATTTTTCACGAGCGACGTATTCACGTTAGCTTTTAATATTTTTCGAGTTTATTTTAAACAAGATCCGAATTGAATATGGTTTCAAGAGCAATAATAAATTAGACATCACTGGATGTTTGACATATCAAAATTTCCTTCTGAGAGAGAGAGAGCAGAAAATAAAATTGGGGCAAAACTTCATCGCTCTAGTATGATTCTAGAAGAAAGTGTAACTGATTCTTTTAAGGAGCTGTCTTTTAAATACTGTCAAATGTAAACAGTTTGAGTTAGTTACATTTAACACGATGTATGTAAGACAACTGATTGAAGAAATGAAAATTCAGTTTGTTAATTAATTCTTCTTAGGGATCGTTTTTTTTGCACGACGGAACTAGAAAATTTAGTGGGAGGTTGACAATTAAATTTAAAGTAATTTTATTTAATAAGATGAGCTAAAGGGCATTAATGCATGTAAAAATTACAAAATTTAATGAATCAAATTATAAAATTTCAATTTATAAGAGGACTTAGCAGTCTTTTCCCGGCATCATCTTTCATCGAACAAGCTCACTTGCCAGATTCTTATCAATGGATTTTCTTTGATTTCTTTTGTTAGATTGCTTTATTGAAGTGTTTGTTTTTCTTCCTTGATTATGATACTTATCAGTTATCACTGTTTATTTTCTTTCTGTCCCATGAAAAATCTTTGGTGCCACTAATGCAACTTATTTCACACCTTTTCAAAAATCAACAAACTTTCTTTAGTCTAAAACTATTTTATAAATAATATAATTTTCTGGTACTTGTGAATTTGTAAATGCAAGAAAAGGATGTTGCAGTTAGAGGAAGAAGTAAGCGCTCTTCCAAAGTCCAAATCATCAAGGCTCAGAGGTAATCAGGTAAATTTTTTATTATGATTTATAAGTTTCAACAATTTTATTCTGTTGTTTGTAATTAATTTGATGATTCAATTGTTTTATCAACAAGATATATCTAACGCGCAAGGGGCCATAACTCAAAAAAAAAAATACAGATAAATATAATAAAAGAGTTCAAATATCATCAAAAGACAAATTCTCCAAAGTTCTTTTACTCAGAAAATGAATTTAATGATTGAAAAAAAATGACATAATAAATCATTTTGTTTTAAATATACCATTTACTTATATGCAATACATTTTTGTTGTTTTTTGAATTTTGATTATGCATTTCATAGATGAGTAGAGTTAAAATACATTATTGGTTTTCAGTTAATATAATCTCCATATTAAAATAAGAGTAGAACTAGGGTGTGATGTGCTCACCAAACTCTTTGGTGAGCACAACTTTACATAAACTATCGAATTCACTTCAAACGAGATGAATCCAACCGTTGAAACTGATGTACTTTACGAGTGATGCGCATACATGCAAAATTTTGAATTTTTTGAATTCATTTAGTCTCAAGTCAAGTGGTCAAAATTGAGAAGAATTTGAATGCATTAAAACAACTTCATTTTAGATCATTCATTTTTCATCAATTTTGACCACTTGACTTGAGACTAAATGAATTCAAAAAATTTAAAATTTTGCATGTATGCGCATCACTCGTAAAGTACATCGGTTTCAACGGTTGGATTCATCTCGTTTGAAGTGAATCCGATAGTTTATGTAGAGTTGTGCTCACCAAAGAGTTTGGTGAGCACATCACACCCTAGTTCTACTCTTAAAATAATGTAGTTGGATATCAACTTTAATATTTTTCTAACTATAAAAGAGAGTCTTCCATCTCTTTGAGAGCGCACACAGCTGGACAGCCTGCCGAGTAGACATGAACGACATTATGTGATGTAGTAATGAATCAGGCAAGCTGGTTAGCATGTCTCTGCTACCCTGAGATCTTGAGCTCATTGACTCGGATCTGGCCATGGTTAAATATTCTCAGAGGAATTTACTCGATCAGGTGGTACGCATCGGTCCTGTGCCCAATAAAACATGAAAGTAAGCCAACTAGCAAATAAAATGGACGGTATCTCAAAATTTGCTGACAGACTTTCCCATCCACTTGTCCCAAACCCAAAAGCTATATTGCAGTTCTACCATCTAGGTCACAAGGCATTTTGAAACATGGTCTAAGGAGGCCAACTTTTAATTTCGCAAATGGAAGTTGCACAGAAGTAAGCAGTTTTTAACTGTAAATTTAAAAGCCTGAATTTATTGAAAGAAGAAAAGGCAAGCAGATTTACGGATATTTTTCACTAGGAATTGGGAGGCGGAGAGCGAGACTGCCAGAGCCAGGCAATGACTGAATTGGGAGGCGGGCTAGAAGGAGTGGAAGAAGAACTTAGAGCTAGCGAGAGGCAGCGACTGAATGGAGAGGGTGGAACGGGGGAGGCGACCAGGCGGGAGAATTGGGAACGAGGGAGGCGGGAGAAATGGGTCTTAGCGATTTTATACGGACCCGAGGATTTTCACCGGTGTTCTAAATAGCGCGCTATATTTGGACCTCAAACGCTAAGCTATGACATCAAAATGTGCTATTTGCGCTACGGCCGCTATATAATATGATTTTTTCTTTTTTAATAAAATCTATTTGGCAGCCACTGCCAAATTTTTTTTAAAAAACAATATGGATTTTCTTAAGCAATTTATATGGACTTTAAATAAAGACCCAAAAAAGCTCAAACCGAAATTGAATTTGTTGCTACTTGCTATATATAAATCACCGAATTTTTTATTTATACCCAAAAAATAATAGAAATTTCAAAAAATATCCATGTTAGCTTGAAAATTCGAAAAATACCCAAACCGGAAAAAAATTTTCCGGATTTGGCCTCTAAATCCGGAAAAAAATTTTCCGGAAATTGAACTCCAAATCCAGAAATTTTTTTTCCGGTTTTAACATTTTTTTTTTTTTTTTTTTTTTTTTTTTAGAGTTTCCGGAAATTTTTTTTCCGGATTTAACTTTTTTTTTTTTTTTTTTTTTTTTTTAGTGTTTCCGGAAAATTTTTTTCCGGATTTAACAAATTTTTTTTTTTTTTTTTTTTTTTTTTTTTTTTTTTTTAGAGATTCCGGATAAAAAAATTTAACTTAACAAATTTTTTTTTTTTTTTTTTTAAGAGAAAAATAGCTAAAATACTAAAATCTAACGCTAAAAAATCGAATTGTTTTTTTAAATATTTGTTTCATTAATTTAAAAAATTTCAAAATGGTGTAGAAATACTAAAAAATCGAATTGTTTTTTTACTACGAATAGGGCCGATTTTGTGCTAAAATACGGTAAATTTACTAAAATACGATAAATTACGCTAAATTACGTATAAATGGGACTTATTTTGTGGCATCTTTCATAAATCATAAAAATAGTAAAAAAAATTCCAAAAATAATAAAATTTGGTGTTCTAAAAGTTAATTACATAACTAATTTACTGAGCTACGTAGATTGAATAATAGAAATGAAAATCTTAATCGGAAACTTCAACTGAAGTTTTGAGGCTCTTCTATTTGTTTTTTGGCGATTCTGAATTTGGAAAACTGGCAAAGCTAGTCCGGACGCATGCGCATTTTCACAAGCTTTCCGAAAAGTGGTCATTTGCTGAAATCGGACACTCGAGCGCCGTTTTATGGCCGTTTGAAGTTTCGTCGTCGTTTTTCGCCTTCTCAGTGAAGATATTATCCCTATTCGTACGTAATTTAGCGTACTTTACCGTATTCTAGCATAATTCTACATAATTATTGTAATTTAGTGTAATTCAGCATAAATCAAGTAATTTGGCTTGTTTTAGTATAAATATGCTAATTATATATAAAAAAATGTAATCTAGCAAATATTTAAAAAAACAATTCGATTTTTTAGTGTTAGATTTCAGTATTTTAGCTATTTTGATAATTTCTAAATTATTCTACATCATTTTGAATTTTTTTAAATTAATGAAACAAATATTTAAAAAAACAATTCGATTTTTTAGCGTTAGATTTTAATATTTTAGCTATTTTTCTCTTACAAAAAAAAAAAAAAAAAATTTGTTAAGTTAAATTTTTTTATCCGGAATCTCTAAAAAAAAAAAAAAAAAAAAAAAAAAAAAAATTGTTAAATCCGGAAAAAAATTTTCCGGAAACACTAAAAAAAAAAAAAAAAAAAAAAAAAAAAAATTAAATCCGGAAAAATTTTTTCCGGAAAATCTAAAAAAAAAAAAAAAAAAAAAAAAAATGTTAAAACCGGAAATTTTTTTTCCGGATTTGGAGTTCAATTTCCGGAAATTTTTTTTCCGGATTTAGAGGCCAAATCCGGAAAAAAATTTTCCGGTTTGGGTATTTTTCGAATTTTCAAGCTAACATGGATATTTTTTGAAATTTCTATTATTTTTTGGGTATAAATAAAAAATTCGGTATAAATCAATTTGAAATTTGAAATAGAAATTTAAATTTAAATAGAAAAAAAAATAGATTATGTCATGAATCATGATGCTTAAGATATTTTTAATAGAAAAAATTGATAGTTCATGATATTACTATGGATATTTTGAACCGCAATTTGGACTTTGTACTGGTTCAATATGAATATAATAATTTCTTAATTACTTTGGTGTTATTTATTGTTCTGTGAGACTTTAGATAATGTTGATATTTAGTACAAATGTTGAATATACGGATTGTAAAAAAGAAAACGCTATGTGGTATAGCTTCCGCTATAACGACGCTATTCACTATAGATTTTTTTGTAGCCTTCCCGCTATAAACGCTATTTAGAACCTTGATTTTCGCAGATGACTGGGGGTTTTTACAAATCGGGCCAGGGTAGACGAATCTAAAAATCGAACTTCTCTGTTCTAGATTAGGTGTATCAAGGCCTGAGCCATGTTTTTAAAACACCGGAAAACTGCATTCCCTGCATAAAGTGTTTTATAGAATGGCCCAAAATAAAAAGACCGGGTTTGAGCCGAACAAGGCCTCCGGCCCAAATCCAATGAATGGCAGATATCCAGCACTTCTTCAATTCCTGTCGTTCTGGGAGAAAATGTTTGGGCTTCTCTCCAATTCATGACTTAACGAACCAACATCGGCATTTATTATCAGGTTGTTCCGATTATGGTTAGCGTGACGAAAATAAAAAACAAGCCCCTTGAATTAAAATAACTATATTTTTGCCAAAACATGTGAGCAACACACAAAGCATATATAACATTTTTTTCATTCTTCCTCCTTTAAGTAAAGAACACCTCAATCCTCTAATTTATATATTACATTTTTTTTCATACTTCCTCCTTTTAAGGCCAACCAAGCAATAATCTCCATGTTTTAAACGGATTATGCCTCAAATCTCATATGGCTAACCCCCTGAAAATAAAAGGATATATACAATGACTACAATGTAAAATGTTCTCAACTTCCCAACTCAAATAAGAAGTATTAGGACTCAGGAGTAGTCTCCTGCAAATCATAATTCAGAAGTATATTTACCTTTTTATAATTGTTTTCTCAACCCTTAACAATTTGCTTATTCTTTTAATTAAAAGCATCTTAATATTATCCCAATTCCAAACCTGAGACGCAAAATAGTTACAAGCTTTCCCCAACTCAACAAGAAATTTCTCTACATGAATGAACCTTTTTTCGCATTTGATGTCGCTCCTTGCGTGCACAGCGTTTAATCGTGGTATAGCGAAACAATTGAACCAAACCGGACTATTCTTTGAAAATACATTAATATAGTTGACAAGAAAAATTATAGAAAGTTATTTTATACCTACAAAGTACATGATACAAACCTTCACTAAGTATAGAACTATTTATTCATATACCTGATCACTTAGCAAATTTAACTATCCAAATTTATATGGCTTCTCTCAGAGGAGTGACTAATTATACACGTCAACAACCGCTTTAACTATCTAGAAATATAGTTATTTCATCACGACATGCCACGTCAGACTATATATTCAAGTGCGAAGCCCTCTGGGGTTGATGCTTTTTCTGGAACGACTTCTCTTGCTGCTGCTTAGAATTCTCAGGCTCTGCCTTAGAATGTCAATCTCTCTCTCTCTTCTCATCCCCTCTTTCTCTACTGTTTGTATCTTTTCCTTTAGAGACACTATTGCTTCCTCTTTGGATTTCAGCTCTCTTTGTAGCTCTTCTACAATCCCTTGCTCTGCTCTCCAGCAATATCTCTCCCCTGCAATTTGTACAATTAATACAATCTAATTATTTCTTACATTAACAAGTAACTGTCGGTACTGGTACAGCCTGGTTTAAAAATTTAGTATTTGCAGGTTGCAGCAGTAGACACCTAATAAGTAACCAATAAATTCTGGATATAAATATTAGTACCATTAGTTCTTAGAGGAACATCTCAGTTCTGACAGACTGCATTGACATCTGACAAGCAATTTTGGCACAAAATTATGCTAAAATAGTGTAATAAACAAGGCTGTCATTATATTTTCATAAAAGAAAAGCTATCATTATCTAAGAGTAACTTGTGACCTCAATACTTTTGACACCTCAAAGTAAAAATTCAATTTTTTTGGGAACATATGCGGTTAATGAAAATAATCATACAAAGTACAGTATTTACTCCAAAAATGTATACAAAGTACAACAGAAAAAGTATCCAAAATGCAAAATTGAAAAAACCAAACGGATATAGTTATGTATTACACTTACATATTGTCCTACAAGTAACAATTGTTTTCTTTTGTTAATATTATCTCTTAAAAGTTTCAAAATATAACATAAATAAGAACTTGTCTTTGATCTAGTGATAAAAGTACGTGGCTTTTATGTAGGAGGTCATGAGTTTAAAACTCACAAAGTGAAAAAAAAATTCTATATTAATACATAGAAGTTTAAAATGTGTTGGATGACTCGACTTCCAACTCATATTTCAAAAAAAATATAACATAAATGGGTCGGGTACTCGGGTCGAGAATCTTTGACCTGAGGTTGACCCATAACTAATGAGATCAATTATTAGTTTATAACATAGAACGTACCGGATCTGGTCTGATAAATTTTGTGATCTACAACTACTGTCCGGATACCACACGGGAAATTTTGTAAGATTGGAAATGGGCTCGTGAAACTACACAAGTACAAACAGATCTCAATATTGGTGCCTACTATATTTCTAATTTTGTCTCCTAGTAACCTGGCCCACTAACAAACCTTCATTTTCCCACCAATTTGCAACCACTGTCGGCTGGGAATCCAAATTTTCACAATTATTCTAACCGTTAAGCTATATATACATATTTAATTTTTGACTAAGACAATTGAAATATATAAAAAATTATGAAAAAAATTCAATTAAATTTCAATATACATATTTAAAAAATTTAAATATGAAAAGGCTAATCACTCACTAGTATGACTGTAGATCCACCCTGCTTATTAAGCCTATTTCGATAATGCTCTTTTTTTTAAAGATAAATATAAATAATAATTATAATAGTAATAGCAAGGTTCAAAATAATGTCAGAGAGAGTTATTTAATGTTTAATAGTAACATGTCTCTTAAATTATTTTTTCCATAGTTTTTAAGTATTATTAACTATGAATATGAGACCAATTATTATAAATAATATGGTATATCAATGGTGCTATTAAATGTGTATTTCATAAGAACATAGTTAAAAAGGAAAGATACTCTTAAAATTTTGCTATTCTTTTTTTAATCGTTCTATGATGAAACATGACATAAGAAAATTTTACAAACTCAAATGATGCAACATAACCCAATATTATTATATGGTTCTTGAATAATTCATATAAAAAAGTCCAAAATAAAGAAAACTCGCAATTATATTTCTCCGTATCAACGAGAACCATTAAAGTACTTCTTTAAAAAAACCATTAAAATAGGATAAATCACGATATTAAAATTTTGAGTAATAGTAATAATAAGAATCATCATCCTAATAATTATTATTTTTTAAATTATAGTTTCAATCACTCATTTTCTAGAAATTATCATCCTAATAATCACAATTTAAATTATTTGTTCCTCTCAAAAGAACCAAAATGCAAAATTTAAAGCGTGAAAATTAACCATCTTTGCATTTTATTTAGTAAAGCGCATATATATATACTACTTGTGAAACTATGGTCATTGGCCTACCGCTTAAAAGAAAAATTAAAGCATATATATCATACATGATATTTATGACATGTTGTTATTCCATATATACTTTTAAAGATATGACTTGCAATATATATCATACATGATATTTAATGTCTTATGCAAACATTTTATAAATTTAACAGTAGGTTAAAATGGTAAATGCACAAGGGTAGAACTGGCAGTAAAATTGTGGGGTATGTATAGAATTAAATATCTGCATACATGATACCTGATCATGATAATTCCGTAGACAGAGAGAGAAGAGAAAGGAGAGGAAAAGGACAGGATTGGCATTAATTGCCTGTAGGAATTCATGTGAAGTAAAGACAAAATAAAACCATGTCACCGCTATGATAAACAATATTAAACACTATCCCAAAACCGTTCCTAGTATTTTTTTAATCCAATTTCTAGAACCTTGAAAGAGATACAAATTACCCAAAAAAATTCTCTGTGACGAACGAACCTGCCAAATTTAGTTTGTAAATAAAGTATATTTTCACTATAATTTGTTATTAAAGTATAATATTATAAGCATGTTTAGATAATTATATTGTAAACAAAATATTTTTACTGTACTTTGGTATTATAGATAATTTTATAAGCATATTTTCATAATTACTAGAAATTTAAACGGCAAAATTACCTCATCGTACCGGCTAATTAATATGGGAATGGGGGCAATTCGATGGGCATGGGCCAAATTCGATCCGAACCTTAGTCGGAATCGTCCGATTCATATTAAGATATGCGCAGATAGTCTTAAGATTTGTTCCGATTAAGTATGAACGAATTTTGATACGGATCAGACGGCTCTGACCAGACATCAAACTAAATTTGGTTCGATGCCCATTGCATTGGCAGAGGTGGATTCATTCACATAGTATGGGGGTCAATTGACCCCATTTTTTAATTTATTTTGTATTTATATATAGTTTTTGGTATGATTTAGAGTAAAATGTTATGATATTGTAAATTGATCTCATTTATTACAGAAAAATTTAATATGATTAACTTCTATATATGTTTGACCCCATAGTTCGAAAGTCTGGTTCCGTCTCTGGTACCGGCCCCCTCACTCCAACACTATGATCTTTTAGTGTTTTCTTAATTGTGCTTGTTACTTTATATATCTCTCTTTTTTTCTAATTCTTCTTGTAAATTAGTTTTAATTAATCCACATTTCCTGCTATAAAAAAAATGACACGCCACAAAAATAGAAAATAAATAGTTCATTTTCATGGGATCCGTATCCTCTGCATTAACTCAAAAAGAATATTTTGAGTTAATGAATTTCAACCGTCTGATTTTAAACGGAACTAATCCGGCTCGTGCCTATAACATAGGAGTCCTTTAATATTAGTGCAGATATAATTCGCACAAATTTTAAAATATATTGGATGGTCTAGATGCATTAACTCAAAAGATTCCCTTTTGAGTTAACGCAGAGGATACGAATTCGTTTTCATGACAGTGAGTTGCTAGACTGTACATGTTTGTTTGCTAGACTGTACATGTTTGTTTTGTGGCTATCACAGTCAATGGTACACTGTTTGGTGTGATTTGCTCCTTTTGGTGTATATATGAGGCATCTGTCTCATGCCTCTGTTCCACCTAATAGGTTGAAAACAGATGCATGGCACCATGTAAAACAGAGATTTATTATACAGTTGTTTTTCTATTTTCAGATCCATGTACAGTTCCTTATTCAGTTTGGTTCAGTTATTTTTTCTTGTTTGTTCAAGCATATGCTTCTCAGTTGTCACCATTTTGGTCTTATAGCAGTTTAGCTGGTGTGAAGTTTAAGTTTGAAAGCATATCAATTTCAGGCATTAATTTATGTATTTATGTGTTATTTTTATTGTCTATTTAACTTGTACTGTTATTGGTATTATGACACCAGTACAGGGATAAAAATAATACTTTGTTACTTCTTACTGTCTTGTATTTGTCTGTCGACAGTAAAATCGTAAAATAACATGCATATCAACCCTTTTATATTAATGTCATGATATATGCTGCTAGCTCATTAATATGTAATTTTTTTTATTTTTTTATATTTAAAAAAATATGTAATTTTTAAAAACCAGATTTAGTAAACATTGATCCGTTCAGGTCAATTAGATGTCCGAGGTAAACAATATTTTCTAAGGACCATATAATAACATAATTACAGAATTAATTTAATCAAATATACTAAATACATAAACCAATAATATCTTAAAATTAGTATGCTTTGTTCTATTCTTAAATACACAAGTAATAATATTTTAATAAAATTAGCATGTCAATCGATCCATATAGTGTTTCCCCTACCGGGATTGTAATAAAAAGAAAGAAAAAGTTTAGTCATTTATAAATTACAAAGTATATTAAAATCCAATCTGATTTGTAATAAATAATGCTACTTAGTTTAGTACTTAAGTTATTGCCATTAAGTTTCAAAACATCAGCAAATGGACCAAAATAAATTTAATGACTGTGTCATTAATTACTGCGTGGAAATTTTAGACAGGTGAAAGATAAAACAGTAATTTTGCTGAGTAAAAGAAAAGGACAGCACCAACATAATTAACGCCTATCTTCTTCTTTTTATATATATTTTAAAATTTGTCAAAGATTCCTCTCTTTTTTCCTTTCTTTAACAATGAATGTGCAGCTAATATAGGGTCATAGAATTAGGGATATATTATATGGGTTTTGGAAGGGTGTAAATGAAACTAACCAATATAAAATGCAGCACCTACATTGTTATGATGTATTAATGACGTATGTATAATAAACAATTGAATAAGAACAAACCAAGAAGGAATCCTAGATGCCTAAATTTTGTTTACATATCAAACTGACCAACAAACAAATATGCATTTATTATACAACTTATTTCAAAATGTCAATTCTTGTGCATTTGTTACTGTAGGGACAACATATTGATGTCAAAGGCACAAATAAAAGTAGTGCTTTAAATGGTAATATTCTGGCATGAATTGTGTAAATTTTGCATATTCTGACAAACCTTGTTCGTGAAAAGGGAAAATGCAGGGGTAGGAGAATTCAAGGCAAAGGTAAATACAACCGCTCTAAAAGTAATAAATTAATTTATAGTAATGGGATTTGTAATGGTTTTCAGTATCAATACAGCCTACGGGCATTTTTCCTCAAAAAAAAAAAAAAAAAAAATTTATAGTAATATAAGATGGTGTGTTTTTAATAATAAAATTATTACCAAAAAAAATTATCGTTAAGGAAAAACACATGTATATATCCAATATTTTTATCTAAACTATGCAACGGAAGAATTTTATAGTTAAATAAAGAAAAAGGAAACAAAAAATTGTGATTTTGCATTACCGTTTGTTTGATGAGTTCTTTGAATGAGATCATCAAGCTCAGTCTTGATTGCTAGATAAAGTTGCTTCCACTTCTCGACGGCCTCCTCTCGCCTCGCCTGCTCCTGCTTCATCTGTTCGACTATATAACTTGTACCGAACTCCTGCCAATCCTTCACCCCTTGTACCGCCTCCGCCGCTTTCTCGAGCCGCTTCACCCGCTCCTCTTCCTCCTTAAGCTTCAACCGGAGCTTCGCGTTCTCTTCCTTTTGTTTCTTTTTCTCTTGCCTCGACTCCTCCTCTTTGAACGCGAATGCAGTTACGTGCTGCTCGTATGTCTGGCTCTCTTTCTCCCTTGCACGCCTCATCTCCTTGATCTCTTCTTCTAGAATTTGAATTTTGGCTCTCAATTGTCTCACATTTTCATGTCTTTTGGTGTAACACTTGCTTAAACCAAGACCCATCTTTCCCTTGCTCCCCTTGTTTGTTCTTGCTTAATTAGATTTTATATTTGGTTGATTATATAGGTAGGAGGGGGTTAATTACATGGTAATTTAGGTAGAGAGAAAGGAATGGAAATTAATGAAGAGGAATGCTATGCAAGGCAATGAACAGGGAAGCTAGGATTTGGGATGCATTTAGAAATATTAATTGGGGTACAAAGAATTAATGGAATGGAGGGGGGGACTTAAATAAGTTGGGGCTCATAGATCCCGTGGAAGGATGAAATGCAAATGCCCAATGGCAATGGCTAAGGTTAGGCAAGCGACTATGCGAGACTCATTGGGTGTTTTTTCTAGTTGTCTCCATTTCATACCCATAAACGTCCCAAACTGCCCAAAGAAATGGGAGTTTCTCCCAAACCCGAAATTTTTTTAGTTACCATTCAAAAAAAAGAGGAGGCCTCAAATGGCTCATTGCTTCATTCTTGAACTGCTCAACATGATATTCATGTTAAAATATGCTTAGAGATCAAATTTTATATTTTTTGAAATTTTTTTACTATTTTTTAAAATAGGTACAAAATCACTGTTTTTGAATAGTCCACAATTTCCTAAAAAACATTAATGTTGTATCTATCTTAAAAAATAGTAAAAAAATTTCAAAAATTATAAATTTTGATCTCTAAGCAGTGGCGAAGCCATAATTTTTGTCAGAGCTAGGCAAAAATATTTATAGTGCAACTGAATAGGAGAACATATATGTTGAAAAAAATTAAACATAACAAAAATTACAACATCAATCAAAATAAATAAGAAGTCAAGATAATAGAAATTAACATAAAAAATTTCAACTCAGTCAAAAATTTATAACAAATATTATTTTACATATCACAAATCAGTGTCAAATTTAAATTAAACAATATAGCCACATAAGCATTACAATAAATTGGATGTTTTTTAAAAGGTTCTGTAATTTATAATTCATCTATAATTTAGACTAGATGAAAAAAAGAAAGAACACAATCTATCATTCTTTTGTAAAATAGACATTTTTATCCATTGTAAATAGCTAATTTGAAGTTATTCATATCTAAGCTCCATTCTCTATTTTTCTTCTCATCTATTTCCTTTGCAAACATTATCATTGTTTCTATTTGAAAAACAAAACAAACTAGAAGAATTTTTTTATTAGGTTATCTTTGAGCTTTGCTAAACTCCAGTTAGATCAAGTCATTCATGAATGTACAAATTATACATGGAATTGGTATAAAGTTCAAGAGCGTACCTATACCAGTCACAGGCTCACGGCCATTCATGAATGTAAAAATTAGGGTTATCTTTGAGCTTTGCTAAACTCCAATTAGATCAAGCCATTCATGAATGTACAAATTATACATGCTAAACTCTATTATTATCTAATTTAAAAAAAATAGGGTTAAGAGAAAAGAGGCGGTACCGTACCAGTCACGGGCTCACGGCGTCGGCAGGACATAGGCTATCTCCTTCGCACGCGCTCCTTTTTCTCCTCTGTGATCTCTTTTTCTCCTCCGCGCCTTGCTACTTTTTCTCTTGCGCAATCGCCTCAATCGCCTCTTTGTCTCTCTGTAATTTAGAAATTATAAGAGTAGCGAACTAGCGGGTTGGTTAAGTTAGCGGGTTTGAACTTAGAAGGGTAGCGAGTAGCGCTAATTAAAATTTTTGGGTAGACATATTTAATTGGGCTGGGGTGGCCAGGGGTAGGCAAATTTAATTTTTAGGAATAGACAAGATTTATTTTTGAACCTGGTCCAAATTTTTTTTTTCTAGGGTAGGCAATTGCCTACGTACCCTTGTTGTATGCTATCTTCACCCCTGTCTCTAAGCACATTTTAATGTGGATATCATGTTAAGCAGTTCAAATTTTTTGTTTGGACGTTGAAATTGAAGATAAAAATGTCGGGATACGATTGGAGCATTAAGCAATGGGGCATTTGAGCCCTCCTCCAAATATATATATATATATATAGTGCTGGGCTTAGCTAAGCCATGGTGTAAAACGACTTGGTGCTCCACGCCTCATTATTTCCATTTTGAAAATCCAAACTACCGATCCGAACCGCTCAAGTTGTTCTCCATATTGAAATGTGCTTGGAGACCAAATTTTACATTTTTTGGAATTTTTTTACTATTTATTAAGCCACTTTGAAAATCACTGATCCGGCGGTCCAGAAATTTTTACTGTTTTTTACTGTTCATAAGGATTTTCAGATTTTCAAAGTGGCTTAATAAATAGTAAAAAAATTCCAAAAAATGTAAAATTTGGTCTCCAAGTACATTTCAATATGAAGAACATGTTGGAAGGTTCGAATCGACTATTTGAACTTTGAAAATGAAGATATGGCGTGGAGTACCAAGTCGTTTTACACCATGGAGTAGCCTAGTCGGACTCTATATATATATATATATATATATATATATATATATATATCGAGAAAGGCTACCATACTTTGCAAATTAAAGCACCTCTTGTGCTTTGCGCTCCTTTTTGGATTTTCAAAATTCAAAATGTCGATCCGACCGTTCAAGTTGTTCTCTATATTGAAATGTGCTTGGAGACCAAATTTTACATTTTTTAAAATTTGTTTACTATTTATTAAGCCACTTTGAAAATCGCTGATCCAATGGTCACACTAGCAAAACAGTAAAAATTTCTGGACCAATGGATCAGCGATTTTCAAAGTGGCTTAATAAATAGTAAAAAAATTCCAAAAAATGTAAAATTTGGTCTCCAAGCACATTTCAATATGGAGAACAACTTGAACGGTCAGATCGACATTTTGAATTTTGAAAATCTGAAAAGGAGCGCAAAGCACAAGAGGTGCTTTAATTTGCAAAGCATGATAGCCTATCTATATATCTATATATATATATATAGTGCTGGGCTTAGCTAAGCCATGGTGTAAAACGACTTGGTGCTCCACGCCTCATTATTTCCATTTTGAAAATCCAAACGACCGATCCGAACCGCTCAAGTTGTTCTCCATATTGATATGTGCTTGGAGACCAAATTTTACATTTTTTGGAATTTTTTTACTATTTATTAAGCCACTTTGAAAATCACTGATCCGGCGGTCCAGAAATTTTTACTGTTTTTTACTGTTCATAAGGATTTTCAGTTTTTCAAAGTGGCTTAATAAATAGTAAAAAAATTCCAAAAAATGTAAAATTTGGTCTCCAAGCACATTTCAATATGGAGAACATGTTGGAAGGTTCGAATCGACTATTTGAACTTTGAAAATGAAGATATGGCGTGGAGTACCAAGTCGTTTTACTCCATGGAGTAGCCTAGTCGGACTCTATATATATATACATACACATAGATAGATGGAGTTAACATGAGTTTGAAAAAAAATTGATAATTTACCGGGTAAGCAAATAATATCTACACACCTTCAGGAAAGGCACGCACATATTATCTGCACAATCATTTTTTATATAATTTAGTCAAATTTGGTACAGTTTGGGAGTGCGCAAATAATTTCGATGTACCTGATAATTTTTTTTTTCAAACTCGTGTCAACTCTATCTATTTTTTTAAATGATAACTAAAAAATTCCGCTCCCATACCCCTTAAAACATTTTATGAGAGAAAAGCGAGGAATTAATTTTGTTCATTCGATTAAACAAGGATTGTTGAACTAGACAATAATCTACTTAGTCTATTTGACTAGATTTGCAAAACATATATTTGTTGAATTTTACAGTTTCTTGTCTTGAGATATTATGCAGGTTCATGATGATATAAAGTTTCAATAAACATCAAGGATGCATCATCAAATGCTACACATATCAAGGATGTACTACAATGAACCAAGGACTGGACTAAGAAGACTAAACTCAAGATTAGTGTATTAATTAGAAATCTGTGAAATTGGTAAAATATGCTTGAGATTGAGGTAATTGACCTAAACCGTTACAAAAATTAAGAAAGCATTGCAACAGAACAATTCATATCCGAAATCCACAGAAGTAATCGATTTATTTCGTTACAACGGTTAATCAAACGTTGTAACGGAACAATTCATTTCGGACCCCAAAAATCTCCAGAGAGTTCCGTTGTGACCACCGTTGTAACGCTTATTGAGCGTTAGAATTTTCAGCGCAGCAAAACCTACTAACTAAGACTAACCTTTATAACGGTTAATTAACCGTTGTAACGGTTAATTAACCGTTGTAACGGTTGATGCTAGTTACCTTATTTTGTTTCTCTCTCTATAAATAGAAGCAAAATCTAGATTTGAAAAAACTATCTAGCCACCTCAAATTGCAATATTACATTTTCAAAACAGATCTAGAATTATCTACTGTTGCTAGTGCATCAAACTTCAATATCTTTACAACAATCTCAAGCATACTCCACCATACTCAATCTTGTGTAAGAATTAGAGTGATTTGTGTGAGATCTCTTGTTTGTTCAAACACTAGAGCCTTTATTGCTCAAGAGCCAATTCCGTGCTCGGGCCGTGTGACTTTTCAAGGTTTGTAAGGGCTCACCGGTTCCACCTTGTACTCCTTTCTCATTGGGTAAAGAAAGGCGAGTCATCAAGAAAGTCGCGAAGCTCCGGAGACGTAGGCGTTAGTGCCGAACTCAGTAAACATATCTCGTGTCAAGTGTCTCTTTACTCTTCTATTTACTTTACATACACTTGCTTAGCTTAAGTTTTCTTATTTCTACCAAGAACAACTTACGTACACATTAGATATATATTTGTAGTGAATATCAAACCATCTAGGGTTAAAATTTAAAAGGTCTCGTATTCACCCCACCCCCCCCTCAGATGCCGTTAGGGACAACAAGGATAAGTAGAGAATGTACATTCACAGTATTTTTATGACTAGTTTCTAACCAGTGTTGTAAATGACGGTATGCACTCGTCGAACGGACGGGGTATTGTCAAGCGATCAATCGGTATGCGGATGATTAATCGAACTTTGCGGACAATTTTGCGTATTCATTACAGTCATATGCATATGCCCATATTTATTAAAAATGATTAATATAACTTATCAAATTTACCAAATAAATTTATTTTAACTTAGTTTCATTGTTAATTAATAAAGTTTTATGAAATTGTCATTTAAAAAAGATTCAGATAACACAAGACAAAGTATAGTGCATATAACTAATAAATGAATAAAAAGAATAATAAAAATGACTGAATAATCGACCGTATAAATAGAAAACAGATGATTAATTGGCTGTTTAAATGGGAAACGGGCGATTAATCGGATAAATCGGCCGATTAGTTGGTCTCATCTGTAAACAACTTTGCGACAAGTCTATTCATGACGGTTTGGTCACCACCAATGATGAATCGACCGATTAATCAGGCTAAACGCCGCTTTTTACAACGCTGCTTCTAACCTTTATATATCTCGAGATGGACTTTACATGCCTAATTAATGTTATTTTAGCTAAAAAAATTACACTATGATTAAGGATTAAATTAGACCTGATTAACAATCATGACAACTGTTAAAATAATTATCAAAATAGAAAAATAAACTTTTGGTATGTCACAATATAGATAGTTAGCATATTAATTTTAATTTGTGTAATTTGAAAAATAATATGAACTTATTCAGTAATTAAATATTTTTTAAATTACATCAAATCAATACTTTACATTATTTTGTCTTATCAGATTTTACTTCCTCTACAAATTACATAGATATTTTCATTCCCGGTAGAACCAAAGGAGATTTGAAACAAAGGTAGATGCAGCCTTTATTGTAACTATAACTATAAGGTGCAAAGGAAATTTAGGTGACAAGAAGCGTGAGCGGTCACTCTCGCTACATGGTACATCGTGTGGCGAATCAAAGTAAATAATAATAAAAAGGTGAACTATAAACCTTTTCAGAAAAAAAAAGGGGATAAATTAACTGGAGAGTTCTTTTGCACAGAGAATAACTATTCAATTTCAATTCGTCCTTTCTCTACTATTTGTAGGTCGATGCAATTATTTCCAAAAGGGAGAAAAACAAATGCTATCATGAAAACGGCTTTTTATAATTACACGTCTATTTTATGGTACATTTATTTGATAACTCTTTCATAATTTTATTTAAACTTAAAATAAAATGGTACATTTATTATTCATTATTGAACATCTGTCCATCCATCAAATGATTTACATATCAGCATTTTAATAAATTTTCAAATTGTTGAATCTTAATATCACTCAATAGATAATCAAACGATTTACAAAAAATATGATAATATAATTTTTTAATATGAATAATATTAATAATGTATCAATAAATGTATCATAGTAAATATATATAATAATATGTCATGGTAAAATTAATTTTAAAAGTCTAACAGCTATTCTATTTGACACCATAACTAGAAACTTCTTGGCCTGATCAGTGTTGTAAAAAATGACCGTTTAGGCCGATTAATCGGCCGATTAGTCATTGACGACCACCAAACCGTCATGGATTTTTCCGACTAATCGGCCGATTATTCCCGATTATTTCCGATTAATCGCTTTGCGGTACCTTACCCGTCTGATGAGCGCATACCGTTATTTACAACACAGAGCCTGATACGTTTGTTTGATAAAACCTATATTAAATTCGTTACTAGGTACCATATATTGAATGCATGGCAATTGAAGGGAATTCAGATCCTCTCCGGTACCGTAATAGAGAATTTTTTACAATTACTGGATCTAAACTGTTCTTTTTAACTTGGCACAAATCTCAAAGCTCAATAATACTGCCCCCTATGACCCGAATCTCAAAGCGGCTGAGAGTTAATTTCAAACCATAAAGGAAATCTTTAACAGTATTGGAAACAATACTTGTCCAATTGAAGAGGTCATAATAATAATGGATGAGAAAGCACGATACCCACACTTGCTTAAAAATTTCAAAACTGTATATCGAAAAAAAATGCACATTTTGAACATGATAATAGATTCCCAAAAAATTAATATGACGTATGCAAATATGTTATTGATTCCGAAATTTTTATTCATATCCTCAAAAAAAAAAATCCAAACGTGCCCATAAATTCCGAAAAATTCGGAAAATACCTCTACCACTGGCAATAGTTATATTGAGTCGTAAAAATTCTTTTTTTTTAGGATATGAATAAAATTTTGGAATTTCTTTTTTTGTTTAGGATATGAATAAAAATTTCGGTTTTTGATTTGTTAATTATCATTGAAACATATTTTTATATGCATAAAAGACGGCAAAAATTGTTGAAAATTATGGACGAAATTGGAATATATAATTATAAATCCTTCAATATTTACACATACAAACTTTAAAATTGAGTAATTACCAATTAATATTTATGGATTAAATGGTTAAAACTAAATTGAATTTTTTATGTAAATGTTAATAAAAAATTATCTCTTTAGTAATTTTCTGTTCAAATCTTCACCATACAGCAAAATTTGTTCTGTTTTTCCGCTTTTAAATTCAAATTTATAATTTTTTAAGCATAAGTATAATTTTATAAAAGGAAATTGAAAAATACAAAAATAAAAGTATATTGTTTAAACATTTTTGAGCCAGGGGTCGGCAAGCTTTCACCTGACTTCATTTGGCTCTGCCCTGGCCAAGTCCCATATAAATTGAAAAATATATAATTTTGTTCATTAAATTTTGTAATTTTGTATGTATTAATACTTTTTAGCCCCTTATAAAATAAAATTGCACTATGATAAATTTTTCAGCCTCTTCAATTTCAATTTTCTAATTCTGCTCGTCCACAACCATATCGTGAAATCTATTGTGACTGTGTGACACGTAGAGCGGATGTATGCGTGATGAAAATTTAGAGCAAAATGTCATGGGTACTATAAAATTGATTCATTTCTCTGCATGAAAATTTAATATGATCGATTTATATAGTTTGAAAGTTGGTTCCGTGTTTGGTGGTGCTCGTCATGATTATGCGGTACATATGTGGCTGTCTAGTTAATGATGGGTAGTAAAAAACTAGCCAAAAATACACATTATAATGATGTTATCTGCCTGTGCATGGTCTGATTTTCATTTTTTTTCATGGTTATAATCTGATTCAAACAAGAATCTAAGACTGTTCATGCAGCAATTTAGCGACATCATAAATGTTGTTTGAAAATAATTTGTCTATAATGAAAGCTACAATCAGCTCACTGTTAAATCAAGTGCATTGTCATTTTGCGCCCCTGTTTTCCAGCCAATCAGCTCTCATTGGCACTGACCTCTACCAACCAATTAATTATTTAATTAGTCAGAAATCTCTAGTCTTTTCTATGACATGCATGATGCATGGTAATGCCAAGAATTTCTCTGCAGATCAAATACTGTTATTGATTTTGAGAGGCGTATTGAGCAATCAATTTGTCAATAAACGGTAGCCACGGTAGTTAACCCAATCCTAGCATAAATTATAGATTGTTAGATTTTTTTTATAGACTTCTTAAACTATAAGTTCTAATAGGTATAATATAATTTGAAATTTACAAGTCTTCTCCATCACTCTGATACGATATCAAGAATTAATTATACAGTTTTTAAAATTAAATAAGTAAACAATGAAAAACCAATTTCAAGACAATAGTCTGAGATCACAGATTCAAATTCAGCGAAAAATATATTTTGTGGATATTTAAAGTTGAGAAACCTGGTTCCATCTTTATCTTAAAAAGAAAAATAAGCATTGGAGAATGATAAAATTGCAAAGAAAAAATATTAAAAGGGCGGTGCTTAGGTACATAAACAAATTTTGGATGGTTCGTATTAAAATAATTCAAACGTTGCAATTTAATTAATTTCAGAGATATTGAAGTCAAATAATATTTGAAATCTACGAGATATATATGGAGTTGGCTACGGTGCTACGCGTAGCATAGAGGGCCTCCATGCTACGGCTCAATATTTGAGTTTTCAAAATTCTAACGGTCGATCCGAACCGTTCAACATGATCTCCATATGAATATGTACTTGCAACCAAATTTTACATTTTTTAGAATTTTTTTACTATTCTTTTAGATCGGTAGAAAATCACTTTATCTGAATGGTACAGAATTTTCAGATCAAGTGATTTTCTACCTATCTAAAAAAATAGTAAAAAAATTCTAAAAAATGTAAAATTTAGTTTGCAAGTACATATTCATATGGAGATCATGTTAAACGGTTCAGATCGACCGTTAGGATTTTGAAAACTCAAATATTGAGCCGTAGCACGGAGGCCCTCTATGCTACGCGTAGCACCTAGCCAACTCCTATATATATATATATAGTATGGCAAACGTGTTTCCTCTAGTATATTAACAATATGCTTCCGGTCTCCAAAATCTATCGAATGGGCTTCAAATGACAAATTCAAACATTCAAACCAATCTCTTTACCGAGAGTTTCATTTTCATATAAAAAAATTTAATTTTCGAATTTATTTACCATCAAGTCAAGCGGTCAAAATATGAAGGATTTTGTGCGCATTTTAATGCACTATTTTGCTCATTTTTGACCACTTGACTGGATAGTAAATAAATTCGAAAATTAATTTTTTGTATATGGAAACGAAGCTCTCGGTAAGGAGATTGGTTTGAACGGTTTGGATTTGTCATTTGAAGCCCATTCGATAGATTTTGGAGGCCGGAAGCATATTGTTAATATACTAGAGGAAGCTATATATATATATATATAGAGAGAGAGAGAGAGAGAGAGAGAGAGAGAATGGCTAATATCAAAACGTTTGTTCCTGGACTCAGGAACAAACGATTAAGTTCTCCAATTTCCAAAGTTCAAATAACAAATCCAAACCGTTAGATGTTCAATATATATTAAAATGTACTTGGAGACCAAATTTTACGTTTTTTGGAATTTTTTTACTATTTATTAAGCTGGTTTGAAAACCGCTGTTTTTCAATGCTGCAGAAATTTAATAAAAACAGCGATTTTCAAACCAGCTTAATAAATAGTAAAAAATTTCCAAAAAATGTAAAATTTGGTCTCCAAGCACATTTTAATATAGATTGAACATCTAACGGTTTGGATTTGTTGTTTGAACTTTGGAAATTGGAGAACTGAATCGTTTGTTCCTGAGTCCAGGAACAAACGTTTTGATATTAGTCATTCTCTATATATATATATTTGTATATTATTTTAAAGTGCTGGGCTTAGCTAAGCCATGGTGTAAAACGACTTGGTGCTCCACGCCTCATTATTTCCATTTTGAAAATCCAAACTATCGATCCGAACCGTTCAAGTTGTTCTCCATATTGAAATGTGCTTGGAGACCAAATTTTACATTTTTTGGAATTTTTTTACTATTTATTAAGCCACTTTGAAAATCGTTGATCCATTGGTCCAGAATTTTTTACTGTTTTGCTACTGTTCATCCGGATCAGCGATTTTCAAAGTGGCTTAATAAATAGTAAAAAAATTCCAAAAAATGTAAAATTTGGTATCGAAGCACATTTCAATATGGAGAACAACTTGAGCGGTTCGGATCGGTAGTTTGAATTTTCAAAATGAAAATATGACGTGGAGTACCAAGTCGTTTTACACCATAGCTTAGCTAAGTCCATCTCTTATTTTAAATTAATATAAATAAAATAATTTTAAATTTACCTATTAAAAAGTTATGTATTAAAGCAACATATCCTTTAAGTATTGATTGGTTATTCCTTTTGCCCTGCATTTCTAATTATTTTGACAGAGAGCATTTCAGTTGCATCGCCTAAGCAGAGACCATGGAAAGACATCTTTAAGCAAAACACTAAATAAATCGCTGATAAGATAGAAACTTGACTCAACCTAACTTTCAGACCCCAAATCGGACAAGAACAAAGAAGTAGTCTTTGTCTGTTTGTAACAGTAACCAGTGAAATGTTCAACTTGAATCATTATCCACGGAATAACGCGAATCCCGAGATAATTCTCTGTCCTTGTACAGCTGCGCTCGTTTCACAGATTCTAATTTCTACTTGACCTTCCTGCTTCCTCTCCAGTTCAACGAAACAGGACGTTTCCATTTCTAGGTTGGGAAAAAGAAAAGGAGAATTGACAAGTGAATAGTGTTGATCAGATTTTTTTTTTTTCATTGTTATCAAAATGCCCGTTCTCAGCTGTTATAGAGATTGAAATTAGTTAATTTGTTTGAGCAATATATGTATAATAATGTGCATAATAATTAATAAGTGATAGCTACGCGCTCTTTAAACACGTTCATACACTTTTTACACGCATTAAATTGCATATATAATTACAGTATAAATATTGAATGACATACAGTTGTTTTTTTAGTTTGATAATTGACATAAAAACAAACTACGTTTTGACAGCTATCAGAAATTTTTATTAAATTTATGAACTATTACAAAATTTATAATGAGTTATTGTAAAATATATACTTCTCAATTACATAATGCATATTTGCAATTTTTAAATTATACCACTAATTGTCAAAATCAGGCACCTTTTATTATTGCATACTATTCAATTTTGTTCAAACAAAATTAAGCCAAAATCCATTGGGAGATGTTTGGATGGGGAAGGATTGGAGACAAGTATGATATTCTGTAATGATCGATGTCTAAAGTTTCATAGAAGAAAAGAATAAAAGAAAAGAACATTTTTGTGGTGACTTATAGTAGTTAAAAAGCATCACTTTCATTTTCGTCAAAGTGTTTAGTTATGCTTTCAAAAGAAGCAATCTAAATCAACAAATTTTAAACATAAAAATGTATTCAATTTATCCATAGATTTGAATGCGAGTGCTCTTCTAGTGATTAATCCAATTAATTGCAATGCTGACTCTTCAACCGAGTTAATGATATTGGTTCCACTTCAATTACTGAGTTTGTTAATTCGGCTTGAAAAACTATATATTAGTTCAAAGTTCAAACTCAAAATTTTGAATTTTATTACAATATTAGCCAACTAATTTCGGACTTTTCTGAACTTCGTCAAAATTTGCGTGTTCTCATTTTCTCTCTGTACTTTTTTTTTCTATTTGTTTTATACTGTAAATTGATAAATTGTTTTTTTTTTTAAAATTTCATTTGAATACAGTTGAATATTTTAGGTTAAACCGTATTTAGCATGCCGTTGAAATTTAAGAAGCAAATTTGAATTTAATTAGATGTTCATTCATTTTTTTAGACTACTGTTTAAACTAATTTCCGATTTGAATATATCAGAAATTATAATTCTTCAATTCTCCTCTTTCTCTTTTTTATTTTTCCATTTCTTCTTGCTCAAAATTTCACCTTTTTTTCCATCTCATAACAAAGGTTTCAACTTCATATTAGTAACAACTAACAAATGAAGATGAAGTTTACTTTATTTTATTTTTGAAAAGAGATTGAGGTTAAGCAACTCAATTGTCTGATATTCAAAGGAAATTTTTCATCTGAATTTAAAATTTGCGTCCTTCAATACGGAAAATATTATTTTTAAAGACGAAACTTATTAAGTATTTGCGTTGAATTATGTCCGTACAATTATATATGTCGATATTTTCTTTAAAACATGTTTTGGCTGGATTGTTGATTGCAACATTCATTAATTACAATATTCCAATTTTTTGTTATGTACTAGCACAATTGCCAAATGTGGTACCAAAACCAAATTATTCCCGTGTATGATTAATTTGTGACAATATTGCAGCAAAAGAAGGCTACGGTGATGGAGAGAAAATGGCCGAATGGGTTTGGCACAATGGCACTTGTAATTTATCTCTTTTCTTAGGATTCCTGCAATGAAAGAGACTCCTCTCTGCGTTCTTGTTTCCTAACCTAGCCTTGTATTGGGGGCCCCCTCGTCTTGATCCTTTATGGCCAGCTCTCATGTTAACGTCCATGTTGCTTGGCTTGTGCTATTACAGTATGATAAAGAGACAATAACTAACTAACAAATATGAAATGAAAAAAAAAAACTAACTAACAAATATAAACAAAAGTACCGTCTATATCTTCTAAGATATATGTCAATCAAAATAAAATTAAATACAACAAAGTATAGGGGAAGAGGAAGAATAGGAGGACAGAAAAGAAACCAAAGAGTAGGGATCATCTCGGTTGTGGTTCCGATCGGTATATTGAAAAATTGGAGGTCAATTGACCTCCATTTTTTTTATAATTTTTGTTATATTTTGTATGATCTTATATAAAATTTAGATTAAAAATGTCGAGATATTGTAAAATTGACTCTCATTCTCTATAGAAACTTTAATATGATTGACTCTCATATTTATTTGACCCCCATAGTCTAAAAGTCTAGCTCCACCTCTGATTTATATATAAAAAAATTATTCAAGAGTTCCTCTTCTTTTATGTTAAAAAATGGTTCTATTTTGACATTGTCATGGATAAATATTTTTGCACAAGTAGTTTGTTTTGTATGAGTTCTTATATAGAAAGCTTCATTAGCAACAAATAATATATTACCATTATATTTTATTTTTTGTATGTATATAATGCATAAAGAAGAGATATGTTAATATAATATCCACTTCAAACCATCTCAACATTGATAAATATTACCGTTTTGCACTTTTTCTTTTAGTAAAATTGAGGTCAAGCCACCCAATATTTTTAATATTCATTAGAGATTTCCATATGAGTATGAAACTTGTGAATATATATATTTAAGATAAAAATAACCTTAAGGATATAAGCCAAGAATTTTAGATAGTGTTATCAATTAAGAAGATTTAAAAGAATTTTTTTTTTAAAGTTCATATAATTACAAAAAGTGACAACTCAATACCGTCGATTGATCTAGTAGCTCTGTCACAAAAAAAAAAAAATATATATATATATATATATAGAATGGCTAATATCAAAACGTTTGTTCCTGGACTTGGGAACAAACGATTCAGTTCTCCAATTTCCAAAGTTTAAACAACAAATCCAAACAGTTAGATGTTCAATTTATATTAAAATGTGCTTGGAGACCAAATTTTACATTTTTTGGAATTTTTTTACTATTTATTAAGCTGGTTTGAAAACCACTATTTTTCAATGCTGCAGAAATTTAATAAAATCAGCAGTTTTCAAACCAGCTTAATAAATAGTAAAAAAATTCCAAAAAATATAAAATTTGGTCTCCAAGCACATTTAATATAGATTAAACATCTAACAGTTTGGATTTGTTGTTTGAACTTTGAAAATTGGAGAATTGAATCGTTTGTTCCTGAGTCCAGGAACAAACGTTTTGATATTAGTCTCTCTCTCTCTCTCTCTCTCTCTCTCTCTCTCTCTCTCTATATATATATATATATGGGATGGGCTATGGTGAGCTATGGAGTAAAACGAGTTTGTACTTCACGCCATATTTCCATCTTGAAAATCCAAACAATCGATCCGAACCGTTCAAGTTGTTCTCCATATTGAAATGTGCTTGGAGACCAAATTTTACATTTTTTGGAATTTTTTTACTATTTATTAAGTCACTTTGAAAATCGCTGATCCGGGTGAACAGTATCAAAACAGTAAAAAATTATGAACCAATGGATCAGCGATTTTCAAAGTGGCTTCATAAATAGTAAAAAAATTCCAAAAAATGTAAAATTTGATCTCCAAGCACATTTCAATATGGATATCATGTTGAATGGTTCGGATCGGTTGTTTGAATTTTCAAAATAGAAATAATGAGGCGTGGAGTAAAAACCACAGCTCACCGTAGCCCATCCCATATATATATATATATATATATAATTTGTTAAATCTAAACTCAACCGACCGTAATAGATCCGACAACCTATACTCAAAGATATTCCTCTAGGTCATAATTTTTGTTCCCAAATTGACATGATTGATTGAATACATAACCATTTTTTCGCATTTACTCTCCTTACAATAGATTGACCTTAGCGTCCCTCCCAAGAAAAAAATATTAAAGATAGAAGGACCCAGTCAAAATCAGGCCTTTGTCGAATTTAATATACGGATTCGGTACGAATCAAAATGGATTATTATATCATTTGGGTCTGCCATTAATACCATTCATTGAATGGCTATCATTTTCCGCACAAAACAGTTTTGTATTGCATCAAATATCTACCGAACTAACTTAAAATATTTCTGTTCTTAGATAATTAATAGGCAGCAGCATCAGACGTGCAAGGTGTGTCCAGGTTGTTCAAACGGTTCGGTTTGTTCGTTTTTTAAACGAATCGGAAAATTTTAATTCAAATGGATTGTTTTTTCGGTTTAAATGGATCAGTTTGGTTTAAATTTTGAATTCTTTCGGTAATCAGTTTGGTTTAGACTTTTCAAAATCAATTAAACCGATCCGACCGGTTCATATTGATTCGACTCTGTTATAATTATAACGATTTCTTTAAACTGAACCGAATTTCAACTGTTGTGTATGACAATGTTTTTTTTCGTTAACAATGGTACTAATAGGTTTACTTTGATTTGACCCGAGTAAACCGAAATTTACTTCGCTTTGTTTGATTCAGTTCTTAATTAGTTGACAAGTCTAATTAGTTTAGTTCGGATCTATTTTGATTCACAAGGTTCTAAATAGTGCCGCTATAACGTTTTCGGACCATAAAAGCTATGACGTTATTGACGCTATATCGCACTATAACGGCGCTATTTGGACATAACGTTGTTTTTTCAGCTGTTCCGCTATGACGCAATAAACGTTATTTAAACCTTTGATTTTGAATATCAAATAAATATTTGCTTTAATTATTTTCAACCGAAGCTGTTTGAACACCCATAGGTGTCTCCAGAGCGTAAGGATGATAATTATCTGCACCCATAGGCCATAGGTGTGTCTCCTGCGAAAGGATGACAATTGTATCTGATTTTGGTAGGTTGTTGCAAGATAACTAATAAAAAAAATGTAGAGAGACGGATAGGTTGTTGCAATTGTTAAGCGATCAGTATTCCTAAGCACGTAGACGTAGTAGGCGATGCCTTAATTACTAATTAATACTTGTTATGTGATGCTAATTTCTTGCTACAAATTCACAAATTAAGTAAAGCTCAATTGGATGTGGATAGAATATTATGACTATTTATCGCTTGATCGGAATAAATCCTTTCAAATTTTCAATAAATTTCAATAAAACAGAGCTTAATAGAGATTTTAAAATTATTTTTTATTGATTAGAAGAGTGAGGCTACGGTACTATGCATAGCACGGACCATCGGCTCAATATTTGAGTTTTCAAAATCCTAACGGTCGATCCGAACCGTTCAACATGATTATAAAATGAATATGTACTTGCAAACCAAATTTTACATTTTTTTGAATTTTTTACTATTTTTTTAGATAGGTAGAAAATCACTGTTTTTGGATGGTCCAGAATTCAAAAAATTCAAAAAAAATTAAAAAAATTCGAAAAAATATAAAATTTGGTTTGCCAGTACATATTCATTTTATAATAATGTTGAACGGTTCGGATCAACCGTTAGGATTTTGAAAACTCAAATATTGAGCCGTAGCACGGACCAAACCGTGCTATGCATAGTACCGTAGCCTCACTCTTGATTAGAATATACTATCCGAGAGACAGAATTTAGTACAGATCGACTAGTATTTTTATATTTACTGCGTTGTCATTATCTTGAATTAGAGAAGATTAACAGAAAAGACAGATTGCAAGTGAAAAAGAAAAAGAAAAAGAAAACACAAGTATTTTGGATAACTCATCCGTGCATGTTACGATGATAATTATATGATAATTGCATGTTTTATAGTCGTTTTTTATATTGATTTTTGTATTACTAAGTTCTATTATGATTATATTCGTATTTGACAAAATCAAATGATGTAATTATAATTAATTATACCATTTAAACTGGATTTAATAACTCTCTCTTTTTTGTTTGTCATCATTGTTGCACATAAATCAGTCAAAAAATTTATTTTACATCAAAGTCCTTCAACTTATTCAATGTGCGTGATTAATGAATTTTAAATATGTGACCTTCCATAAGCGGATAAAAAATAGCTATTTTTTATGTTTTGTAAATTATATTCAATGCTATCAGCATTGCTTATAGTTTTAAAGTCCCTAACTCGATCCACACTTTCACCCAAATATATTTGTTACATAATTTTTTTTATCAAAAAAAAGGCATGCATTTAGACTTTAGTGCCGAAACTTATTAGAAGATAATTAGTAGGAAATAACGAGGCAATAAATGCGAACCGAATCTTCTATCTTTCTGTGGACAGGAAATTCTTGCTCTAAAGTCACTGACACGTGAGTCCAGGTGGATTTTGAGACAAAATTATATTTAATATTTAAATGTTAAAATTCACTCTGAATTCACGTGTCAGTGACTTTAAGTGCAAAAATTTCCTACCCACAGCATACAGGTGATCCGGTTTCCAATAAATAATGTGATTTTTGCTCAAATTGAAACATTATGGATAACAAAAGAAAAAGGCTCAGAAACGGAGTGCAATTGAAGAAACCCGTTACTGACATGGACATGCTTCCCACAACTTTTGCAGATCAACAGCGAACAAAAGATACGTGGCGCTGAAATGGAGACAAGATCAGTGCATGATGGATGGTCCCTGTACACGTGTTGGCACTTCATAATTTACAAACCCATTTGTTTCAAAAAATAAAAAAATTACAAACCCATTGCTGAGAAAATATTTTGTCGAATTTTTTTTATAAACCATAATTAAAAAAAATATTTTTACGAAACCAACATGATTATTTTTTTTTTACAAAAACCATAAGAACCGAAATGCCATTTCGGTCCGAATTGTTTTTATTATTCCTGACCGAAATGTCATTTCGGTCCGGTCCCCTTTTTGAATTTTCTGCGGCGGCTCATATGAAAACTCGTGAAACCAGTACCACATAAAATTGAAAAAAGGGACCGGACCGAAATGCCATTTCGGTCCGGAATAAAAAAAAATTTCGGACCGAAATAGCATTTCGGTTCTTATGGTTTTTGTAAAAAAAAAGTAATCATGTTGGTTTCGAAAAAAACAAAATTTTAATTATGGTTTATAAAAAAAATTGATTTTATCTATTAAAATTAATAAAACAAGATGTACAAAACAAAAAAAAGTGATTGGTTTACAGCAATTTTAGAAAGATCAGAGTTCCGATCTAATTTTGAATCATTCGAAATAACTTATTAACAGAGATCATTGATAGAAAAAAATATTAAAATTTTGAACCGGAACCGTTGATCCGATATTTCTATTAATGTTGCAAATCAAACACTCTTTCTATTTTTTATATCTTATTTTATTAATTTTCACGAATAATTCTATTTCTATTAATGTTGCAAATTATCCATTATTGTTGATGTGTTGTCATTTAATTTAGTACACAGTGTAGCTGAAGCTGAGAGTTTACAAGTTAATTTTAACATAGAAGGAGGTTTCCAATGTCTTCAGTTTTTATATCTCCCTCATACTCTATTTTTTAGAACTACAATAATTTTAAATTTAAATTTAGATGTCAAAATAATACCATTAAATACGACATATATTATTTTTTCTATGCACGCGTAAAAGATTGCGACATTTTGATTTTGTTTTGATTAGAATCGAAGCTTGAAAAATATACACATCCTTTTGGGTGTTGATTTTTCAACTTAATAATTCATATAAAATCAAAATCGAAAAGTGGTAAATTTTTACGTGCACGTTGAGAAAATAACACAAATCACATCTAAAGGTTTTATCCTGACGTACAAATTTAAAATTTTTAATTATTAGAAAATCAAAAGGTGAATGCATGTTGGAGACAAAAAAATTAAGATATTTGAATCCTCCTCTTAATATATTCATTTCTCATTATTTTTTTACCGCTTGATTTTGTAATAAATTGTCAAATCCTGAATACCGGAGGGCATGATAACCTGCCGCGTGTATTTCCATTCAATACGTGTAAGACATGAATCTTTTGTATGTATTGCTAATAGCATCCAAGACATTTTGTCATATTCAATTTTTTTTACAACAATTATCTAACAATTTATTGTGGATGATGCTAAAGAAATACTCTTTGCATTTCGTCAAATATTATAACCGCAAATTCCACGCCTTTACGTGGCCCTACTACCAATGATAACTCGAAAGCGTCTAGGGATCGGGGGGGGGGGGGTTAAGAAATAATAATTTATTTCTCATTGTGAAATTCAGCTTATTAATTGAATTTGAAGGAAATCCATATTCATAATCAAAATCTCCGTACGAAAAATTAATAATTAATTCTATAATGACAAATACATATGCTCAATAATCATTTATTCAGTAACAATCGTTCTTTATTTTTCAATAAACATCAATATTTTTTATTTACATTTGGAGCTTGAGTTATTCTTAATTAATTTCAATTTCCATGTACAGTTTTACAGTTTTATAATTTAACTCCCAATTATATTGAACTGTCATTTATCTATTTTTTTATTTTTATTTTTATTTTGATCTTGGTTTATTTTATTTTCCTTTAACAATTTGTTGTTTAACTTTTTTATTTTAGAACTATTATCTTCCGAGTTTAATTATCTATATTTCAATTGCGAGGTCATATAATGCTCATTAATATCAAATAAGTCCTCATACACATAACTGAGCATGTTTATAATCATCTCCGATCTGTTCAATTAATAGAAGTATCTATTTAATTAATGACATTATTTATTAATTATTCTTTATTTCCTTAAATCATTTTTATTTTTATTCCATTTCAGCCCAATAAACAGGGTCCAAATCCAAATCGAAGTCCCCAGTCTCTTTTATTTTCGTGCAGAGCCCAAATGAGCCTACTCTTAAATCCAAGAGCCCGAAGGACCAACTCTTTAAATCCCATTCTTGATTTAATTCCATCCGAGCCCAAAGCCCAGCCCAATTAAATTTCAATTTCTTTACTTTTGCAGCCGACCTTTATTCATGTAAATTTTCACCAAGGTCCCAGTTGAATTGACAAATTTTAATACCCTTTTCAGTTATACCTGCCTACCCTTTTCCCTTTATGATCAGGCCCTTGGGAATATAGTGGGAAAGATTGCACGGTAGAGCCGGCTCCGTCACAGAACGACATGGTTACGGTACGGAACGGCACGGCACGTGTGTCGGTTACGTGTAGGGGTGTAAACGGTCGGATACGGATCGGATAGTGGTCAAACCGTATCCTTATCCGTTATAATTTTTCGGATACGGATACGGATCGGATATCGGACGGATACGAATATGGATATGAATATAATTCGGATAATTAAAAATAAATTACTAATGTACATTCTAGTAAAAAATAACATTTAAATATAATTGTTTCATTCATAAATTAGATATAATATTTTTTATAATAAATTCGTTGGATACAAAACATATATCATATTATCAAAACATTAGTTACTAATCATGTCATAGTGTTATATTGTTAATTAGAATATATATGTACATGCAGTTTAATAAATCATTGGTATGTATATGCAATTTAATAAATCAATTTAAGAACATATAGTAAATTTATTATAGTTTAGGAGTGTAAACGGTCAGATACAGATAGTTAACAATCTTACCGTATCCTTATCCGTTATAATTTTTCGGATACGGATACGGATACAGATAGTCCCGGTTACGGATATGGATATGGATCGGATAATTTAAGTAATTTTTTGGATTTGGATCAAGACGAAATCGGATAATATCCAATCTGTTTACACCCCTAGTTACGTGTCGTGACTCGCGTGTCTCGTGCCGTGAATCTTGAATAATTAGGAATGTTAGATTTTTGATCAAATGGTGAATTTTGAATAAATTAACCTAAATTACGATTAAATGATCACGCAAGTCATGTTTAGTCACAGCACGTTTGGGCACGGCGCGACTCACGTGACATGACCATCTCTCAATATTTTAATCACAGCACGGCACGACATGTAAAAAATTCTCTTAATCACAGCACAAAACGAAAATCACAGCGTGTTAATTACAACACGGCACAACACGATACGTTTTTTCCACTCTACCTTGGAGCTTAAACAGGTATACCAGTAATTTCAAAATGCATTCATACCCCGCAAGCGGCAAGCCACACAGCAACGTAATAGAAAGAAATTAAACAACTGGTACAAGGTAGGTGGAGCTCGATACTAAAAAGGTTCGGTTACGGTTTACGGCTGAACTAAAAACCAAAAAATTGACAATCAGATTACCCATGCAACCTTGTTACGGCCTAGAAATCTCAGCCCAAGTCAACAGAGGTAAACAAAACCATAACAAGTATGAAGTATCGGGTTCAGATTCAATTAAACAAGAATCATTAGCACGCACTATTAAACAAGTTTTCAATTAAACCGTCACAGAGTTTAGCTTGTATATTTAAATCCGTTGAACCAAATATATTCCAAAATCCTAAATCAGGTAGGAGAGACAATAGAACGAGATACTCAATAATTGCGCTAGGAGTGCTAAGAGGGGAAAATGAAAGCATGCAAGCATGAACCCTCAAATCGCAAAAGTGCTCAGTCAACAAGAGAGAGGAACAAATAAGCAGGGTAACAAGAGCAAGCAGCTGTGGAGCTCGCTGGCACTAGGTATCCTTGCCACGCAAAGATAGAGAACAGGAGAAGAGAGAGAATGTAAGAATTGAAGAAAGCTGAGAAGGTTCTGTAGAAAAGAGGGAGAGAGCAGGGGATGAAGAAAGGATGGTGTCCTGTGGGTCCCGCTTGCCAAATAAGAATTCATTTGCTAACCTTTAAATTTCCAGAATTTGTAAATCAGTCTAAAATAGTTAAAAGAAGTTTATAAATAATACCGGATACAAACTTTTCAGAACTAAACTTTGTCATTTGTTACGAATTAGCCACTCTAATTTGATATGTTCATTTGTAGTCATTGAATTTTTCATTTATTCCAATTAAGTTACTTTATAACTTTTTCATCCAAAATACTAATAAAATATGCTCATCCATCTTTATATCACTTTATATTTTATTAGTATTTTGAACAGAATAAGCATATTCGGTTAGTTATTTGAATGAAAAAGTTATAGCGTGACTTAATTTGGACAAATGTAAAATTCAATGATGACAGAAGGACAAATCAAACTTGAATAACTAATTTGTAACAAAAAAAAACAAAATTTAGTAACGTCAAGTAAAATTTACCCAACTTTCATACCTCGTATAAATTTCGACTTTTGAACATTCAATATTTGAAAAACTTTTCAAATTAACATTACGCATACTTTATTTCAATAAAATAGATTGTCAAGTAATTTATTTGTCATACTTATTTAAATTAACTTTTTCACTTGTTAGCAATGCTCTACTTATTCTTTAAATATAACATACTTCACTGAAAAATATATTCAGACGTTTTATATTTTGCTTCCTGTTATTTATTTTATATACGTTTTTGCATAATGTTACATAAATAAATTCAAAATTAAAAAATTATACGTAAACACATCACTCGTCAAGTAGATCAGTTTCAATGATTTGAATTCATTGTTTGAAGTTAATCCGATATATTTTGAAGTTCAACTCACCAAAGACTTGTTGAGTTTAAAAACACCTTAATTATACTCTTAAAAGAGCACAAATGGAGCACTGATAATATGTATTCTCTCACTTGATAAGCTTGACAATCTCAATTACATCCTATTGTTTATATTTGCTTTGTTTTCTTGGAAAAATTACGGCTAGCTGATAGGATTGAATTGTAATTGCAATAGTATTAAAAATATTGAGCCAGATTGGTAGTGCAGAGGAGAATTGGGGATTAACCTGGATAATACAGGAATAAAAGAAATTAGAATCACAATCATTTACAAAACAAATGAATGGCCACGATTTATTTTGATTGATCGTCTTATTGGAATGTGTATCCTCTGCATTAACTCAAAAGAGAAACTTTTGAGTTAATGAATCTCAACCGTTTGATTTTAAAAAGGAACAATTCAGCTTCTGCCTATAACATAGGGGGCCTTTCAATATTAGTGCGATTCTAGTCCGCACAAATCTTAAAATAAATTAGACGGTTGAAATTCATTAACTCAAAATATTTCCTTTTGAGTTAATGCATAGGATACGAATTCATCTTTCTTATTGTAGTTCTTTCTCCATGTACAAGTACCAGATTTTGACAGATAGCACAAGAAGTTGATACTGAAGAAATTGATGATTATTGATTAGCGTGATACTTGCTTTGGTCATGTTTGGTTGTGGAGTAACTTTAATCCGGATTAAATTGCTTACTCCAAGTTAAGGTGGAGTAAGTTAATCATGTTTGGTTGGGTCATGCAACTTAAGCAACGGATTAAGTTACTCTAGAAATATCGTTGTCTGCTGTCTAATGAAGAGAGAGAAAATAAAAAAATAGAACTAGTGTATGACAGTGGGCCCCATGACGTGGAGTAAGCTAATCCATCTGAAGAGGTGGAGTAACTTACTCTAGATTAATTTAAATCTTACTCCAACTTACTCCATCAATTTTACTCCATGTTTGGTGGATTAAGTGTGGAGTAAGAGAGTTAATCCACCTCTTACTCCACAACCAAACATGACCTTTAGGAATAAAATGATAATATCAAAAACAGAAACAAGAAAAACACAAACTTGTTTTTTTTTTTTTCCAAAAAAGAAAAACAAATAAATGAAAACGGTGCCAAACGCAATTAAATTATGAAATCTATAAATATTATTTGTGTCCAATTTCAAAATTTTCATCAATAAATATTTTAAAAAAAAACTAAGTCTGAGACCACGTAGTTGGTATATAGATATTAGCTGTCAGTAGGTCCTAGTTATTACAGACAGAAAGTATTTTTTTTTTTGGTTTCCTCATTCCATACTTGTCCAAGGCAAGACACAAAACAATCGTTTATTAGTATATTAGTATTTCTTTTCTCTCCGCCAGGCAATGATCACAGCATCAAATATATATGTTGTTATATGAGAATCAGCTTAAATGATTTGATTCATATAAGCTGGCAAAGATAAAGTACTCTCGGAATGAGAATTCATATCATCTAAGGTGTTTTTAAATATGATTTGAAGTTAATCCGATATATTTCGATTCGGACTGTTTAATTGGAATTCGCATGAATATTAAACGGACTCCGTGCATTTCACTTCGGATTTGATTAATATGAATTCTAATTAGATGATCCGAATCTAAACAAAAATATCTTATTACTTCAGAGGATATGGACTCTATGTGTAGGAGGTTGCAGGTTCGAAATTCGAATAAGATATTTTCAAGGGAACTGCAAGTAATTTTAGTTAGTTGTTTTAAGGTCCAAATATTCCAAAGCAACCCAAAATTTGAGTTTATATCCGGACCGTCTGATAAAAATTCGAATCAATCCGGGCCCAAGTAGAATGCAAGGAATCCCTTTAATTTTCGTGTCAGAGCAGATTGGACGGTCCGGATCGAAAGTCCAAATTTGAGTTACTTTAGGAGATCCGAATTCGTAATTTCACGGGTACAATTGTTGGGTACGAAATAACATTAATTAACCAAATTAAAAGTTCCAATTGTTAGTAGCTGTTGCCTAACATTTATTAACAATTGATATGTTAGTAGCTGTTACCTGGCCTGTTGTCTGCTAGCTTGGCCGAAGAACTTTGTAACAGCGTTACCACTACTTTAGACTCTGTCTCTTTCTAATTCGCATCTTCGCCAAAGCAAAAACCCATTCTTTCTTCTCTCTGCGCCTCTCTGTCTCTTTCCATCAATTAATTACTTGAAAAGAATTCCTGCGCTTCTAGTTAGATCATTCGATCATCCGTCCCGAGCTACTAGTGCTGTGCCTTGATCAAGTGATTGCTATCTAGGTCTCCGATGGCGTCGGTGTACGGAGGAACGACGGACAAGTGCAAGGTGTGCGACAAGACGGTGTATGTGATGGACCAACTCACGATCGAGAACCAGTTCTACCACAAGGCCTGCTTTCGTTGCCATCACTGCAAGAGCACTCTCAAGGTACCTACCTAGCTTCTTAATTTCGAGTTATTAATTTTCCGATTGATTAGTTTTTGGCTAGAATCATTGTGCTAGCTCCTTTTGCTCTGCTTCGACCTGTTTCGATCAAGATGGGAAGTTGCTAGCTTGTTGTTTTTTACTTTTAGTTGTTCTTTGGGATTTTGGCTACTTGACTTTTAGTTTATTCATACTGAAATTAGGTGTAAAGCTGTTTTCGATCAGCCTTTCTCTTTTCGTTAGTGGTGCTGGTACTTTTCCCTAAGGCAGTTTCATATAGAAAAAAATAGTTAAGGGGAGAAGAATAATCTTCAATCATGAACGAAATGAATTAGTAATACTCTTATTCGCCCAGTGCCCAAACATTTGGTGGGTTTGGATGTGATCAGCAATAATATCTCTAATAAAAGAGCGGTGAAGAAATGTTGAGTGGGATCCAGCTTGGTCGATCTTTTGAATGGGCCAATTGCTAAATAATCCAATTTTATTTGCTTTCTGTACAGCTCATGTTGCCTCTTTTAACATGCCTATTTTGTTAAAAGGGTAATAGAGCAAAAAAAAATGGCATAATTAGGAATAGGAGCTTAATATAGCATCTAAAAGATGGTGGTGTTACCAGGGCCCTTTAATAATAATAAAAAAAAAGGAATAGAAGCTTAATATTTCTATTGGTTTTTAATTATAACTAGTTTTAAAGAGATTTGAGTCTGACTCGACTATTTGATCCATATGGGTCAGCTTTAACCTGGTCGAGTTGGCCATATGTGGATCATTTTAGATTATTTTAAAGTCATAAGTGCAAGCTTGGGAGGGGGGGGGGGGGGGGGGGGTCTCATGTTGGCATTGGGCCTGATGATATCAAGTTGCTGACCACTATAGCCTTGAGCCTAAGTTTAGCTTTTAATTTTATTATAATCAACTTTTCCTTTTTGGATTAAGTACCACAGAATCAAAAGGGAAATACCTGTTGGTACGGGAGTTTAGTGCCTAATTGTGTGCTAGGAAGCTGGATTTACCCAAGTAATGGGATTGCACTACATTTTGGATACAGAAATCTCAGAAAATAGTTAACTGATTTGGTTGATCTCTTTCAGTTCAGCTCTGGCAACTATTTAATTCTGACCTTATGATTTTGCCTAGAGCACTTACTGATGCTTGATAATGCAGTTTAGCAACTACAGTTCCCTTGATGGCGTTCTCTATTGCAAACCTCACTATGACCAGCTTTTTATGAAGACTGGCAGTTTGGATAAAAGTTTTGAAGGTACAGCTGATATCCTGTATTCTTTCATCGAGAGTACACACCACCAATTGCTGGTACATGCCAGTACGGCTTGATTATCAAGAAACAAAGCCAACTCATATCTCCCCTTTTGTTTAATAGGGTTTCATAGGTGTAAATGATAAATTTAGTTTTGAACCATTTAATTGAATGGACAAACATGGATTTAATTGAAGAGTATAGTTTTCATTGTACTAAACCTTGGCTGGTCTGGTGTTGGTTTTTTCTATGGTGATAATTTTTCATGTCATATTGATCGTTTGTCTAAAAAAATCTGTTGTTAAATGTAGGTGCTCCAAAACCTGAAAAGTCTGAGAGATCAACCGGAGGCGAGGTAATTCTTGTATCTATTTAATTATGCAATTAAGAGGTTCTGGAATTTGTACTTTATTTGGAATTGATTTTAACATGTTATTCTGTTTTATTTTTTCAGAACAGCAGATTTTCTAGTGTATTTGTCGGGACACAAGACAAATGTGTAGTATGCAGTAAAACAGTGTACCCTCTAGAGAGGGTATGTCTTTTTTTTCTAGTTGTTTATAGAAATATTCAAAAAGTCACTGCTTTTCAGGTGGAGATATTATTTCTACTCAAGCTGTTATTCATTTGAATTTCTCTCTCAGATTGGTATTGATGGAAATGCATATCACAAAGCTTGCTTCAAGTGTTCCCATGGAGGATGTAAAATTACCACTGCTAACTATGTTTTACACGACAGTAAGCTCTACTGTGAACCCCATAATGTGCAACTCTTCCTGGCTAAAGGAAGCTTCCAATATGAAGATGCAAAACCATCTGATGACAATGCAAAACCATCTGATGAGGTGGCACAAGAGGCACCTTCAAATGGAGATGCAGAAGCTGCTTGAGCTAAATCCTGGTTTTTTGGTAGTTTTATTCGGCAAAACTCCTTTTTTTGGGGGTGTTATTTTAGTACAGTCGGATTGTTTGCCCCGATTGACAGTTTGAGTTTGCACTTTCTTTTTTGTTTTATGGGTGGTGAAAGTTTTTTTCTTTTTTAATTTTGTATTGGTTGTGATTTATGTTCAAATAAGGATGCATTGTAAGGTACAGAGTGGCGTGATGTTTTCTTGTCTAATTTTGATCTTCCTTCTTTTTGGTAAGAGAGAAGATAGAGAAATGTGTAGGCTATATTATATGATCTTGGATCATGTAATACCTGGTAGACTGGAACCAGTAAGGTACTGGTACAGAGAGTTGTATTTATGCTATCATACTATCAAAGAATGCTCCAGTGTCTTCTTTTCTGATAAGCTTTGTTCAATTTATTGTTTCACTGTATTAAATTAGAACATTTTTAGAGTGAAGTTATGGTAATATGCATATTATGGATCGATCCGTAGTGTGAATCCATATCTCTATTTTCAAAGTTCAAAAAGTTGATCTGAACTGTTGAGCATGATCTTCATATGAAAATACACTTAAGAGTTGGAGACCAATTCTTAACCTCTCTTAGAATTTTTTTACTATTGTTTTTAGATAGGTAGGAAATCATTTGATCTAAATATTATGGGCTATCCGAAAGCAGTAATTTTCAACCTATTTAAAAAAATAGTAAAATCAAGCTTAAAAAATGTAAAATTTAGTCTCCAAGTATTATTTTTCATATATTAACCATGTTTAACGGTTCGGGTGGTCTGTTTGAACTTTAAAAATAGAGATGTAAACTTATAGTATGAGTCTGATCCATAATATGTATATTACTATAGCCTCACTCACATTTTTTCCTTTGTGCTCTGATTTAGAATGTTCCTAACTCTTAAGACTTAAAGAGGTGTGTTAAATTGTTCTGTTTGTGAATCCACCATGTATTTTACATATTCACTGAGCTGGCAAAGTTGGACCAGACCTGATGTCATGCAACCTCTTTCACTGTATTTCCAAGCGAGATAGGAGTAGGTCCGATGGGCATCGGACCTACATTTAGGTCCAATTAGCTCTAAGACCGTACGATTAGCATCAAGATCTATGCGCACAGAAATTGATACGACTTGTACGGATTTTGATACAGATCGCACGAATCTTGATGCAGATCGATAGTCATCACACCCATCGAACCAAGGTAGGTCCGATGCCCATCGGACCTACTCTGATTCCTTTCCAAGCACGTAGACGCAGGTGATGTCTTAATAGTAATTAATACTCGTTATATGACGTTAATTTCTTGGTACAAATTCACACACGAGTAAAGCTCAATTAAATGTGGATAGAATGTTTCTGAATATTTATCTCTTGATGGGAATGAATCCTATCAAGAATTTAAGAAATTTCAATAAAATAGGGCTTAATAGTGATTTTAAAACTATTTTTTTACTGACCAGAATATTTATCCGAGGAATAAATTGAATACAAACTACAAACCATTAAAAAAAACACTAGCATTTTTATAATTACCACGCTGTCATTTTTTAAAATTAGAGAATATTAACAGAACAGACAGATTGCAGCTGAAAAAGAAAAGGTAAAGAAAACAAAAAAGAGGAGGGAAAGAAAAGTAATATTTTTTTCTGTACTGAAGAGGATAGTATCAGCACTTCAAACCTTATTCATTTTTTATATTGATTTGTTACGAAGTTCTACTATGATTATATTCGTATTTGACCAAATAAAATTATGAAATTATAATTAATTATACCATTCAAACTAGATTTAATAACTTAGTCTTTTTTTTTATTTGTCGTGGTTGTTGCATATAAATCGGTCACAAATTTTATTTTACGTCAAGGTCCTTCAACTTATTCTATGATAAGGGACATGTTTTATAGTCGTTTTTATATTGATTTTTTTACTAAGTTCTACTATGATTATATTTGTATTTGACCAAATAAAATGATGAAATTATAATTAATTATACCATTCAAACTAGTTTTAATAACTCAGTCTCTTTTTTTTTTATTTGTCATGATTGTTTTTTTTAAGTTAGTGATTTTAAATGTCTACTAATAATTTCATTGATAAAAATATATATATTTACAACAAGTCAAGTGATTCTAATTCCTACATCTGCTCTTTTATTCTCAATAAATTCTCTAAACTACTCTAATCTTCTAATCCTACTTATATATACTCATTTGTCACAATTGTTGCATATAAATCGGTCATAAATTTTATTTTACGTCAAAGTCCTTCAACTTATTTGACGTGATCAATGGATTTTGAATATGTGACCTTTCATAGGCGGACAAAAATAATTATCTTTTATGTTTTGTAAATTATATTCAGTGCTATCAGCATGGCTTATAGTTTTGAAGTCATAAAAAAAAAAAATAAAACCAGGACCTTGTTCCACACTTCCACCCAAATATTTGTTACTTAATTTAGTGCCGAAACTCACTAGAAGAAAATTAGTAGGAAAATAGTTAGACAATAAATGATGTGATTTTTGCTCAAAATGCAACATTATAAACAGCAAAAGTAAAATATATCAACAGCTGAGATGGACGAGCATCGCACAACTTGTGTAGATCAACAGCTGACAAAAGACACGTGGCACTGAAATGGAGACAAGATCAATGCATGATAGTCCTTGCTGATGTGTTAGCAGTTGGCACGAATCTTGATAATCCCAACTCCCAACTTCCAAATGTACATGGGATTCAATCCGGGAATTTCTTTTGTCTTTCAGTTCATTCCTGATTTTCCAAAAAGTAGATTTCAAGGAATGCCTCGTTCAAAAGAATTTCCGATTAGCAAGGTGCTAAACTCGAGTTTTTTCTACTCTGATTTTTAAATTTTTTAAGCAACAATAACATTTTTAGTTCGATAAATTAAATAATTTTATGTTTATTTTTTGAACGTATGTGTTCAGTATTTTTTATTAAATTAACGCATTTAGAGGGTTTTAAATTGCGCTGCTACCTGCTATGACGCATTCTCGGCATATGATCTAGGTGTACCTATAATTTCGTTCGATTCGGGCATGCCTTTTGTTTTTCAAGGACAGAGAATGAAAGGTTCCATCATATGGGGCCTGTACGTACCGAATAGTTTGACAAAAAGGACACATTAATTGTCATTGAATCAGTCATCACTGTCTTTTATTATTGTTTCTTAATTGAAAAACATAACAATATCTATGCAATTGAGTGAGGCTATGGTACTTCGGCTAGTGTACTACGGTTCAATATGGTACTTTTTAAAATCCTAACGGTCGATCTGAACCGTTCAATGTGATATCCATATGAATATGTACTTGCAAACTAAATTTTATATTTTTTCGAATTTTTTTACTATTTTTTTAGATAGGTAGAATTTTGATGGTCCAGAATTTGTATAAAACACTGAAACTTCTACCTATCTAAAAAAATAGTAAAAAAATTCGAAAAAATATAAAATTTAGTTTGCAAGTACATATTCATATGGATATCACATTGAACGGTTCGGATCGACCGTTAGGATTTTAAAAAGTACCATATTGAGCCGTAGTACACTAGCCATAGTACACTAGCCGAAGTACCATAGCCTCACTCTATGCAATTTATTTATTATCTTTAAATGATGCACTTCAGTAATATATCCAACGCTTTAGGGGGCGTTTGGTTCATGCTTTTAAGAGGTGATTCCCTGTCATCACAATTCTCTGGAATAGGATTACCATGTTTGGCAAAATAAACATGGGAATAGATACGGTAATAAATGATTCCTTGCTATTCTGATTCCCTGATTTATGGCCATTGCGATAGCCGAAAAAAAGACGGAATTCTTTCGTTCCCGCTCCGCAGAAATCACACCAGCGCACGTGATATTCTAATTTTTCCGTCTTTCCCTCTTCTTCTCCCAAATCAGATCTCCGCTCTGACTTCTCGACTCCGTCTCCGACTCAACTCAACTCCATCTCCGCTCTGACTTCTCCACTCCGACTCCGACTCAACTCAATTCCATCTCCGATCAGGTTTGTTCTCTCTCGCCCTCTCTCTTTGTGCAATCCTTTCCCAATTTCAGTCCAGAAATTGAATAAACTAATACTCCGCTCATAGGTTTGCTTTCTCATTCCGTCTTTTCCTCATTTTCTTTTGACCTTGGCCTTTGTCATTAGAAAATTGTAAATTGTCGATTTAGATTTTTTTTTTTTTTTTTTGAGAAACTGACAGAGGCTGTCATATATATTGAAATTAATACCGAGACCAAAATTATACTAGAGAATATCACAAATGTTGGTTCTCCCAAAATTCTTTTCATTCATGTAGTAGGGATGCAACAGACAATTACTTTCTTGCAATTTCCTCGTTAAGTTGGGTATTTTTGCAATTTAAATGCCTTTGTAACATAGGGGTCTTACAAATGATCTCCAATTTTATATATCAACAAACAAATTCAATAAAACTTCTATGTTTGAACATATGCATGCAGATTAAAGCAACAGATGCCTGAGTCCGCTCTCACAGCTCCAAAGGAGAAAAGGCTGACAGGAAGGCAATATTTGAGAGTGGAAGACATTCTGTACCAGATGGAAACAATGCATAAAAGTGATGCCATGATGATGAAATGGGGACTGGTACGCATATAAACCTGTATTGGTATACATAGGAACTGTTACTGGCACAATATTGAGAAGACACAGCATGGTGAACTGGTATGGGAAGACCTGATACTGGTACGGTACAGACCTAGTACAATTTGAAGACACGGTACTGGTACGGTTCTGACCGGTACTGGAATAACATGGCATGTACTGGAGGCGGATTTCATCTCTACTGATCCAACTTACAATTTCTTATTTTCAGTCATTTTAAATTGTTAGGGACTTTTTTGCTTTCTTGTAATTTTCTTCTTCTTTGTAGCTCAATGTATTGGGCTTTTTGTATTTACTTTATTTGAAAAATGCATCTGATTCTTGTAAAATACTAATGAATAAGTAATGTTATGTTATTATTTAATCTATTTCTTTAATTGTATTATCAATAATTTTATTAATAAAAATAATTGTATTATTAAAAGAAAAATGATATCCCACAACTAATCTTATAGTACATCTGAAAACCCATTCGTAATCAATCCCGTGCGTACTTGTACCATGGGTTGCCACTTTTTCAAAAGTGGGTTCTCATTCCCGTCAGATTTTATTTCGTACAATCCCGTGACAAACGAACATGCCTTTATAATTGCTATGCACGAATCAAACATGGTAATGACAAATTTCCTGAAATTTTGAAGCAATAGTCATGCGCGAACCAAACATGGTAATAACACATTCTTTGGAATGACATTCCCTGGAATCCTTCTATTCCCTGTAATGGATTATAGCGCGAACCAAACGCCCCCTTAATCATCAAAACAAAAGGAAAATTTTAAACGAGGACTGGGGTTTGTTTGAAGAATCCAAATCTGCTGTTTTTTTTAACAGAAAAACAGAAGTTTCCTTTTTACCCATTCTAATCATTTAATTCTAACGACTTGGATTGTTTGTCCCATCTCTTTTTTTTTGTGGTCTGCCCGGAAAATTAACTCTCCTCTCCTGTCTCTCTTTTTTTTGTAAGGGTGAGAAAATCATTCATAATTCGTTACTCGCTCGTAACACGCTCGCTAGAAATTTGCCAATAATTTGTTCATTATCAACTCGCTAATAACTCGCTTGTTAACTTAATGAATCGAGCATCAGCAGATAGAGGCGAGGCCACAGAGGGTCAGGGGTAGGCAAGTGCCTACCCCTGGAAATTTTTTTGTTTTTGTTTTGGACCGGGCTTTAATTTTTATTTGCCTACCTTTGAATTTTCGTTTTGCCTACCATAGGCCCAGCCCAACAACCCAATACAGCAATACTCTTCAGCCAGCCCAAGCCGAAGAGAAAAAAATTAGAGAAGGGAATCGCGAAGAGAAAAGGAGAAAAGAGAGGGCAATCGCGAAGAGAAAAGAGAGACCTCTGATCGCGAGGCTGGCAGGCCGCTGGCACTGGCGGAAGAGAAAGAGGGGAAATCGCGAGGCCGCCAAGAGAAAAAGAAGGGGATCAGATTCGCCAAGAGAAGAAGAGGGGGAATCGCCACTGGAGCCGCCTCACCTCGCCAGCTGCGGCCGCCGCCTCACCTGAGTCACCTCGCCACTGTAGTCGCCAGAGGAGAGATGATTAATTCCCGGTAACACCCCTTTCGTTAATTTTATGATTTGAGTCTCGTTGAATTTTTGTGATGTCGTAGAACAAAATCATGGAAATTGAATTGTGAAATAACCGAATTTCGGGTTGTTGAATTTCCCGATTCGGTGGTAACTTGTACCATTGCCTTGATTGAGTTGTTTAATTGTTGCTTTGTGCCAAGTTGGTGCTTGAATTGATTCTGGTACACCAGTACTCATGTACCAGTACTGTTGGGTGTGAATTTCTTTCCTGTGCTTGTTGCTGGTACTGTCCCGGTACTACCTCGTTCCATTTTTTTTGTTGTGTTATCTTGGTCTTGTTCTGTTTCTTATTCTTTATTGATGGTGATGTTGTTGTGCTTGTGTCTTGAATCTGAACCCGAACCCGATTTTTGCCTACCCCTGGCTCAAATCCTAGCCTCGCCACTGTCAGCAAACCCCAGCTCGCTCATAACTCACTCATTAAGAACTGAGTTACATAAAATTATGCCACATCCAATCCCAAGTAGTTTCATTAATTCGGTAGAAAGCATGTTATGTATATTATACATTAAGACACGCTATTTGGGTTGATAAACAATATTAAATTCAAAACAGTATGTAAATATTTTGTTTTATATGGGTACTTACAAAACACTATTGAAATTAATTAACTTGTAATTTGTGATGCTTGAACCTGGTTGTACAACTCGAAATGTCAATATGCCAATATTTTTTATTGGAAGAATTAGCTATCACTTATCAGTTTGTCTAGTTCTGAAACAAAAAACTCGTAAAACAAAATTCAAAATTGCCTACAGGCTAGATTTCTTAACGAGTCACTTAACGAGCATGAGTCAACTTGAGCATTTAACAAGTTGAGCACGAACACAATGTCAACCCTGTATTGTTTTCTCAACTCGAGTTAACTCGCTCATTAACTTAATAAACCGAGCACGAGTATACCTTAACTCGCTTGAACTCGGATCATTAACAACCCTATTTTTTGTGGTCTTGTTTCTTGAGGAATAAATGCCAACTGTAAAGAAGAACGAAAATAAATTCTCACAAAATTTATATTAGTTGATTGATTCTTTCAAATTCATTAATATTTTTTCCAAGCATTTTTGGGGTTCACCAAAATAAGTTGCAGTAAAAAGGAGAAGTTCTCCGTAATTAATTCATAGAAAACAAGAAGAAGTAATTTTGGTATTTTGTATTGTATTTTTGTATTGATTACTCAGAAAGGTTTACATGCCTTAAATAGGCCGAATTATTACATTCCAATTGTATGAGCTGTACTAAAGTTAAAAACTAAAATAGCTGTTAAAAGAAAACAGAAGGAACAATTTTCTGTTTCGTTTCAGAGAGAAGAATCAGTATGGAAAATTATGTCTCAAGTGCAAACTCGACTGGATAGCTCCATTGCATATATTATTACACCCCCTCAAGCGCAAGTGACCTCAGTCACAGCAAGCTTGGATCGAAGAAATTCAAATCTTGGAGTAGGTAGTGGCTTAGTCATGATATCGGCAAGTTGATCCTTGGAGCATTTTTCTAGAAACCGAACAAAAAAGTTCATTGGCAACCACACGTTCACGAACAAAGTGATAATCGATCTCCACATGCTTTGTTCGTGCATGAAACATGGGGTTAGAGGCAAGGAAAGTAGCACTAATGTTATCGCACCATAAGGTTGGAGGAGAATCAAGAGAAACTTGTAACTCGTGAAGCAAATATTGGATCCAAAGAATTTCGGTGCAAGTAATGGCTAAGCTCCTATATTCGGCTTCGGTACTAGAGCGGGAAACGGTGGGCTGTTTCTTAGCACTCCAAGAGATAAGGTTTTGGCCAAGATATATGCAAAAACCGGAAGTAGATCGCCGGTCATCAAGTGAGCCGGACCAATCGGCGTCACTATAGGCATGAAGGGACTGAGGAGAGGATCAGTGAATGGTAAGGCCATGACTGATGGACCCACGGATGTAACGCAAGATTCTTTTAACCGCGGACCAATGATTAATAGTTGAAGCGTGCATGAATTGAGAGACCTTATTAACCGCAAAAGAGAGATCCGGGCGAGTAATGGTGGCGTATTGAAGGGCGCCAACAGTACTTCGATATAGATGCGGATTATCAAAAGGTTCACTATCATTTATAAAGAGCAAGCTAGGTGGAAGGTGTCATGGGTGTAGGGCTTGGTTTGGAGTCATGCATGTTGGAACGGTTTAAGATTTCATGGAGGTATTTGGATTGGGAGAGGTGTAGGCCGAGGGGAGTGGTTTTGGTTTCAATGCCTAAGAAGTAACTTAGGGGTCCAAGGTCCTTGATGGAGAATGTATGTTGGAGGTTGGCAATGCATTGAGCAATGTGAGTCGTGTTGCTCCTGGTTATTAAGATATCATCCACATAGACCAAAATAATTGTTGTATGCTCGTGAGAGTGAGATATAAAGAGGGAGGGATCATAGCATGAGGCAACAAAACCGAAGGTAATAAGGACCGAGCTAAGTTTGGTGAACTAAACCCGAAAAGATTGTTTGAGACCATAAAGAGCTTTTGAGAGAAGACAAACATGGTTTGGGTGGTCCGGATCAACAAAACCGGGAGGTTGACTCATAAGAACATGCTCGGTTAGGTCGCCATTAAGAAAGGCATTGGGGACATCAAGTTGTCGGATGGACCAACGAGAGGATACCGCAATAGAAAGGATGAGTCGAATTGTTGTTGGTCGGACAATGGGACTAAAAGTATTCAAAGTAATCAATACCTTCAATTTGATTGTAGCCCTTGGCCACTAATCTTGCTTTGTAGCGCTCGATTGATCCGTCGGCTTGTCTTTTGATTTTGTAAACCCACTTGCAACCGACAATTTGTTGATTTGGTTGAGAGGGAACCAAGGTCCACGTGTTGTTGAGAAGGAGCGCATTCATTTCAGATGCCATGGCATGTCTCCACTCGAGTTTGGAGTTAGCTTGAAGAAATGTTGTTGGCTCGGTGTCAAGTGTGGTGGTAAAGGCAACGTGGTCGGGAAAAGCTCCATTGCATATATTATTATGCAGTAACTTTCAAAACTTCAAACATGCAGTCAATTTGAAGTGTAATCAGATAATAATTCTCAATAAATAAGTCCGATTAAAAGCACTAACAGATGTATAGTTCGATTTGCACAATTTGTACCAAACCACACTATAACGTACCATACTCTGACTTTGTACATGCCAAGGTGAGAGTAACTGACTAGTGCCTAAATACATGGGACTTCAATTTATATTAGTTGAACGAAAATAAATAGCCACGCACCGAATCGTTGCTTACTACTTGAAGCAAAAACCTAATAGAGGATGAACTGTGAAGAATGCGTGTGAATAAAGAATGGATTTGCTTATTTATTTTTCAGTTCCTTTTGGTTTGAACTGTGAAGAATGTGGCTGTTTATCGGCTTCTTTTTGTGTCTGAACTATGAAAAATGCCACGTGAAGAGCTTGTGAGAGGAGACGTAAATTTAGAAGAAAATGCCGTCTAATATAAGTTCTTCCCTTTAAGCATTTTCTTTCCATAACAGAATTGAGAGTATAGAAAGAGAGATTATGAATTCTCAATTTTATTCATTCTTTGATAATCTGATTACAAGATACAGCTGATGTATATATAGAGAATAGCCTATCTCAACTAACTATTGTTTACAGCTTCTAATCATAGTTCTAACAAACTAATCAGCACTAACTAATTAACAGTTCTAACTAACTTTGACCAACATCTCTAACTGGCTTTGACTGAAGCTGTTCTTTGACTGGAGCTGTGCTTTGACCAACATCTCTAACTGTCTCAGGTTCGGTACAGAAAGTTGCAGTCTCCAGTATAGGTTTATTATTCCAGTTTAGAAGAAGTAAATTTGTAGTGTATGGTGCTTCTTGATTTGTTGAATCAGTGCGTGAGAATAAAGAAGACGTGGGAGAGATGGGAGGGATGGGAGAGGAGAGTTAATTTTCGGGTAGATCACAAAAAAGAAGAGATGGGAGAGATGGGACAACAGCAATCCAAGCCGTCAGTAGAATTGAACAGTTAAGATGGGAGAAAATGAGGCTCCCTGCTCTTTTGTGAGAAAAGCAGCAGATTTGGATCCTTGTTTGAAATTGAAAAGGTTTGGATAGAGCTTTATCATCTTTATTCAAAGTCCAAACTACATGCATTTAGGGGTGCGGATTGGATATTATCTTACATTTAGGGGTGCAAACGGATCGGCTATTATCCGTTGTATATGAACATTAGATATGAATCCGATATTCGAATATTCGTACAAATACAAATATAAATATGGTTTTAAATTTTAAATATCCGTATCAAAATAGTAATTATATGTATATCACATCGTTTAATATATATTGTGAAAAAAATATGTATATATTTACGGATATTTGATCCGTATTTAAAAAATAAAAGAGGATACGGATATGATTTTACCACTATCCGATCTGTATTCTGATCCGTTTGAACCCCTAAATCTAAATCATCGTACTGAATATCAACACAGATCGGACGGCTTAGGCTCATTTTTTTAATAAAACGGTCAAAAGTCCTTCGAACAAAAAAATCACCCTTTTAAATGGTCAATACTTATCTGAAGTAAAATAGGGTCCATCAAATTTATATCCTCTATTCTAACAAAAAAATATCCAAGGCAAGAATTTTGTTCAAACAAGACGGTGGTGGATCTTGTCTCTTCCTCCTCCGCAGCTTATAAAACATTTAAATAATTTTAGTTGGGTGTTAAAAAAGAAGCAGCTCTTCTATTTCTCTAACTATAGTTACAGCAAGGTGATTAGTCTCTGACTACAGTTCTAACAGAAAGATTAACAACTGATTTTGTTATAACAGAATTCAGTTATGAGCCGTATCATCTAATAGTTTACATTTTTGTATCACTTATATTTTTTTTGGTTAGAACGCATCTCTATATTACTTTAGGGTGTGCTCCAGATAGGAGACGTGAAGGGAGGAGAAGGACGAATTCACTGTGCGGAGGTGAGAGCTCATCAAATTAGAGCTGATTAAAACGAGTTCACCTGCTCCGGAATAGAGGAATTCGAGAGAAAAACGTAGGAAAGGTAAAGGAGCAAAACACTGTTCAGAAGTGACGCTCGCGTAGAGTTTCGGCGAAACCGTTCAAAACCATTCAACCCCAAATCGGATGTAAGTTTTGTTGTGCGGAGGGAAACCGAACTTTGCCTCATTACTGTGGAGCACGCTCTTAAGCGCAATGGCCGGCCATACCCTCCATTTTACATGTGGTGCCAATTAGAGATCTGGAAAAATAATACTAAAAATATCAGAGCATCTACATCCCTGAAACTATTAGAGTTTCTAATCTGATGTGGCAGTTGCTAAACCAGTTTCAGGGATGTAGATGAATTTCTTATTTAGCAACTTTGCTCAATAATTTCTTAATAAGAAATCGTTTATAAACTGTGACGTGGCGAAATGATTCGCTGAAATTCCTTTCTCTTGCAAATATATCTTAATAAGAACTTTTATAAGCTGTGACGTGGCAATTAGGAAACTCTAATTTTAGTTTCAGGAATGTGGAGGCTTAAAAATTAAGAGAGGTTTAATTTCTAAAAAACAGTTAACAGTTATTTAGAAACTCTAATAGTTTCAGGGATGTAGATGCTCTCAGTTTCAATACAACATAAGACGGATCAAAACATGGTAATACGGGTCATGATTATAAATAAAAAATGAGGTTTCAAATTTTCTGTTTTTTGTGTTGTCTCTACTTTTTTTAATAATACGAATTTTAAAATCTATATATTAAAATAAAACTATTAGACGTGATATGAATTATTTTTTTTACATGCATATAGAATATTATATAAATTGATAAATTAAAAAATCAACTCACAGTAATGAGTCCGGCTAATATGATATCGGTGTCATATGACACCAACTTCAAAATTTATTGGATAGACATCAAACGACTAATCCAAACCGTTTAAACTAATTTACTTTATGAGTGATGTAATTACATGCAAAAATCTTATTTTTTTCGAGTGATTTTAGTATCAAGTCCAGCAGTCAAAAATGTTGAAAAATGAATGCATTAAAATTAATTTAAAAACTCTCACATTTGACTGCTTGATTTGATACTAAATAAGTTTGAAAAATTATAAATTTTGCATGTAAACGCACAACTAATGAGGTAGATAGGTTTGAATGATTCGGATTCACTATTTGTTTGAAGTCGATTCGATAGGTTTTGAAATTGGTGTTATATAGACTGAAATGACACTAATGTTATACTAGCCATACTCCACAGTAATTATCCACATTAATGTATATTCATAAGCTCTTGTAGTAATTAAAATAAAGTTAGAATATTATAATCTTTTATATATGTACAGAAATAATGACATAGATCAAATCTAATAATTTTATTTTAACGTTTAAGTTTTCATTTTCATAATTAAACTTTTAAAATAAAAAACACCATAAATACATAAAAGTGCAAATATTTGAATCTTTCTTTAAAATAAAATGTTATTATATAATTTAATTAAAAAGATACGGACAAATTTTATAAATGAGAAGGTATGTTTTTCATATGGCGTTTTGGTGAGATGTCACACAGGACAAAGGTTCTTTATGAATTTTCTTTTTTAAAATGGGACGTCATACGGTATAGCGTCTCACTTTTTTTTAGATTTACGGTTTGAACTTATGTGATGTTGTGTGATGTTAATGTATTTCGGACTAGTTATGTTAGGTTATGTTATGTTATGTAGTGGCAAGTACTTTGAACTTGTTATGTTATTTTTATATAATTAAGACTTTTTATGTTATGTTTTATGCTTGTAACTATCTAATTAAATATATTCAAGAAGAATAAATGAAAAGATATATAAATGAGAGCTACAAACATATAAATCTAAAAGCTTATACAAACTAAAATCAGTTGTTGTCTCATGAATTTGAATATAACATAACAGAACAAGTAATCTGAATTAGTTGCAAAAATAACATAAAAAATTTGAATTACACAAAAATAACATAACAAGTTCATAGTACATGACCATAGCACGTATAGCATAGGATAACATAACTCGAGATAACTAATTCAAATTACATAAATATGACATTCATAATATAACACCACACAACATCACATAACTTCAAACCATATATTAAAAAAAAAGTGAGATACCCATACAATATAGCGTTCCACTTTTAAAAAATATATATATTTTTTCGGACAGGACCTAACATGTCTTTCTATTTATCGTGAATAAAAAATTCGGTGTAAATTGGGTAATAAAAGCATCGCAAAAGAGCCCAAAGCCCACTAGGCCATTTCTTTCTTTAATTTCAAAATATTTTATTCAACTGCAATTTGTTCTGCTACCAAAAAGATTGTGCCAACCCTCATCCTAACGAAACCGATCGACACCACAAATGCATCACATCCTGCTCAGTCCGGTTCTTTTGTGGCCGTCTGGTGCCTGATATGATTGTTGCCAACTGGTGCATTGTTTTTTTTATTATAAAAGTTCTTTAACCTGCGTAAGAGTTTTTAATAATATTAGCATCTTATCAAATTATTTTGTATTTTTTTTCTGCATTTTGCAGTGCTGGTGGTATTTACTATATAAACTTATCAAAACATCTTATAATAAAATAGTTACTTGATTATGTTAAATGAAAAAATAGTATTCTTTTTCTCTCAAATGTATTTCGGCTTAAATGAATGTTGTGGTTATAATTTTTATGGAATAATAACAAAAATACAACGACCAATCGTTCGGAGAAAATGCTTTCAAAATTTATATCCAAAGTTTACAAATCACAGCTTGCATTGCTACCTAGTATACTATTATTTAAATATTTATGCAAATAAAACTTACTAATATTACATTTTATATCTGTGTTGTTTACTGTTGAGACTTTTATGAAGTATAAATTAATAAATTATGATTTGATCATATGTGATAGTTTTATAGTGATATGAAAGTTTTTTCTTTATAACAAACAAAATATTAACAATAATTTATATGGATTTCTCATTTGTAATAGCACTAGACAAGTTTCAACCACTTTTCCTTTCTTTCCTCTTAAATTCGTAGTAAGAGCTTTAGATGAACTAAGATTTATTATATATGTGTTAAAAGTTCATAGTGCTAGAGATGACGCAAGATTAAATAAGAATATTATACTTACTTTTGATCGCCGCCTGTTGTCCCTAATTATTTTTTACCAAATTTTTTTATAAGAAAATGAACGGGCAAGTGTGCATTCTAGAGGTGGTTCAAATAATAAATGTGTACATTCTAAATAGAAATTATGTATTTTGTAATGGTTAAATGTGCATTCAGTAACTGAATGTGTGCATCTTGAGAGTTCGGATGATGAGGCTAGAAGTTCAAGATGGGTGTCAAGCAAGTTTTGACTAAGTCAAAACGCATGGCAGCTGTCAACAGTTGTGTCTAAGCTAAAATATACAAGGATGTATTCTCAATAGCCGAGTGTGCATTTTATAATATCTTAATATGCATTTTACAATAGTAAAGTGCATGTTGTATGGTGCTGGTGCGTAGAAAAATTCACGGGAAGAATTTATATGGCTTAATTACAAAATATTGAGATACATATATGCTGTTATTATCTTAAAAATCAAAATATCCTAATTACTTACTATTACAGTTAAGTATATCAAATCTAAAATAATGGACATGATCCACATCACTTTAACAGATAAAATCCCAAAATCTTCTATAAAGAATCATTCGGCAACTGTTATAGAAGAATGAAAAAGCATGATATTTTGACTAAAAACAGTTGCCAAATGCAACTTATAGGATTTATTACAACGTTAAAATAGATTAATCTGATATTTTAATTATATCTTCATTGTCATTATTTGTTATATAATTTCAATTATACCGTCACTATATAAATATTAATAATTATTCTAACCGCTATTATTATTATTATTATTATCAACAATATCATCATCTATTTCTACTACTATTATTATTGATTTATTGTTATTATTATCGTGGAATCTATCACTACACTAATGCAACTAATATTTCATCCAATAATATTGTTATTTTTTTAATAATGCAAAAGAGAACACTAACCTAATTCAATCCAAATAGAATTATTTACCTACTAATTTTGATTATTTAAATAACTTTATTCTAGTGCTGACATCAATATCATTTAGTTTAGATCGCCAAACGTAGCAAACAATACTACAAGGTCCTGATTTATTATGGCAATAAATGCTTCACAATTAACATCCACAAAAGAACCGAATTATCTCATCTCCGTCACAGTACCTCGAGTCAAACCAGCATCCAAAATTGCTTCGGAACACAAAAACAAACCAAAAGAAAAGGATCGGAGAATAATAATGGCGCTAAAGCTGATGACAAATTTTCGATTTGTGCAGCCTACTTCTTCTCACTGCTATAATTCCCCCTCCAATCTGCATTTTTCTTCCTCCCGATTTATTACAAGGTACTATCCCCAACCTCCCACCTCTCTCCTCTCTTTTCTCTCTCAGTCTCACTGAGGTTTCAAATTACAGAGCGGAGATGGAGCCCACGTCATCGTCGCAGACCGCACCGCCTCTGCCTGAAAAGAGAGTCGTGGTAGGGATCTTCCCAGTGAAATGAACAAACTGATGAGTGAGAATGAAGATAATCGTATTGTAGTTTGCCCATTGGTATAGACGTAGAACACTAGAATTTCCATAAATCCATCGACTTTTGGTAGATCTGCATTTTTTGTTTTGTTTTGAAGCTACTGATAAGCTAGTTTTTCTCAGAGAGAAAATTTGGTAAATTCAAGTTGGTTGGTTAGACTGGAGAGTGAACTAAAATTTTGTGCCTGTAATTTTCACAACGCAAAAAATATCACCACCTTCGTATACTGAGATTTGGCGTAAATCATTTGAATCAGGTGGGATGCGGTGGTGCATCGGTGGATTTCTTGGCTACTGTTGCTTCTTACCCCAATCCGGATGATAAGATCCGCAGTCTCAGCCTTAAGGTACGACCTTCAAATGAGATAAAAGATACCACTAACGAAAGTTCAAAACAATCCCTGAATGTGTTTTATCAATTTTTTTAATTGAACTTGTGGTTTTGTTCAATTTGTGCCATCAGTTATCTCTAACACTCTAACCATGCTAAGTTAGGATTCTGTGAAAGCTGATTACGCAAGTGATGACTTTTTTTTTCTATCCCAGTTTTTCATATGTTTAGCATGACTATCCTGGGTTCAATAGTTCTGATTGTACTTGCGTGTTTAGTAACTTTGACTGTACTCAAGTATTTATTAGTTTTGACATCTAAAAGAACGCTGAAAAAAAAATTGCAAGCACTTGCATTTACTGTTCAATCTGCCTTCAGGCAGCCTGCTCCATCCCATACCTAGAATACTTTTTTCCAGCTGTCTTGATGCATGAGTCCAATATGACTTGTAAATGCTTGCCTAAAAAGTAGGCCAGATAGTTGTCACATATCAAACATTTGAAAAACCAGGATAGGCAAAAAAAAAAAAATTGCATGTGATAGGTCCTACATTGTCGACTGCGTAGTAAAAAGTTATCTAAGTAGCCCATCTACATTAATAAACACTTCACCTACTAGATATCAATCAAAAATGGAAAGAACACAAAGAACTCCAAAAATTTAGATTTTCTTTTCTATCCTGCAACGTTGATCATATTGAAGTATTGATCAATACCTAGAAATGAATAAGGTCTAAAATCAAACAAACAACCGATGGCCAGGTTGAACAAAGAAAAGTTACGGGACTGTAAATCCAGGGGTATGGAACTCCTTTATTAGCCAAATGCAATTAAGGTGCATTTGAAAAAAAATTCTATTATAATCGGTGCATAAATTTGAAACTTTATTTATTATACAGGTTGAAGGAGGAGGGAACACTGGCAATGCATTAACTGGTGCTTCTCGCTTGGGACTGACAGCTCGCATTATCACAAAGGTCTTAGACTTGATTATACCGAATTTTTATAAATACCAAGGTTCTTTACTAGTATATGCTGGAGCAGTTTCTGCAAAAATGAGTGTTAAACACCTAATTCACCAAAGAATAACAGTAATTATTATCTTGTCATTTGGATTGAATTGTTATTTAAAACATATAAATTTGTAATTCATAAAATATCTTCTAATGTAGCTAATTAATTTCCAGGTAGCTAATGATTCACAGGGTAGAAGCATACTTAAGGAGTTTGAAGCTGACGGGGTAGATACTTCTCATATTGTGGTATGCTCCACTTCTTGTCTTTTCCTTTATCTCAACAGTTAAATAGTAATTTGACAAAGTTCTTTAACATATAGTTCTGACCTTTTGTTTTCTGCAGTGAACAACCATTAGAGATGATATTTTTTTTTTAATTTTCAAAAATACAGAAACTGCCAAAAAAAAAAAATGGAACTTTCCTTTTTTACAAATTGCAACCTGGCTCAGAAATAGAACATTAGGTCGACTTGTCATGTTTAAGTTTATGCAACTGAAGCTTAACAAGCTAACTAACTTAATTAAAGATTGACAAAATGATAAATTACCAATATATCATAACCTCATATTAATCTCTATTGTACTGTGGTTATAATATATATCAGAACCTATTTTCTATTTTTGTAGTAGGATAGAAGGAATAATATTAATCTGGCTGCTTTAATTAATGAATAAAGCAAGCACATTTTTGTAAAGTCCGGCCAAGTAAAAGTTATCTGACTAGCAATGTTAGCTTTGTTGTTGTTGTAATCTTCTCCTAGTGAGTTGATAATTAGTATACAATTCTCCCTTAGTGTATCGACATATGTTGTGAATGCTCCAGAAAGATTGGAAAGTGACTTTTTGTATTAAAATTTGAGATACTTGTTAGCTTCTTAATGCATCTATTTCTCTATACTTCTATAGTGAAGATTTCAACTTTCTGCCAATTTGACTTGTTGTCTTTCTGAATTTTACTTTGTTTTCAGGTATCAGAGGGCAACTCACCATTTACCTATGTTATTGTAGATAACCAGACGTAAGTGCCAGTTCTACTTGCCCTCTTAGTTTCTTAGTTTTTTTTAGTTTTTGTAATACTTTTTATCTAAAATAAGGACTGCCGTACCAGATTGCAAAGTCAGGTACTATATGTGTCATTTTAGCCAGATGTTACCACGTGAGGTACTAGCTAACAACAAAAGGCCGATAAAAAAACCATATAAAACAGAAAGGAAAATATGACATTAGGTTACCTTACCTGACTGATTCTAATGGTCCCTTTCAGGATAGTAATCTTCAAGTATTGAAGTAAAACTCGTTTTATATGATTTTTTTTTATAAAAGCGAATTTCATTAACTTGTTTCCATTTCTTTGTGGAAACATCTATGAGAGTTTACAAAATGTAAAGAAAAAGGCAGGTACGGATCTCTGTGTAAGTCAAAAGGGTGCTTAGCCACCCCCATAATTTTAGATTTTTTAATTATGTATAGAAATTGAATTGAATTGAATTTTCTAGAAGTTTTTATATAGTTCAGCCTCCCTTATAAATATCACATGTGTTCTTGTAGTCTAGTGGTTAAAACTCCTCATTGTGATTGTGGGAGACTTTTCTAGTTCCGCCCCTGGAAAAAGGGAAGAGAAAGAAAGATAAAACAGCTACATCCGGTCCACTGTTTTGTTGCATACCAGATTCCCCCTTGGGTCCTAACCCTTTGTGGATGGGTTGGTGTGATTAAGTGCAAATAATTCCTTTCTCTGTGCCCTTTGATTATTAGTAACCCTCTCTTTCCATTTGAATTGAAGGAACCTTCCCCCATACTTCAGCTACTGTGATATAAGATATTTAGTCATTCATTATATGAATTCTTGCATGATATTTTATTGCACTATCCTATTCTGTCTAGCAAAGTTAGGGTATACCAGGGACAAATTTAGATGCCTGGAAACAGCCCCAGTAAACCTCCTAATTTTACATCTGATGCAATCTACATTCTGTTAATTCTGTAAATAAGAACAATACGAGCCTCTTAAAAAGCCCCAGAAAAGAATTGGTACAGGTACAATTCAAACAGAACATACCTGTATCGAGCCCCAACCAGAATGGTACCAAAAGCTAGTTACTTGGATCCTTGCCAACTCTGTAGCGATTGAAATATTTATAAATTTGTAAGTCGATAATCTTATCTTGCATAACCTATTTTCCTTTTATTTCTGGGTTTATCAGGAAAACTCGCACGTGTATACATACACCTGGAAGCCCTCCAATGGTACCAGAAGACCTATCTCAGGACAGCTTGATTTCTGCACTGGAAAATGCAAATCTTGTTTATTTTGATGGTAGATTACCAGATACTGCCTTGGTTGTTGCTGAAGAGGTGCTTTTTGTTTCTGTTTCTTATTTCATACATAATAAATACTTTAGTAGGAGATCAATGTTGGTTGGTCTCTGGATGGATTTCAGTATTTTTACTTTTGCCATTTTCACATGAACTTTGTGAATTTGTTCTTGTGTTGACCTAATTCTTGACTGATTTTAAACACAGCGCTGTGCTCAAGAAAACCCACATAATGACCTTTTATTTGTGGGTGCCTTGATTGTTTGGTACTATTCCAGCCAGGGCTTGGGTGCCAGTGTGCTCCAGTACCTGAATTTATTAGTCAGCTTATGAATACATTATATCTTAGAAAGACTGCAGCATACAAATTAATCAGAATTTATGAATACTTAATTTGAGACTCATTTTATATTTGTTGCTTTGTACCTTAAATGTACTCTGTACCAGCAATTTTTTTTTCTCATACTATGCACCGGATTCAAAACCAAGAGGTTGGATAGAGATATCAGATATTCATGTTGTAAAACTATATTTGATTGCTAGTTTTGTCAAAGAAAAATCTTAGTTCTTTTGCATAATAAGTTAATAACATATATTATCTTATAATAAGATAATTCCAAGAGTGAGGCTATGGCACTTTGCAATGCGCAGATCAAGCCGTACTATGGATTCATATCTTCTTTTGAAAGTCCAAACAGTTGATCCAAACCGCTTAACATGATCTCTATATGAAAGTGTACTTGGAGACAAAATTTTCATCTTTTAGAATTTTTACTATATTTTAGAAAGATAAAAAAACCACTCCTTTTGGATGGTCCAGAATTTTTAGATCAGGTGATTCTTTACCTATCTAAAAAAATAGTAAAAAAATTCTAAAAAAATATAAAAAATTTGGTCTCAAAGTACATTTTCATATGAAGATCATGTTGAGCTGTTCGGATTGACTATTTGGACTCTGAAAACGAAGAAATGAATTCATAGCATAAGCCGATATGCACATTGCAAAGTACCATAGCCTCACTTTTAATTCCAAATCATCTTTTAGTTAAAGTGCCATCTTGTAGAGACTGCTCTCCAGATATCAGCCTTTATTATTGATTTATTCTTTTAGTTAAAGTGCCATCTGTTTATTTGTTTAGTTACTGTTATTTCAATTTTATTTTATATTTAACACATTTATCTTTCTTTCGGATTTATTTATTTTCTTGAGTTGGTTTGATTGTTATAAATGTGAAAAATCCAGAGCAGGCGAGCCGAAGAAAAATTCCTATTTTAATTGATTGTGAGAGAAAGAGAGAGGGACTTGATGAACTACTCAATCTTGCCACTTATGTTGTTTGCTCTGAGAAATTTCCTATGGTATGTTAGTTTTCATTTATTGAATTAATACATTGTTTTGTACGGGCCAATTTTATGTGTACCCCTGAAAAACCTAATCCTTTATATCATGCAAACTGAGAAATTCCTGCATAATTGCATGTAAGAGTAATATTATGTATACCACCGAATAACCCGGCCCTTCCTATCTCAACCTCACATACTCATCAGTTTATAAACTTTTCTAGCAAAATGCATTTTAGTCTCAATTAACCCTTAATTGTAAGCATCACTTACATTAACTGTGCAATTGAGTCTTTGTGCTTGATCTGCAGTTGAGCCTTTAAATTGCTCTCAATTGGGAACAGTTACTGATCCAAGTTTGTAATTAAATAAGGTGTTTTCTGTACATATTGATACCAGACTGAAAGTAAAAAAGGTACCAAAATCTACTATGCTTAGAGTAAAACCTTCTCTTAATTTGGTTGAAGACACCTTTTAAAGATCCAGCCCAAAAAAAACAAACTAGAGCAATTTCCTTTATTGTTCAAGTCTGTAAGAACTTTAACATATATATTTCTTGCCATATTGAATTTAATTTAATTCTGATTTTAAGGCATGGACTTCAGCCCCATCTTTGGCCTCGGCTCTAGTGAGCATGCTTATAAGATTGCCTAATCTTAAATTTGTTATTACCACCAGGGGTGATAAAGGCTCTCTCATGCTTGAAAGAAGCAGAAATGGTGAGTTAACTTTACAGATCTTATCATTTTATTGCTGAAGGAACATTTAACCTACATGACACGGATAAAATATGTTGCGTACCCCTGCCAAAAAAGAAACATCATGAATTTTATTCTAAGAAATCAAGGATTAACTATGCTTCTGTGCTCTGTCAAAATGGATACAGATGCTTCTGAAATAGTGGAGAAAGATGTAGAGACGTTACTCGAGTCCCTACAAGAGAGAGTCGATGGTGTTGTTACGCTTCCTACATGTATTTCTTCTAAGGTAACTGGTAGCAGCTATACAGAAAAATGAAACCCAATTACTGTATCTGCTAGGTTATCCAAACTTCTCATTCTTTCAACTGACACCAAGAATAAATGGAATATTTTGGGGGATAAGGTCTATAAAATATTGATCGTTTGTCTCACCCTATGACGAGTCCTGTTTTTTCTTTTTCTAGCGGTGGTATATTATCTAAAAATATACCGAACTATTTTCCTTTTTGTTAATCTCATGTTGTTTACATGGTTTATAATTTGTATGCAAAAATTAAGGTTCAATTTCGTCATGTTTTGGTTGGTTTAATTATTTTGGCCTTCCAGCGCTAAAGATTTTCAGATTTTCTTTTTATTACAATAATATATTGGTTTAATCTGAAAAAAAATTACAGTTCCAAATTTAAATACCGCGACATACAGTACTGGCACCATTATTGTCAGATGCTAGATTTTTAATTCTGGGTAAGATAAACTGCAGTTACATGCATATTTTTTTTCTTATTTTGCAGTCAGATCTGAGAATTAGCGCAGATGGAATAGGTGCAATTAGTGGGAGGTTACTTGCTGGTACAGCAGAAAAGATCCCCCATTCTGAGCTAATAGACACTACTGGGGCTGGAGATGCATTTATTGCTGCTGTTCTTTATGGTTAGTTCTTCACCCTTTTTGTGAATAAGTTCATATGAACCATGTAAAACTTGTAAACCTCCCTCTTATACTCTACAAAGGATAAACACGAACATACTGTTAGCTTCTGCCATGAAATTATCTCCAAGTTAACGTAAAAGTACTAAAACCACCCCTTCTTTTCACTCATTCACTGATAAGCAGACCTTGTCTATCTGAACAGTCTAATTCATCAGAATTCTACTAAGATATATTGTCCAAAATGTTCAGTTAGCATAATACATTTTACAAACTACGACAGAAATTTTATTGGCATGTTTGAATTATATTAAGTTGTGGATTTATTCTTTTTGTTTCCACAAGTAAACCGGGATCAAATTTGGGATGTGCATTTATTGTGCAGTTTGTAGGGCATTAATAAAAACAAGTTTATTAATTTGCTTTTGTTATTATTAGCTCTATGTGCCAAGATGCCACCTGAGAAGATGCTCCCGTTTGCCTCACAAGTGGTATGTCTGTTTCTCTATATATTCATGTTGTTATAACAATTTGGTTCATTTTTCTCTAGTAATAGCGAGTGCTAATGGGCTAAGAAAAGAAATAAATTTCAGTAACAAAGGGCAAAATAAATTTAAAAGGTAGAAAGAGCCAGAGAAATAACATCGTCGAACCTGTAAATTCCCCCCTCTCAACACACACAGAAAAGTACGTAAAAGAATATAAAAAAAGAGATATAATAGATTGGAAACACATACGCCATCCTCAGCACAAAAATAGATTAAACCTTACTGAGCGTCCTAAACATTTTCAAAGAATGAAAATGTCTTATCTGAGCATTTATGTAATAGGCTGCAGCAGGATGCAGAGCACTGGGTGCTCGAAGTGGCTTACCATGGCACAATGACCCACGATTGGCTCCATTTTGGCCATGATTTTTTTTTTCTAGTGTGTTATGTATGTACTTTCTGAGTGTATTATTGTCTATAACAATTAAAAACCAGAAGCTCTCTGCGACTTTGGCCTTACAACTCAGAATGCATTTACAATCTTATTGAAAGTAAACTTGGAGCTTATAATGTCACTGCTTTCTTGTACACTTTCCAAACGATCTCAAGTCTCAGTCCAACCACCAACCGATATAATCTTTTGGCATGACTACATGTGAATGTAAATAAAACCAATATAAAAGTGCATAAACTGGAACTGAGTATGAAGTTGAATAGAGAGCAAACTACAAGCAAAAGCAACATTTTATATGATCGTTGTCGTTCTATCCTTGAGAAACCCTCCGGAATGAAATGTTATGCAAGGAATTTTTGAAGAATCGAAAACAAAAAAATAATCAGATGACAGTGAATTATTGGGGATTAAGGGATCGCGGACTGAAAATATCAGCGCACAATCCAAAAAAGCTCACTTCATAACTATAGCTGGGCTGCAACATTTCTATCCCAGGAAATTTAGTGGGAAGGAAGAGAACGTCTCTATTACCTGGACCAAAATACCACTACATATTTGCCAGTGTGAGCTGAGAAAACGCATCTCATGTCAAAGCATAGCAGGAATGTTTCTTCAAGCCTTTCCTCAGCTTTCCATCTCTCACAAATGTAAAGCACGACGACTAAAAAGAACATAGCATTTCTCTTAAAAAAATTAGTTAATAGCATTTCCCTCAAAAAATAGTTAAATTTCTGTTCCGTCCTCCACATTTCCTATACAACTTTGGAAAAGAAGACCTTCCTAGCAAATCCAACTAACCTACAAAGAGAAAAGAATGGAAGGACTGGTTGTCCACGTTAAAATTTACCGTTCTTGCCAATTATTTGCTTCTGAGGCTCTTGACTACCGATCTTAGAATAAGCAAGAAAGACAGGAACGCTTTGAATTTAAACAAATACATATATGGTGGAAAAGAGAGAAGCTGAAAAAACAACAAGGCAAAAGGAAAATGTTGTATTTTTTTTTTGCATTTTGTTCACCATAAATTTAAATGTACACTTTTTTTCTCCCTGAACTAAAATACAACATTGGAAGGACCAATAGTATATCCTAACTCCAGTATCAGCTCCAACGCCTCCAATCATCCAAATTTAGACCTGATAATTAGAAAATAGAAAAAAATTTATAGGATATTTTGATAATTATAAAACAGACATTAACACACACAAATGGCCAACATATAGTAAAACCTGGTTGCTGGCAATAAAATGTGGAGTTGTGCTATTGTGCTTTGGGAATTAAAGAGGCTGTTTTAATTCGCACCCATATTTTGCGATTTCATAGTCCAAATTGTCAAATCGAACCGTTCAACATGATCTCCATATTAAAATGCCTGGAGACCAAATTTTACATATTTTTGGAAAAAAATTACTATTTTTTTTAGATAGGTAGAAAATCACTGTTTTGCAGCAGATTCTGGACCGTAAAAAACAGTGATTTTCTACTATCTAAAAAAACAGTAAAAAATTTCCAAAAAATGTAAAATTTGGGTCTCCAAGCACATCTTAATATGGAGATCATGCTGAACGGTTTAGATCGACTGTTTGGATTTTGAAATTGAAGATATGGGCGTGAATTAAAACCACCTCTTTAATTCCCAAAGCACAATAGCCCTGGTTGGCACTGACTTGAGTGAGACAGGAACCTATTCCTTGCAAACTCGTAATATTGGTTCTGCTACCTGCTCAAATTTTAGCTACAAGCCAATGATGCAATCCTAGTTAGAAATTTGGGCTTTGTTAGAGAGCAATTCAGACTGCTTACAAATAACTAGATTCAGTAGTTAAACATTGACATTGTACAAACAACCATGCTACACAGAAGAAAAACTCAGAAAACAGAAAATATGCCCTTTTTTAGTTTAAAAGGAAAAACAAATGCAAAACAATATCTCTACAGATGAGATGGCAATTGAGTTTCAAAATTTTTAGTTTAAAACAGTAACCTGACCCTGACAGCACTCACAAAGTTAACACTGCTGCCAAATAAAAAAAAAGAGAGTGCATATAACAGAACAACTACTAGTACAAAGAAACTCCTACAAACTTTATTTTGTGCAACAGAACTAAACTTTTAAAGAAAATAGATTTTACACCCATTAACTTTTGTGTGCGACAATCTTTGACAAGTCTCTCCAAATTTCAATGTTCTCATCATTACCGAAGCAACTTAGAGAAATAAGGCAGAGAGAATGAGGAGAGAAAACTTCCAACTTATAATGAAGAATATTGTCACTTCTTTACTCGTGGGAACTAAAAAGGTGTTACAGGTCAAACTCTATTAAGGATTATTTAGTCAACAGAGAAAAGGTCATCCTTCATTTGTCATAACACTTGGTTATGCTCCAACCAGTTACAGGGCTTTAATAGTAAAATATGTATATGCAAGATATTAACAAGAGAAGGAAACAAAATGAACATGGAAATCTAATATGGAAATCTATTGCCACAATTACCGAGGAAAGAAAGTGAAAACGGCCAGGTTATATAGAAAGCAAATACCTATATATCAACATTCAGGGGCATATTCCTGTATCTACAAAAAGGCCAAGAAAGAAAAATAAATAAATTAAATGAAATAATTTCCTATTTTGCTTGTCTATGCATCGTTTGTACGCATCTCCGCATTTGATTTGACACACTATACACACAACCACCACCAAAAGAAAGAAAGGAAGAAAATCATCAACATATAGCTGGAAAAGAAACTAAATGTACCTCCATGATGCCCTCATCCAAGTTAAAACCACCATAGACAGCATTCTCCAGGCCCTCATACTGTAATATCCTGAGCTTCCCTTCCTATCATATTTTTTTTAATTAGAAAAAATGATTTAGTATCGTTATTTGTACTAAAACCCCACGACTTGATGCATACAATAGAGGACAGTCTTAAAGTTTATGAACTCATAAACTTCATACTTCACTTTGATTTGTTGCAGGTGTAGGAAACGAAGTTCTCTTTAGACATACTAGTTCTCATTTTGAGCTTCTGTTTCATTAAACCTGAATAAACCAAAGGTAAAAGAAAATGTGGTTTTAATCCTAGAAATAATAAGAAATGTACCTTGGTTCCATAAGCAAGGCCCCCACCAGGTGAAGGATGGAAGCACGCAACATTGACCTCATCTTCGGCACTTGGCAGCACTTTTACCAGCTCCATATCAGAAACTCTATAAACCTGCAACATATCATTGAAGAAAACAAATTGGTAAAAGTTGGAACCAATGCAAATATATTTTTCTGAGTCACATCCAAGCTACAAATGAAATCCCAAATTCTGAAGTATTATCTAAGGCTCTTTCTTAATGTTCCTTTTTTTTTTGAGGTGATTACAACTGTTATTGGCAAATATACTCCCCTGAATTCTTAAAATAATAGAAGAGAAGCAGTTCTGATGATTGAGTTAGTTCATCTATCTTTTTGTTTTCCTCTTTTTAACTCGTAACTACTTTTGAAACTGCAATTTCTTTTTCTTTTTTATTTTCCTTTAATGTCCTTCCTAAAACATAATTTCCACAGATCTGTGCAGCTTCCACTAAATTCAAATTCCGATAAAAAGAAATGTGCGCACCTCCAAGATAGTGTATATAGGGATGGTAGTCTCCCCATCCATGACGACACTTCTAAGAAGAGAATTATGGCGCCGACCATATGCCAACAATACATGCTCAGATGTAGGCGAAAACTTTAGGCAAAAAAAAAAACAATACATGTTAATATAAAGAGCCTACTAGCATCCATACAATTTCATCTGAGAACTGACATAAGAACTAGGGCCACTAACTTGGATGGAGGTCAAGCAATGTGCAGCCCTGATCGCTCTTGAAGCAAGCACCGTTCCAAACCTATGAATTAAAATTTTATTAAAAACATTCTCAATTTTTAAATTGCCCCACAATAATTTCTCACTTTCAAAATCACCCCCAACCCAACCCAAGCCCTGTCAGAACAGTCAAACTATTACAGAGCCTTAGCATTAGTAATTTAAAACCATCATGTATAGATGCTATCTATACTGTATGCTTGAACAGTCAAACTATCTGCTTGAGCTTAGTAATATGATATATTATATAGATATCTTTAAGTAGTTCCTAAGTTCTACTTAAAATATTTTACTCCATAGGAATACTCTGGTAATAATCAAAATGAGCCTCAGGTTTGAGTTTTATAAACCCTAAAGAGTACATATGATTTAAAGAAAAAAGGAAACAAAAAACATACCCGGGATTTTCAAGGGAATATATACGGAGCTCATAGATAATGCGATTGGAGGAAAGAGGGTGGCGGGTCGGTGATGAGCTGGACCCGTTACCGTCCATCTGGGTCTGAGACTGGAAACAGTTATCACCTTCCATCTGTGGCATCAGACATGCAACACATGCAACCAGATATCGACCACAAGGAGAAAAGTGAGCCCCCATCTCACTGAATTCATGAAACACTCGATAAGTCAATAAATATAACTAATTTTCAGCAAATGCCTGGGGAAACAGGTTTGTACTGGAATATACTGGCCACTTGGTACCAGCTCCCAGTTTGCTCTAAGGCACTATTATTTAATGCTTACATTTATCTATTCCATTATGTATTGATCAATTTTAGTGTCTCAACTTTCAAATTTACAGAACCCAACATATCTACAGAACAAACCTAAACCTGAAGATCACAGCAAATAAAAAGAGCATACGCTTCTACTGACTAAGACAATCTAGTGCATAAATATCAAGACTCTAGTCAGTGCTGTGTATACAACACAACTGTTAAGCTCTAAGACCCAACAAAAAAAAATATCACGCTATTTTCCTTAGTGCCATCTCAAAACCTGTCCGGGATCAGAGCACAGCTTATTTTTCTTGAAAAGTTTGTAAAATGCAACTTGCATGGAAACACAACTATATCAATTGAAAAGGTTGTAAAGCTCCAAGTACCTGCAGAGAACAGCATGGGATATAGTGAGCTCATCCTTCTCTAGTGGGGCACATGGTTCCTTTATATTATGTCGCCATATCCTAAGCTTGACAGTACACGGCAACTCAGCAGCTCCCACAGCAAGCAAATGAGTCGGTATCTCAAAGGTGCCGGCATGCACCTCCACCTGCTCATTCGAAGACCCACCACCTTCCCCATGCCCGACCAGCCGTGATCTAGCATGACCCACATAGACTGGCTCGCTTGTGCTTTCATGGTTTTGCGTCTGACCTAGAAGCCATCCTTGGCAGAAAGGCGGCAACTCCCAGCTAGGGAGGTCAGCCGCAAGGCTGAAGTGGTACGGGTAGTTTGCCCCCTCAGCATTTCTGAGGAGCATCGGGATGTCGGGCCCAGGCACTGTTATCTCCTCGGTCATGATATCCATGGGAGCGGGACCCATCTGATTTTCATTGTCAATATTAGAGTAACTAAAGGGGAATGGGATGCCTCTCTGCTCCGGTGTGCTGTTGCTATGGGACGAGTTATGAGGGGCCCAATCACCAGGGAATAGACGAAGCTGACCATCATCCCGTAGTATGACAGGCCAGAAGACACAAGGGAATGAAGAAAGCCTTGCCACAAGTTGACGTATTGAGTTTGAGCTAGCACCAGGACCGAGGTTATTCGGTTTTGAGCTCGAGTTCGCGATAAAAACAGCTGGAGGATAGTGCAGGTAGCCTGTAGATTTCGCCTCCGTCAAAGGCGACTCTGATGAGTCTATGTTATTTACCTGTCAAATTAGGTTTTGTACAAAGCCACAGCTAGTTATTATTAGACAAAAGTGCCTAGGGGTGTTTGTTGGGTATGTTATCTCAGTCCTGAACAAACTGAATATTTTGGTCAATTTGTTTCACTTATTTGTCGGTTAAGTTGGTTTTGTACACATAAAGTTACTCTTCGAGTTTTGGCTTCTACCTGAACAGATTTTGTTCAGTATTTGGCTTTTGGTTTAATTTAAAAGTTGAAAACCAATCAAACTAAAACCAAATTGTCAAATGGATTGAAATACTACTACATCTAATGAAATAGTTAAATTTTGTATTATCAAATTTTCTATAAATATTACTTAAAAATCGTATACTCCTATTTGCAAAACGATAAAGGGCCTAAGTTAAGAGTTTGGAAAGAAAAATCCAAAGTGCACCTCAGCAGTCAATAAATAAGGAGCGCCATGCGGATGAAAATGAACAGCTCTCAAGGATCGCCGGGTTTTCAATACAAGCACTGGGGATGCTTCCTCCTCTCTTTTATTGTAATTCCATATGTACAGCTGTGATTTTTAAAGGAAAAATTGATTTTCAGAAAGAAAAAAAAAAAGGTTCCTAGGCGAGCTGTAAAGTAATAGATGCCTCATTTCCACCATAGCACAAGTGACATATTATATATTGACCTTTCCAAAATTATCAGAAGTATACTAAACTATTCTCCCTGCTGGGAAGAGAGAAATTTCAAAAGAACAGCAGGTCAACATGAAGAGAATAGGAAGTGAGAATGCAGCTGATAAATTTCAAGTATGTAAAGGTTACACATGACCTTGCCGATGTTTCCTCGCGTACATGGGATATTTCTCCATTGTAAAAACAAACGGTTGCCTATTTATATTGATGGTACACCAACTTACACCCCGCCACCAACCCACCAATGCAAGTAACAAGATTAAATAATAAAAAAATAAGTAAAAACATGGTGCATCAATCCATCATGAAACAATCTCAGTAATCCCCCAAAAAAATTAGATCACTAATCGAGGCTTACCTTATGTCCAGTTGCTACAGCTAGAAACTCTCCTTGTGCATGAAATGCAAGGGAGGCAATAGGCCGATCTGAAAAAATAAAAAATAAAAATTAACTTGAGCAACAATAATTTCATCAGAAAATTCTACATGAGACAACAAGGTACACTATTTACCCAAAATTACTCAAACCAAAGATTATGATGCTTAGAAGGATAGATCCAGGTGCAAGCACTTTTTTAGTAAACCCAAATACTGCCAACCCATTCAGTATGTCATATACAGAACTTTACAAACACATAAACATTTGCAGTAGTTCATTCCAGTGGTGATTTGAGTTGTTAAAGTCAAGCCAATATGGAGCAATTTGGAATTATTGGTTATCGCTCATTTGGAAATTATCAAAACAAATTCAAAAAATATTTGGCATGAATATTATTATTATCCAAATAATATGATTAGCATGCAAATCTAATTCTTTTTATTATAGTTTCCAAATCTTAATTCCATACACTTGGTAACATCCAGCGCCACCAAAACCTGGTGGCATTGGATCCCTTATTGTTAAGAAGAACAAGACATGTTATATTACAGAATGAGCGGGAAACTATGCAATCCGAGGTATGAGCATCCCAGAGACGAACTTCATGATCCAAGCTTCCACTAACAAGTATGTCGGAATGAATTGGATGGAACCGAACCTGAAACAAATTACTTCCTATTAAATTTAAAATAATTCCGATGGAGTAAAAGTTACTTTTTTTGGAAAATATTTCCAGTATTTTACATTTCAGTAAATGAACTACCAAGAAATCTTGTATTTTCAATTAAAACCAAACATTTTTAGGTTTTTTGCAAATATACTCAGCCACTAGATTGGCATTGTGGAAATTTATATAACAGTTAGTGCTTGACACTGTTTAAGTTGAACCAAAATCAACCAAAAAATTAAGATTCTAGCTGCCAACTCTGCATGGAAATATAATTAAGTGTTTGAAGGGGCAAAGTCACATTTGGTTGGTTGCCTTACCACATTTTAACAGCTTTCTTCACACAATCTAGAATCAACTTCACTAGCTATCAGATAATATGACTCCCAAAACTAACACCTCAAAATAGAATGCTATAACAGAAAATCTAATAAGAAAAGGTTGCATGAGCCTAACTGACAACGCCCCGCAAAATGTCAGCTTTAATTCAAGTTAATATAATGAATCTAGGTCAAAACAATCGTTTTTTAACAATATGGTAAGTTCCATTCTGGAGAAAACTAGAAATTATCCATTGCCAACAATAATTACGTCTTAAATTAACACGATAGTTCTACTTCATTAGTTAATAAATATAAATGAACGTACCACCCAGGGGGTTCGCCGGTGGCCACTCAATATCTTCAGGCACTTACCACTTTGGCAATCGATTACTTTCACAGTATGATCACCACTTCAAAAACAGGAAAAGATAAGATAAGATAAACACTTACATAGGTCAATTGTATACTACCATTCCTTCCCACATGCCCTTTTCAATGATGGCGACATTCTTAATAGAATATGAACTGCAGAAATATATATGCTCGTACTTCAGAGCTGGGAATTCTCTCATTTAGTTCTCTCATGAACACACAGAACCCATCGCAAAAGCACCATTAATCTAGCTAAACTAAAGCAGAATTAAATTAAACTTACTGTGTTGAAGCAATGGTTTTCCCATCCGAGCTGAAAGCAGCTGCTATTGTAGACCTTGGTGCTGGTACAAAGGGGCAGTACTGGGCCGACAAGTAGAGCAATGATTGTGATTCTACCCTGAAAAATGACCATAAAATTGTTATCTAATCGAGAATAACCATACCGTGCCAACTATCTTGCATTATCCAGGTGGTACCTACTAGTAACAGGCTTAAATTGTTTAGTTCAGCTGCAAAACCAAACTGAAAGATGGTTTTGGGGCCAAAAATGAAGAGAACAAATTTATAGAAAAAAAACACCTAAACTGGCAAAACTCACTCAGGTCAGATGCGGGCTGGATCATGTATTGCCCATCCAAATCCGCATTGGTGATTGACATATAATTACGCAGATATGGATACAAGTGATATTTTGCAGATGGTAAAAGGATACAGACACAAATTTGGATAATCTCTGGTCCTCCAAGTATGGATACAGACATGGATGGCTTCTAGCATCCTTTGTAAAACTACAATTTCCCATGATGCCTATTATCTATTTTGCAATTCAAAAGTTTTCTAATTGAAGTATTGTACTTCTGAAGTTATATATTATCATCTTAAAAATGTTAATCTCCAGCATCCTTGATATTAGTAACAATATCAGATAGTGAATTACTTCACTTTACTCTGAATCTGTATCCACCAATTATCCAATCTGTAGCCATATCAACATTAGTGGGAGTATTGGGTTGAATTCTAACATCCGACTAATATGTATGTCTATATCTGTTGATGAAATGAAGTACAGGTGACTTTTGTGTTATCCGCTCTGGTTTCACTGCTAGGAACATGCTTTACACGTACTGCTGTTCTTAATTAGAACTGTTTTTTCTTCCCTATTGCCATACTTCAGCTACCAAAATTCTGCCTTAGATAAATGAAGAAAAGACATGACAAAAAGAATTTACCAAGAAAAAAGGGCAAGTTGCGCATCTACAGTCTCACAACTTGACACGGTGGCAAGGTCCGACTCGTGGTTCGAGCTTCTACCCCAGAGCCTCTTTGCTTGGTGCTTTGTTCGAGGTGAAATCTCCCTTTGGGCTAAAAGTAAAAACACATTCCTACAAAGGGAGAAATTTATTGTACAAAATTTATAATATTAGCCTTCAGAAACCACTTTAAAATGAAAAAGATCTTGTACAGTCAATATCTCTCCTCTCCCAGTTATGATCCCTTTATGAAGAGATAAATAGTTTATATCAACCCATGATTCAACTCTCTTTTATCTATTACTGTTTAATTGTTCATGTGTTGTCTATCTTAGGTCATTTGCTATTTCTGTTTCCATATTTTTCAACTTTTATGATGTTTAATTTGATCCCACAGATGACTCTCGTATGCATGCTGTTGCTATTGAACCTTACCTTTTATTTTAATTTAAAAAAGTCATTGGTACATGAGAAGAGAGCAAGAAACCAATAAGTGGTTTATGTTGAATAAACTACTGTACACAGACTACCATGATATGTAGGTTGTAGTAATGTGATCTGTTCTGAAGCACAAACATCTTTCCTGAGAAAATTTGTATGTCCCCAATAATTCTAAACTAATGTTTTGAAGTCTTTATATATATTGCTATATGACAATTTATCTAAAATGAGGTAATGAAATGTTGGCCTGTTGAACA